>OY723388.1:45183149-45857281 GCA_963210295.1 Ophion ellenae | reverse complement strand
GACGTGGACCTCTTTATATACATATATATGTGTTTGATAGATGATACTATGTACATATAACATAGTGCAACAGAATATAATATAGTTTAACATAATATAATGTAATATAATATAACATAACACCATATAACATATTATAATATAACATAACATAATAGAATCTAATATAATACAACACAATACAATACAATATATGTGCGTGTGTGTGTGCGTGTGTGTGTGCGTGTGCGTGTGCGTGCGTGTGCGTGTGCGTGTGTGTGCGTGTGCGTGTGTGTGTGTGTGTGTGTGTGTGTGTGTGTGTGTGTGTGTGTGTGTGTGTGTGTGTGTGTGTGTGTGTGTGTGTGTGTGTGTGTGTGTGTAAGATGAGTGTGTATAAGATGAGGAGTGCCAAAAGCCTTTTACCGAACCTTAGTTTTTCGACCGCTCCGCTAAAGGTGTTACTATACCGATCAAAAGCCATGATAATAAAAGTCATGGCGGTGTAACTTCAAAGGGATCCCAGCGTGACGCCGAGCGCCGTGTCTGAACCCAATGAATTGTATGTACCCAAGGGGCCATTTATAGACAGAGAGAAAGAAATACGCGCCAGCGTCTTGACGCCATGTAATTAAAAACAAAATGTCGAAGATAAATATCGATTGTCGCTGCGTTCTGGTTGTACGGTAACTTGGATTTTTGCTGTGGTCACTTGTAGACTGGGAATGGACGCAATGCAAAAACCGGTGCCGTAATTAAAAAAAAGGGAAATATTCTTAATATTGTGAATACATATTTATTTATTTATTCATTCATTTATTCATTTATTCATTTATTCATTTATTCATCTATTTATTTATTTATATGTAAGTAATTCATGCCCGATCGTAAGTATCTGACGTAACATCGTGAACTCGTATACCAATCTCCGCACTTTTCTACCTCGATTTAAAAGTCGCGCCGCCAAATTATCCGACAAGAAGAGGTCCGCCATCCCAAAAATAATCCTGTTTTCCTAAAAAAAAATTGAAAAATCTCGTACTGTCACAATCTTTTTCATTTTCGCTCTCATTTTTTTGTACACAAGCATACAAAAATCCGCACGGAAATTGCGCACTTTTCATAGAATTTATCACGCGATATAGCGTAATGGCATTTATATACGATGATGCAAGTAATTCCGCACCACGGGCGTACACTCATCTCATCTCGGTCGCTTCCGTGCGTGCGAAGTGATTTTGTTGGTTTTTTTTCTTTTCGTCTCCTTTTTTTTACAAGAGCGCTTTGTACGCACTATGTGTGTGCATGTGTACTATGTGTGTGCGAGGACGGCAAAAAATGAAACGAACTGGCGTGCCAGTTTAACGGTCAGTCCGTCAGTCGTACTATACGCGACGTTGCGATGCTTGATGCCGCCACTACGGTCCGTATGCGTATATATATACATCGGTCGCGCAACGCGATACATGTAGCTCGGCCTTAGATTTCGCCTACGATATTTTTTTATGCCCATACACACACATTAGGCGAAATCTTACGCTTGTATTCGATTATTTTTTCTCACGTTATGTGATCATCGTAACATACGTTATGTGAAAATCATTTTCTTCGCAGGTTGCTTGATATTTAATGAAAAACAAATATTAAAAATAAGAAAGAAGAAACACCCTATTTTCCCTTGAGAAATACGGCCTAAAGATTGACCAAGAATTTTTCAGATTTTTTTCATTGACAATTGTCGGTTTGGCAGCGCAAAAACGAAAACGACCTAGGTTTACGGAATTAAGGCGGTCCTCTAGTTTCTCGGCTGTTTTTTTACGGCTTTTTCAAAAAAATTTTACGGGCAAAGCATCGAAATAATCAATCTCATTGTTTTTGCATAAACTTTATTAACATTTAAATAAGCTTTGGAAATTGTTTGATGTCAAAATATATAATAGAATAGAAGTTATAGTGGCCGACAGGAAGACATCAAGTAAAAGAGGTGCTTGACGGTGACCAAGATTGCGGCTGTTCTGCTCATCTGAAATCAAAAAACCAAACGGCATTCTAATCTTCATATTTAAGACTAGCGATTGAACTAGAGTGAATTCTAAATTACAAAAATTGACTTTTTTATACACTTTTGAAAATTACATTCTATTTTTTACTCATTTGTTCTTAAGTTTTTCGCTCGTACAAAAAAAAACTATCGAAGCAATCATGATAATCCTAGTTCAATCGCTGGCTTATAACATATTAAAGATGCTGTATAAATTTGAACAAGATCGGTGCAGTAGTTTCTGAAATATCGTGGTCACCGTTTCGAAAGATGGTGTTTCGAAAAAAACGCGTTTGAAAGTATACCTGCTCCCATACCTGCTCCGTTCCAGGGCTGTAACTTGTAAACCACTTCGAATATCGAAAAATCCTTTGGCACACATTTTCTACACATGTTGTAGATGTGATTTATGAAAAAAAAAATCGATTTTTTCGACCCGAGAAACTAGAGGACCGCCTTAAGGGGTTAGGTCACAGTAACGGGTATAAAATCATGTGCGAATGTAACAATTTTTTTTTCATATGAAAAAGTGATTCACTCATAAAATTAATTAGACATCTATTTAGTATAAATATCAAGCTGTTGAAATATACATATATATATATATTTTCGATGTACAAAATGGCCAACTACTAATATTTTCTTTTGTTATCTTTTTTTAGGCGCTAAAATATGGTTGAAACGTGTGCGCATTTAAATGCGTTCAAATTTGTTGTTCAAGTTTATTATAATGTTGTTAAAGTTGATTTTGGTCTCAATGACAATTATAAGACTGATTAAGTGCCTATAATAGTACCCTAGGTACTTGATATATTTGGATAAAATGTTTCCTTAATAAAGATGACAATTTATTGTAAAAAATCGTTGTTTTCCATTTAACTCCATGTACAATGCATAAAATATCTATTTTTTTATCAAAATGATCTCAAAGTAACCCTTAATCGTTGACATAAGTTGCATTTCAAGGCCTTGTCAAAGAAACCTCACACATGAGGTTACTTTGACATTTTTTTAAATATAAAATTGTGGAGGGTGTTGAGGCTTGAATTTCTTATACATTTGATAGCCAAAGGACACATTATTTTATTGCAGCAAAAAAAGTTGGAATTTATAACGTTAAAAAAAAGTTACCTGCAAAAAAACTTCTAAAAACTGTGCAATGTCACCCCATTTTACGGCATCGTGCCAAAGGGGGCTGCATTAGTTTGAAATTTCACTAATACGATTTTTTGTATAGTCTTATAGCCCGGGGTCTTAATTTCCATTTGCAACAAAGATTGCAAAGATTGTAAGAACTCCAAAAATGACCGAGTTGTGACGAATTTTGTGAAGAGCCAGATTGCCCACTGCACTATGGCGAATAGAGCTTGGGCTATCGGAGCTTTTTCTATTACTGGTATTATTTCGATATCAGGAAGTTGTAATGTCGGAATTTTCGATATTTTCCAATATTCATGGGAAACCTTGATTAAAAACGATAGAAGCTTGAAAGTGAAGATGAAGGTTGTAGAAATAATAGCGTATAGCTAAGAAAGCTGGGCAAAGTTAACAAATGGGTAAAAATAAGCGACACGTTTTTTTTTTATATCTGCGGAACCCGATTTTTAAGGGGCGAAACGCACCCTCGAAAATAGGGTTTTCTTTTTCATTTTTCGTCGATGGTGTTATCGTTCTCATATCCAATGTATAGTACATGAAAAAATAAACATTGTTGGAATTTGATTTTTTTTCATATCTCGTACCATTGAAACGTTATCGAGGAAAAACGAAAAAGCCCCAATTTTTCGAGGGTGCGTTTCAACCCTTCAAAATCGGGTTCCGCAGATATAAAAAAATACGTGTCGCCTATTTTTACTCATTCTGCAAGCACGCCAAATTTAATCGAAATCGGAGCGATCGACCTCGCAACCTTTCCTTGTGAGCAAAACCACAGTACTTATTAAAAATCACCGTTTTCATTGGGATTTTCATTTATTATACTTTTCTAAACATACGCTGCTATGTTCTTAAATATATCCAATCCAACATAAAATAAACAAACAAAAAATAGGAACTTTTATGCAAATAAAAAAGTAGGAAGTAAGCAAAATCAAAATTAGGCAGTTTCATGAAAGTCAGCGTAGCCGTAGCTACCAGAATGCAAATCATTGGCATAACCTGTGGCTGACAGGCAACAGCATGGTCACTATAATCAATAAAATCGAAATTGTTTAAACAATGCCCGCTAAAAACAGAGAGTCCGAAGTTTCGTCTTTCAGAGGCGACCTTACCTTGTTAAGGGAGACTTTGTCCTTGGAGTGCCATATTTCAGGTGTTTACATTTTATTTTTTTCAAAGGAAACGAGTAAAGCTTTTTGAGTGCGGTTTTTTTCTTGCTTTTATTCATGATATACAGAACGTTAAAAAAATAATTTTTTTAACAAAAAAACGAAAATGGCGGCCGTTGCAGCTCCGCGAAAACAGGTCCTCAAATCGCGGGAGGTAAACGGCTGACATCACTGCCCCCTCTTTGTTGATCTGAAACACAAATTCAAAGCATATTATCAATCTGTGACCCTTTGGTCATGGAATGACGGATGGGTTTTTCGTTTAGTACAAATTTCGGAAAATGGCGGCAATTGCAAAAAAAAATCGAATTTTCGCGTTTTTTTTCGCATAAAAAGATAAATAATAAATGTAAAAATGTATCTATCGAAAAAACGATCCGTCATTCCGTGAAGACATATTTTCTGAGTATGCTCTCCAAATTTCAGGTCGATATGTTGATTACAGCGGTCAGGAGAATGTCAGCCATTTTTAAAAACGTGTTTTCGAGAAAAACGCGTTTAAAGTTTTGTAATGTGTTTACACAAATGTGTTTATAATTACCGCTAATCATATAATTACACTAAATTGAGCCGCTGACATCTCCCGCCGATTTCAAGGACAAAGTCTCCCTTAAATTCGCACATGATTTTATACCCGTTACTGTGGCCTAAGGCCCTAATACAGACAGACGTGATTAACAAGAACTTTTTCTGCGCCTCCGCCGGCAGCGCATAAGTCGCTTGGATCTCAATATTTTTCTATGAAACAATTATGTAATATAGGTCAAATATAGCCAAAAATATTCTTAATTTTCCGAAACATTTATTTGTATAGCCCCTTAATAAAGACAGACGTGATTAACAAGTCAATACAAACAACGCGAATCAGATTGCAAGCGTGCATTGAAAGTGGCCATCACTTTGAGCATCTTTTATAGAAGTGTTTGCACCGTTTTTCATACGACTCTAGGCTAAAAACGTTGTAATTTCTTTTTCAACCATTTTTTATACCAAATCTAGATCGATCATCGTGAAATTAGGCATATAAACTTATTTTTCGTTCCATAATAAAAGTCTGAAAAAAAAATAATAGTGTTTCCATTGAAAGAAATAGAGGTGACCTTGAAATCGCGAAAGTGCCTCCACCTGGATGGTAGCCACCACTCGACGACGCCTACGAACTATGCAACTTCTGCGGGAAAGATTTTTTCTCGAGTCAGATAGGTTAGAAAACATTTATCGTGCTGATAGTTGTTGCCGCACCCGGTATACGAACGTACGGAGTCGAGGTTCGACTGAAACTAGGCGTCAGCAATGATTCCCGCTGAGATAAAACGTCGCGCGTGGGGCCAAGCCAGAGGGCAATAATCGAGATGCAAACTCTGGGCGCGAACGTTCCCACATTGTGTTTTACGCTGCCGCACGACGAGTGTCAAGTTTGAAGGACTATGAAAAAGCAAAACAAAAAGTCACACTCTTCCGGACCTTATATGTCTCGTCCATAGAAGCAAACGACCGAATACAATGTTTTCCCTCCGCTCATCGATTGTTTCCCGATTATTTTTAGCGCCCGCGATATCATCCCTTTGTACATTATTGTTTAGACGCCGAGACGGTATATCTGCAGTGTGCTTCGAAGAATTTCGATAAGGCACCTTGGGCGGAAATCCTCGGCGTCGATCGATCGTGCGAGGCGATTGTCGTCGATAGCGAGTAAGAGAGAAACGCAAAATACGGTGTGCGATCAATTGAGCGTGACGGGGACAATAACAATGAATGATAAGGAGTATATTCGTTCGTAGGGTCAGTGACAGCAACGCGAGAAATGTGTAGCGCCAGCGCGACACATTGGCACTCAATAAAACGCTATAGATATATATATATATATATATATATATATATGTAGACTTACTGTATACAGGCGCCGCTTGTTCGTATCATTATCAGCCCCTATTCCGTTCCTTCCGCACCTTGGCCACTCGCGCTCGTTCCCATTGCTTTTTTTTTCCCTTCGGTCTCATCTTCGCTCGGGCCGCGTTTATTTGCTCTTTATCTCGGCAATTAGCTCGCACTTTTAACTCTCTTATTTCGCACACGAGTGGAAGAAGAAAGAGAGAAGCGGCATCTCGCTGCGCGTTACGATCGCACGTTGTAGTACGCTCGAGCGCCGCTACGAACGCACCCAGCATGAGGTCCTGGTCGACTGTAAACACCCTTGTCTTCGCCTCGTCATCGCGCTGCGAAATTTTTTTTTTCCGCCCTCTGACCATTTTAATATTACGATGATATAATGCACAAATATTTCAATTTTTTCGTATGAAAAAGTGATTCACTCATAAAATTAATTACACGTCTATTTAGTATGAATATCAAAGTGTTAGAAAATATATATTTTTTTTTCGATGTACAAAATGGCCGACTACTAATATTTTCTTTTGTTATCTTTTTTTAGGCGCTCCTCGGCATGACATTTAGCATCCAGTTTTTTACCTAGAACAAAAAACAAAAATTCTCGTCAATCTACATTAGAATACCTAGAGAAGTACGTACGGAATTTAAAAAATATCGTGTTATTCAAAAGTTGTAGGTATTTGAACCTAAGAAGTTAATTTTCAGCGAAAAATTTCGTTATAACTGCTCATAAACTGCTCATAAAATACAAATTTTTCGATTAATCAGAAATTCCGTACGTACTTCTCTGCGAAATGCAATCAGGAACATAACTTTTAAATTTATAGTAAATCGAGTGAAAATTGTTGAAGTTATTTGTCACGCCAATTGGAAAAAAGATGTTTCGAGAAGTTTCGAGTAGTCGGCCATTTTGTACATGGAAAAAAAATATATTTTCTAACAGCTTGATATTCATACTAAATAGATGTGTAATTAATTTTATAAGTGAATCACTTTTTCATACGAAAAAAAATGTTAAATTCGCACACGATTTTATATCCGTTACGGTGGCCTAAGGCCTTAGGGACATTCATATTGTTTGAATAGAGGTGTGGAGTGAGCTGAGGAAGTCTACTAAATTGAGGTTAGGAACTTTACTGGATTGAACTTGGGGAGCCCGATAATTTGAGGCTCGAAACTTCGGTAAATTGAGGTTGGAATCCGAAGAAAATTTAGGTTAGAAACTCCAGTGCATTGAAGTTAGGAGCTCGAGTACATTGAAGTTAGAAACTCTAGTACATTGAGGTTAGAAACACCGATAAATTGAGGTTAGGAACTCCAATTCGCCGTTAGAAAGTTCAGTAAATTGAGGTTGGATACTCCAATAAATTGGGGTTGGACAATTTCAACATTATAATGATATAATTTGAAAATATTTCAAGGTCGTATCCTCTATTCTGAAATGAGTTTTTTTGAGAAACTGATGCTCTGAACTTAAGTACATTCAGATTAAGGTTCGACAAATGGAGGTTTGAATTGAGATATGAAGTAAGGTTAGAAAGTCTACTAAATTGAGGTTAGATACCCGAGTAAAGTAAGGTCAAAAACTCCAGCAATCTAGGTTAGAAACCCCGAATAAACTGAGGTTAAAAATTCCAGTAAATCGAGGTTAAAAGCCCCAATAAATTAATGTTAGGAACCCCATAAATTGCGGTTAGAATCCCGAGTAAATTGAGATTAAAAATCTTCAGTGAATTGAGGTTAGAAGCTCCAGTAAGTTGAGGTTAGGAATCCCAAAAAATTGCAGTTAGAAACTCTATTAAATTGAGGTTAGAAACTTTACTAAATTGAGGCTGGGGACTCCAGTAAATTGTGGTTAAAAACTTCAGTCATTTGAGCTTATAAGTATCAGCCATAAAGCAAAACAAAATCAACCCTCGTCCTTGAGGTCAGAACTGAAGTCAGATAGCGCAATAAATTGAAATAACATTGATATTTCTTGTCTCAATAAATTGAGATTATGGACCTCGATAAATCCGAGGTTAGGTATCAGCTGTTGAATTTAAAAAAATACTTCTTTTTATGAATCCTTGTTTCGATTTTGTCACGTACACGAACGTGAACACGACACGGAGTTAGAACTCGTGTACTCTAGTCCTCCGTGTTCTCCTGGCTCTTCTGTGCGCCTGTTACTCGAGCCCTTTCAAGTGGCTCCTCGGGGCCCTGCACCGACTCGTATAGCAGCCCCCTTTGTTCGCGAGCCCTAGGCGGGCCCCGAGTGTTTGCACGTGGTAGTTCAATGCTCGTGAGGCTTCGCATACACACACCCATATATATATATATATATATATATATATATATATATATATATATATATATATATATATATATATATATATATATATATATATATATATATAGGTACACGGATATCGCACGCTCGAGGGACGGACCTCCCTCGTTTCGGTGCCCTAAAGTGCGAGGGATAATTAATCGGTCATATGTTTAATTGGCTTCTCGCTTTCTCCCGTAACGCGAGCCAGGACCCCGAATCTTTTTTTATTCGCACGCGGGTGTCCTGCAGGCATGCTGGAGGCGCGTTGCGCCGCGCAAAATAACACGATGACACTACGGATCGTTCGCGTGACCATCAGAAGCGTCGAGGCGTTCCGTTGAAAGGCACGCGTGAACAGTCGACGAAAAAATTTGGTTTTCGGTCTGTTTAGGTTCCAATTGTCACGAACAATATTCACGACCCGGAAGATCATCATCCATTTGGTGCAGTATTCATCGTCAGCCAGATTTCGCGAATGGACTGGCAGTATATCGCCGCAGTTCGCAATTCGACTGGAAGTGACCAGCCGCCAGAGATGACGAGCATTGGATCAAACGTGACTGGAATACATGAAAGAGCAGCAGAACTACGAATGTTGCAACCCGATATTCCCATCTAACATCTCGCGGGCCTTCCTCTTCTTTTCTTTTTCGTTTCTTTTTCCTTCCCTCCTCCTCGTCGCCGTCTTCGCTGTGGTTCTCGCGCGCTGCGCGGCGTCTCGATGTCGCTGCTGACGTGGCGTCGCTCTGTCCGCAGCCACCGGGTGAAGCGGACCAGTGTCGAAGAGACGCGAAACATCGAAGCCGGCGGCGGGGCCTGCTGCGCTCGAGAAGCGTGCAAGAGGGAAGCAACGCGCGAGCGGACAAGAAGACGAGACACAGATCGGGAGACATGTGAGAGTGAGAGAGAGAGTGAGACATAGATCGAGAGAGAGAGAGAGAGTCTGCGAACGGATAAGGACGGAGAATGGATGAGAAACGGTCGAGACGCGGCGGTTTCGAAGGAGCTCGGAGAAAAGAAGAAAAAAAGTGTGGAGAAACGAGTGTGAGGCGCGCGCAAAAGCAAGAGCGAGGAGGAGGGGGGAGTCCCCAAAGCCAGTCGCGGGACGGAGGGTCCAGCGGTCCCGCGGCGAGGAAGGGGAGGAATGAAAGGAGACACGCGGGATACCGAGAGATCTTGCGTCGGTTGCTGCAGTGCTGCCTCTGGAGGTCCGAATCCCGCCACGAACGACAGAGGCACGCAGAGAGTAGCCGGCGTAGTGGCGCCACCGCAGCCCCTCCCCCGCCACACTCCGCGCTATCGCCCACTCCACGTGCGCATGGCTTCATCCTGCTTACTCTCGTGCGAGCACGCGGACGAACCTAACCTAACCGATTTCGACGAGCGGTCGAATTCGCGATTTTCACGTCCTAGAGGTGGCGTAGCGATATTCCAATATGGCCGGTCGAAGGATAGCATCGAACGTAAACAATTACTTCGTGCTTGAATGGGGAAAAGACTTTTTAAAAGTATCAAGGGAATTAGAAATTGAGGAAATAATAGATATGATAAAAGAAGGAAAATAAATAAAAATAATAGAGAATTTGATAGACAAGGGATTGAATTATTTAAAATGAAAGACCATCGAGAGAGGAAAAGAAGATTCAAAAATCGACGTATAATAGGTTATACAATGCGGTGGTAGAAAACGACGAAGCTCCATGGAAGTATTGGGCGGCAAAAGACGTTGAAGGAAAGGATAAGGAAACTTGGGCGAGGATGAGGTGTGGAAATATAGGAAGGGATGGAAAAAGGGGGAAGTGGAGTGGACTTGTAGGATATGCAAACGAGAAAGAGAAACAATGGAGCACCTGATTACGTGTGAAAAAGCAAGAGGGGTAATATCTAAAGAAGCGAAAACATGGAGGAGCGGGCAAAGGGGGACTAGAAGATAGATTAATAGGGATGCTGAGAAGGGAGATAGATTTGAATATGTGTACATTTCTTGGGGAAATAGAAAGAGAGCGTAAGAAAAGAGAAACGGAGTTAAGGGGCAAGTCCACTTTAAAAATTTCAAAAAATCGAAAGCAAGCAAGACTTGAAGAAACCGACGATGATGAGCAATCAGAAGGGATTTTGTACGGTGCAGGACTTGCCGATTGAGTTTAGGGAAGAGTTTTTCATAGTATAAACTTCAAACGCGTTTTTCTCGAAACAACGTTTTCAAAATCTAGCTCCATCGTATCTCTAAAACTAATAAACCGATTCTCTTGAAATTTGAACCACATATTGTAAATATGATTCGCAACAAGATGACCCTCGATGGTTTTAAAATTTTGATTTTTACGATTTATTTTGCGAAAAACTTCGGAAAAACGCGTTTTTTTTTACTTTTTTCGTTTTTCATCTGCCATTTTTTTATTTTTTGATGAAACTTTGTAGTCGAGGGTCACTTTGTAGGTGGTGTCATACTGAATCTAATGGACATCGATTTTTTTGTTTCAGACAAGCCGTTGACGAGTTGTGATGGAGCTACCTAGCCCACCTAGTTTTGAGGCGTTGCGTTAAACTATAGTTTTTGTACTTAAAAATGAATAAAAATGAATGAAAATTTTTTCAAATGTATTTCAAGACTTTATTTATCAAGCCCAACAACTGTTATATTCATATCTTTTATAACATTTTTTTTTAATCGCGAAAACAGCCTTTTTTCGTGGCTCCAAAGTGAACTGGCCCCTTAATGGAGAGAGACAGAGAGAGACCCTCATGGAAATTTATATACGCAATAATATACTGCAAATTTATTTTATTAATAATTGTAATATATGTGAAATGTATGCCATATATTGAAAATATATGTTGCATATATGTGCCAAATTCTAATTTTCGTAACGTTTTTATATATGAGATGTATATGCGTGGTATTACTGTATATCAATGTATCATATATCAATGATATATGTAGCATTTACCCTGCATATATACCATATATATTTAGCATATATGTTGTATACACACTGCGTACATACCACATATATACTGCGCAAATGGTACATATATGCCACATATATACAGATCTGCGTAGCATATCTGTATATAGTGTTTATATGTAATAGTGTACTTTAACTGTAAGTTAAGTTTTTTTAAGTTTAAGTTTTAAGTTTTATTAAGTTTAACTGTAATAGTGTTGATACACAGCATATATTCTTTGTCAGGAATGTGTATCAAAAATGTATGCGTCATATATGATGCATACATTTTTGATATATTTTTCCGACAAAAAATAGATTGAAAATATATCGAAAATATATGCGTCGTATATGCCTCATATATGCATCATATATAGTGTTTATACGTAGCATATATGTTTTGGTCAGAAAAATATATCGTAAATATATGGGTCATATATGCGTCATATATTTGGTGCATATATACTAAATATATACGTAGTATTCTATTTTTCCTCACTATATATGCGACCGATATATATATATATATATATATATATATATATATATATATATATATATATATATATATATATATATATATGTAGCATATTTTTTCTGCATATATTTTACATACATAAATTTCCATGGGGGGAGAGAGAGAGAGAGAGAACGAAGAGTGTGACGAAAATTAAAAATAATAAAACAGGAAAGATATAAGTTAGATTGTAAGAAAGCGACGTTAACGGTGTAACAGCATTGTAAAAAGCCGAAAAGGCGATGCAAATAAAACTTCTTACTACTACTACTACAGTCCGACCTCCGAATAAGAAACCAAAAGCCCCCAAGGGGAAGAGCTTTTCTTGTATATCGCATACCCCCACCAGCCGCGCGCTCCGCGCTCACTACTTGTCTGTCTCTCTCACTCTTTTCCGATCCTCTCAACAAGAAACTCGCTCGAACGAGTTGCAACTTAGTATTCACATCGCCCATGCAAAAACGTTTTCGCTGCGCGTGGACATTTATTTGGCGAATTTTTGTTTGACGTTAACATACATACTATTGAATATTATTGTGTACTACTGTATCTGAATTACTATTAACTGTCATAAAATGACCGAAACTGTGAAGAAGCGTAAGAGATCAGACCGTAGTATACAAGTCGAAGAAAATATTACAGAATCTGTGCCACAAGGTGATAATTTAGACGAAGAGCTTTATGTCCATATTGTTTTATCCCATTTATATAAAAAAAGAAGAAGTCAATATCTCTGAGGATTCATCTTCAACGGCAGAGTTCGACTCTCTCGAAAATATCCCACCGTCAGTTGAGTGCGTTGCGGATCGAAATAATACGCAACAAGACGAAAACGCTTTTCATTACGTCTCGGAAACTTTTACTGTTTTATATGAAAATCTTTAAAGGCCATTATCTTTGTTTTTATTTTCTATGAAATCTTGTCAACACATATATGTATCTTTTTAATGAATACAAAAAATGTATAATAAACTTGTACATTTTTTGTTACATTCACACACGCACACACACATACTCACGCACTCATGCACACATTAATTTACACTACAACGTACACTCTATTTTGCCCGAATAATCTCTCCCAGGCTGGTTTCTTAAACAGAGCTTCCGCGCACGAAATTCTCGAGCTCGGAGTCCAAGTCGGAGTGGGGGGAGCGCTCGAGTGAGAAACTGGGGAAAGTTTCTTATGGCCGGGTTTCTTATTCGGAGGTCGGACCGTACTACTACTTCGTTCTTGATTTCCTGAGAATTGGCTGGTGGATTTGCAATCTACTCCATGGTAGATTGCAAAGATGCTACTGTAGTGAATCATTTATTTCCCGCTCTTTCTTCGCTCTGGATTTTGATTTTTTTAAGTTATGAGAGTCACTCGCACAGTTCGAGGAGTGATTCCATTTTTCAGAGCGTACTTTTTACACGGGACCTCTGAAGTTATATTTAAACATTGTATATAGCAGAAATAACTTTTAATGTTGCTCGATTTATTATTTATGAAGACACGAACTTGGTAATAAAAAATCTTGTGGAGTCATTACACACCGAACCGAGGCCGAGTCATTTTCGGGGCCAATGGCCACTTTTTCAAAAAGAATTTATCTTTAGGTGGCTTATGGAACGACAATTCATTTTTATTATATGGCTCGCACCCTGGAATACGGCAGAATCTCGAGTAATTTATCGTATTTAAAATGTCCATTGTTATCAATGTATTTTAAGCTTACTTACACCGAGAGGGTGTCTCGTAATGACCCGACATTTTAATTTATTAATAAAACGTATTATTTATTTGAAAAGTACGAACATTTTTATTTGAATATAAGGTACAAACATGGAGGTTATGTGTGAAACACAATATACGATAAATGGCCGCCTCGTCCCTGTTTGCAAACGTTCACTCTTTTGACGAAATTTTCAATAACATGTTTGCATAATTGCGGACGAATTTCATTAATTGTGCGTACAATTGCTTCCTTGAGCTCCGGAATGGTCGATGGATCATGGGCATACACTTTTCCTTACGGAAAACTCCAAAGAAGTCCAATGGCGTCAAATCGCACGATCTTGGTGGCTAATTCACATCACCGCGGCGCGAGACACCACGACCATGAAACTTCGTCCGCAATAACTATGCAGTAACAATGCAGCAAAAAATAAATTCTATGCGTTGCTCGATCGTGTAATTCTCCATGACTAAACCTCAATACTACTTGATGCCGGTTGTCAAAGATTAGTACTCTATATGGTCGCCACAAAAAAATGGCGCACAATTAAAAATGTCGGGTCATTTAAAGGGGTTGGGCCACTCTAGAGGCCGAAAAACTTGGCTTTTCGGGGATTTTTTTCAGAAAAACTACAAAATAAGTCGAGATTGCAAAAAAGGGTGTTTATTATACATATCAGTGACTGTATACAATAATTTTTTTGAAGCGATTAATTAGAAAATGGCGGCTGTGCAGCGTTTATCTCAAAACTGCATTTCTTAAGTTGGCCGGAAACATAACTCAGACAATTTTCAACCGATTCACTTGAAATGTTGAATATATCTCAAAAAATACATTGTCTATGGAAGTACGTAGGATTTTTTTTTATTGCACAGTTCATTTGTTATTAACAATTATCAGACGATTTTTTAGGCAAATTTTTCACATTCCAAAAATTTGCCTGCTCATAAACTGCTCATAAAATGAAAAGTTTTCGATTAATCGAAAATTCCGTACGTACTTCTCTGCGAAATGCAATTAGGAACATAACTTTTAAATTAGAAGTAAATCGAGTGAAAATTGTTGAAGTTATTTGTCACGCCAATTGGAAAAAAGCTGTTTCGAGAAGTTTCGAGCAGTCGGCATTTTGTACATCCAAAAAAAAAAATTCTAACAGCTTGATATTCACACCAAATAGATGTATAATTAATTTGATGAGTGAATCACTTTTTCATACAAAAAAAATGTTAAATTTGCATATGATTTTATACCCGTTACTGTGACTTAAGGGGGGATTGTCTTTTTTTTTCGCAAAATTTACCGCTTTTTGGGAATTTTTTTGTGAAGAAAGTATACAACGGAAAACTTGTGAAACTTGGCATATAGTTTTATTGATCTGTTTACTACATACAAAAAAATTTTTTAAAGAATTTCATCAAAAAATCCGCCTCCCACCCCCCTCGACGCGCGATGGTCCTTTTTTGATGGTGTGCACGATTACAGCCTTCACGTTCATCCTGCAACAAAAACCCAAAAAGCATTTTACTTTAGACACATATAGCTATCGTTCGATGAAGGGAAAAAAAAATTGACGATTTGGTGACGTTTTGAACTTGAAGTATCGATTTTTCGAAAAAAATTGATCGATTTTTTGTTATAAATAAAAAACTATTAAACGTATTGCTTTTTTGCGTCATCAAACGATAAAAGGATGTCAGCTGAGCATTCTGTCCAAATTTGAAGGCAATCGGTTGAATAGTTTTTGAGAAATCGTGCACACCATCAAAAAAGGACCATCGCGCGTCGAGGGGGGTGGGAGGCGGATTTTTTGATGAAATTGTTTAAAAATTTTTTTGTATGTAGTAAACAGATCAATAAAACTATATGCCAAGTTTCACAAGTTTTCCGTTGTATACTTTCTTCACAAAAAATTCCCAAAAAGCGGTAAATTTTGCGAAAAAAAAGACAATCCCCCCTTAAGGCCTTAAAGTAAACTTCCATTCCCTGCATTAAAATATGAATTTTAAGTCCTTTATTAAAAGAAGCATTCAAAAAAGTATTAAAAAGTAGAATTAAAAAAGTCTTAAAAAGTATTTAAAAAGTCTTAAAAAGTAGTATTAAAAAAAGTATTAAAGAGTAGAATTCTACCCCGTCATTAAAGGTAGAATCCTACCCGCCGCATAAAAGCTAGAATTCTACCCGATATGTAAAATTAGAATTCTCCCCTCTATCTTCAAGTAGCCTTCCACCCTCCTTCCAAACGTAGAATCCGACCATCCACTTAAGTTCATCGAGTTCTATTTCTCTACCTCAAGTTGAAAAACTACCCCCGGTAGAATTCACAGCAAAACAATCAAGTCCGCTGTGATTCTTGGCCTGACTGGATCTTCGACCTTGCGCGTCGCGATCTTCTCTTCGAAAAAGTTTCCCTCACGGGTGACTCCGAAAGCGTGAGTATCCCGTGGTTATGACTACTGCAATGAGAATCGCACGTACTAGCCGAGCCTACCCATTCCGGACAAATTGTACCTAACCTTTCCACGAGACTAACCAACCAAACCCGTGATTTGGTCCACAGAGTTCTCCCTCCCCAGCCCTTGATCGTTCGCTTCGCCGTCTCCCTTACGCGTTCGAACGTCTCTACGAGCGCGTCGCACATGCCGCACTACGAAACATACAGTACAAAGGTGTCCCTCGTGTGTCCTTCATCGCGTTTCTCAGTCGCGCTCGTACCCAACGAAGGCAGACTGTCTCCATCGCGAAGCGAACGGCCGAGTTCAGCCGAAGCGTTACCCCCACCGCGTCCCGAGCTCGACCGAAGTCTACCCCCACGGAGTGGCAACGCGCTTGACCGAGGCTCCGCCAGAGGTCGGTAGGATCGCGGCGAGGCATTCGCGAGACGCGTCCGCACACTAGCAAGGCAGTGTCTTGCCGGTGGCTAAGCCGAGCCAGAACTGCGCTGTTCCTCTCCCACCCCTCGGAATCGTACTCTCCCCATCCCTACCCCCCACCCACGAATTGCGGTACGAGTCTATGTGTGGACGTGTGCGCGCGGGGCTACGCGAGCTCGACGCCCCGTCGTTGTCCTCATCACGCCGTATACCGCGGAGCGTTCTCCGTCCGACGTCATTGCAGTGAAGTATGTGCACGAGTGTGTTGTAGAAAATGGCTGTGCCGCCGCTCTCAGCTAATATACCCGGTCGCACGAGCGGTTGTAAATATTTTGGACTCTGGCTCGGTGTCGGTGTACTGCTCGCGAGAACACTGCCCGGTGAGTAACACAACGACGTTATGCTTGTTTTCCTTTTTTTGTTATCCGTTATCGAAGAAGTATGCGGTGCCCGCGTGATCTTTACGGAATATGTGGAAAGATGGAGAGTAACCTCTTCCTCCCACTCTCGAAGAAGTGTTTTCGACACTCGTTTGTCGAACAGAGGGGAAAAAAACCGTTCGGCGATTCGACGAATTTCCGAGCTCTCTGCCGAGCTCGGACAACTCGCGATCTTTACGCGGAAAGTGTCGCTTATTTGCGGATGCAAACTCGCCCGATACAAGGATACATATATATATAAATGTGTGTGTGTGTGTGTGTGTGTGTGTGTGTGAGAGTATGTATATATGAGGATATGCTCTCTCGCGACGACGCGTTGCTGCCTTATCGTTGATCCGTCCACTCCGCGTATTTGTTTTCTTTCTTTCTTCTCGTCATGTTTTGTTTTCTGTCACGAGTGTCGATTGCTCGTACGTACGACTCGCCTCCTCCCGGATATGTAACGGGGCGACTTCGCGGTCCCACGGAAACTCGATGGGAAGGGCTTTGCGCACCGTCAGTGATACAATCGCGCCCGCGTAACTTGAAACGCGTGTGTGGAAATTCGCTTCGCGTATCGAACCGCGAGCGTTTTCTCCCTTTTTAGGGCTAAACAGCGGGATTGCTGTTTCGGGGTGTCCGCCCCGCCAGACCGACACCCCGCGCCTGCTCTCGTGGCTCTTGGGTTTGAAGATCTCGATAAATTCATCAGCGGCATCTGGGGGATTTATTGGCCGGCAGCATTTAAGGGGCTATACCGGTGTGAACGCTGAAAATTTGGGTGATTTTCGGGAATTTCTTGGAAGAAAAGTACTCACTTAAATGTTTCGGAAAATTAACCCTCAAAGTGTGAAGGGGGGTCGAATGTGTCCGGGCCCAATGCGGGAAAAAAGTTTTTTCCGCGCATTGCTTTATATTTATTTAAAAAAAACATATTAAAAATAACAATATCCGAAAAATTCTTGTTCGTACTTCGAAAGGACATCCTAAGGATGAACCATGAATTTTTACAGATTTTTTCATCAACAATTGTGTGCTTGGTAGCGCGCCGCCGAAAACGACCCCCCTTCACACTTCGAAGGTGCCAAAAACCCCTTTACACTTTGAGGGTTAAGAATATATTTGGCTATATTTGACCTATATTACATAATTTTTTCATAGAAAAATATTGAGATCCAAGCGACTTATGCGTTGCCTTTGGAGGCGCCAAAAAAAAGTTTTTCCACTGCTGACATGATTCCGGCCGATTGAATAGCTGAAACCGAAAAAGGAAAAAATGTTAAACTGGAAGGTATTTCCTGTACAGTGACGTAGGATTTTCGAAAAATATCAAAATCTAACAAAATGGCGTAGTTATGAAAAAAAAAGTCTTCTTGCCTATAAAATGGTCGTTTTTTTCAATGCCAAATCGTCAATTTTTATCAAATCTAAAATATCCTACGTCATTGTAGGGTAAATATATTCAAGAGTACTCAGTTCAAATTCCGAGTCAATCGGATAATTGCTCTTTGAGTTACAATGTCAGCAAATTTGAAAAATCTTACTTCGAGAAAAAACGCGTTTAAAGATTTAACTATCGATTTTTGCAAGATAAAATGATACTGATATAAATGATATAGATGATGATATTCTTGAAAGTATAAACTGTCGAAAAAGGCAAAAAAATCGATTTTTTGACAGTGTCACACTGGTATAGCCCCTTAAGGGGCCCAGCAGCATCTTGGGGATTGATTGACCTTGAAGATTGGATACTTACGAGGACCGCAAAATTGCCGGACTCGGTGGGCACTGGACGAGAGAGATCTTGAGATCAGCAGGGCGAGCTAGGTGCCCTTGCAACCTAACCTGATCTAATGATAGGTGTGGGTATTCAGAAAGCCCTAGGAAAGTCGAGACGTGCACTTGATACCGCTATACGTCAAGAGTTCTTCACTAGTCGACTGCACCGAAATTCCACGTGTATCCTAGTCGAACGAGTTTCGGGAGTGCCGGCTACTATTGGGTCTAGCCCTACGCGTGGCGCCGTCTATAACACTATTCTTAGACGGCCCTTGAGGAATAAGGTTTCCTTGTTTCTTATTTCGCGTTTTGTGAAACTTCCTTGACTGAATGAAGATACTTATTGACTTGCTTGCTTCGAGGGAACTCTCATGGTATTGAAGTTTGCATCGTTGCATTGCAACGAAAATATATTTTCTTCGCACTGCCGATGTTTTTTTCTATGGCACATTCAGACTATGACAATTACCGAAACCTTCGAGGAACCTTTAAAAAAATCTATCACAAAAACCGACATGATAATGAAAATAGAGAAACGAAGAAAATCGAGAAGAATGTTCGCTGCATTGCAACAATGCAAAGTTCAACACCATGAGCTCTGGAGGTTCCTTAACGGGCTACGTCTACCTAGAGGCCCGAGAAAAATGGCCGAATTATGATTTTTTTTGTTCTGGGAAACGGTTGGTGAAAAGGAAACGCATTTTTTAACACATATATTGAGAGCTTTAAAAAAAATCACTAGAAAATACAGAAAAACAACAAAAACATGGCCGCCGGCAGATAAAAACATTTTTTCGCGACGTTTGGCGGTGGACACTCCAACTTAAGGCGTTACCGCCACTTGTAGCGCAAAAAAGGCCTTTTTCATGAATTTTTTAAAAGAAAACTACAAAACTTTTTCAATCGATCAATATACCATCTTAAAGAACACATCTTGAAGAACTTTCAGTAATTTTTTTATTGAAAAATATGACATTGTTTAGTGGCAAATGGCCGTCAATGAAATAATGTTTTTATATACACGGTTTGCGGTGGCCAACATTGCGGCGAAGTGGATCAGCTGAAAAAAAATGCGGATGGATTTAGTCAAATATAAGTATAAACTAGTCTTTAATCGAAGGATTTTAAAAAATATTCATTTTTCACAAAATGGCGGACAGTCAAAGTTAATGGTTCGATTTTAACAAAAAAAAGGCCGTTTTTTGGCTATAAAACGGCCATTTTTTTTTTTTCGAAAAAAAAAATCGAACGATTAAAGACTACATTTTTATGTATTAAATAAGCCTGCACAATTTCAAGAAGATCGGTTCATTAGTGTTCGAGTAATCTTGGTCACCGACTTCAGAAATGCCATTTTGAGAAAAACGCGTTTAAAGTTTCTCCTTCAACGCTCTTTCAACGCTCATATCTCAGTCAATTTTGTTCGGATCGACTTGAAATTTTCAGAACATATTCTCAGATACGTATACTTCAAAAAAATGCAATAAAAAAATCGATTTTTTCAAAATCGCAAGTGGGGGTAACCCCTTAAACGGTCCATCCAAAATCTAAAAACCAAACGAGTTATCCAAGTTAACAATAAATAAGAGTCGTTGACGATCGTCGATTTCTTAAATAACTTTTTTTTACAAAATGGCGACGCTCTAAACTCGAGCATACAAAATCTAATTTAAAAGTCATCATTTTTACGTAACTATTTATAAATGGAGGTCGACTTTACAAAAAGGGGATCGTCAATCACCTTCAAATGTTTCTCATCGTATCTCCTGTGAATTTGGAAACGATCCATCGAGTGGTTCTCGAGATATCATGTCCACCGATTTTAAAAACAGTGTTTCGAGAAAAACGCGTTTAACGTTTGAAGTAAGGTGCTGCTAGGATGTTGAAGTTTGCACCGTTGGAATGCAACGAAAATTCTTTTTAATATTCTTATTTTCATTGTTGTCCAACATCATATTTTGCAGATTTAGTTCGTCGATCGCTGAATAAGCATTCTAAAAAATCTTTGCCCGATTTTCGCAGCTCAAATCTGTCTGAGGAAAGTTGGGAAATACGAAGATGATTTTCGTTGCATTCCAACGATGAAAACTTCAACGCCATGTGCTGCTACCGCTCGCCCGGCCAACTGTTGGAAGCTGTAGCTCATTCAATTTTAAGAATATTGCAATGAAATTTTCAGGGAATATAGCTAAATCGTGATACTATCGGATAAAAATATTTTTGGAAAATGCAATTTTTTTACCCACCTAGGTAGATGTAGTCCCTTAAGGGGTTACGTGGGTTTCGAAGCAAAAAAGCATATTTTCGCTGTTAAAAAAAATACAGTATATAAATTATCTTATTCAAAAAGTTAAGCACATGAAAGAGCAACAATTCAACAATATTAAAAAAAAAATTCATCCACAAATTTGGGAAATTCAGCCGTTGGAACGTGGTTTCCGGAGACCGCTAAAAAAAGGTCCTCGTGGTGGTCAGGATAACTCATGATGGCTTTATCTGAAATTTAAAAACCAATTTTTTCTGTTAGTAGATAAGTATAGCTCGTGATTAAACGAAGGGTTTTTAAAAAATTGAAATTTGAATTTTTGCCAGAGTTGTATGCAAAAAAGTTCAATTTTTGGTACAATTTACACTACGTATAGCCTTCTAAAATTAGTTGTAATCGAAAAAAAAACCTTTGTTCAATCGCTAGTCAATGCTATTTTGAAGAAGTGCGGTACATTCATGATGTGGAAATTCCCATCGAATTTTACGAAGAGCTCCATTTTCAAAAAGGGTACAGATTTAGTATAACGTTGAAGTTTGCATTGTTGGAATGCAACGAAAATGATTTTCTTTTAATTTCCCAAATTTCCTCGGACAGATTTGAGCTACGAAAATCACGCAAACATTCTTACGGTTTTTATTCAGCGAGCCACAACAAATGTGCAAAATATGATTTTGGATGATAATGGAAATGAGAAATTGAAAAGAATTTTCGTTGCATTCCAACGATGCAAACTCCAAGCCCATGATTCCCAACCCCTAAATCATGGGGTTGGGAATCATGATCCCCAACGCCTAAATCATGAGGTTGAAGTTTGCATCGTTGGAATGCAACGAAAATTCTCCTCCATTTCTCATTTCCATTATTATCCAGAATCATATTTTGCATATTGTGGATTGCTGAATAAAAATCCTAAGAATGTTGAATCATGTAGAAGTAGAAGTAGATGAGCTGAGATTAACATTCTACTACCATTAGTGAAATCTCCTTTAACAAAATGTAACGAACTCGGTCTGCCAATTGCTCCGTTGATGCAGCTTTTGATTCTGCAATGAGACATGCCGAGAGCAGCTTTGCTTATTCTGAATAATGGATACTCGTTTGTTTCTCCATTATTAGCGAATATTGAACGCTGCCCAACCTCCACGGTATACGGTTTTTCTAATGTGGGTGTTTTAAATAACACCACTAGAATAATATGACTGCATGCGAGATCCAGCTGAAATCAGTCCCTTGTGGTTCTGCGACCGCTGGTTACTAAAAATCCCCAAAACGTGCCTCACTTCTCGAAGAAAGGTTCAAGATCGGTATATGGAACGACGGCTTTGATGAGCGAAGAACACCTCAATGGAGGCTCAATTGAAATAATGATCGTCTATGAATACCGGTGTAAGGTACACGTGCACTTGGAGATTTGTCGGATTCACGAATAGTTCCTAGATCGTGGAAACCCCCCGAGAGCCATGAGGTTCGGCGATCGGCTGTCGCCGGCGATTCTTCAAAGGAGCCTTCAGGGCGAAGTTGATACTGTACCACGTGGGTGCAAGTGATAGCTGAAATTTTCGAACAGAGACATCTCGGAGATCAATATTATGCAGGGCAAAAGAGAATATTCAAGTTCTGCCTCAGTAAATTCTACACTCAGAATAAAGATTTATCGTGTTCTAATCAATTGGCACATTAAAACATAATTTATTAGAAATTAATAAATGTTTACTCGTATGGAGACAGTTTTTATGTGATTGTAACTACAGCATTTATTCGGCGTCACTAAATATGTTTTTTTTACGTGCCGATTTTTCACATAAATTAAAAGACATATTTAAAATAGAAAATTTGAATAAACATTTCCTCAAATCAAATAAATACTACTTTCCAACCACGAAAACCTCTTACTTCGCGGCTATGTACTAATGGGCGCATGCGCCCTTTGCCCTTCAACGCAACGGGCCCGACAGCACGCCGCTCGTCAGATGTAGCTCACGCATACGCTCATCATGTAGCTTCATCCTACGCCAATGTTTTTGGCACAAGTGTCGGTGATGCGTTTCGGAAGTGGGAAACTCGAAAGTGAGGAATTATTTGAGTGTAAGTAAGAATATAAAGTGAAAAAAAAACGTTCAAGTGAGAAAATGACTGACGCAATGACACAATTCCTCGAAAAAAAACCAGCTGGGGGATTATGAAGAATCCTATTAGATGTTAAGAAAAACACTATTTGTCGAATATAAAACACCTATTTCTTCTAACTTATATATCCTATTAGATGTTAATAAAAATTCTTGGTAAATCGCAAACATAAACTTAAATAAAAAATGTTCTTAGCTGTTAACAAGATCGTAGTAGGCCGACATACGAATAAGAAAACTTCTTCGCCGGAAGACAAACTTCTTTGTCGTTAATAAATCTTTTTTCCGAGTGTACAGAGTTTTGTTTTTGTTCGACGAAAAACTTGACCATCTGTGAGAAAACTGCATCCGAGAGTTGGTGAGGTTATGTTGACCTTGTACATGTCCTCAAAGTCTCCACTGTGACGATGGCCGAATCATAATGCGGGAAAACTGCAGTGGATGCTAGCATCGAGGTGTCGAGTGAGGCCGCTAATTGCCAAGATTCAATTAGGCTGGCAGTGCTGCGTACACGCGGAAGCATAAAATGGACGTATGGAGGAGCGCAAGGAGACTCTTCGCTCACCACTCGTAATAACATCGCCGCGTGTGTTTGCGCCTGTGTGGCGAATCTTTGAAATCATCGAACGCCTGGAGCGACAGCCACAACGGCGGCTCTAATCGCCGCGGTGAATGTTGGAAGACAGCCGGGAAAATCAGCCTGGAGCTATGTGCAGCAGCCTCGACGGATCGATGTAACAGTATGGCTCGTCATCGCTCGGTCGTGAAGCCGCGAGATAGAGCTTTTATAGGACATGACTGTCTACGACTGCGTGAATCATTTATGAAAAATTTTCCGTTGGGAAAAGTCCTCCAAGGCATTGCAGAAGTCCCGTCTTCTTTTGAGGGCTTTGAAGCCAGCAGGAACTCTCGTAATCACGTCATGTCCTGAAATAACTCACAAAGTTGGCATACAGCGGGTACTGTCGAGTACAATTGTTGCGGGCACTGTAAACTTGTTAGTTTTGGAAAGAAGTCAAGGAACACAGAGATCCTTGGTCGCTTTGCCTATTCCAGAGGCCCCCTCGGCAGCCACCCAGTTTTTCGAGAATCATTGATTCATTTTCTCATCCGTGTATTCTTCGCACTTCACCGTCGTTGCCCCTCAATTCTTGGTCCGCATCGTTGGGTGAATCTACCTGGACGAACACAACGTCCACAATGTCTCCACTCAAAGGAGACCCTCGATTAGAGCTTGGACTATCAGCGCTTTTTCTATTGCCGGTATTCTCTCGATATCGACAAGTTGTAATATCGGAATACCAGTATTTCGACATTTTTCGATATTTATGGGAAACCTCGAATGATTTTCTAGTCAAATTTTTGGAAATGGAAAAATTTGCCCAAAAAATCGTCAGATAATTGTTAATAACAAATGAACTACGCAATATAATAACAAATCCTACGTACTTCCATAGACAATGTATTTTTCAAGTTATATTCAACATTTCAAGTGAACCGGTTGAAAATTGTCTGAGTTATGTTTGCGCCTAACTTAAAAAATGTAGTTTTCTTCCTTCCCTAGCCGAAAGTACGCACTTTCCGGCCGCATTTCAGGCCGGGAAGAGCATTTTTCGTGGCCGGCTGACGACCGCTCGCTCTGACAGGATTTTCGCGGCCGGCGATATTTACATATGTGCGTTATTCTTTTATTTGTGCTCGCTCCTGTCAAAGTTGTGTCGTGGTCTCGCGAAGAATTTCGTTCAAGTGTCGAAAAAAAAAGAAAAAAAATGGAAGAATCCTCATCAGAAGGTTCCGCAGACGATGTTCTAATCGTAATGTTGGTTTTATTTCATCTTGACGTTTTCAATGCCCGCCCCGACCGGCAAAACCTCGGCTTCGTCTCGGTCTTGCTAAAGTCGGGCGGGCATCCCCCCCCCCCTTTCGCTCGCCTCCCGGCGAGAACGACAGCTTCATTGCATTTCACGAGATGGCCGGCTGACAGCCGACAGATGACAGCTGACAGCACCAATGACAGCATTAATTGCACGGAATTACATACATTAATTAGGCCCGTACTTGCGGCTACGGGATCAAGAAAAATAGTATACAACCCACGGCCGAAATCCCCTGGCATGTGCCAGGAAATCCAACTTTCGGGCCTAGGGTCGTAATATACTATTTAAGCTAAACTCTGCACAGGCGCCATTTTGAAATGAATCGCTTAAAAAAAATTATTGTATACAGTCACTGATAGGTATAATAAACATCCTTTTTTGTAATCTCGATTTATATTGTAGTTTTTCTGAAAAAAAAAATCCCCAAAAAGCCTATTTTTTCGGACTCTAGAGTAGCCTCAGGCCTTAAAAGGATATAATAACTATTATAATGATATTTAAATGTTTTCAACTCTGATATCGAAATATCGGTATTATTCGAGTCCAATGCGGGTTTTTCAATATCGGATTTTTGATCCAATATTCCGGTTCTTCGATATTATCGAAAACCGGTATCCATACCCTCACTTAAGCCACAATGCCCATTGGTACACGTTTTCCCAATCCACCTTGCGAGCACATCACCAAATCCCGCATAAGAAAAGGCAAACACGGAGTTCTACGAGCTAGTGGACAGTTACGACGTTCGACCATTGTTTTCGCCCGTCTGGTGGATTCGTTTTTGCACCCGCCCCAAACCAAAATCCAAAGAGAGAAGTAGAGAAAGGAGGAGGGAAAAAAAGAGATCTGGTTTCAGTGTACGCACGCGAGAGAGGCTGTTCGTGCAACGCTGGCTCTTGCCGGAGATTACAGAAGCCTGAGCGAACTAAGCGAATCACGCGTTCCATTAGTCAATTGGAATTTGATGGAATCCTCTTAGCGTAACTGGGTTACGTGTTCGCGAAGACACGAGGCGTATCTTCTACGATTCTCCGCACTCCATTCGGCGCACGTTTCTCCTTATCGTCCACTCAACCCCGAACAAAATCATCCGGCTGGGGAGAGAAAGAACGAGGTAGAACCAGCGGGAATTAATGACCGAGACAGGAAGGACGAAAAGCGAATAAGTATGAGAGAAAGGGAGGATCGACAAAATTACAACTGAGAGAGAAGGCCGAGCTGAAATTAAACGCTGGTCTCCCTTCCTGGATCCGTTTTCTTCCAGCCTCGATTCCCCTACGCGTCTTCTTTCCAGCCCTTGCCTTCCTTCGTCTACTCGGCGTCTTTATTGCATGCCATTAAACGCACTATCCGGCGTCGATAAACGCCGCGTGTTCCTTATAGCAACCGACCAAGCTGCTGTGCGACGCTCACGGCCCTCGTCGCCTTTTGCTTCCCTCCCGATGGAATAGCAATTATTCCCGTCCATGTGTGCGAGTGGTGTATGTGTGTATTCTCGCGCGCCAACTCGTGGGCACGACCTGGGCACGGCTCAACCTCGGGAGCAAATATTTGTCATTGCGAGATGACTCCAAGCGAGTCTTCGAATCCCGGACTGGCATGTAACAGCCTGGGAAAGTTCCTCAGTGCTCGGAGGATGGGTGGTTATAGGTTAACGCGCCTATTCGTCTTACAGAATGCGGCAGCAGCAAATTGTCGTCACGTAATGGAGATTCGCTGATTTGTTGCTGGGATAAAAATTCGCGGGCAGTATGGTAAAGTTAGGCTTGACCTGAAAGTAGTCAGCTATAATGTCGTCGAGACGTCACGGTCTCATTGCTCTACGTTTGAGTCGCTGGTTGTTATGTTCACTAACGTCTTTGCCTCATCTAATAATAACGGACGATCGAACAGTGTATCGGTGGTGCGAAGAACGTGACCCGGTGATCCAGAGACATAATAGACAAACTTTGGAAAACTTGGAAAATCCGAATCACAAATGTATTGCTTTTGGCGACACTTGCTGATTTTCCAGGCGATTGGCGCACCGTCATCCCCACTTGAGTCTCACGGCTTCGCTATCCGGTGGATCGAACTTCAGAGTTGCAAAGCGTAATCTAGTGGAACATCTTTACCATCATCCAGCTCTAGAATTTCAACCAGCAAGAGACTATTGATGCTGCAGCATGCTGCCAATAGTTACCTATGGGAACTAGTGTTGTCAATGGATTCTCCAATTTGCGCTCTTTCCTTTGTCATTCCTAGTCAACCTTTCGTTCCCGATGCCTCAGATAACCCTGGGGGCCTATTGAATACCAGCCATCTTTTGTACCCATATATTTCTCCGCATATCCGAACAACGTGTCTGAATCGCTTAACAACCACGCGAAAATTTCGCACCACATCGAATGGAAGACAACCACAGCCCTGCCGCACTGGGTGGTTTCCGCAAGCTGAAACTTCGGCTTTGTTTAGGTGATTTGAGATTCAAGCGGGGAATCTACGGCTACTTGAGCCGCACGAACGTCTCACGGGTAATTTTATCCCAACACGGAGGGGTGGAAAGGGGGGTCTCGATTAGCCCAGCCCTCTTTCCAGTTCAGGTTGCGGTTCTGTTACACGCGAGTGATAAGAACAGGTGTTCTCGTTCGAATGCCAAGTCAGGTTCGGTGAATGTTGGGTAGTTGACTCGTCGGTGAACAGAGAGTTACTAGGAGAACACTGATCATCGTACGATCATTATGGGAACGAAAAAAAACTAGAAAAAATAGGATCGAGCAGTTACAGCACGCTAGTTGATGATGCTGATCAAACTAGCAGCACACTAGCTGATGATGTTGATCAAGCTAGCAGCACACTAGCTGATGATGCTGATAATTCCATATGGTGGATGATGAATTTGGTATGAGGATAATTAAAACTGCTCCCTCAACCGAATCAGCTAGGAAAAACGGTCTCGCGAATTGGCCACGTACATTCGCGTATGCGGCAATGACATCGGGGAGAGCCCAGGTAACATCGAGAACCACGGAACCTCGCTTGAGTTCCAGGAAAACGAGACGTGCCGCGTCGGCAGTAGAGACAGAGACGGAGGACGGGGAGGAAAGACCCCGGGGGTAAAGGCACCCGGGTGACCGCGTGCCTTGCATGGGGTATTCGCAGTAACTATAGGCGTTTCTCCCCTCATCGATTCGCCGAGGGGATAGAGTGGCATGACGCCACCACCACCACAACCACCCGCGAGAACCGCACTCGGTCTCTCCGTCACTTCGTTTTCACCAGCAGCTGCGCGTTTGCCTCAAGTGCATCCAAGGACTAGCGCACAAAATGCATCCCTGAATTGCGGAACATCGCCCAACGAGTGCTTCATCCCATGTTAGGGCTCCTTCCCTTGTTAGGGATGTTAGGAACCTACGCAAGGCACGTTTTCCACAAAAGAATAAAACATCCGTGATGTCGCGTTGCGAATTCAGTCTCGTGACGATGAGATGAGAGAAAAACAAGTCCCGCGGGACAAGGAATCACGTACTCCTAGCGCGATTACGCAACGTCGAAGGGTCGATACCGTCCGCAATTCCAACTATTGCAAAATCATCGACAAAGCGTGCGTCGCAATCTCTAATGGCTTGTGAATCCGAGCTAACGGCCGTTCCGAGGTTCGAGAGATCGCGACCAACCGAACCGTGAAGTGTGTCGCGTGGCCCGCTGGCGCCTGATTAGGAAGTACTAAATCAACGAGTCCGCTCGCGCGTCCCCTGTCGCGATCGCCGATTGCCTCGGACTGCGTCGAACGATCTATCTGCGCAACGATAGCCACTCGCGTCATCGGCGGAATGTTCAATTTTTTCAAAACCTCATCGCGATTCTGTCCTCACATCTGGAGACATCGGTTGTGGACTTTGCACGGATCTACCAATTACCATTTAATTGAAAATCAAGTCAACGATCACAGGGTTGAGATTCGGATATTTTTTTTTCTCCAATTGAACATGCTGTTTGTCTCGGTGCACCAGCCTCTCTGCCTGTTTGGCTACTTCATCTTCATCTTTCTCGATCGTTAGTCAACCGAGGATACGATTCATCAGCTATTAAGCCTCGTTGCCCCGGCTCCTTATGAATGGAAAAGTACCCGGGGCCCTCTTCCTACTCTTTTACAGCCAATCCTGAGCCGAGTGATGTCTCTTCGTCTCCTCTCTTTCGGTCTTCTTCTCTCGTCGCTCCTTCGACCGAACCCAAGAAGCCACAAGCCAGGAGATCGTTGATTCGCCTCGGTATCACACTCGGATTGTAGCCTCGGTGGCTAATTTGGACCAGGAAACCGGCGAGATACTGACAGTGAGGGCATTCAACGAGTTTCGTTGCCCCGTCGCTCTTTCCCGCTCGGCTTGCACGAAAGAGCCTCAGGACTGCCCCACAACTTCGGGGAAACCGATTTATAGTGCGTTTTATTGTTAGTCCCGCCGCGTTCATTTGTACACCGAGAGAGCCAGAGATTCCTCCTCGTCCAACCAACAGACACATAGTTAGTAGCCACGAACCGTGCGGCCACAACTGTCCCAAGGCATCACACACGCACACACGGCGTGCTTTCGCGATTGCACGAATATAAACGTACACGCGTGTATGTCCGTAAATCGTTTTATTAATAGACACCACTTGCTCGTCTCGCTCTTGACGAATAGACGCGGGGGTGCGTCGCGGAGAAACGCGAGACTGCCGGGGCCCTAGAAACGGATGAGGAGACATATCGGTCACCACGCGTGTCTAGCGATGCGTCGGGTCCAACGATTTTCGCTAAATGCCAAATGGGCGTGGAATTCGCTAATCGAACACCTGAAAGATGCCTAATTTTCTACTGTATTCAATTAACACTTGGTCGTTTTATGACTAGTGCTCTGTCAGCTTCATTTAGCTCTTAGGAAAGTCTCATTGATTGTCTGAAAAGCACCTGACTTCGATCTTCATAGAATTCTAAAATTAGTCGTTTTATCACTAGTGTTTTTCCAGCTTGATCAGCATCATCAGCAAGTCTGCTGCTAGCTTGATCAAGATCATCAAGTAGTGTGCTGTAGCTTGATTAGTATCATGAACATTTATATCACGAGTGTTCTGCCAGCTTCATCAGCATCATTAGCTAGTGTGTTGCTAGGTTGATTAACATCATCAGCTATTGTGCTGCTAGCTTGATTAACATCATTAGCTAGTGTGCTCCTAGCTTGATCAGCATCATCAGCTAGTGTGCTACTAGCTTCATCAGCATCATCAGCATTCTAGCACTATTGTTCAGCATCAGCATCACCAGTATTTTTGAACATCATTTTATCGCTAGTGGTTTGCCAGCTTGATCAGCATCATCAGCTAGTGTGCTGCTAGCTTGATCAGCATCATCGGCATTTCATCACTCGTGTTCTGCCAGTTTGATCAGCATCATCAGCTAGTGCGTTGCTAGGTTGATTAACATCATCAGCTAGTGTGCTACTAGTTTGATTAACATCACCAGCTAGTGTGCTGCTAGCTTGATCAGCATCATCGGCATTTTATCACTAGTGTTTTGCTAGCTTGATCAGCATCATCAGCATTTCATCACTAGTGTTCTGACAGCTTCATTAGCATCATCAGCATTTTATAGCTCGTGTTCTGCCAGCTTGATCAGCAGAATCAGCACTTTATCACTTTTATTCTGCCAGCTTGATCAGCATCATCAGTATTTTATCACTATTCTTCTGCTAGCTTGATCAGCATCACAAACATTTTATCACTAGCCTTCTGCCAGCCTGATCAGCGTCATCAACTAGTGTGTTGCTAGCTTGATCAACATCATCTGCCAGCGCAATCCAACTCTGAGAAAAGTCTCATCGAACACCCGAAAAGCGCCTAATTTTCATATGTACATCGATCTTAAGGATTCTATCACTCTACTTCCGTCTCTTCCAGCTTTGCCAAACTAATTTTAATCGGAGTCAATAAGACGGAATTAATCGGTCTCATTTTTCCCTGAACCCACAAAATTGCGCTTTGATTTCTCCGAAACGTTTGTCAGGCTCGAAGTTCGCAGTATCAGGCCTCGCTCGTGAAACAAACATTCCTTTGATTTCTAACTCCAGCAACCTCGAATCCTAACTCGTATTCGAGAGCGAGCAGTGACGCACGGTCGGTTGAACTCCGGGCTGGCATTCCGAAGCTCCCTCGTACGATCGCCGCCGACACCAACGGATTTTTCCAATCACGTTTCTTTCACCCCAAACGATCGTAGGATCTTCTCGAGTGCATTCGCCCGGTGTTGGCGACGTTGCGGATACAACGGAAATAACGCGGTTCGAAAATGAGCCGAAAAACGAAGTGCTTTCGGATAAGGAGAGCTTAAAGCCCTCAGAACCGAACCTGATACCCGCAAATACGCCAAACGTCCATCACAAAAGTTCTTCCAAGTCTACCAAAACCCTATTTCATCGAGAATCAACCCAAACAAACCAGAGCTGGTAGGCCAAGATCCAGACGACAGTCTATCGAACCAAATATACCAGGTGTAGAACCATGAAACCGGAATTTCCCTATAGATGGTGCTGGCCATCAGTAGAGGGACCGTAAGACCGCTTCTGCACCGCCATCATCACCCTCTAACAGCTGACGAATATTTTAAACACACAACAACCCAAGTTCTCTTCACCGGTATATTTTTCTATAACCTTAAACATGTCGAGTTTTGTGCCTACGAACTACCATTTGCGGACAGCATTGGTTTTCTGTTGTCATTTGAAGAAAAGTGCTGCAGAATCGCATCGATGCTTGTCGAAGCTTACGGTGAGCATGCTCTTGGTAAAACACAGTGTTTCGAGTGGTTCAAAAAATTCAAAAGTGGTGATTTTGACGTGACAAACGAAGAGCGTGGGAAACGACCGGAAAAGTTCGCAGACAACGAATTGCAAGCCTTATTGGATGAAGATGACACTCAAAGTCAACAAGAACTCGCGGATCAATTGAATGTGACGCAGAAAGCCGTCTCCATTCTTTTTTATCATTTTCAAACAACAGACATGTAATTTTTACAAGAAAATTCCGGTTTCATACTTCTACACCTGGTACATCTCCAAGCTGTCCAACTTTATACTATTTTCAATCAAAAGTGCACTCAAACCAACCGGAGCGTCTGAAGAGCAACTTTGGTCCATGTAGACCAGCTTGGTAAAATTGTGCCCTGCCAGCTTGCCAGACATGTCCAACGGGCCAAGTACCATGGCTCACATTAGCCTCACTCGTTTTCGTACTTTGCCTCCCTTTATCCGTTTGTACCGTGTTCTGCGTTTCCTTTTTTTTGTCGTTCACTTGTCCTCTATTTTTCCCAACTTCGTTTGTATTTCTTATTACATTCAGTCCTCGTTCTGTCGGTCCGCGGCTGCTGCCTTTCCTTCTACGTATTTCTTTTTCTTCTTTTTTCATTCTTGTTTCCCTTATTCTTGTTCCACGTCCGCCTGGCGCCTCTTTCGAGACTGCCAGTCCTCTCTCTCTCTCTCTCTCTCTCTCTCTCTCTCTCTCTCTCTCTCTCTCTCTCTTGGTCGCTTTCGTTCACATCGTTACCACTCGTTGCCTCTCCACCGCATATCCCTCTCTCGCTTGTAAGTTCAGCCCGGTCCCTTCGTACGTCCACTCGTTTGTTAAGCTCTCGGATCCTCGTGTGGTTCGCCACGCATCTCTCGGCTTCTCCACGAAGAAGAGAGACGATCGAGTTTGGCCGAGAAGGAGAGATGCTAATTCCTACCCCCCCCCCCCCCTCTCGGCATCCATGTCTGAGTTGAAAATTCCTCCCTTTGCCCTCAACCCCCGCCCCTGGCTCTCCTTTTCATTCCGTCCTTTCGTGCCCTCCGTATTTCCATTTTAAGATCACAGCTATACGCGGTGCTTGTCGAGGAATCCTCTTCATACGCGTTGCTTTCGAGGATGAGGTCTCGGTATCTTATCTATCGCACATTAAAATTTTCACGAGGGTCGCACCTTTGTCATACCGATTAGAACTTTGACTATCGGAACTTATTCTATTACCGGTATTATTTCGATATCGGCAAGTTGTAATATCGGTATACCGGTATTTCGATATTGTCCTATATTTAGGGGACACCTTGATTAAAAATGACGGTGAAGTTTGCACCGTTGGGATGTAACGAAAACTAATTCTTCTGAATTACCCAACTTTTTTTGGGCCGATTTAGGCTATGAAAATAATTCAAACGTTGCTCCGGTTTTTTAGTTGAAATGTACGACCTTAATGAGCGAAACAAAAAGGCTTTGGGTAGTGATAAAAATGAAAAAATAAAAATCGTTGCATTCCAACGATGAAAACTTAAACGTCATGATTGAAAACGTTAGAAGTTTGAAAATGAAGATGGAAGGTGTAGAAATAACGTCGAAGTTTGCACCGTTGGAATGCAATTACTTTTTTAAATTTATTTTTCATTTATTTATTTTCATGCTCATCCAAGGCTTCTTTTTCGCGCATTGAGGTCGTAAATCTCCAATAAGGATACGTAAAAACGTTTGAGTAATTTGCACAACTCATAGAAAATCCATTAGAACAAACTTCAACATCATGTTGCCGAAATAAAAGTGTACAGCCAAGTGAAGGCACAGTATTTATGGCTCGATTTTTTATGATAAAAAATCGACCTTATTCGATCGAAAATCGATTTTTTTACTCTCCAAAAAGTGTATCTTTTGGCCAAAAGTACAATGTTACGTGGTCAAAATTTGGCGCCCCAGATATCGTAGAATCGCCACTGTCTTGAAGATCTGCAATTAAATAAAACAAAACAAGTTATAAAACGAACCATAACCTCAAAAATTGCTTCAAATTATTACAGAGTTTGTAATGTTATTAATGCTATATACATCATTTGTTGCACAGATAACAATTCTTTAGGGTATACTTACATGGAAGTCTTCACATTTCTGAATTCTGCAGAGCAGAAGTCGCCGTCTTTCGTGAAGAAATTGGCCACCATTATGCAGTCATCGTAGGCAAATTCGAGCTATTTGCCTTCACGAATCCAGTCTCCATTATTACAGTTCGAGTAAAATTCAAAATCAATCGAGAAATCTCACAAATTGTATTTTAAGGGGCTATCCCAGTGTGAACGCTGAAAATTTGAGTGATTTTCGGGAATTTTTTGGGAGAAAAGTACTCAATTAAATGTTTTGGAAAATTAAGAATATATTTGGCTATATTGGACCTATGTTACATAATTTTTTCATAGAAAAATATTGAGATCCAAGCGACTTATGCGCTGCCTTCGGAGGCGCCACAAAAAGAGTTCCTCCACTGCTGACATGATTCCGGCCGATTGAGTAGCTGAAACTGAAAAAGGAAAAAATGTCGTTAAACTGGAAGGTATTTCCTGTACAATGACGGAGTATTTTCGGAAAATATCAAAATCTAACAAAATGGCGTAGTTATGAAAAAAAGTCGGTTTGCTTGCCTATAAAATGGTCGTTTTTTTCAATGCCAAATCGTCCATTTTCATCCAATCAAAAATATCCTACGTCATTGTAGAGTAAATATATTCAAGAGTACTCAGTTCAAATTTCAAGTCAATCGGATAATTGCTCTTTGGGTCACAATGTCAGCAAATTTGAAAAATGTCATTTTGAGAAAAACGCGTTTAAAGATTTAACTATCGATTTTTGCAAGATAAAATTATATTGATATAAATGATATAAATGATGATGATATTCTTGAAAGTATAGACTGTCGAAAAAGGCAAAAAAAATCGATTTTTTAAAAGTGTCACACTGGTATAGCCCCTTAAGACAAAGTGAACAGTAACAGCCTACTATAAGCAGTATGCTCAGAGCGTCGACTCGTTCTTGTTTTGCAAAGTTCGACGTCATGCGCTCTGATTGGTGTTCTTTGTCACGTGACTTATATCTTTTTTTTACAATTTGTTTATCAAAATGTATCTACGATTTTCACCAAACTAAAATAAAATAGGCACTTCCGAGCATTACTTTAATTATAAGCTATCGTCTCATAACAATATTTGTATTACATTTGATTACTGGAAACATCCCTGTTACGCGAATTCCTCAACTCAATTCTTTCGCCCAATTCCAAAACGCTTCTGCTTTGCATGCTCTTCGTTTCCGTTCCTCGAGCGATCGCGTGTTTTTTTTTTCACGTTCTCCCTTCCGTTTTATTTTCCACGCCGTTTTCCCTAGTAACTTCGAGTTCTAGGCTCAACAGAGTGGGACGATTCCTCTTCGGTCCCGCGCGATGACGTATTACCGGAAGTGTCCGCCCCCGGGATCTCCCGAGTTTTCTGAACTCAAACGCGGACGCACCCTTTGCCGCGGCTTTTTATTCTGCTTCTCTTCATCCTCCAGTTCTTCGCTTATGTTTTTGTTTTCTTTCTTCTCCTACTCCTCCTTCTCCTTGTCGCTATTCCCTCTTCTCTTCGCTTTTGTTTTTCTTCGCTCGGCCGCCGAGTTTCTCGATCTCTCGCGCGCTCCGCGCTGCCTTTAACGCACGCACGAAGAACACGTCGTGGGCCGCGCGACGCACGATCATCATTTCATCGCCTACGCGCCAACGCCACATCCACTTCGAACGAACTCCGCGTCTCGAGGCCCTCACCGCCTCTTCTTTTCACCTCTGGACCGGGCATCGTTGTTCGATCGGTCCTACCAATAAATATTTATTTCGTATTTAAATAATAATTTAATAATAACTAAATTTAAATTATAATTTATTCAAATAATAACTCATTTATTACTTTTTTAAAATTATTTATGAATATTAAATAAAATTTAATAATATGGAATAAATAAGTATAAAAATATTCAATAATAATAATTATATAAATATATGATAAATTCATTTGTTTATTACTCGATACGACACATGCAGCTTTTATTTGTTTATTTATTAACAGGATAGGCCGCTTCTAGAAACAAATATATAAATTCATTATTGTCATTATTATTGTTGTTATATAGACAAGACATAATTACCTTTTTTGTTATTTTTAAATATTAAATAAAATTTAATAATACTGAATAAATAAATATAAAACAAATTCAATAATAATAATAATTATATAAGTATATGATAAATTCATTTGTTTATTACTCGATACGACACATGTAGCTTTTATTTGTTTATTTATTAACAGGATAGGCTATCGGTCGCTTCTAGAATCAAATATATAAATTAATTATTATCATTATTATTATTATTATATTATTGATGTTGTTGTTATATAGACAAGCACACGCACCTACGTAGTGTCGAAAAACATCTTTACACTTTACGAACTTTCGATCGGTACAAAAAGTTACAAAACTCGGGCAAAAAGCGGACGTTGAAGTTTGCATAATTGGAATGCATTCCTTTCACTTCAAATTTTAAGCACATCTTCAAAATAACATTCCGAAGAGAAATACGTACGGGATTTTCCATGAGTTAATTATAACATTAGTTATAATAGCCTTAGGCCACTGTAACGAGTATAAAATCATGTGTGAATTAAACAATTTTTTGTCGTATGAACAAGTGATTCACTCTTAAAATCAATTACACATCTATTTAGTATGAATATCAAGCTGTTAGAAAATAAATATTTTTTCGATGTACAAAATGGCCGACTACTAATATATATTTTTTTGTTATTTTTATTTAGGCGTTCCGCGGCGTGACATTTAGTATCCACGATTTTTTACCTAGAACAAAAAACAAAAATTCTCGTCAATATACAATATACATCTTGCTATAAATCGAAGAGTAACTTATTTTTATGATAATAAAGCACCGTATCAGCGAGAAAAAAAAAGATTTTTTGAAAATTCTACTGTAGCCTTACCCCTTAATAATAATAACAATATATCGCCCATAATTACGTGCAAGGCCCATCCCGGCCATTTATTGCCAAAAGTTATTCTGGCAAACGATAAACAAATAATACACGCATGTATATTCGAATTGACTATTACTATGATCGTTCAACCCGCGTTTGCCGTTCCCAAACAAGACCCAGCGCGGTCGCGCTCCGATCAGTACGAATATGAGCCTCAAGGATCCAACAGGCTCCTTGGTCGTGTATGCTCACACGATTTACGTGCTATTCTCCGTGCACCTGGTGTCCCGAGCTTATCGGTTCTTGAACGCCGGGACACTCGCCCGGTGAAAGTACACACCGCGAAATACCATTCGATCACGCCTCAACTCTCGGTGTATGCATGCGTGATTAAAGGAAGAAAAAAAACGGAAGGAAAGGAAGAAAGAAAAGGTGTACGTTTAGCGTGTCTGGCGCGAGGCGAGAAGCCAACACGGCTGATTTGTCTCCAGTTGCCGGGCTTTGAATGTCCGATCACGGATCAAGCCTCCGAGGATTGGGGGGGGGGGGGGGGTAGTCGATGGGCAACCTGTCATTGTAAATGACACGTTCGCAAGATGAATCGAAGCTTGCACGGGGAAAATTAGGTTGTCGATGTAGGTGGTTAGTAAAATTAGGTAGTACATTGATTTAGGTGGTTCTGGCAATAGATTGATGCGAAATAAAAAAGAAAAAAATGGGATAAAGTTCCGAAAAGCCCATACCGCCGATTAATTTGGAATTTCCCGTAGCCGTGTATTTTGGCTCGCTGATCATGAATATGATGGTGAAAATACCCGCAAATTTGATTTTCAAGGTCACAACTCACAAAAACTGATTTTTTAAAGGTTTTCCTATTTTATTTTTATAAATGTTGATTTTAGGGAAAAATGTCTCATGCAAAAGTTGTAGCCTATAAAAAGATTGATCTTTTATGTTCTATACAGGTTTTGTCTAAAACCATTCTGTGTTGAGAAAAATGGGATAATGCTCCAATTTCACATTTCGCTAAACTCCATTAGTTTCGATATTATCTACTTACGCACTTTACCGCCGGAAGGTTAGAGTTTAATTTTTAAAATGCAGTTTAGTCTGTAAAAACAAAAAAAAAAGGAAAAAAATAAAATAAAATACAAAAAGCAAAAATAGACATGCACTTTAAAGACTAAACTCCAACAGGTAAAATACAGAAAGGGATTTGTGCATAATTCAGGGAGATTGAGGAAGTGTGGAGTAAAAGGAGTTTGGAATGAGAGACCGAGAGAGTATAAGACAGAGACCGAGAGATTATAAGATTTGTTAAAGATATATTGTCTGACATTGATTAAGTTTTGTAAAAAACTTTTTAAAAGTTATGCAAATAAAACTCTATTGATTGATTGATTGACTAAACTCCAACCTTGCCACGGTAAAGTGCGTAAGTAAATGCCAGGGGCATAGTGTACACCTTCCTCTTCTTTGAATCTTTCCGATACAGCAAATCAATTTTTGTTTACCCAACAAAGTAGAAACTTCCCTTAACCTTACGTTGTCATACAGGGTCATTTTGACCCAGACGAATATGACATAAAATGCTCACGTTTTCAAAAGTGAAAGTTTTCAATAATTGTTTACAATTCAATTCTATACTTACCGAATTTCGTTTATGTAGACATATTAACGGGAGATATACACCTAGAAGCCGGAAAAAGGTCATTTTTGTGAATTTTTTTAAGGAAAACTATTTGAAATTTCGGATTGGGGTTTTAATTATGTAAAACTATATACATTCAAAAATATGTTTAATTCTCTTTATTTAAAAATATCAAAAATATACAAGGATATTGTATGATCCTTGGAGCGTCGTAAAAAAATCTGCGTATACAGTACCCACTGGCGTTTCTTCGAAAATCATCTGAAAAAAAAAAAAACCAAAAAGATTATTAAATTAGATACTATAATCTAGTATTTGAACATAAATAGTGATTTTTGGGCAAAAAATTAGTTAATATTTTGCCTATAAAACAAAAACTAAGTAACGGAAAAAAAAAATTCTATGACAAGTACTAGATAATGGTGTATAGAATAACCACAAAAAACCTCAAGGCAATCGGTTCATTGGTTTTCGAGAAATTTTGCGTACCGATTTGAAAAGCCTGTCGGCTTGGCTTTTTCAACCATCTAGGTGTATATCTCCCCTTAAGAAATGTTTAAATTTTATCCCTGATATTTTCAATAAAAATTGACCGAAGGGTTGTTAATGGCAAATGGATAAAGTATCCGAGTTAAATTGACCCAGTGTGTCAAAATCGTGGCCAAGTATAAGTCAAAAAAGGGTTCGTCATTTGTTGTCAACAAATGGATAAAAAGTATCGAAAAATCATCCGGCCATGCGATGGAAAATGTAATGAACTATGCCCTGGCCGAATTTGAAGTGAATCCTGACGCTCAAGCTTGCATCGTTGAAATACAACAAAAATCAATTCTTTTGAACCGATCGAATCTTTTTTTTGTTGCCGATTTGGACTGTGAATATCACTTGAACGTTTTTACGAATTTCTTTCGAAAATTTACGACCTCAATTTGCACAAATGGCTTTCTATAATGATAAGGATAAAGAAATTGAAAGTGAAGAAAAAAAATATCGTTGCATTCCAACAATGCAAACTTCAACGTCATAGTGAATCGGTGGAATAGAATTTAATATACGGCTTACACCGTTTCATAAAAGATAGTGTTCGAGAAGAGCGCGAGAGAAAAAAGGAAACCGGAGCGAGACGGCGCTAGTGCAGTGAGCGATCTGACCTTTTACAAAGATCGTCACAAATCGGTCAATTTGTGGCATTTTCGCAATATCTTTGTCGCACATTAAGGGTTAAGCTATTGTGATGACCCAAAAATAGGGTTATTTAAAAAAAATAATTTCAAAGGAGCAAGTAGGATGATTGAAAACTCGATTGGACATTTATTCGTACGCACATTAACAAAGTTGTGTACCAAATTTCTTTTCAAAATATGAATAATTTTAAAAAGTTATGAATCTCGTGTAGGACCTTTAAACGTGCAGGGCTCAACGGTGTACTTGATTTTGGCCACCCGGTTGATCGAAAACAAAAAAAAAACGAGTTTTTTTTTTTCTTAAAATTAATAATATTCGCTAGGACTTGACCACGCCTTTTTTCGTTATCGTCTTTCAACCAAGAAAAAAATGGTTACATTTTTTCTCGATTTTTTTAGAAAAAATGAGTATTTTTGCTAATAACTAATAATAAAAAAATTTTAAGAAGAAAAACGTCGGTCAAGTCTAAGCTACTATTTCACTGAATAACGGTACCGAATTTCAAGTCAATCCGTCCATTAGATATCGAGAAATCGTGTACACCGTTTTGGAAAACATAGTCTCGAGAAAAACGCCCTTAAAGATTAACCAGCAGTTCTCTCGTTTTAATAATAAATTTACCTTTAATCTGCGATTCCTACATCATACATTGGATCTTCCTCAAGTTTGAGTGGCCTCAAGCAACAAACGTGTTTTACTGCGTTGAAGTGTGCATCGCCGAATGCAACGAAAATAAAAATTTATTTCCTCATTCTCTTCACCATCCAAAATGTTACCCAGCAAATTTGAGCTGCTGATTTGTCACAAGGGTCGTAAAAAAACATTTGACTGTTTTTCGCAGCCCAAATTTGACCAAAAAAAGTCTACTAATCTTTCTTGGCGTTCCATCGATGCAAAGATGATTTCCTCTGATAGTGAACCTGTACTTTTATTGGTACTGTAGAATAACAAGTAGGGGAAGTCGGGGCAGATGATAACGCTAAGGTCATGTTCAAATAAAACAATACAATTATTTTTTAAACTAATCAACATTGGTTGATTTTTTAATTTTGGAAGAAAAAAAATCAGTCTTTCTGATTGGTACCATACTATGTATATTTTTAATTAAGCCTTTATTTTTTCCATCTTATCCCGTATACGGGGTAAGATGAAACAGCGCTGGGATAATGATGGGACACGAATTATTGACATATTTCGCATATAAGAGTGGTTTCATTCTCAATACCATCAATTTGATAAGCCCATCGTCTAAGTTCTGTAGGATCAGTCCCAATATCTTGCTTCCATATCATTTTGATCATTCGTAAGTTCTTTTCCTTCGCCTGGTAGAAACACCGGTCGAAGAGGAACCAAATGCCTTACCAGTTTCATTTCACCCTTTCTAACGTAAATATTGGTACTTTGTAAAATATTCTGGGTTCGCGATAGCTTGTAATCGTCTTGCCCCATTAGAAGGTTAACGAATTAACAAAAAATCACGCAATAACCTTGAACATTTCTGACAAACCGTTTTTATTATGTTAATAATTAGTACTTCCATTGCGTTTACCTGCCTGTCTCTAATCAATATCAGCAACTCAAATAAACTGAAACGATGTTAAACTTTACCAAAAAATTGCATCGTTTTGTCAAAAAATTGATATTGATTTCTCACCCGAGACGCGTGCTTCCGCCGCAGTTGATACTTTCACACTCATTCACCTCACCGCCACCCCTCCAAACTTCAACGGGAGCACTGTGCTCGCACACACTGTTCAATGGCTAGGCTTATGATTCATCTTACCCCACGTAATCGTCTTGCCCCGAGTTCCCCTACACTGAGAAAGAAAAATCATTGATCCAATATCATTGGTGTTATTGAATGAAATTTCGATGATTCAATTGTAAAATTGTTGGTGTAAATAATCGGATTTGTTAGTCCAAAGAAAACGCTATTGACTTAAATAACATGATAAAATTAAGAGTTTTTTGCATTCAAAAGATATACTGTTAGCCGAGAACAATATATTATTGAAAGTATCTAAAAAATTATCGCGAACAAATTATATAGTTTTGACTGCATTTTCTGCAATGAACAAAAAAAGCGTTTCAATTCATAACATGAATATTGTTGATTCGACTACACAAGAAAAATTGAATTTCGCTCGTTTGATTCAGATAAAATTTCTATTGAGTAAATATGTTATTTTATTTTTTTCACCATATCCGATATTGATTTTCAAGTACATTATTCGTTAAAATATTAATATTTTATTTTGATTGAAAAATATTAAGCAAATGTCTGAATTGGTTAAAAAATTATGCGAAAATAAAATGTGATTCTTGCGCATTTGGTTGAAAAAATTCAACCAAGTCATGGCCGAGCGCCACCGAGATTATAGGTGTGAGGAAACCCGTAGTTCTCGGAGTAACCGCTAGAAGCCGCACGCGCGCTCGTTTCTCGTAAGCGTAGCGCGAACCGAAAATCTACTTAAACGCCGGAGAAACTCTAAAGAGTATCGCTTCTTGGCATGTGGCTAAGATCAAAGTGTAGTATCTGTTCTTATCAGTTGAATATCTGATATTCTCTCCATGGATATTCCATTAGATATCTGATATTCTCTCCACTATTATCGGGGATGATCATTCTAATGCTCACTTTTTATTTAAGATTTTAAAAAAATTGAAAAACTTTCAATTTTTTAAATAAAACGAATTCGATCAAATACTTTATTGTGACAATTCCATCCTATTCCAAAGAACTGCATGCGATTTTTCAAATATTTTCAGCAATTCTCGTGAGTGTAAATTTATTTGAACCAACAATCAAGAAATGTTTGCAAGTGCAAATAGAATCATATTAAAAACATGACTTCTTGAATTCACAAATATATTCTTTTGATTGCAATGAACCGTTTATTTCATCGAACATTACATTTTTTCTACCAGAGACTAAATGCGTTGCTACAGATCACACCTGTACTTTGCGGCAAAAAAATACCATTATTTCGGATCCATATTGTTGATATTTCAATCATGATATGCACTTGTCTCTATCTCATTCTAGTTGCATGATATTGCACTTTTGATATTGTACGGAGTACGAAAATGTTACGTCTCATGGCATATTCGTTTCGACGTAGTAAATAAATAATTCATTCTATTGATCATATTTTTGTACGAAATAAAAAATGTTGTAGCAATCGCTTAATTATTTCATCCATACATCTACGGATTGTATATAGAATGATTTCAATCGAACATCATTTTGTTTGAAGGATAATGTAGATATTCAGAGAACAGAAGAGATTTTCAAATAAAATAATATGTTCCTTAAGGGGCTATACCAGTGTGAATGCTGAAAATTTGGGTGACTTTCGGGAATTTTTTGGAAGAAAAGTACTCAATTAAATGTTTCGGAAAATTAAGAATATATTTGGCTATATTTGACCTATATTGCATAATTTTTTATAGAAAAATATTGAGATCCAAGCGACTTATGCGCTGCCTTCGGAGGCACAAAAAAAAAGTTCCTCCACTGCTGACATGATTCCGGCCGATTGAGTAGCTGAAACCGAAAAAGGAAAAAATGTCGTTAAACTGGAAGGTATTTCCTGTACAGTGACGTAGGATTTTCGAAAAATATCAAAATTTAACAAAATGGCGTAGTTATGAAAAAAAAGTCTTCTTGCCTATAAAATGGTCGTTTTTTTCAATGCCAAAACGTCAATTTTCATCCAATCAAAAATATCCTACGTCATTGTAGAGGAAATATATGCGAGAGTACCCAGTTCAAATTTCAAGTCAATCGGATAATTGCTCTTTGAGTTACAGTGTCAGCAAATTTGTAAAATCTCATTTCGAGAAAAACGCGTTTAAAGATTTAACTATCGATTTTTGCAAGACAAAATGATATTGATATAAATGATATTCTTGAAAGTATAAACTGTCGAAAAAGGCAACAAAAAAATAAATTTTTAAAAAGTGTCCCCCTGGTATAGCCCCTTAAATCAATCACATTCTCCAATATTTTATAGTATTGTAACCATCTCATATATCGGTGGCACTCCGCGTTCAGACATTTATTTGGCTCAACCAATATATTTTATGGTATTGAAGTTTGCATCGTTGGGATGCAACGAAAATATTCTTTTTCGTATTGTCTAATTTTTTTCTGGCACATTCCGACTACTGAAAAGTCACTGAAACACTTTTGCAGTTGCTTTTTGGTGTTCCATAACCCAAACTTGCAAAAAAATAATTTGGATAGTAATAAAGTGAAGAAATGACAATATAACGAAAAACAGGGTGTCTACCGACCTGAAAAGTCATGAAAAATCTTAAATGTCATGCAATTACACTCGACCCTGAAAAAGTCATGAAATGTCATGAAAAATTACCAGTCTACCTGAATTATTATACCCTACTAAATTATCGTTGAATCTATATTCAATATGAACTAACTTTGTGGTACTTGTCGATAGAGAAGCGCATATCGAATCGATGGAAAGTAAAAGAAAATGATGCGTTATCTCAACATATATTAGTTTTTCTTTCTTATTCGTGTAAAGCGACTAGATGATATTACTCAAAGTTCCTAAATGTATGTAATATTTTTCTAGATGTTCCCAAAATATATTTCTTTACAGCAATTTTGAAATTATGTTTGTCTCACAGTTTTTACTACATATGGAATTGTACAGTTTCGACTTTTCGTTTATTCCGTATACTTTTTATTGGCATACAACACACATCTGTTTGGAAGAGCAAAATGAAAATATAAAAATTTATAAAATCGGTCGCACTGTAGAATTATTGAGTATACTTCTATGCCAGAAAGTCATTCTAAGAGTCATGAAAAAATCCCCATTCCTTGCCTTAAAAATCCTTAAATGTCATGCAATTTCGATTCTGGTCAAAATTAGACACCCTGAAAAATTTTCGTTGCATTCCAACGATGCAAACTTCAACACCGTTATATTTTTTTTATTCAATTGGTTTTTTTCTCAGTGTACCCATTAACGGAGACTTTGTCCTTGGAGTGCCATACTTCAGGTGTTTACATTTTATTTTTTTTAAAGGAGACGAGTAAAGCTTTTTGGGTGCGGTTTTTTTCTTGCTTTTATTCATGATATACAGAACGTTAAAAAAAATTTTTTTGAAAGAAAAACCAAAATGGCGGCCGTTGCAGCTCCGCGAAAACAGGTCCCTAAATCGCGGGAGGTAAACGGCTGACATCACTGCCCCCTCTTTGTTGATCTGAAACACAAATTCAAAGCATATTATCAATCTGTGACCCTTTGGTCATGGAATGACGGATGGGTTTTTCGTTTAGTACAAATTTCGGAAAATGTCGGCAATTTAAAAAAAATCGAATTTTCGCGTTTTTTTCGCATAGAAAGATAAATAATAAATGCAAAAATGTATCTATCGAAAAAACGATCCGTCATTCCGTGAAGACATTTTCTGAGTATGCTCTCCAAATTTCAGGTCGATATGTTAATTACAGCGGTCAGGAGAATGTCAGCCATTTTTAAAAACGTGTTTTCGAGAAAAACGCGTTTAAAGTTTTGTAATGTGTTTACACAAATGTGCTTATAATTACCGCTAATCGGCAATGCCTGGTCCATAGAGGCATCCCTCCTCTTCTTCTAGCTGCTCATGTTGAGCCGCTAACATCTCCCGCCGATTTCAAGGACAAAGACTCCCTTAACATAAATACCGTACTTTTATTATAATCGGCACTATTGTGAACCACTACTTTCGTAAAAGTAGTAAAAAAAAAAGTTTCGAAATGTCCTCAGCATCCCTCCCAAAGATCCTCCTCGCCGAGCCCAAAAAATCGCATTTTCAAAATTTCTATTAGATCCCTCAAAGTGACAAAAACTTTGTCGTGTTTCCACAGCGTTCGCGATAACCTGTTACTGCGAGGGCCACTGTCCGGACGACCGTCAGAATGGCACATGCGAGGGCCGTCCAGGTGGCCACTGTTTCAGCGCTGTCGAGGAAGTCTGGGACCCGGAGATGGCCGAATACGTGCCGGAATTTTCGTTCGGCTGTTTGCCACCGGACGAGCAGGGCTTCATGCAGTGCAAGGGCCACCTCGTGCCCCATTTGCAGGGCAAAAGTATAATGTGCTGCAACAACACGGCGTTGTGCAACAAAAATATATTTCCGGATTACGAGCCACGTCCGACAGCGCCGCCCGATCCTATTGCATTCGTGTCCGGTGTGCCGTTGATAATACTCGCGGCAACGTTGTCCGTTTGCCTCGTCGTCTTCAGCATAGCGATGATAATAATCTACAGGCGATACAGGCGAAAGGAGCGAGGTCCCTGTTTGGTGCCTTCCCCTGGTACATTGAAGGATCTTATCGAGCAAAGCAGCGGCTCGGGCTCGGGCTTGCCGTTGCTCGTTCAACGCACCATCGCCAAACAATTGGCACTGTCGCAATGCGTCGGCAAAGGACGCTACGGCGAGGTTTGGCTGGCGCGATGGCGCGGCGAAAAAGTCGCTGTCAAGGTCTTCTTCACTCTTGAGGAGGCCTCGTGGTTTCGCGAGACCGAGATCTATCAAACGGTACTCATGAGACACGACAACATACTCGGCTTCATCGCTGCTGACATCAAGGGCACTGGCTCGTGGACCCAGATGCTACTCATCACCGACTATCACGAGCGCGGCTCCCTTCACGATTATCTTCAAACCACCGTTCTCGATCATCCGAGCCTACTCGCCATCTGCCTCTCCATCGCGTCCGGCATCGCTCATCTTCACACCGAGATATTCGGCACCAGGGGCAAACCCGCCATTGCTCATCGCGACATCAAGAGCCGCAATATACTCGTCAAGAGAAACGGCGAGTGCGCCCTCGCTGACTTTGGCCTCGCCGTTAGATTCATCAGGTGAGAGGGACATGCTTGTGGGATGACAGTTTCGTGGGAAACGGATTTCGGCGTAGCCATTTTATGGCGGGATGATGAAAATGTGGCTTTGTTCGCAAGTGTCTTTTTTTTTAAGGGGAAGTAGAAGATGTACGTGACATGAGAGTGCGAGAGAGATAGCTGGAATCTTCGAACAGAGATTTTAAGAAATTACTAATAATTAGGGCAAAAGAAAATGGTCAAGGTCTGCGTCAGGAAATTCTCCAGAGCCTGATGCTTTCGTTTTTCCTTAAAAACTTCACCATCCGTAGGAAAACTGGGTTGAAAAATTTGTGAGGTTATGTTGACCGTGTACCTGCACTTGATATTAGGGCGTTGTGTAAGTTCTCGCTGTTATCCAACAGATGGCGTTGCCGGAACTGCGTGAGTGTAGTTTGAGGGGAGATATACACCTAGGAGCCGGAAAAAAGGTCATTTTTGTGAATTTTTTCAAGGAAAACTATTTGAAATTTCGGATTGGGGTTTTAATTATTTAAAAGTATACACATTCAAAAATATGTTTAATTTTCTTTATTTAAAAATATCAAAAATATACAAGGATATTGTATGATCCTTGGAGCGTCGTAAAAAAATCTGCGTAAACGGTACCCACTGGCGTTTCTTCAAAAATCATCTGAAAAAAAAACCCAAAAAGATTATTAAATTAGATACTATAATCCAGTACTTGTCATAGCCGATTTTGAAAATATCGATTTACGACAAAATGGCGGACGTTTGAACATAAATAGTGATTTTTGGGCCAAAAAATGGTTATTATTTTGCCTATAAAACGAAAACTAAGTAACGGAAAAAAAATCCTATGACAAGTACTGGATAATGGTGTATAGAATAACCACAAAAAACCTCAAGGCAATCGGTTCATTGGTTTTCGAGAAATTTTGGGTACCGATTTGAAAAACGTGGTTTTGAGAAAAACGCGTTTGAAAATTTGGGAATGAATAAATCATGAAATTTGTCAAGTTACATGGAATCATCGATACCAGGCCCATAGTGTAGGTCTTCTACGGTCGACGGAATGTTCATAGCTTCTAAATCCTCGACCTCGACCATCTAGGTGTATATCTCCCCTTAAGATGCTTTAATATCTATTAAGAAATGCTATAAGCAAGCTTGAAATAAAGTATTTTACTCTATGTAAGAAAAATACTAAGAATGTATAAATAAGGTAGTTTTCGCAATAGGCAATCGAATGTTTGTTTTCATTTATAAAAACACAAAATAAATTTTATAATTCTTTTTTTTTAATACTTTCTCTATCTCAACGAACATGCGAAACGGTAGCCGCCATAATTGATTCCGACGTGACGTCATTGACATAGTAAACAAAGGAAGCAGTAGACGTATCACTCTCTAACCTGTGAAGAAAAGCGTCAACAACTATATATTCTCGTTTGTCATAGTTAATTACAAATTTTCACATACTTATCTGTACTTCGAAAAGAACAAATGATTTTTTTTCGGACTATGACTACGAATCTCTTCTAGCAAGTTTCAACCAAGTCTTCCTCATATTTATATCAATCGGCATTTTAATCCGCAACATTCCCGGTGTTTTTACACTTGTATTCTTACATTTAGGAACAACACACCAATGATAGGGATTGTAACTCACTTTTAACCAAAAAAATTGACGTATTCACAATTGGCGCAGCGTCGATGTTTACTATGCAAGTGACGTCACGAGCCGAAGCAGCATGGCGGCTAGCGCTTTCGCGCGCAAATTTGAAACGTAAAATTTGAATGCATTTTTATGGCACTTATCGATTGCATAAAATAGAAATAAAAATGCCAGTAGTTTATTACCACCAAAGGATCAAATTGAGGCACCGTTTAAAAAAGGGTCATTTTGGCAAAGTGTGAATAACATTTTCTTTTCGTAGTGTTGAACATGTCAAATTTCGTGCCAAAAGAAGAGTATTTGCGGGGAATTTTACTGCACTACTTTATTGAAAAAAAAAAAATGTGCAGCTGAAGCACACAGAATTCTTGTTGAGACTTACGGCGACCATGCTCTGTCGGAAACAACATGCATAGATTGGTTGAGACGCTTCGAAAATAATGATTTTGATGTGTTGGACTGGAGGCTTCATGAAGACTCGTGTCAGACGCTAGCTGAACTTGCAGAATCATTAGGAGTTGATCACACAACAGTTTTTAAAGTTTGGAAGATACAGGTTTTTTTTAATGAAGCCGTAATTTTTACGAAAAAAACAGCGAGAACTTATTCAACATCCTAATCGAATTCATATAATACTCATAATAGTCATAGTTGCATAATTGGAGCGCAACGATTGTTTTTTTTTACTTTTTTTCTTTTTATCATCAAAAACTTTTTTTCACACATTGAGGTTATGAATCTCTAAGCAAAAAACGTAAAAATATTTAATACGGAATACGGGCAACTTTTTTGTATCAATTATTTTATCAATTATCAATTCATTTTTGTTGCGTTCCAACGATGCAAATTTCAAGATAATACACTTTTCTGATAAAATGACGAAAATAGCAAGCTGTAGAAAAAACGTTTGCTTTTCGATCGAAAAAACAACCTTAATAATTTCTTATTACATTATAAAAAATCTCAAGGGTTCAGGAAGAAGCTATAGTCGTTTTTTATTAATCTTTAAAAATGACGGATATCACGGTCTTCTAAACTGCATTTTCAAAACTGGCGAGACGTAGAGTGTTAAAACTAATCGACCGATTCTGATGAAATTTGGCATGAATCTTTCTAACCTTATTGTCCCGAAATGTTCCCAAAAATTGACGAAAAAACGTTTTTTATTGCAAAATGTAGCCATTTTTTTCGGAAAATTCAATCTTTTTGTTTAAAATCGTACCATTTCATCGATTTTCAACATTTCTCACTTTTTCTTGTTTCATATTCCGCGTTCTTCGTTAGTTTTTTTTTCAGATTCAATCATCAATGAAAATTTCAAGATAATACACTTTTCTGCAAAAATGACGAAAACAGCAAGCTGTAGAAAAAAAAACGTTTGATTTTCGATCGAAAAAACAACTTTAATAATTTGTCATTACATTATAAAAATTCTGGAAGCGTTTGTTTCATGTCAAAGATTCAGGAAAAAACTTTAGTCGTTTTCACGTCAGCTGAAAAAAGACGAAATTTAAAAAAATGACATTTCGTCTCAGCCTCGTATTCCGATTCCTCCAGCTCGATTGCAGACCGAAAAAAAAAACGAACGTACAGACAGACACTGGAGTTTTTTTAGCACCAGTGAGGGCGATAAATCGGTCGAAGAATAATGGGAAAACGTGTTTTCTTTTATCTACGTCTGGGTGTTGCTAAATACGGGAGGAATAGGTGCGCGGTTATTTCTCTCACGAGAGTGTGACACTTTTTCCGAGATTCCACGTTCCTCGGGACATTACCAACAAGGGACTGTGTGCCCGGAGTGAATCGAGGCTCATGAATGATTAATGGAGGAATCGGCATAAGTGGAACGACCGAACTATCCGATCTATCAATTATTTATCGTTTTCTTGCGTTTCTTCTCCATCGTTTTAACGTTTTTCGTGTTTTTTTTTGTTTGTTCACGTTTTTTTCTTCTTCTTCGATTTGCGCAGCGAGAGCGGCGAGATCGACATAGCGCCGAACACGAGAGTGGGAACGAGGAGATACATGGCGCCGGAGGTCCTCGACGAGAGCCTGAACACGTCCTCGTTCGACGCCTTCAAGATGGCAGACATGTACTCCGTTGGTCTCGTACTGTGGGAAGTTTGCAGGCGATGCGTTACCGGCGGCAAAATAAGCACGGCCGAGGCATACGCGCTCCCCTATCACGACGTTGTGCCGAGCGATCCGGACTTCGAGGACATGAGACTCGCCGTCTGCGTCAAGAGGCTAAGGCCGATCGTTCCGTCGAGATGGGAACACGATCCGGTGAGCCGCCGCGAAATTACGCACTCCGAATTCTCAACGAATTTTGGCTCTTGTAGAAATGCCATGGCGACGAAGATTGGACGCGTTGCCACTTGGCTCGTTCTGAGCCCGTGGGCGAAATTTTGCTTCGATTCGTCGACCGGTTGAAGAATTGTCACGAACTTGAGGGGGGAGTAATTGCTGATTCTTGTGATTTTTTTCCTTTAAAAAAAATCATGAAAATGTTATTTATAAAAATTAATTTTGAAGGAATAAGTAAGATAATTGCAAAGTCGGTTGGACATTCATTTGTATGCACATTAACAAAGTTGTGTACCAAATTTCATTCAAAAATATTTCTAATTCAAGAAGTTATAAACAATCTCGTGAAGAACGTTCAAACGTGAGGGGCTCAACGGTGTACGTGATTTTGGCCACTCGGTTGATCTGAAAAAAAAAGAAGAGTTATTTTTTCTTAACATAGATGATATTGGCTAAGACTTGACCGAGATTTGTTTTGTTATAGTGTTTCGATCTTTTTAAAAATTAATTTTTTCTCGATTTTTCGAGGGAACATGACATCATTATCGTTAATAACTAGTGAAAAAATAATATTGAGAAGAAAAACGTCGGTCAAGACTGAACGACTATTACACTGGATAAGTGTGCCAAATTTCAAGCCAATCCGTTCATTCGATGTCGAGAAGTCGTGTACACCGTTTTGAAAAACATAGCTTCGAGAAAAACGCGTTTGAAGTTTTACTAGCAGTTCTATAGTCGTACTTTACCTTTACTCTGCGATTTCTGCACCATATGTTGGACCTTCCTCGTCAATTTGAGTTGCCTCAAGCGACGAACGTTCGTCATTTTCACAGTAGACTTACCCCCTTGAATCCTAACAAATACGGGTGATAAAATCATTGAAAAAAAAATCACTTTCAACTGGTCTACACATGCCACTTACGACTGATTTTACTTTACATCTAGTATTAGATTTTAGAATTTCAAATTTCGTCCACCTTTGCCCGGGATCTTATCTCCCATACATCCCCAATCGTCGTCAAACAATGTGCGGGATTCAAATGATTTTTTTCCCTCATTCGTACAAGTACGGATAACCGAATCTTTAAAATGTAAATATAAAAGAAAAAGATTCCAGGCTGATTGGACATAATTCGTGAATAAATTTCGTTTTTTTCGACCGCATATGTGTTTAAAAAAAAGTAAATCGCAGGCATTTGGAATATCACTTTTTCACAGTGATATTCCAAAAATCTCTCTCTTGGTTTTCGCAATATAACTGTACTCCTTCATACTGAAAAAAATTCCTCTATTTCTCCATTAAGGCTGAACCCTGAATTACAAGGTCCAAAAAAAGCATTTTTTCGGGAATTTTTTTAGAAGGGAAAAAACAAGTGAGCCCAGTAAACATTGACGTATCTTTTCATGTATAAAAAAATGTTTCCACATGAAACGATAAATGACTGCCGATTTATCAGCCTATTCCATGTGCGTCTTGCCACTGCAGTCCCCAATCGGCGGGAAACATGCAGCTCGTAATCCTTGACTGAAACAAAAAACCCCATAAAATTTCCAATTATCATATATTTTGCTCCTGGGTGAATTAAGAAAAAGCTGAAAAAATCGTGAAATTATAACTTTTCTCAGGTTGAAAAAAAATGTGTTTAAAAAAATACTTTCACGTGACATAAACATTATTTTAAAAGTCCCTTTCGACGACTTTTTTAATTCACCAAGAAGCGATTTTCATGCTGAAAAAGTAAACTTTGGTTTGATTCAATAGGTCGTTGAGTTTTTTGTGCTTCACGCCGCCAATTTGGAAAAATTGTGAAAATGAAAGCTGGAGAAAACGCGCTTAAAAGTTTTCAATAGGGGGAAATATCAATATCAAATATCAATCGCTTCTCTGCTTTTGGCCTTGTATCTTCGAAAATATTTACAATTGGCCTCTGTAACTTTGTAAATATATTCTTGGATAGTTTATCTATCGATTTAAGGCCTCAGGCCATTCTAGAGGCCAAAAAAATTGGCTTTTTGGGGATTTTTTCAGAATAACTACAAAATAAATCGACATTACAAAAAAGGGATGCAAAACTGCATTTTTTAAATTGGCCTGAAACATAACCCAGACAATTTTCAACCGATTCACTTGAAATGTTGAATATATCTTGAAAAATACATTGTCTATGGAAGTACTTAGGATTTTTTTTTATATTGCATAGTTCATTTGTTATGAACAATTATCTGACGATTTTTTAGGCAAATTTTTGGAAAGTGAAAAATTTGCCTAAAAATCGTCAGATAATTGTTAATAACAAATGAACTATGCAATATAAAATAAAAATCCCACGTACTTCCATAGACAAGGTATTTTTCAAGATATATTCAACATTTCACGTGAATCTGTTGAAAATTGTCTGAGTTATGTTTCCGGCCAACTTAAAAAATGCAGTTTTGAGATAAACGCTGCACAGCCGCCACTTTCAAACTGATCGCTTCAAAAAAATTATTGTATACAGTCACTGATATCTATGATAAACGCCCTTTTTTGTAATCTCGATTTATTTTGTAGTTTTTCTGAAAAAAAAAGTCCCCAAAAAACCTATTTTTCGGCCTCCAGAGTGGCTTAACCCCTTAAACAATTAAAAAAAAAAAACGATTTTTCGGACCTTGATTGAGGCGTCCGCCTTAAGAATTCTCGATGTAAAATTTCTTCCATAAAGAGCAGAAGAATCGCAACGTGGAAAGAATATTTCGCAGCTGCTTCTGAACGCTATAAATTCATGTAATTCTCGGATACACACGCAACGCCGAATATCATTCTTTTTTTTTTGTTCCAGGTCCTCTTCGCCTTGAGCAAATTAATGGCCGAGTGTTGGCACGGGAATCCGGCGGTTCGGCTGACGGCGTTGCGCGTCAAGAAGACCATGTCAAAGTTGCACATCGACAACGCCATCAAGATCGTTTAGTGTCGATGAACTTTGAATATTTGTTGCAGTTTTTTTTCCTGATTTTTGTTTTCTTTTTTTTTTCGATTCTGGTTCATTACTACTATGGATACGTTTTATTGATTTCTTCTTCAATATTCGACGGAGAAGAGACTTCCTCCCCTGTACATACTTGCTGACTGTACGTCTACGAACACATACATATACATATATACATGTAAATATTTATATATTTATGTATGTATGCAATTTTCCGTCTGCGCCGGCGTAGTCCTCGTGGCCGTTGTGGAATTCACTTATCTTCATTTCCTCTGAAAAGAAATTCATTCGTTATTCTTCGATTCTCGCCACATTTGCCACGACGAAGAAGCTTCTTCGGTCTCCTTTATTTTTTATACGCCACAACGGACACGAGTGACCGTGGCGAGCCAATTACGTTGACCCTTGTAAATATCTTTTCATTCCCCGATGTAAATAGCTCCATGATTTTTTTTCTTTTGACGGACTGCAGTCAGAACAAGACTGAGTACTGAAGATTTTACTATTGTAATTGGGCGAATGAGTTTAAATGGGATACGAGTACGTGCGCGCGTGATTAAGCTGGAGGTTCGTCGGGACGAGAGTGCGTTGAATGGTTCAGATTTATTATTATTATTATTATTTTTTATATAGATTTCTTTAGTTTAGTCGTTAACGACGTTGCAGTGTTGATCGTCATCCTCAGTTTGTCACTTTTGTTCCATTGTTTATCGTACCTTTTCTTTTTGTTTTTCGTCTTCTTTTTTTGGTTTTTTTTTTTTTAGAAATGTATTGACGATTTGTTGGATCACTATTGATTGTTGGTACTATTAAAGTAATATTCCTAGTTTATCGCGATAAAGTTGCGCCCTGTGAAGAAAAAAGGAAATTGCGGATTGAGTCTATGAAAATCCGAGCGACCGGAGAGCAGGATATAGTCGAAGGATCTTTGGGAGTCCGGCAAGCCCGTGAAACGAAGATGAAAAAAACATCGCGCGCGTTCGCGGTCGATGAAGAGCCTCGGAACGACGGCCGAGTACTCGCGATGTAGAATGTGTAGAAAACAAACAAAAAAACTCAAGTGAAAGTAACAATGTCGCGGGGGCCCCTTCGGGGCATCGGCGGTTTGGCCTAATCGTTGTTATTTTTACTTTCGCATTCGGCATATCCTCGCAATGCGCAACGCGCTCGAGGTATCCCGGACCACGTGTTTATTCCGCAAATAACGAGCCGTACGAAGAATATGGTCGGAGCTTAATCTTTTTTCCGCAGTTTTTCAATTTTAGAAATATCTCGACGGAAAAAATGTTTCGTTTCGGGAAATACACGTGGTGCGGGACTTTTCGATCACGTGGTGCATTGAGCACGGCGAAGAGTGTGAATCCCTAAGGATATCATTGGGATAAACGACGCGGTCGTAGGGGTCCGGAAACTCCAATGGCAAGAACAAATTAAACTTAAGGGGTTAGGCCACAGTAACGGGTATAAAATCATGTGCGAATTTAACAATTTTTTCGTATGAAAAAGTGATTCACTCATAAAATTAATTACACATCTATTTAGTACGAATATCAAGCTGTTAGAAATTTTTTTTTTTCGATTTACAAAATGGCCGACTACGAATATTTTCTTTTGTTATCTTTTTTTTTACCTAGAACAAAAAACAAAAATTCTCGTCAATCTACATTAGAATACCTAGAGAAGTACGGAGGGAATTAAAAAAATATTGTTTTATTCAAAAGTTGTACGTATTTGAACTTAAGAAATGAATTTTCAGTGAAAAATTTCGTTACAACTGCTCATAAACTGCTCATAAAATGAAAAGTTTTCGATTGATCAGAAATTCCGTACGTACTTCTCTGCGAAATGCAATTAAGAACATAACTTATAAATTTGAAGTCAATCGAGTGAAAATTGTTGAAGTTATTTGTCACGCCAATTGGAAAAAAGCTGTTTCGAGAAGTTTCGAGTAGTCGGCCATTTTGTACATCGAAAAAAAAAATTCCAACAGCTTGATATTCATACTAAATAGATGTGTAATCAATTTTATGAGTGAATCACTTTTTCATACGAAAAAAAAAATTTAATTCGCACATGATTTTATACCCGTTACTGTAGCCCGACCCCTTAAAAAAAGTGTTCGGGTAATTTTTTCTTATCGAAATAACATAAGCAGTAATAATGTAAAACGTTGGAGACTTTAGCCTGCTGATTTTTGTTCCACGATCGTCACGGTGCGCATGCGCGAGCCCCCGCGATCGCAGCGATCCGTGCGGTCATCGAAGGCACCACCAATGTGCTTTCCCACCAACGCAACAATTCCATCGTCAGATTCAATGAACTAAAAAAGAGTCAGAATGGACTACGCGTCTATAGCATTGCTGGAAAGTTTCCGAAAAGATTCCTGGAGTTTTCGGATCCGTTTTCTCGTTTTCCACGACCGTGTGACCGTAGCCGAAAAATTATCACGCGTACTTGAAAAAGTGGCGAAAACAATTAGAGCGTTGTATCGATAAGGGAGGGACGATAGAAAAATTGTGAGATCGCACGCGGAGGTGCGAGGAAAATAAGAAGTAAGCAAGTTACGTGTAATAAGGGGGCCTGATAAGTGAGATTGGGTAAGCGGCTCAAGAGTGTTATTGTTATATATATATTTGAACCGACGGAGAGCGGATGAATGCGCGAGTGTGTCCTCCGGCGAAATATTCTGACGTTTGCCCCACACACGGACACACTTACTCGTAGCGTTGTTGATCGGCCGCGCGTGTCGTTGATCGTCCATTTGTATAAATTGTATTGCGAATATATGTGGGCGGAAAATGTGTTCGAACGCGCGTGGGTGTGGCTGTGTGTGCGTTGGTTAGATAAAATGTGCGTATGCGTCCAAACGTTGTTAGTCCGTAGCGGAAAGAAACAAAAAAAAAAAATATGAACAAAAAACGAAAACACGAAAGTAAGCGAAAAGAAAAAGAAAGTCTTTAGAAAGTCCATGATTGCGCGTCAATGCAATCGTGAATAATGAAAATTATATTTTTAACGAGTATTAAACGATATCATCTTTTTCAACTTGTTTGTCTTTTTCATTATTACCGAACGATCCGAGGTGTCAATACGATATCAACGGGCTACCTAGGTGGGTCGAAAAATCGCATTTTCCGAAAATATTTTTATTGGGGTAGGGTTAAAATTCCGAACACTGAATGATCAGAACGCTCAAAATTTCGAAACAATACTACCCCGAAAGATACAAAATCCGAAAGAATTTTACACGAAAGACCAAAACTCCGAAAAACTTAACAGCGTCAAAATAATTCGGCTATGGAAGTTTTTAAAGTTTCAATATTTTCGATAAATCGACGAATTATTTAAAGATTTTTTTTTTTTTAATCAGGAAGTGATTTTACGTCAATTTTGAAATTTGTCGAGACAATGTTATACGTTCTACATTTTTTACAGTCAACTGTGTAGACTTTCGCTGGCATGATCTTGGCGAACCGTGTAATTTCGGAACATTAAAATTGGGAATTTTAAACCGTCGGCGCATTCTAAATTCGGAATTTCATCCCGGCCCCCATTTCAAGATCATGCCAGCGAAAGTCTACACAGTTGACTGTCAATGATGTAGAACGTATAACATTGTCTAGACAAATTTCAAAATTGACGCAAAATGATGTCTCAATAAGTCAAAAAATCTTTAGATAATTCGTCGATTGATTGAAAATTTTGACACTTTTAAAACTTCCATAGCCGAATTATTTTGACGGTGTTCAGATTTTCGGAGTTTTGGTCTTTTGTGTAGAATTCTTTCGGAGTTTCGAGCGTTCTGATCATTCAAAGTTCGGAATTTCAACCCGGCCCCGTCTTCAATTTTGGGAACATGAAAATTCGCAATTTTAAACTTTTTATTTTAAACTTTTTGATCTATATTATCACCTTTTAGCTATATTCTCTGAATGTTTCATAGAAATATTCCCAAAATTGAATGAGCTATATCATCTTTTATCTGTTTCAATTCGTTTTTCCTTTTTTTTTCATTGGCTTCAATGACGTAAAAACATCTCATGAATATGACGTAAAATAACGTAACGTAACGTAAAAACGTTACGTAATAACGTAACGTAAAAGCATCTCAAGAATATGACGTGTATAACGAGAATATGACGTAAAAACATCTCAAGAATATATTTTTTGATGAATGTTTTTTTTAACACTTGTAAAAGCTGAATTTCGAAACACCTCTGATAGCTCCGAAATGATAAATTCGGCTTCTCATTGCGAGCACGTGCCACTGTTTGTGCATTCGCTGTTTGTCAACAGTTTTGTGTTTATTTTTGTCGGTGTTGTGATTTTAAAAATGAGTGATAAAGTGTATACAAACAAAAAGGGAAGTAAAACTAATTTCATAAAAACGATTTTCAATCGCGCTTTTCTCGAAACCTTGTTTTTGAAAATGGCACACAGTAGAGCTTAAACAATTTTTATCAGATTGACTTGAAATTTCAACTGCAGCTTCTCAGATAGATTGTCCACCGAAGTACACAAGGTTTTCATGGTTAATTCATAATTACGGTTTTTGTAAGCAAATTACGATCGATTGTTTCGGTGAAAATTCAACGTTTTTTTTCTTCAAACTAATGACAAATTTGCAAAAACCAATGTATGTTAATATCGCTGTGTACTTCTGTGAAAAAACTCATGTTGATAATGAAAAAAAAAAAAATCCTTTCTGCTGCGTGCCGATTGGTACTTTGAAAGAAAAAAATGGTCTCGGTCCGAAGTGCTGTACACCACCAATTTGTGTTTTAAATTAAAAAATATATGTTTAACAACCTCAATATATAATGAACAAACGGCGAAAAGGACTTTTTAATTGGCTTCATAGTTTCGTAAAAAAAACCCAAAAATTTCCTTTTTTTACGCTTCAAACAGATATTATCATTTAAGGGGTTACCCCCACTTGCGATTTTGAAAAAATCGATTTTTTTATTGCATTTTTTTGAAGTATAAGTATCTGAGAATATGTCCTGAAAATTTCAAGTCGATCCGAACAAAATTGACTGAGATATGAGCGTTGAAAGAGAAGAATCCGCGTTGAAAGAGAAACTAAACGCGTTTTTCTCAAAATGGCATTTCTGAAGTCGGTGACCGAGATTACTCGAACACTAATGAACCGATCTTGAAATTTTGCAGGCTTATTTAATACATAAAAATGTAGTCTTTAATCGTTCGATTTTTTTTTTCGAAACAAAATGGCCGTTTTATAGCCAAAAAACGGCCGTTTTTTTCGTTAAAATCGAACCATTAACTTTGACCGTCCGCCATTTTGTGAAAAACGAATATTGTTTAAAATCCTTCGATTAAAGACTAGTTTATACTTATAATTGACTAAATCCATCCGCATTTTTTTTTTCAGATGATCCACTTCGCCGCAATGTTGGTCACCGCAAACCGTGTATATAAAAACATTATTTCATTGACGGCCATTTGCCACTAAACAATGTAATATTTTTCAATAAAAAAATGACTAAAAGTTCTTCAAGATGTGTTCTTTAAGATGGTATATTGATCGATTAAAAAAGTTTTGTAGTTTTCTTTTAAAAAATTCATGAAGAAGGCCTTTTTTTGCGCCACAAGTGGGGGTAACGCCTTAAGCGCTCTAAAGTCCTCCCCATATTCGCACACACTAGTGAATATTTTGCCTTTCAGTGTCCGCATCAACCATTCTTTGTGTCAAAACTATTTATTCTACATAATTTAAATTTTTTGTACATATTATTACGTCTTTTAATTTTACAATTTTTTTTATATTTAGAAATTGGGTCTGTACGACACTTGCTTCAGAGACGGTTTCCGCCTGAGTTGTTTCACAGCGTATAACCTAGCGTCCGATGCATTGATCTGAAACATCAGAGACAAAAAGTTTCCGATTTCTAAGGCCCACGCGCTCCATGTGAACCTAAAAAATCCGGAAAAAAATGAAAATTCGAAATATCGCACGTGTTTGAAAAAATATATTTTTCTTGAATTTTTCACTCTAGTATTTGTTGACGAAAGGTTCGTTATTAACATAATTTTGAAGGAATTTGAGGTTCACATGGACGATAATTATGTTACCCAAAAGTGTGCTAAATTTCGAAATGATCGATCCGATAGTTTTTAAGTAATCTCGTACGAGGTTAGCGGAAAAGTGGTTTCCAGAAAAACTCGTTTAAGGGGGAGGAAACTTCTAGGCGAGGAAGAAAAATGGCTGATTTTCATGATTTTTCTGAAGATGGGGGTTGGACGTCAGATAACTTTATACGAATTTTATTATTCCAAACATCTTTTGTTTGAATCCTTTTTCGATCGGCCTACTAATTATCGGGGTACGGCGATTTTTAAGTTTTCAACCCCCATTTCTTAGGGTTGCGGCGAGTTGAGGGGCAACATTTTATTGGGGTTTCTTTCTGTATGCAACCGTCTACCTTCAGTCATAAATTCATATTCTACGCTAAAAAGTGCTGGGTTTTCGTCTCTTATACTCGACTATAAAACGGACCTTCGCGGGATGCTCCATTGTTGAAATGCCGAGGACGAGAACGGCCCATGTGTTCTATTCAAGGGCTAATTTGAAGAAAAAAAACCAACTAAGATTTTTCTTTCCTCAACACTCGTACGCAGAATGTAAACTAAGAATAAGTGAGAAATGTTAAAAATCTATGAAATGGTACGCTTTGAAACAAAGATTGAATTTTCCGAAAAAAATGGCTACATTTTGCGATAAAAAAAATTGTTAATTTTCAAAAACATTCGGGTTCATATTTTAGACAATAATGTTAAAAAGATTGATACCAAATTTCATCAGAATAGGTCGATTAGTTTTTCAGCTATACGTCACGCCAGTTTTGAAGATGCAGTTTAGAAGACCGTGCTATACCTCCGCCATTTTGGTAAATATTCGGAAGCGGGGCTCCTGCTAGAATGCGGCTAATTTTTGTTTGGGTTAAACAAACCCAAACAAACATCCAGAAATTAACCTGATTCTAGCAGGAGCCCCACTTCCGAATATTGGCCGCCATTTTTAAAGAGTAATAAAAACACCCTATAACCGCCAAAAGTAGTAATAAAACATACCCCAAATCTAAAAAATAGTGAAGAAATCTTTCCGTTAAAAAAAATCATGAAAATGCTCAATTTTTTTCTCGCCTAAAGGTATCTCCGCCCTTAAAGTTTCAAGAATGAAAAATTTGGTGACTAAATGACCAACCGCTTAGAGTTTATTTCCGGCTATAAGCTCTCCTCTACGTTATAAAGGCACCTTCCCCCTCAAAGTTGAGACCCTACGCTACAAAAGTCTGCAATAAAATCCCATTTACCGAATTTCAAGCTTATGCCCTTCCCGCTTCACATTTGAACAGAACACCGATTCACCGCGCCAAAAGATAATTCCGCAATTATTTCTACCTCTATTATCCACCTACACTTATACACCCAACTACCATGTCCCTCCTCGAAACTGCGTGAAACAAAATTTCAACCATAGCGCCTCGTCCAGCGGCGAGTCTCGCCGCGCGGAAGCGCCGCTGGCGGCGCTAGTGGCGCGAAAACGTTCCGGTTATTACTCGGCCGCACGTTGGCTGCAGTGCAAAGCGAGTGGAAGTGAGAAGTCAAGAGAGACGCCGCTTGTGCTCTTCGGCCCCCGCCTCCCCCCGGTCTGTTACGCTTTGCCATTTTTATCGCCCCAAAAGCGTGTTTCCTTCGCCTCGTATTTTCTACGTCCCGTAGCTTTCACAATAATACTGACTCGGTAAGTACACGTGTTTTTTTTCGCACACAGTGCCGTTCAGTCGCGCCCGCAGCTCACACTTGGAGAGTCGCGTAGCTGTATAGTTGCCTCGTATCGAAGTACAATAGTGAGGCCGAAATTTGAGGCTTTTTCCACACAACCGTCACGCCATTTGTTGCTCGGCTGGACCCCCCCCCCCCCTTATGTGATCACAATACCGGAAGATCCGGAAAATTTCAACGAGAAAACTTAATTTCTCGTAATGCCACAGCTATCGTGACGTGTTCGTTTGTCAATCGTGAATATCCGCACGCCCCCCCCCCCCCCCCTAGTCAAAAGCTCGACTGCATCTTAGTTCCGCGAATTTCATCTGTCATTTTTCGCGACCGATCGAATTTTGTATCGAAAATCCTGAACGGCCGCGTTTTTATGGCGTGTTGGAGAGAAAAAAACGAAAAAAATCGCCGTTTTCGGTGCCGATAGATCGATCGGGTGCACAGCCTCACACTCGCGTCTCATTGTTCGCGCGTTCGCCAGTGCAGCTAATTTTAGCGTCGAGCGACTGTGCGCGTGTCATCGCAAACAATTGTCGCGTGTTTTTGTTTTTTTTTCTCCTCTCGCTAATACGCGCTCGCGAACTCACGAACACACGGGCAGGCGAACAATTGAGGCGAAAAGTAGGGTAATTTTGTCGAAGTTTTTCGATACTCGGTGGGAACGAGCGCCATTGGTCCCGGATCCCGACGGGGGCGTAGTGGAGGGGGCGAAGCTCCGGAGTGGGAATCCACGCCGTCGCTTTAGCCGCTGCGTCATTCCTGCTTCGCGCGCCTATTCGGTCTCACGGCGAAAGTCTGTCTCGTTAGCGTCGTTTTGTGTCTTCCGAGAAAATTCTCCGTCTATCTCGTTTAATCTTTTAATTCGTCGCGAACGACAATTATTCGCGTCTCAATCACTGAATCGTGATTCGTGCGCCGAGCGCGTAATTATCCGGAGTATTATTTTTTTTTCGTCGGTCGGCGCGCAGGGTGCTTCACGCCGGGACGCCATTTTATCACGACGGCCGGCGTCCTCTCGCGCGATCGCGGAAGAATCCATCGCCTCTCTCTCTCGCCTGTTTGTCGTTCGAACGGAAAAATCGCACAGTGCTTCGTACGACTCTCGTTAGCGTCGGGACAAAAGCTTCGAGCTGTCTGGTGATTTTGGACTCAACGGATCGGCTTGCTTAACCCTCTTGGCGGGCCCCCCCCTCAGTTCGGGAGCAAAAAAACGTGACACACGCCATTGCCCGAGTGTGCGCGAGCGAGAACGCTTACGCAAAAACCGTACATTCCTCATGCCTGAAGACCGAGTAAGGATCATCGAAATACACTACTTTTTATTACATTTTCACGATACTGCGCGAGAGGATTGAAAAAAAAGGAATGGGAGAAAAGATTTTTTTTTCGACCGCCTATTATTGTAAATGTGACGCGCAGCGACCTCGCCGATCCTCGGATGAACAAGGCAACGCTTGCTTCCTGTGTAACCCCCTACCACCCCCTTCCCACGCGCCGTTCTCATTCGAGTACTCCGGCGAATTCAAGGACCTATGGAGCTCCGAGCCTCGAATTTTGTATACGTTTTCATTGTTGAAGACTCCATTTTACGTATAACGCTCAGCGCTCGTCCCCCGCCGGCTCTTTTTTCGAAGGACACTCGCACGCTCCGTCCACGAAACATGAAGGATACCGTTTTACTGATCTTTTTTTTTTTAAGGCGTCTCCAATAGAAGTTTCGATATCTTTTTTTAAATTTTTATATAAGAAAAATGGTTAAAAACTAAACAACTTTACACACTTACGCACGATAAAATTCCAGCAGAATTCGCGATCCTTCTTAAGAGACTGCCAAGTTGTCTACACTTTTATTGTTTTCTCGAAAAACTAAGCGGCAATGGTACGTGAACTTTAATCAGATGCGTCTATGTGGGTTAAACGAAATCAGTGTCCTTTGATGTTCATGGACGAAAAGTCCGGAAGTTACCATTTTGTGAAATTTATGGCACAAAATTGTAACTTTTGTTTCACACAGTGACAAATGCCACAAAATGGTAACTTTTGTTTAACATTATCATAAATGGCACAAAATGGCCACTTTTGTTTAGCGCCATCATAAATGGCACAAAATGGCCACTTTTGTTTAGCGCTATCATAAACGGCACAAAATGGCAACTTTGGTTTAGCGCTATCATAAAAAGCACAAAATGGCGACTTTTATTTAGCACGGCCATAAATGGCACAAAATGGTAACTTTGTTTGGCCGGTGTGCTCGAAATTCCTCAATAAGCCCAAACAAATCCAATCAGCTTCCAAATTCTTCAATTCCCAAAAAAGTGTTATGTGACTGCTCGATAGAGAATGTGGGAACGACGATTAATCGGGAAACGCGCCTTTGTTCGTAGGTTCCCGAACGAGCAGAAATGCCGGGTTTCAGCAGCGTCGGTACATTCAAAATCTTTATCGGCAATCTAGCCGACAAGACGTCCAACGCCGATATAAAGCCGCTGTTCGAGAAGTACGGAAAGGTCGTCGAGTGCGACGTAGTTAAAAACTATGGGTTTGTGGTAAGCCTATCAATTAATTTTGTTTGTTAATTTATAAGGACAGTATGGAAGTGTTGTACGCCTGGAAATTTGGTAACTAAGTTTTAATGTGTGCGATAATTGAAACGCGTACCCGTGGAATAAAGCAATGCTCTGTAAAAGAAGCCTGTTTCGATATGAAATTTACAAACGTGCGACTATCGTTGTCTCTGTAGCGTAGAAATCGAATTATATGCTTTGGTCTTTACGAGAACGGTTCGAAGCTCAATTTCCATACGCGATGTGAGCACGTCTTTGAACCTCCAATTCATTTTTTTTCGCTATGTGTCCTCATCCGTGTTGCTCCACCCAACACTTGGTCACTACGCATTAAAGAACGAATTTAAGAAGCTACATCTACAGATCCGAAAAAAATGGCCAAATTCCGAAAAAAAAATTCTGGGACGCAGTCAGTGAAAAAGAAACGCATTTTTATATTACACAAAAGTACTTATGTTGAGAGCCTTTAACAAAAATCACCAAACAACAAAAACATGGCTGCCGACAGATGATGAACTATCTTTCGCGACGTACGGCAGTGGACACTCTCAAATTTAAACGGTCGATTTTTAAAATCATTTTTTCAGCAACGTGGCGATGAGTTCATACTTGTCCATACAAAATTTATGAAAAAAGGTAGCCGAGGTAGATTTAGCCCTTTTAAAAAAAAACCTGTAATTTCATCGCGGAATTTTCAATCTCACCCCTTTCTCTTTTGTCCCAAACGTGGACTGCAATTAAAAAAAAAAGACAGAAAACTCAAAAAATCCAGACTTCCTCGACCTTTTTCCAAAGTTTCAACTTTCAACAATTTCATCCCGCCTCGTTTGCAACTTTTGTCGCTTATCTTCGTTTATTACGGAATTGCGTGCAAATGACGAATCGTTACGACGTTTTGCGAGCAGCACATGGAGAACGAGGAGGCGGGAAGGGACGCGATACAAAAGTTGAACAGTTCGCTGGTGCACGGTCAGCCGATAAAGTGCGAGGCCGCGAAGAGTCGAAAGGGTCCGAACACACCGACCACGAAGATATTCGTCGGCAACTTGACCGACAACACGAAGGCGCCTCAGGTGCGCGAGCTGTTCGCGAAATTCGGCACCGTCGTCGAGTGCGACATCGTGAGAAATTACGGCTTCGTACATCTCGAGGCGACCGGAGACGTCAACGACGCAATAAAAGAGCTCAACGGTATGATGGTGGACGGTCAACCGATGAAAGTCCAGGTCTCGACGAGCCGCGTAAGACAGAGGCCCGGCATGGGCGATCCCGAGCAATGCTACAGATGCGGACGTGGCGGACACTGGTCCAAGGAATGTCCCAAGGGTGGCATGGGAGGAGGCGGACCGGACCGAAACGGTTTCAGGGACAGAATGTTCGGACGGGACCCGTATCCTCCACCGCCGCCACCACCTTTCCTCAGGGACAGGCTCATGGGTGGCGGTCGCTTCGGAGTAAGTATCTTTGCTGATCGCTTTTTCATTTTAAGGGGAGATATACACCTAGGAGCCGGAAAAAAAACGGTCATTTTTGCGAATTTTTTCAAGGAAAACTATTTGAAATTTCGGATTGGGGTTTTAATTATCTAAAAGTATATACATTCAAAAATATGTTTAATTATCCTTATTTAAAAATATCAAAAATATTCAAGGATATTGTATGATCCTTGGAGCGTCGTAAAAAAAATCTGCGTATAAGGGACCCACTGGCGTTTCTTCAAAAATCATCTGGAAAAAAAAAACAAAAAAGATTATTAAATTAGATACTATTATCTAGTACTTGTCATAGCCGATTTTGAAAATATCGATTTATGACAAAATGGCGGACGTTTGAACATAAATAGTGATTTTTGGGCCAAAAATTAGTTATTATTTTGCCTATAGAACATAAACTAAGTAACGGAGAAAAAAAATCCTATGACGAGTGAAATTTGATGAGAATATTCTTGAGATATTGTACTTAAAAAATATACAATCAAAAGTTTGTCCATTTTTCCGACCATTACAAGTGTATATAAGGCCTTAAGGAGGAATTTTTTAGCACTGAAAACGCTTTTAATACTGTATATGTTTGTTGAGGTAGGCTGAGTATAGGGGTCTGAGTTAGCTGGATGTCTCACGAAAGTAACGCTACCCCCACACCACAGCCATTGTGTTGCAGTAGAGTGGGGGGAGCTACGACATGCTGAATGCCTATGATTGGTTGAAAAATTCCCTCTCCGCACCGAATTCTAATCTTGTTATTAATTTAAAAATTATATCAACTTATATTACAAATATTTGACAAAAATCATATAACAATTATTACGCAAACAATTCCAAACGAACCTAAATATATACCTCAATGTATCAATATTCTTTGAAAAAAAATGAAAACCCCACTCATCAAGAGACGTCGCAGCGTCTTGATGCCAAGTAATAAAAAATAAAAAAAATTAACGCCACCGATCTCGACGCCACTGACGCACTGACGAACACGCCGCGACTCTTTGTACAGTAATATTATTTACATGTGCCTGTTTTTTATTACACGAAAAGTCTGATTACATGTTCAATGCCATGAAATAGTTGCACTTTGTGTAAAGTGTGTAGACTTTTTTCAATGAAACTTTTTTAAAAATGCATACGAGCAGTATTTATTCTGTAGAAGTTCATTTTTCATAAAATATATAATTAGAGGAAAAAATTATGCATTTTCATATTCTTATCACGTAAATCAGGAAAACTTTTGGGTTATACTTGAAAAAGTATACCATCATCGATGATTATTATGAGGAAAAAAAACCGCGTCGGCGAATGTTTTACACAACTCATAATGAAGTTTCGAATAATTTATTATGCCTATTTATAGTAGTATCGAGTTTTATTTGCAAAGCTTTAATTAATATTTCACATTCTCCCTTTCTTCATTTATTCGTCCACTCCGTTGATCTCTCCTCCCCCATGCTCCTTTCTCATCTTCATGCATACTTCCTTTATTTCCCTGAAGTACTCGCACATCCCTATTTGTATTTTCCCTCCCAGCATATTTATGATTTACCCCTTTACTGCCAAATCATCCGTTTCTTCCATCCACTCCTCTGCTTTCTTCTTTGCTTTTGCCGATACTAACTTCCTACCTTTTTTACATATCAATAGGTGTCCAATGTCTCATTCTTTTCTTTACATATCCTGCACCTCCAATTCCTTTCCCCTTCCTATGTTGCCACATCTTAGCCTCGCCCATATTTCCTTGTTCCTTCCCTTTACTCCCTTCTCTGAGCAATATTTCCATGGCATCTCGTCCGTTTCTATAATATATTTATACTTATTTGTACGTCGATTTTCTGATTTTTTCCTCTTCCCTTATTAAACTTCTGTTTTTAAGTTTCACAGTCCCTCTATTATCCTTTCGTCAATTTTTTTTTCACTTCTCTTCGCTCCCTTATCACTGTTATTGTATCTTCTATCTCCAGATCTCTTAATACCTTCACAAAGTTTTTTCCCCATTATGACGGGTCACCGTTTGTTATCGCTCTAATTTTGTCTCATCAGCAATTTTTTGGCCAACTTGTCTCCTCCATTCTCATCACTTCTCCAATATATCTTAACGCTCTTTCCCTTATCAAATATTCCAGAGTAGGCACTCCTAGTTCTCTCCTCCATATATAATTTATGCCTATTTATATTTATTCCACGAGATTATTTATTGTTGCCATTAATCAACATTAAGTGTTGCGGAAATACGGAAACTTCGCGGACATTTATTTTCATCAAACCTTGAGTGCTCAATATTCAATATATATGGTTTACGATGGGCAAGATGGGTTTTTTTTTCTCTAAATGTTTACAAAGGTTTAGTTTTTGCTAATCCGTTGTTAGAACTGGTTTATCTTGGTGCTAAATAGCCAAACAAAAATTGCATCACCCGTAGCGTGAACGTTTTTCCCATCTAACCGCACGTAAAATGGCACACGATAAACTATTTTTTATCTCTTGTGTTTCGTGGTGAAAGAATTTCAAAATATTCGTAAAGGCTCAGTACAGTCTAGACAGTAGCATATATTTTTTCATAATTAATTCTTCGATTGTGACTAACGCGCCAACCTCCTTAACACGTGCATATACAAATATGTATAATTGTTTTGAATTTCATTCCACGCATATATGTATATATAAATTTAATAAAGTATGTGGATATCTCTTTGGATATCTTGGGAAGTTAGAAATATAAATTGGGAAATAAAAAAATCGTGATACTAAAATTAGTACGGTATTATTGCGACAAAATTTATCACACAATTGTCGTGTAAATTAGTTTTATCAACCTTCATGGCGACGAAGAAGATTTTTAATTAATGGGTTACACCTCCCTCGTGGCCGGAAAAAAGAGACATTTTCGTGTATTTTTTCTGGGAAAACGTGCGCAGGTTTTCAAATTATTATTTTTGTTCATTGAAGAGTATGTTTTGAAGTATCTTTTTCAATTTATGTATTGAAAAATATTTATAAATGTGGTAGATAAAATGGTTTGTGCAGACAGCTGTTTGAAAAACGTCTTTCGCGGCGACCACTGCTGCTTCGAAACAAATCATCCGAAATGAAAAAATTTAATCGCATTTATTTTTCCATGAAATTATGCAGTGCTTGGACGAAGGATTTAGTAAAATATTAATTTTTGAAAAAATAGCCGCAGTCCAAAGTGAACGTATGAATTTTCGGCGAAAAAGAACGCTCTATTTTCGTTGATAAAAAAAATCCTTCATTCAAGCACTGCTTTTTGATATGTAAAAGAAGCTTGTAAAATTTGAAGTTGATAGATTTTGAAAAAGTCATTTCGTGAAAAACGGAACATGGTACTTACCTACAAACGCCCATAACTTCATCATTTTTGAACGGTTCGAATTGAAATTTTAAGAGAATATTTTTGAAATGTTATATTTTGAGAATCTGTCGAAAACGAAAAACAGATATTTCGAAAAATATCAACTCATTCTCAACCCGAACAATGCATACAAGTATATATTTGGTGTACACATCCTGGAATATACGTGAATAGTAATCCTAAATTGTATAGTCTAAATCCTGAATAGTAATTCAGAAAATCATAATCCTAAATCAGCACCGTATTGTTCTGAAAGCACTTACTAAATCGTTTTCATCTATCTTTATTAAATTTAATTTAAATTACGAGACAAGGATTTTTTACGGTGAAAAAGGAAGGAATTACACACAAAGTATAGGAAATAATATTTCAAACTCGTTATTTCTATATAATGTTATTTACCATTGGCCGTTTTAAGAACAGTTCTTAAGTTTTCTTAATCTCTTGTCACAAATTTCAAAAGTTCTTGTGACAACTTGACGCTTGTCACACTGCGTCAAGTTGTCCCAGCCAATTTAATACTCGATTGACGATGAAAAAAAGGGATGCGGTACCTCGAAATTTGCGGAAGATATGCAATGTTGAAATTTCGGAATAATACATTTTTCACAATCTCCGCTAGTGGCCAAAGCCAATTTTATCACCAACCAGCTATTGATACTTTTATATCGGTGAAAAAAAAATCAGCTTATTTATGCGAAACAAAAAAATCAGCTTTTTTGTAAAATAAAAAAAATCAGCTTTTTTGTAAAATAAAAAAAATCAGCTTTTTCTGTAAATGAAAAATCAGCTCCTTTTTAGTGAAATGAGAAAAAAAATCAGCTTTTTCTACAAAATAAAAGGGGAAAACTAGCAGTTGAATCAGTTTACTCATTGGTTTAAATTCTATTCGAGAAGTTGCAATCTAACGAAACCAACATCCCAACCGTATCTCTATTGAAATATCGATGAAAAAAAATCGTTTATTAAACCATCTGCGAGAAATTTTTTTTTAATCATGGAGACTCCCGTTCAATATTGGCGAAACGATAACGAGGCGAATTTGGGTGAGCTTTATTTTAACGGCAATGCGGTATTGTCGGTCGAGCAGGACTACGACAGCTACTACGACAGGAGAGGATTCGAGGACACCAGGGACCTCTACGAGAGGCGGTTTTCGGGTATGACTGGACCCCGTGACATGGGCAGTAGTAGTACCATGCGCGGGCGTGACTTTCCACCAATGCCCCCTATGCCTGCTGCTCTAGGTATGGGAACCATGCGGGACAGTGCCTTCTCACGGGGCAACGATTATGGAATGTTCAGCAGACGATCGCCACCCCCGAGCGGCAATAACGGACGATTCAGGTGAGTCGACTTACGAACATTCGACTATTACCGATAACGTCAACTCAAAAAAAAAGAAAAAAAAACAAATAAATTCAACAATCGCAAAGGAATGACGTTTTTTTTTGTCATTTTCGTGCCCCCGAAAAGAATAACCTGACGAAGAAGTAATTATTGGTTCGAGTATCACTCCCCGAACACAATTAGTTTTCTTTTTTAATACGCATACAAAAGAGTCTGAGATTTTTTTTCTTTTTTTTTTTGTCAACGTGGGAACGAAACCAAACAAATAAGGATTCAGAGTTTTTTTCCCTTTGTCAAAACAAGAAACTCTTTGCAATGAGGAACCAAAGCTAACCCAAACAAAAACATCTCAGATTTGTTCCGAATTCGAAAACGAAACTCTTTGCAATGGGAAACTAAAATGAACCCAAACAAACAATTTGTGTTAATATTGCTTTTTCGTTGCAAGAAATTCGTTTTCAAATTCGAGAAAAAAATCTGGGCGCCTTTTGTTTTTGCAAAGAAGAACCAAAACAAACCCAAATAAAATGATCTCAGATTTTTAAAATTCGAAAACGAAATTCTTTGCACTGGGTAAAGAAAGTTGACCCAAACCAATAGTTTGAGTTAATTTTGGTTTGCCATTCCAAAGAGTTTCGTTTTCGAGTTTTTAAAAATCAGATTTTCCGGGTTAGTTTTAGTATAAGAAACCAAAACGAACACAAACAAAACGATCTCAGTTTTTTTAAATTCGAAAACGAAATTCTTCGCAGTGGGCAACGAAAGTGAATCCAAGTAAATGGTTTGGGTCAATACTAGTTCCCCATTGCCGAGAAATTCTGATCTCGAGTTTTTAAAAATCTGTCCTTTTTTTGACTGGTTTAATATAAGAAACCAAAACAAAACCCAAACAAAACGATCTCAGATTTTTTGAAATTCGAAAACGAAATTTTTCGCAATTGGCAACGAAAGTTAATCCAAGCCAATAGTTTGGGTTAATTTTGGTTTCCCATTGCCAAGAGTTTCGATTTCAAATTTAAGAAGTCTAAAATATTTTTTCTCCGTGAGTTTTGGTTCCTCTTTGCAAGGAATTGCAAAACGGAAAAGAAAAATCTAAGGTCGTATATGTTTGGGTTTGTTTGGGTATATTATTGCAAAGAAAAAAAAACATCGAAAAAAATTTACAATTTAATGGGTCAATTTTGTTGCTTTTTTCTTTGCAATAAGGAACCTGAACAAACCCAAACAAAAAGCTCTTAGAATTGTCTTTTTTTTCGTTTTAACTGCAATTTTTTATCGGCAATAGCGAACCCAAACAGATTAGTTCTTAGAATTCACTCTCTCGCTTCATTTCCCTTGCGACGGGAAACCGAGACAACCCCAAACAAACAAGGCCTCAGATCATTCCGTTGCGTTTTAAAACTCGTATTTTCTTTGCAACAAGGAACGAAAATATTCGTTGTGGCATAATGGATTTAAGTGACTCGTGCGAATTGGGTTACGGTGATTCGTCGATACTCTCACACGTTTCTTTCTCGAAGAAAAAAAGAACGTATTTTCTTTGTCACGTGGACTTCGGCGTATTTGCTATTCGCGTAGTTCAGGACCGCCATATTTGACTCGAAACTCTCCTCCTCCTCGTAGCTCACCACATTATCCAAACGCCATAGTGTTTTTTTTCCACAAAATTTCCTTGCTCGTGCGATCGTCCTTGCCACATTGTCGTCGCCGCCTCTCCGTCAAACTCCCCGTAGCTTCCCGTCTCTCACGACTTTTCCGGACATTTCTTGAGTCTCGTTACGAGAAGAAAAAAAGCTGCACATTGACGAGCAATTTCTCGGGTCACGGAAAAGACGCAGCTCTGCATTGACTTCCGGTTTTAGCGGAAATTGTCCACCTTTCGTATGAACCCGTACCCGGAAGATCGCGAGAGGCGCTCAAAAGTTGAAAGCCCGGAAACATTCACAAATTCCCACATTCCGCCTTCACTTTTTTCCAATGATCGTGACGCCCAATCATCAGGATCACTGGTGCAACACGGAGACAAATATTTACTTCATTATCATTATCAGTCCCTCGTAATCAATCTGCTCGAATTAGTTTTCCCGAAGTTAAGATTCAGCTGATTAGCTTGACTCGACAAAAAAGATTCATTCCGTCTCGTCGACACAGCCTCGTCACCGTCAAATTTACAAAAATCCTCGCCCGTTCAGTGGTCGCGGTCTTTCTATTCACTTTTCCATCAAGAACCCAAAGCCAATGAAGACGCGGTGAACCGACGGCGGGTCGCTGGGCTCCGAAAAGAAAACCTCCATTTGCAAAGAAAGTCCGCCCCTCCTTCACCCTCGAACTGCTTTTTATTGTTAATCATGATGTTGCGCGATCGTCGCGATTGTGGGACTCGATTATTTATTGTGACGCTGTTATAGTAGAGGCATGTACGAGGACTTCAGCCGAGATTCCTTTGAGGAGCGTAGGTAAGTAACCAAACTTTGCAGGGCGATTAGAGAAATGAAGAAACACGAATATATATATATATATATATATATATATATATATATATATATATATATATATATATATATATATATATATATATATATATATATATATATATATATATATATATATAGTCGTACAAGAAGAAATCAAAACAAGTCCACATCCCCGCGGTCTTACGTGCAGGTCTGGTGACGGGCGTGCTCGAGGACTTGCGCGAAATTACTTGATTCCCCTCGTGTCCGCTTGTCACGCGATAATCCAACACGACAGAGGCCAGAGCTAGATCAGAACAAGAGACAGACAAGATTCAGAAACAAATTTCCCATTCTTGTACACGTGGATATCTGACTCGGGGAGTTTCACGATTGGTTTGAACATTTTTTCCACAGCCATAGAAATTCGGGAATTTTTGTCATTTATATCTTACTAAATAAATTAAATATACAGACATTGAATAACGAAGTTGGGTAAGGCGACCAGTAAATGGACGAATAAGGACATTACGATTCAGATGGACTGTATAAGGAAACTGTTATGAAAACTAGTTGTTTAATTGCTATAGCTAATAAAAATAGTAAAAAAAATAGACAAAAAAAAACTACCAAACTTTGTTTTGACAGAGAAATGGAAAATGAAATTTTGTCAAAATTAAGAAAACGAATGAAATTATTTTATAACAACGTTCAATGATATGTATATTGTCATCTCTTAACAGTAATTAAGTTTACAATTTTCAGCAGACGAGCTAAATTTTTTACTCTGATTTGAGAATTATCAGAGCCTATTTGTTCATTCACTGGAAAAAGTTTAGAATACAGCATCGGTGAATAAACGTGTCTAATTCTGACCTATGCTTATGAATATATTTTTAAAATTTGCAAAAAATCAAATATTGATTCTATCTTGAGTAATGAAAGTAATACTTACCCTCAAAACTCATAAAAGCTATTATTTTCGCCTTTAGAACACCTACTGCGCACATTATCGTAACTAAGTTGCCCGGTGTGCAAGTGCCACAAACTAGAAACATTCCGTGTAGCGTCAAAATACGGCATGAAACTGAAAAATCGGTTTTAACACTTGTCATTTTTTGCTAAATCAGTTATTCCAGTTTTTATCGACAATTCATATTCTTTACTTATTTTGAGAATAAGTCAACTTTCGTTCATTCACTGGTCGGTTTACCCTAGTCCGCATGGGTAGAAAAAAAAGAGTATTTGTTCAATACTGAGATAGGGGCTTTTTTACACTACATAGCATTTTTGTTATTGCTTTTTTGAAAAATAAAAATGTCTGTTTATTTTTGGGTTTTCTTGTTTGTGCTTGTTTGGGTTTGTTGCGAACAAGGGCGCAAACGGACCAACTTTTTTTTATACATCGTCGAGTAGACAATTCATTTTATTTTAATGACTGAAGTTTGCATCGTTGGATAAAGCGATATTTTTTTAATTTATTTTTCATTTTATTATTTTTATCATTACCCAAAGCCTTTTTTTTTCTGAGAATTGAGATCGTAAGTTTCTAATAAAAATACGTAGAAACGTTTGAGTGATTCTCAGAACGTAAAGAGGCCCAAAAAAATTCGAGTAGTTAAAAAAAAATTGATTTTCGTTGCGTTCCAACGATGCAAACTTCAACGTTATCTATTTTACATTATACCCCTATTAACCTTTCGTCGACACACTGGGTCATTTTGACCCGAACGGATTTTAAAGCAAATACTCACTTTTCCAAAATTGAAAACTTCCAATAACTTTTTACAATTTAATTTTATATTTTTCGAATTTCAATAACCCAAACATGTTTACATTATCGAGTATACAATTCATGATATATTACATTATAGTCGTATTAACCTTTCGTTGTCACACTGGGTCATTTTGACCCGGACGGATTTCAAATCAAATGCTCACTTTTCCAACGTAGCATATTTTTTCCAAATATGCAATAACTATTTACAATTTAAATTCACATTTTTCGAATTTCAGTAATGCAGACATGCAAAATATCGAGAATATCGGCGAGATGAAATACTTAATTTTTCAAGATTGAAAATTATCAATATTCTTTTATCATTCAACTTGATATTTTTCGAATTTCGATTATGCAGATATATCAAATTTTAAGGGTGTATTTCTGATGTTTTGAAATAAAAACCGACCGAAGGGTGGATGTCCACCTGGATCAATTTAACCCCGTCATTGAAATCGTGACTGGAGATAAGCGTCTCAACGGAAGGTTAATCGAAACCTACCAATTTGTTTAACTACATTATACAATCAAAGCAGTCCTCTATGGAATGCATTGTTGCATTGTAACAGAGTACATAAGTATTACGCAAATTTGACACTCAAAACGTTGTGTCTTTGGCAATCGCATATGTAGAATCGAAAAAGAAAATAATTAAAAACATAAAAATAAAGTTCATTAAGAAATGTTTTAAAGAGAAACAAAAATAAATGGAAGCGTATCTTTTCCGAACAGCGGAAAAATGAAAACCGTCACCAGCACTGCACGTAAGGCCGTGGTCACACCCCGCCAAAATCTCAAACTCCATAACTTTATCTATATATATATATATATATATATATATATATATATATATATATATATATATATATATATATATATATATATATATATATATATATATATATATATACTAGGTGTAGTAAAAGAAGATCGATTATTTTTGCACGAAATTGAAGGTTAAAATAATGGACTTCTTTTTACTACACCTTATATATATATATATATATATATATATATATATATAAATCCAAAAATCCCGCTCTCCCGTTCGTTTGCCGTCGCCCGGTTGCGCTTTTCTCGTCGTCGCGAGTGGCTTCTCGGTCGCCTAAGAGCCTTTAAATCGCGTTCCTCTTAATTCGGAAACGCCACGACGCGCCGCCGTTTAAAAAAAATCGTTCCGGCGAAAAAAAAACGCGCTCAGAGAAACGAAAGAAAAAAAAACAACAGGCGTGAACGTTAAAGGCGCGCGCGCGCGATCACGGGGAATCCGACGTGGAGAAGAGCTATCGGCGCACTGGTTAAAAACAAACATTAAACAAACAAACAAAAATCACGTTAAACGCCGTCGCAACCGAGTCCGCGGAGCCCCGCGCTACATCCGAGTACGAATCGCTACCGTTTCATCGTGGACGTTTGTTAGCCCGTAACGCGTCCCGAAAACGCCGACGCGGGGACTCGCACGATCTCTATCGCTCGCTCGTATTGCGGTTTCCCACGGTCTTTTTACTTTTCAACAATTTCGCTCGATTTTTTTCGAAGAAAAAAAATTATAAGGAAATCGAGTTCGCAAGCCTCCGAGGTGGTACGTGCTTACGTGTTAATGACAACAATAGAGAGATTGATTGATTGATTGATTAACTTTATTATGTCCTAGAACACTGTCGGGCAAATTCGACTGAGCAGACGAACAAAAAGTAATACAGAAAAAGATACAGTAGAAATGAAAAGATTTTATATAATATAGAACTAAAAACTAAAGATGAAAAAAAGTACGGAAAATAATATAGAAAGCATACAGTAGAAATGAAAAGATTCTATATAATAAAAATCATAGAGAGAGAGAAAGAGAGAGAGAGAAAACATGGCTGTTACGCATATGGAAAACAGGAAAAATTAGGAAAACTCCGGGAACTTTTTTTCTCCTCGAATAATCAGGGAAAAATCAAGGAATTTTGAAAATTTTCTGGGATTTCTCCAGAATTTACTTTTTGCACAAGAATTGCGAGAAATGAAACCGATTTGAAAAAAAAAACACGGGATAAAAATAAATATTTTTGTATTTTTTAAATATTGATATTCTTCATTACATACAAAAAAAAAGTTATGTCAGTGTCAAACAACGAAAATTCCAAAAACTCAAAACTAATTTACTCCAAAACTCTATACATTTGCATTCGATTCGTCGATACATAACGACACAATTATTATTGTAAATAAGTGTTTATATTTATTTTTTATGTATTGGCACCGACATAAAAAAAATATGATATGAATATAATTGAACATTGAAGATAAGAATGAAGAAATGAATATAAAAGTTGTTGGGCTTGATGAATAAAGTCTTGAAATGCATTTCTTTTTAATTTAATTAATTTTTATTAATTTCTAAGTACAAAAACTATAGTATAACGTAACGCCTCAAAAATAGGTGGGCTAGGTAGCTCCATCACAACTCGGCAACGACTTGTCTGAAACAAAAAAAATCAAAGTCCATTAGATTCAGTACGATACCAGCTACAAAATGACCATCGGATATAAAATTTAATTAAAAAATTAAAAAATGGCAGATGGAAAATGAAAAAAGTATTAAAAAACGCGTTTTTTCGCAAAAAAAAAAGAGTAAGAATCAAAATTTTAAAACCATCGAGGGTCATCTTGTTGCGAATCATATTTACAATATGTGATTCAAATTTCAATAGAATCGGTTTATTAGTTTTAGAGATACGATGGAGCTAGATTTTGAAAACGTTGTTTCGGGAAAAACGCGTTTGAAGTTTATACTATGAAAAACTTGCCTAAACTCAATCGGCAATTCCTGCACCGTACAAAATGCCTTCTGATTGCTCATCATCTGCGATTTCTTCAAGTCTTTGAAATTTTCAAAGTTGACTGACCCCTTTAATAAATACACTTTCGAAATGCATTTAGAAAAAAATATAATGTATTTCTGTAACCCAAACAAACTTTAAACGCGTTTTTCTCGAAACAACGTTTTCTCGACGGCTTGTTGATAAAATCTTCGAAACTACTGTACCGATCCTTATGAAATTTTAACCACATATTCTTTACAACTATAGCTATAGCACAAATCGAGGATTTTTAAATTTTGATATTTTCTTTTTGCCAAAAAACGGTGAAAAAACGTTTTTTTGTTTTTTCAAAAAATATCCGCCATTTTGTTGTTTTTGCCTATATAAAAAATCGTATGATATGCGCTATAGCCATTAATATACTGAGCCTAAAACCGATGAATTTTTTTGTTTCGGATTATCCATCTCCGATATTTCATCAACAGCGCAGACCTACAATTTTTTTAGGACATTTTTATATACCATTTTCGTCTATAAATAGTGACTTGAATGAATAAACTTTTCTTTTAAATGCATTGCGAAAGTTTATTTATTAAGTGCAACAACTTTTATATCAATATCTATGATATAAACCTATCAAAAAAAGATCATAAAAATAGCCTTTATTAGCGTCTAAAGTAAGAAGACCCCTTAATAAATTTAAATGTTAGGTCATTTAGAGACACCCTTTATTTGATCCTATAATAAATTATGTTCTTTATTTAGCCTCGATCTCCCTGGATTATTTGCAAAACCTGGGAAAGTCGGGGAATTTCTCGGTTAATGATGCGTAACAACCACGAGAAAGGAGCCATTGAGGTAGAATATCCATAAGTGAGTTTATTTGGGTTCCAAACCCAAACAAACTCACTTATGGATTTATATTGAAAATAATCTGGACACACTCTATACTTACCTTCAATACTCACTTTTCCTCTACCTCCCGCCATTTCTGGCGCTCATTTCTACTCTATACTTACCTTCAATACTCACTTATGGATATTCACTTATGGATATTCGATAGTGGAACGGAGCAGCTCGTTCCGAATCGTTCGAACTGTAGGAAATCGCGCGGAATCGAGTCGGAGGGATACGAGAAAAGAAAAAGCGCGTCGCGAGTTCCGGTACTTCGTCGCTCGGTCAAACTCGTTTTCGCCGCTTCATCGAAAATCGTGTTGATTTGCGAAAAAAAAAAAATCGCTTCGGTTTTTTTTCGACAAAAAAAATGCAAAATCGCCGGGTAATCGTTAAAATCGTGATTGCACCCGCGCGGGGCTTTTCCGGGCTCGGATTGCACGGTGAAAAATCAAAATGCGAAAAAACGAAGGAAAAAAAAAATTGTGAAAATGTTTGTTCGTTAGCAGACCGGGAATACGAGGTCCATCGCCGTCGCGCCGTTTCGCACCATACTAAATCGTCGCGTCTCGGGCTATCTCGGATCGTGTGCGGTCTACGTCGTCGGTCTGTGTCCGTCGTCGTCGGTCAGTAAACACGTACGTCGTTGCCGTCGCCGCCGTCGCCGTCGCCGCCGTCGTCGTTCGAGCGTCCTTCTCTACCGTCGCCGTCGTCGTCCACACACACACGCACGCACGCACTTCGTCTCGTCGCCGTCCTCGTCTCGCTCCCCCGTCTCTCTTCTGGCGCCGCCGCTCTCGTCCACCTGCGCGCCGCCGCCCGCCGTCGCACCCACTGCGCCGCTCGTCGCCGTCGCCGCCGCCGTGGCAGGAAGCCTTTCGGGACCGATGATTATATTTTTCCGAACTCCACCCCCCCCCCCCCCCCGTACCCCCCAAACCCTTTTGACCCCCGCCGCCGCCGCCGCCGCCGAATATCCGAGAACGAATTTAATCCGCCGAGAACGTAAGATCGAACGAACGAATTCGAGGCATAAATCCTTTTCTTTAATCGACGTGAAACAACATCTTCGACCCCGCCCTGCCGCTTGCCTTTCATCGTTATTTCTACATTCGCTTCTCGGCCCCCCTGTAGAAGGAGAAAAAAATACATTGACACATATCCACACACACTTTCTTGAAATATGCTTGCTATATATACGATATATAAATTTGACCAGGAGAAATTACGGGCGCCCCAAAATTAACGAATTTAGGGAGATCAATACTTGCAAGAGAAAAAAAGAAGAAATTAATTGGTAGTGGGTTATTAATGGAGCCGGCGATGAAGCAAAAAGAGGGCAGTTGCCGAACGAGGAATACGACGACGAAGGAATATATATATATATATATATATATATATATATATATATATATATATATATATATATATATATATATATATATATATATATATATGCATTCACAGTACTGGGTAAAAAAGTACACAAAGGACCATGCAAAATAAATGGCTAGATGTGTACTTTATTTTGTCCAGTGCCTATATATATACATATATATATATATATACACGCGAATTCGATACTCACCACTTTTTTATTCTCCGCACACACACGTCCCCTCTAAAACGAAACGTCGACGAAAAATAATAATAATTTCGTCCACTATCTGCAAGCTTGTTATTTTTCTTCTCTTGTTGCAACGTTCCTTCTTTCGGCGAGAGCGAATAAAAATTCGAGTCACCGTCAATGCCATTAAAGATTATCCAAATTTTTCTAGTAAATTCATTGGAATGAAAGTTGTTTTTTTTCTTTTCTTGTCTCGATTTTCTATTTTTTCTACTCTTGAACGAAATTCGAGCTAAAAACGTGCAGGACTGTGAAGCAAAATCCGTCTCTTGAAATCGAATTTTGTTTTCTCACCCTTCTTCTATCTATCTTCATTCGCTTATTTTGGAAACCGTGACAGAGAGAGAGAGTGTGTGTATGGGTGTGTGTAGCGGTTTCGCGTTGACGCGGTTTTGTGCTTTTCTTCTTTCTATCTTTTGTGTCCATCCGTTCTCGCGAATATATATAATAAAAAAAAGAAGAGGAGAAAAGAAAAGAGGTGTAACACCCACGGTACCAATATAGGCGGTAGTAACGTAATCAACTTTTTATTAAGTTAGGGATAATAATGATAACGATAAACGACTTGATTAACGAATAAAGTGAATGAACAAAGGGATACAATGACGATATATATTGGCGAATATCCGATTAATTGTGACAACTTGCGTAGATAAGACAAGGGCTATGTAAGCGCGGATTTTTTAAAAGAAAAGGCGAAATATATCACCGGGGGTTCTCGTAAGGGAAGATAAACAGGAAGAGATTTTTGTTTCGTGTTGGAATTTCGATGTTTTCGGCGAACGTCGCGATGCCGTAATTAATTATTGGCGTTTTTTTCCTGGGTTTTGTTTCTTTTCTTTCGTCCCGTTCGAGCGGTCACTCGAATAATTGAAAAATTAACGGTGAGAACCAATGAAGGAAAGGAAAGATCGACGAGAATTCGCGTTGCAATCCCGAGCCCCTTGGTACTTATAATTCGTAATAATATCGCTGAATAATAATGTGTAATGAACGTAACGTTAAACAGATGAATAAGCGTGAAAGATCGTAGTTAATGTAACTGTGAAATCCGATTGAAATAATGAAATAACAAACAAGAAACAAAAGGGCGTGTACGATTTTTTTTTCTTTAGCTCCGTCGTTGTCAATGCGCGTCGTGAAAAATATTCGCGCGAGCCCCGCAGGATAGGGGAAAACGGTTCGTCGGGCCCTCGATCTTGAAAAACCCGAATGCGGACCCTTGAGCCCACCAACCCCCCCTCCCGCCTCGTCGAATATGCCTTTGAGAGAAAAAACAGGTTAAGGAGGCTCGAGCGTTTCACCGAGGAACGTTGAAAAATCTCATTTTTGTGATCTACACACACGTACAAACATTCGAAAAAGTCGAGTCCGAAACTTCCCTGGGGTGCCCATAATAATTCTACAAAATTGTATTTAAAAAACGGTTATTTTTATACTCTTGATTTCCTCGAAAACTTGCGCAGTTTCGAAGTCGAACGTATGAAAAAAAAAGATCAATCTTTTATCGGTGAAAAACGCCTCGGCCCCCCTTAACACGTGACGAAAATACCGGCCGCGATTCGCTGGCTTCCTGCGTCGTACGCGCCGTGTTCCGCGCTCGTTCGCGATTCGCGCAAACGCGTACTTGCGTCATGGCGTGCTCAATTATTATTATAATTTTCCTATTCTTTGAAAAACTGACGCCGCGCGTTATCCAACGCTTCATTATTTGACTCGATTACTTGTATTTAGAGTCGTCAAGTGTGTACGTCCATTGTGGCGATGGTGACACACAGCCTCGTGATGCAATGTTCCGCTTCGCGCAGTGTCGCCCCCTCTGCTTTGTCGCTACAGTTCCCATGTCGCATTGTAAGCAACGTAGGCTCGCAAATTTTTTCGACAATTTGTGAGGTTAGGTTGACGCTTCGCACTGTCCCAAATCCTAGCCGTCCTTTGTTCCTAGATAGATACGTTTTCGTCTCTGTGTCAGCCATTTTGTAATCATGCACGTTTTTCGTGTCATTCTTCGTCCGCCATTTTGTTACCGTCCACGTTCGCCTCCCATGTTCTCTTCCCGCATCCGCCATTTTGTTACCGTCCACGTTTACCTCCCATGTTCTCTTCGCTCGTCCGCCATTTTGTGTATCGCCCTTCGCTCGTGTTTTATTCGTCCGTTCGCCATTTTGTAATCGTCGACGATCATACCGCGTCCTTTCTCCATTTTCTTCGCGCGTCCGCCATTTTGTAATCACGTACTTTCGTACACGTCCATATTTTTTCGTCCGTCGCCCGCCATTTTGCGCTCGCGAACGTTTTCATGTGCCGCCCATCGTCCATCTTCTCCCTTCCGCCCTCCGCCATTTTGTTCTCACGCTCCCCGATCCTGAACGAGTATTTAGGACGAAATAAATCGTTATCTACTTCGCACCGGATGTGTGCTCGGTCGCTGCGCGTCTCGCGTCGGTCTTCGTTGTCCGCGCACGTGCTCGTTTCACCTTCGCTTTATAAAGGCGCATTGTATCGTTGGTACGAAGAACGTGAGCACGATCTTCCAGAGACGTAGTATCGAGACTTTCCGCGTTCTTGGATGTCGCTGCTTTGACGTTTGATCGGACTTGGCTGGCAGCAAAGTGAAATATGGCGAAATGTCACTCGAGGATGTATGGGAGTGTTGCGGAGATTCTATCATGGCGATAAAGGTTGGACGCGTTATCGCTTTGCTCGATCTAAGCCTGTGTGCAACATTTTGAATCGATCTACTGACCCGGTGAAGAATTGTAACGCTTTTAATTTGCAGTAGTGTTGCGTGCGTTCTCGTGCGACGCTGTACTCGCGAATTCGATTCGAGCGTCACGAAAAAATGGCACGGAATGTTTTAGTTTCTTTGTGCGGCTGATTTATGTTAGGAACTTTATGGAACATTTCACAATCGCTTACTACGCTATTGTGGTGTAATTCGCGGTTTTCACGTTCCAGAGGTGGCGCAGCGATATTTCAATATGGCCGGTCAAAGTATAGCCTCAAACGTAAACAATTACTTCGCTCTTGATTCCCTGCGAGTTGGCTATTGGACTTACCTCCATGGTAGATTGTAAAGATGAATCATTTACATGTAAAGATGAAAGACTGCAGAGAATAATTCATTTTCACTCTTTTATTTAGTTCTGTCAGCTTTGGATTTAGATGTTTTGAGGTTATGAGTGCCACTCGCAGGTTTAAAGGAGAAGTAATTCTATTTTTCAGAGCATACTTCTCACAAGGGACGTCTGAAATTATATTTATACATTGTATATAACAGAAATGACTTAATATTGCTCGATTTATTATTTATGGAGATAAAAACTTGAAAAGAAAAAATCTTGTGGAGCGACTACAAATGCGCCTTGATGGCCCAAAGAAAGTCATTTTTAGAACCAACAAACACTTTTTTTCAAAAGACTTTATCTTTACGTGGCATATGGAACGACAATTGACTTTTATTATTCGTATTGCACCCTGGAACAGCAGAATCTCGAGTAATTTTACCTTTTTTCATTTTTGTCTATTGTTATCAATGTGTTTTGACCGAGGTTACTATACTAACGCTTCTGCCTTAGGCCGCGAGAGGCGCCAAGACTTTTGGGGATCGCAAATTAATTGTAACGTACTGAAATTCTGCTCATCTTCGCGCTCGGCTCTCCCGTACATCCTCGCCGCACTCTACAGCGACGCTGCGAACATTTGAGCGACTCGAAAATTCTAACAGTCGTAAAACGCCGTATATTCACTCTTACGATCCTTAAATCAAGGTTATTAAACAAAAAACAATTTTCGAAGAAATACGTAATATATTTGAAAAATCGTTTGGACATTTATTCGTATGTACATCAACAAAGTTGTGTGCCAAATTTCATCAAACAATATTCATAATTCAAAAAGTTATAAACAATTTCGCGAAGGAACTTTATACGTGAAGGGCTCAACGGTGTACTCGATTTTGGCCACCCGGTTAATCCAAAATAAAAAGAAATTTTTTTTCTTCTAATAGATAATATTGGCTAAGACTTGACCGAGCCTTTTTTGTTATCGTGTTGTAATCATAAAAAAACCCAATTTTGAACTGTTTCTATATTGAAAGAAAAAATGACATTATTGTGGTTAAAAAATAACGAAAAAAAACATTCAGAAGAAAAAACGTCTGTCAAGTCTAAACTACTATTACACTGAATAAGTGTGCCAAATTTCAAGTAAAACCGTTCATTAGATGTCGAGAAATCGTGTACACCGTTTTGAAAAAAAGTTTCGAGAAAAACACGTTTAATATTTTATCAGTAGTTCTATCGTTGTATTAATAAGTTTCCCTTCAATCTACGATTCCTGCACCATATATTGGATCTTCCTCTTCAATTTGGTTTGCCTCAAGCGACGAACGAGTGTTCATCATTTTCACAGTAGCCTAACCCCTTAAATCCTAACAAATACGGGTGAAACGATCATTTTAAAAAATCACTATTAAGGCCTGAGGCAACTCTAGAGGCCGAAAAAATAGGCTTCTTGGGGATTTTTTGTCTTCAGAAAAACCACAAAATAAATCGATATGACAGAAAAGGGTGTTTATCATACATATCAGTGAGGGCATACAAAAATTTTTTTGAAGCGATTAATTTCAAAATGGCGGCTGTGCAGCGGTTATCTCAGAACTGCATTTTTTAAGTTGGCCGGAAACATAACCCAGACAATTTTCAACCGATTCACTTGACAGTTGAATATATCTTAAAAAGTACATTGTCTATGGAAGTACGTAGGATTTTTTTTATATATTGCATAGTTCATTTGTTATTGACGATTATTTATGCAAATTTTTGGGAAGTGAAAAATTTGCCTAAAAAATCGTCAGATAATTGTTAATAACAAATGAACTATGCAATATAAAAAAAATCCTACGTACTTCCATAGACAATGTATTTTCAAGATATATTCAACATTTTAAGTGAATCGGTTGAAAATTATCTGAGTTATGTTTCCGGCCAACTTAAAAAATGCAGTTTTGTGATAAACGCTGCACAGCCGCCATTTTTAAATGAATCGCTTCAAAAAAATTATTGTATACAGTCACTGATATGTATGATAAACACCCTTTTTGTAATCTCGATTAATTTTGTAGTTTTTCTGAAAATAAATCCCCAAGAAGCCTATCTTTTCGGCCTCTAGAGTGGCCTAACCCCTTAACTCGAACTTTGAGGCTTCTGATTATGTCACTGATGATTTTACTCTACATCTAGTCTTACATTTTACAATTTCGAATTTTTGCTACCTCTGCCTGGGCTTTTATCTCACACATCCCCACGCAAGCTCAGCTACAGAATTTTAATGAATGAGAGAAAATTGCCCGCAACGAGGCACCCTAGCGGTTGTCCCGTGTACTCCCGAGTTACGAGGAGCGGCCGACAGGGTCGCGCCGGAACATTCGCGAAACACCGCACCCAATTCGTAACGAAATTTGCTGATTCACACAACCATCACGAAATATTTCAAAATCCATTACCGCGATGTCGAATTTAAAAAAACGCTCTTTCCAAATTCTCTAGCCTTCTAGCTCTTCTTTTTTATACTTGTCGATTTTACGACGAGATCATGCACCCAAGAAACAAAAAAAAACCCAAAGCCGAGGCGCGATCACGTTGAGAATGACGTTCAATGATATTTTTCAGAACAATTGGCACTGCGGACGAAGACCTAGCGTACAGTACGGGGTACGGTACGGGTTACAGTACTAGTTACAGTACGGGTTACAGTACGCGTTACGGTACGAATAAGTCGATTCACGCGTATTCAGACTTGGATTATTAAGCGACGCATCGCAGTGCCGAGAGAAACGATAACTCTGTACGTACAACGATTTCGACACAGCTGACACGAGATTCAATTGACTTATATTATTATTATGGCGTATTTAATGAATAAAAGAAAATAAAGAATTTTTCATATGATTTTTATATCGCTCGAAGTACGATACGAATTATTGGAAGGCTCCGTCTTTGGGAATTCGTGGCCCCGTGTTTCGTTGTTCTTTTCTCTCCCCCCACCCATAGAGGTTACGTTGCGATCCTCGTTAGATACGTGAAAATGTCGGAATGGGCCGGAAACCGGATTTTTCTTACGCGAAAGGAAACTTACGCAGCGGTAACAAAAAAAAAGTACATTCAGGCGTCACCGAGCGGCGCTGCGGTCGTTTACCGGACGGGTCTCTCGTCGCCGTGCGTTCATCCGTTTCGCATCGAGAAAATATCGTTGTCGCACCCGAAACATCCGAGTCGGGCGAGAAATAAAAAAAAAAACCCAACGCGTGTGCGAGAGACACAGACGCGAACCGGAATGTCCCGTATAACCAAAAACAAAACAAAAACGACCTTCGTTTCCCGGAACACACACGCAGAGTGAAAACAAAAAAGAAACAATGTATACTCGACGAGAGAGAAAGGAGCCCTTTCAATATTTTAATCTGATGTGATCCAGGCATTGAGATCCGCACGACACGACGTGCAGAGGAGCGTATGGTCGACGGTAAGAAAAATGGATTTGGAAAAAACGTGGAATTCTTGGGCAAAGTCGATGTTGTTCAGTGCGCCGGAGAAATACTGCGACACGGGGAAGACGAAGCTCTTCACTTGCTGCCAACTTCAGTCGGCGAGACGATCAACCTGCCGCCCACGCTTTGCTTGCGTAAGATTCACCAAGAGCGTCGATTATTCGCAGTAGTAACGAAAGATAGGGAATGCGAACCCAATTTTTTTCACTAACTATATGGTTTTTTGTTTTCCTTTGTCTTCGCATTTGACGGCCTTCTCAGAACGCTATTTTCTTCCTCAGGCAAGAGATGTGGCGGTGGTTAGTACTAAATGAAGTCCCGCTGCTTCGTTCACGGGAAGAATTCTGCAGATTATGGCACAAAGGTAAAGTATCAGTTGTACCGTATCAATGTTGCCAGACCCGAATGGTTTGAGGGGTGGAAGGTAAGTCGGAAATTGAATGTATGCAGCGAAACGACGCGGCCGCTACACGAAAGTGGTAATTGGAGGGGGGGGGGGATACCCTCAGGCGAGGAAAAAATGGCTGATTTTCATGATTTTTTTTTCTTAAAAGGAATACTTATTTGCCATCTTTGAGACTTGCAACCGTACTTATAGTCGTTCCTTAATAACCGGCCCCCTGACACTGGGTACTATTCCTATGGCAATAAATTACTCGCGTGTTGTCCGGGATGTTTGATTGCGCTACTGTCCACTTCGTGGCGCCAGTAGTCGCCTGCTCGATTTCTTTTACGTATGCGCGGTCCATGCTCGATATAATAATAACATTTTCGGAATATTTGGAGTTTTACGCGTTTTACGGTTGTGTTGTGACTTATGGCTTGTGAGTACACTACAATTTTCGGAACATTTTAAATGTAAAAAAATCAATCCGCGTTCTGTGAAGTGTATTTTTTGTTTACGATGACATACCTTCTGTATTGTGTGTAGCTTAAAATTATTAAACGACGAAGAGCGGCAATTGGTTTGAGATAAATCATACCGATATGCATCGTCCCTGGTTGTACCTCAGGGTACAATGAAACCCAGAAAAGGTGATTTTTTTCACAATTCCCAAGAACCCGCAAAGTGAGAATTTGTGGGAAATAGCTGTGCGGCGATAGAGCAGCTGTGTGAAACGTGGAAAAGCAGTTTGCGAGAAGCATTTCCAGAAAACCGAAATAATCTGGGTACGCCACTTTCTAAGTCCCGATGAAAAAGTGCTTGGAATAGTGAGTTCGATAATTTTTTTGTCGTAACCCGAATTTTTATTTGTTTCCTCTTACATTCGAATTATGACAAAAATTTCAGGGGAAATACAAAATCCCTCACTTGAAACAAGGAAGTGTCCCATCGCTATTTCCGTGGACCAAGACAGAACAGCTACAGTCAGAAAATGTGTTGACGGAAAATAAAACAGCAAAAAAAATTCGAAATTTTGTACCACGTGAAAAATATACAAGGTTCATTTATGTATTATAAAGAAAAAACCGGTCATATTAAAATGTACATTAAATGTTGATATTTTGAATTTAAAAATTATTCAAGGGTAATGAATATATTTTTCCTCATATTTATATGTATCGATTTATCTCTTGAAATTTTCATGTTTGTTGAGAAACCGACACGCACGCATACACTTGCGTCCCGGTCTCTAACTGCCAAAAAACAAATACATTTCGAGTTACATCATTTTAAACGATTGGAATAATCATATAATAATGATTATAATAAACATTTTCTCCGTTTGGTGGGTTCGGCTGGTTCACCGGTTATATGTCACATATACAGTTATCGAGCAGGTGACTACTAGCGCCACACGTGGCAGCGATTGAAAATAAAAACGACGGACATTATGCGAGCCATGTATGACTGATGGTGACAGGGGGCTGTTAATAACTAAGGCCTCCTCGTTCTTTGTTCTGAAGAAAGAATGAGGAATAAGGATGCCTCAAGGTACATCTATGAGTGCGGGTGTAGGATGGGTTTTATTACTACTTTTGCCTGGTACATGGTATTTTCTTCATTTTTCTTAATCTTTAAAAATGGCGGACGTATGGCCCGGCCTGCTAAACGGGTTGCGGCGCATGTTGTCAGATGGCGTGACACGTAGCGTCGGCGGCATTGAGGGGCTATACCAGTGTGAACGCTTAAAATTTGGGTGATTTTCGGGAATTTTTTGGAAGAAAAGTACTCAATTAAATGTTTCGGAAAATTAAGAATATATTTGGCTATATTTGACCTATATTAAATAATTTTTTCATAGAAAAATATTAAGATCCAAGCGACTTATGCGCTGCCTTCAGAGGCGCAAAAAAAAAGTTCATCCACTGCTGACATGATTCCGGCCGATTGAGTAGCTGAAACCGAAAAAGGAAAAAATGTCGTTAAACTGGAAAGTATTTCCTGTACAATGACGTAGGATTTTCGAAAAATATCATAATCTAACGAAATGGCGTAGTTATGAAAAAATGCTGTTTTCTTACCTATGAAATGGTCGTTTTTTTCAATGCCAAATCGTCAATTTTCATCCAATCAAAAATATCCTACGTCATTGTAAAGTAAATATATTCAAGAGTACTCAGTTCAAATTTCAAGTCAATCGGATAATTGCTGTTTGACTTACAATGTCAGCAAATTTGAAAAATCTCATTTCGAGAAAAACGCGTTTAAAGATTTAACTATCGATTTTCGCAAGATAAAATGATATTGATATAAATGATAGTGATATTCTTGAAAATATAAACTGTCGAAAAAGGCAAAAAAAATCGATTTCTTTAAAGTGTCGCACTGGTATAGCCCCTTAAGGCCGGAGCTTGAATTGGAAGGTAAAAAAAAACGTTTTTTCGATAATTTTTTAGGCGAGAAAAAACAAGTGAGCCCAGTAAACATTTCGGTATCTTTTTATGTATATTTGAAGTGTATGAAAAAAAATTTCGACATGAAATAATAAATGACTGCAGATTTATCAGCCTATTCCATGTGCGTCTTGCCACTGCAGTCCCTAATTGGCGGGACGGATGCAGCTCGTAATTCTTGACTGAAACAAAAAACCCAATAAAATTTCCAATTTTCATATATTTTTCTTCTGGGTGAATTGAAAAAAAGCTGAAAAAATCGTGAAATTATAACTTTTCTCAGGTTAAAAAAAAATGTTTGAAAAAACATTTTAACGTGCTAGGAAAATGATTTAAAAAGACTTTTTCAACGACTTTTTCAATTCACTTAGAAGAGATTTTCATACTGAAGAAAATAAACTTTGGTTTCATTCAATAGGAAGTCGTTTAGTTTTTTTGCTATCACGCCCGCCGATTTTGAAAAATCGTGAAAATGAAAACTGGAGAAAACGCGCTTGAAAGTTTTCAATAGGAAGAAATATCAATATCGAATATCAATCGCTTCTCTGTTTTTGGCCTTGTATCTTCGAAAATATTCAGGCCTCTGGGACTTTGTAAATATATTCTTGGATCGCTTATCTGTCGATTTAAGCAATTTAAAAAAACGATTTTTCGGACCTTCTGATTCAGGCTCTCGCCTTAAGGCGTTACCAGACTTCGCGGCCGAGAAAAGAAGAATTTTCGTGATTTTTTTCTGGGTAACCGTGCGCAGGTTTTCGAATGATTATTTTTTATATTAAAGAGTATAGTTTTAAGTATCTTACAATTTTGGTATTGAAAAGTATTCATAAATGTGGTAGATACAATGGTTTGCGGAAACAAATAATCCGAACACACAAAAATCAAACGCATTTAGATTTTGCCTGAAATTATTTTGTGCTTGGGCAAAGGATTTAATAGAATATTGATTTTTCAACAAATGGCCGCAGTCTAATTAAAAAAATTATTTTGTTCAAGCACTCTTTCTTGATATGCGAAAGAAGCTATTTAAATTTGAAGTTGATCGGTACAGTGATTTTTGAGATATTGTAATCACTGATTTATCATTTTGTGATAAACGCGTTTACAGTTCACGCGTGAATGTTTGACCATTTTTGAAATGTTTATTTTGACAATCCGTCGTAAATCAAAATCCCAAAATCAAGAACTAGCAATAAAGAATCGTATTTTCGAAATGTTAAGCTTATACAGACCCCTTAAGGGAGTACACCAACGTGACGGGCCGAACAGAAGATCGTTTTTTCCTATTTGTTTTGTCTACTAGTCTATTTATTTGGAATTTTGAAAAAGGTATGACATTAAACATACATTCAACTTATTTCGCGTAAACTTTTATTTAAAGAAATAAAACTTAACAACGGTATTGAGGTATAATAGAGCCTCTGTATAAAAAAATGTGGTCCAACGGCCGAATAACTTGACAATGGTCGGTCTGAAAAATAAAACTTTTATAATCTATATAAATGTACTTCTCGTTGAACGTAGCCGTGCTTTGATTCAAACAAATTAATTACGGGTGCTAAAAAAAGTAATTTCGGCGAAATATTTCGAATTACTCGTAATTACTTACGAACTTTTGTACTTATATTCAGGCTTAAGAGATACTAAATTCCGAGCAAAAAACAGCTACGTAGAACGATAACTACTGCGATTATGGAAATTTTGGTTTTCTTACATTGAAAATCATACAATTATAGCTAGAGTTATGATTTCGGCCAGGTCGAGAAAAACGCGTTTGAAAGTTTTACGATAAGTAAATCGTTACCTGGTCTCACTAGACCGTCTGTAACTTGGATAATTTTCAATAAATTGACTTGAAACTTTTTTCACATTCTTCAATATCTATATCGCGAGACGTATCGAGATATATATATGTATATATATCTATGAGAAAATCCATCATAAAATCGATTTTTTTACTTGCCCCAGTGGTGATCCCCTTTAACAAGAAGAACCACAAAGATCCGTTATAAATCGTCAATACGTATCAACACGCAATACATATACATATAATCATTCGTTATCATAAATATTCCGACAATCGTCCATTTATACATTACCCGACATAATTGACCATTTCCCTTCAATCCGATATACGTCAGGTGCCTACTTTAAATTCCTTTCACCAACTGTCCAAGTCGCTCGTAGGCGGAGGCCAAAGAAAACAGTCTGACGCGTGTTGGCGTTGCATTTGTACTTAGCATAATAAAGAGTGCCCTGGCAAAATAGTACACTGCGCATAGGAGCAAAGGCTCACAACCCAGGTAGCAATTTCAAAATAGTTGTCCATTAGTTGTCAAAATGGGTAACAAATGTCCGCTTGGAAGTTACCTATAAGTTATCATGTGTCCAACAGTTATCTTTTTGGATGGTTGTTGACTTTAAGATAACTTCCGGGCGGACATTTGGCACCCTTTTAGCCCACTTTTGGGCAACTTTTTGAAAATTGCTTCTTAGGAAGCGTAGATGCAGGAGTTGACGCGCGTGTAAGAATTCAAAATAGGCAGCGGGGCGAGAGTCGCCATTTGCCCGTTGCGCCCGCGGCGGCACTGCGCTTCTCTGCATCGCGTAATGTCCGCTCACCACTCCCCACCGCCGCGTTCACTCAGTCAGCGCGTGCTCGCTACGCCGTGAGGATCTCATTTCATGTTTTGTCGTTACTTCGCTCCAGTGTATACATTCGTGCGAAGAACTATGGCAGAAGAATTACGGTAGGCTCATTCACTCGCCACACATTAATTCCCATCGATTTCGCGCGCACGTAAACTTTGCGGTAGAGGTTATGTCGCTCATTGCCACGTTTATTCGTTACCCTGCACGCGCTTTCGTTGCGTCACGTCGTGACGAGCAACAAATTCGTCGGTCGGAACGCGCATTCCATTATCGCGGACTCAACGCGAGCTAATTGTCTCGGGAACAAAATTATCCGAATTGAGGTTATGTCTCGCGTGGCGCGAGGCAGGTCGCGTCCGTTTGAGGCATGCCTTTCACGATCCCGAATACTTAACGATTGACTGATTTTCGTCTTTAATCAAGTAAAAATACATCTTTCTTTACTGGTAGAATTTCAAGCCAAGTTAACGAACTTTTAACGAAAAATTACGACACTGCATATGCGTGTAAAAAATTCTAGAGTCCGTAACGATGATAAAAACGGGCTTACGAGATGTTTAAAGGAAATATTAATGATAAAATTCGGAAAAATGTGACTAGCAGCAGAATTTTCGTAGCCGCGACATTTTCAGTGAAAATGTAAAAATGTCTATACTGAATTTGCGTGAAATGTTTAATTCCAGCTTATCGTTGAGTATAATAATTGATTGACTTACTTTTGTTAAGTGCCACTGTAATATACCAATGATTCAGAACGGACCTGCGTGAAAGAAATACCTATAACTTTATACCTTATAAATAAATACCTTAAACTTTAACAAACAGTCGAGATTTTCTCGAGTGCACGAATGAACTAATGAAAATGATTCGCAGAGAGGGCCTCCTACTGGGAATGGGTAATCCGTTGCTCGACATTTCCGCAACGGTGGATGACGACTTCCTCAAAAAGTACGATCTGAAGGCGAACAACGCGGTGCTCGCGGACGAAAAACACAAGCCCATGTACGACGAACTGATCGAGCAGTACAAAGCGGACTTCATAGCCGGTGGATCGGTGCAAAATACCATGCGAGTCGCCCAGGTGAGTCTTCGCGTACGAAACTTCCAGAACGAAAGGTACGCGTCGGCTGCTCTAGTCGGAGGCCAAAAATATCTCGTGACCCGAGATAAGAACGAGACTGCGCTCGGAGCAAGATAAAGACGCTGGCTTCGTTGCGTAACCCGAGATAATTTCTTTCACATGCTAATCACGACGGATGGCACCAATTTGCTTGATCTGCCGTGACGTTGTTTTATTCATGCGTGCGCTCGCAGAGATACGGCCTGGGGGCGTATAGGATAGCGTAGAAACTGGAGCTGCGGCTTACCGACTTGGGTAAACCGATCAATGAATGGATTGATAACGACATTGTACGATTCAGATGGACTGTTAAATGAAAATATTATGAAAACCAATTCTTCAATTGATATAGCTAGAAAAGAACATTATTCTAATGGGGAAAAAAAATGACGTAATCGCAGTAAATAATATTGGAGTAATTGGTAAATAAGTAGCGAAATGACTAAATCGTAGGCGCATGGACGAAATTAGTAGTAAATGGAGACTCAAACGCCGGTAAATGGACATGTAGATGAATGCTGTAAAGAATAAATTGTTAATTATTTTTATGAAATGCTAGATTTGGAGATCTCCGTGTTGCACCAAAATTATAATATTATCCATACGAGTATTATTTTTATTACGATTTCGTAGAAAATACGCAAAGCTTTTTCACATTTTAACAAGACATCAAAAAACTACGAAAGTTTTATTTGACAGAGAAATGGAAAATTAAATGTTTGTAAAAATAAAAAAAAGAATGAGTGAAATGATTTTATGACAACATTTAATGAAATGTACATTGTCATCTCTTAACAGTAATTAATTTTGCAATTGTCAGCTGCAGAGCTAAATTTGTTACTCTGCTTTGAGAATTATCAGCACGGAGCCCACATGTCATTCGCTGGATAAAAAATTAGAATACTGCACGAGTGAATAAACATGTCTAACCTATTATTACGAACTTATTTTGAAAATTTGCAAAAAATCGTAGATTAGTTCTATCTTCAGGGCTAACACCACTGTGAACGTCTAAAATTAAGGGATTTTTCAATTTTTTTTTGCGTGTAAGGTCAAGTAAGTGGATAATAATATTCAAGGATGATATTAGTCATATCTTCAAGTGAACAAAAAAAAATTATACAAAATGGTGACGCTACAGCCATTCTCGCGAGGCATGTTGAATTTGACAGGCTCTGGTGGCACGCAGTATAACTGACGCAAATTTGAATTTGGAAAAAATTTATAAATTAATTTACATGAGTATAGCTAAAGAAATACGTAGGGGATTTTGAAAATATGAATTTTCGTGTAATTGGCAAGCATTCAAAGTGAAAGCTCAATTTTCGACAAAAAAAAGGACAATCATTTGTTGATAACTAATGTTTTAATTAAGGTCTTACGCTACAGTAACGGGTATAAAATCATTTGCGAATTTAACAATTTTTTTCGTATGCAAAAGTGGTTCACTCATAAAATTAATTACACATCTATTTAGTATGAATATCAAGCTGTTAGAAAATATATCTTTTTTTTTCGATGTACAAAGAGGCCGACTACTAATATTTTCTTTTGTTATCTTTTTTTTAGGCGCTCCGCGGCGTGACATGTAGCATCCACTATTTTTTACCTAGAACAAAGCACAAAAATTCTCGTCAATCTACATTGGAATACCTAGAGAAGTACGTACGGAATTAGAAAGAATATTGTTTTATTCAAAGGTTGTAGGTATTTGAACTTAAGAAATGAATTTTCAGTAAAAAATTTCGTTATAACTGCTCATAAAATGAAAAGTTTTCGACTAATCAGAAATTCCGTACGCACTTCTCTGCGAAATGCAATTAGGAACATAACGTTTAAATTTGAAGTAAATCGAGTGAAAATTGTTGAAGTTATTTGTCACGCCAATTGGAAAAAAAGCTGTTTCGAGAAGTTTCGAGTAGACGGCAATTTTGTACATCGAAAAAAATATATATATTTTCTAACAACTTGATATTCAAACTTAATAGATGTATAAAAAATTTTATGATTGAATCACTTTTTCATACGAAAAAAATTTGTTAAATTCGCACATGATTTTATACCCGTTACTGTAGCCTAAGGCCTTGAATCATGGAAAATCCCGTACGTGTTTCTCTTCGGTATGTTATTTTAACGATGTGCTCAAAATTTGGAGTGAAAATAATGAAAATAGGTTGGAGTTATGCTGCGCGACGTTAAAAAATTGTCTCGACGGGCCTTTGCTTTACAGGTACCAAACTTTTCCCCTTTATTCTAGATGCTTCGAACCATCTCTCAAGCTAATTGAAAAAAAAAACAATTTTTTGAATATTTTACAGTGTTGGTACCCCTTAAGGGAGGGTAGGAGTTTCAGCGTGAGAAAAAAAAATTGCGAATTTTTTTCATCCATATTGATAGAGTAAATTTATTGAAACCTTTTGTACATTGTTAAGTGTCATTTCAAGAACATTCCGTGAAATTTGCACGCGAAAATATCCACTAACAAGCCGGTGACAAAGCTTTTCCAAGTACGCCTTTGGAAAAACACGATTTGCGGTGTTCACTGTATCTCAGCTACAAATTATCTGAAATCAAGTACCATTAAAATTTAGTCAAAGTATCATCAAATCCTCCCCCAACGGTCTTTGATATTTTTTTTTCATTTCTAAATTTTTGGTGGTCATGTATAGTGAAAAGTGCTATTTTTCACGAAAAATTCCGCCATATTGGGGGTGGAAAACCCCCTCAATGTAAAAAAATCTCCAACTAACCGTTGGGGGGCGGTATTTTATATGTAGAAAGTGTGTACCGAGTTTGAAATAAATCGGTCATGTAGTTTTCAAATGGCAGTGAATACGGACTTTGAAAAATTGGTTTCGAGAAAAACGCGTTTGAAGTTCAGAGAAGTCGGAGCTACAGTGTTAGAGAAGCGGGACTAAATAGTCAATAACTTCGAGAGTTTTGCTCTGATTGACTTGAAATTTTGGGATTACATTCTTGAAATGTTTAATTATAAGAAAAGACAAAAACAAAATCGATTTTTCAAAAGTGCCAACTCCTACCCTCCCCTTAAGTAATAAAAGTAATACTCATAAATACTGTCGTTTTCGCCTTTAGAACACCTACGGTGCAGTACTTGTGCACCGTATCGTAACCAAGTTGCGCGGTGTGCAAGTACCAGATACTAGAAAAATTCCGTGTGCCGTCGAAATTCGATATTAAACTGAGAAATCCGTCTTAACGACGGCTGTGATTTTTTTGCTAAATTATAGTGATTCGCGTTTTTATCGACAATTCATATTTACTTATTTAAAATATTAATCAGCGTTCATCCATTCACCGGTCGGTTTGCCCTATTCCCACCTAATAAATCCCAAGTTGACGGACTTATGGCCGTCTCGTGGAAGAGCCACAAATACAAGACTCTTCAGGGCCCTTGTCTATGAAAATTTGAGTATAAAATCTGTGCCTGGCAAAATAGGAGCTCGGGTGAACTGTACTGGAAACAAATTCGACCGCGGGTTTAGTTGAATCGGTGAAAATATTGACGTACGAGTAAATTTGATAAAACGTCAATCAAACAATCGACATGATGTTGAAGTTTGCATCGTTGGAACGCAACGAATGTTTAGTAGCGCAAACTGTTTTTTTTTTGCAAACTTGGGCTACGAAAGCCACTCGAACGTTTTTTTTTAGGATTCTCATCTGAATTCTGCACAAATTTACAGGATCAGATTTTTTATGATAAAGAAAATGAAGACATAAAATGAAAAAGCAATTTCATTGAATTCCAACGATGCAAACTTCAACATCGTCAATCAATACAGGATGTTTCAAACTCTTGACCGATTTTTTCTACGTATACTGTTTTTAATTTTTTTTTTTTTTTAAGATATTTGATGTTGAAACAAAGCAAATCTTTTTCCGCAGTGGTTCCTGGAGAAGCCGAAAGTGGCGACATACATGGGCTGCGTGGGCAAGGACAAGTATTCGAAGATCCTCGAGGAGCGGGCACGCAGCGACGGGCTCAATGTTCGTTATCAGTACACCGATAAGGAGCCGACCGGCACCTGCGCCGTTCTCATAACCGGCAAGGAACGCTCGTTGTGCGCCAATCTAGCCGCCGCTAATTGCTTCTCCCCGTCCCACATAGCCGAGCCGGAGAATAAAAAACTTCTCAACGACGCAAAATTCATCTATATCTCCGTAAGTGTATTCGCAAATAGACGGGAAAAAAAATGCAAAAATCATTTCCACAGTGTCTGGATGCCATAGCGGAAACCCAAACAAAACGGCCTTGATTTTCACACTATGAGCGTGTGTTTTTAGGAAATATCTAGCTGCATTGATTAGTAGACTAAACGAATGTAATAGAAATGTAAGAAGACAAAAACGAAGTTGCCAAAAACCATTGAACTTTTGGGTGAAACATATTTTAGTATTATTAAGGGATCGTCAAACGGGTCGAAAAATAGCTGATTTTCGCGATTTTTTGTTCGATGGTAAAATACACTTATCAGTCTGATTTTTGTTATGACAAATTAAATCACTCATGAGGTAGAGTAATTAAATTTTTAAACATTTATTTTTATTTTTTTACATTTTTTTAACGGTTGAAAATGTCTTCGGAAAAAGGAGTCCTCACGGTGTACACGGTTGTGGCCGTAAATATAATCTGAAATAAAATTGACAAAATGGCGGCGGTTTGGAAAAAATGTTTCGAATTTAGCCTATTTTTTCGACAGTTTTTCATTTTTTTTAATGTGAAGATTAAAAAAAGCTTCCATAGCATGATAAGGAATGACGTGACGAATGTTGTGTCAAAATGTGAGACGGGTAGCTTGAAAACTCTTCCTTTGAGAGTGTACACCTTTTAGAAAAACGACATTTCGAGAAGATGATGTTGAAGTTTGCATCGTTGGAACGCAACGGAAATTAAATTATTTAGCGTGCCAAAGTTTTTTTTTTGCGTACTTGGGCTAGAAAAATCACTAAAACGTTTTTCGGGAGGCTTGTTAAAAATCTACAACTTAAATTGGCAAGAAAATATTTTCGATAACAATGAAAAAAAAAATGAAAAAAAAAAAGAATTTTCGTTGCATTCTAACGATGCAAACTTCAACACCATTCGAGAGAAACGCGATTAACGTTTCGAGTGTGTAATTTTCATATAAATCGTCTTCCTGCAATCAATCGGCGATACCAGGTCCATGCTTATAACCGTCTATACTATCGGATAATGCAAAAAACTAAACCAAAAAAGAGGAATTTTCGTGAATATTTTTCTGGAAAAACTTGCGCAGATTTTCAAATTAGTATTTTTTACATTAAAGAGTGTGGTTTTAAATATCTTTTACCTTTTTTTTTATTAAGACATATTTATAAATGTGGTAGATACGATGATTTGTGCAGACCGCTGTTTGAAAAACGCCCTTCGCGGTGACCACGGCTGCCTCGAAAACAAATCGTCCGAAATAGCAAAAATCAACGCATGTAGTTTTTGCATGAAAATGTCTAGTCCTTGGACGAAGGATTTAAGGCGGGATATACATTTACAACGATCAAAAAATCTATTTCTTTTTTTCTTCTTTAAACGATAGAACTATCGAAATTTGCGTGCAGGATTACTCAAAAACTATTAAGCCGATTGAATAGAAACTTACTAGAAATATTGATAATATTGGTACCTTGTACTTGACGAAAATTCTTTTTGAAAAATTGGAAAAAAAACAACTTTTTTAATCCACATTTTACAGAAATGTTTCGTGAAATGTTGATTTTTTTGTAAATGCGTGCCATTTCCTTAAATTTGCATTTTCTTCATTCTATTTACCGTCACATAGAAACTATACATGTTCTAACTGAAAAAATGTTTGAACTTTTTTGCAAATCAAAGTCTACGAGAAGCTAGACTTCAGCACGCCGATTCGCAACTCCCGCGGCGACCTTGCTATAGCACTCTGCCACTGTTCCGCCATTTTGGTGATGAATTAATTTAAAAAAATTGTTTCGTATATTTAAATATACTATTAAAGTATACCTAAAGTTTGATAATTGTAGAATAATTATTTCTTAGCTGAAAAAATCCCTCAATATTGCTTATTTTTTCCTGTCTAAATGTATAACCCGCCTTAATCGAATATTGATTTTCTTCAATGACCGCAGTCCCAAGTGCAAGTATCGATCTTTGTTGTTAGAAATAAACTACGCATATGAAAAAAAATCCTACGTTCAAACATCGCTTTTTGAAATGTAAAAAAAGCTTCTACAATTTAAAGTAGATCAGCATAGTGACTTTAGAGATATCGTGGTCACCGATTTTGGAAAAGTCATTTTGAGAAAAAAAGTGTTCAAAGTTGGGCGGTTCGTGGAACCTGCCTATAAACGCTCATAACTTCAATTTAGAACAGATGGCCTTGAACTTTCCATAGAATATTTTTGAATGTTGTGTTTTGAGAATCCTCCGAGGACCAAAAATCGATATTCAAAAATTTCAAGTAGCTGTAAGCCCTTAACAGTTTCGAAGATATTCGATTGGTTCGATTCAAGTGGGACACCCTGTATATATTCTAAAACTCGTATATAACAAGAATAATGAATTAGTTTATTCAATAATAATTCCATTGTTACCTTTGTGGGACGACAAATTTGGGGAATCATGCTACTCTACCATTTGGATTATACAAAAAAGTTTTTCACTGCCTCGTTTTGTTCCTTTTGTTTTACTTCTAATCTATCGATTCGTTGCTTTTTTGCGTTTTTAGAGAGAAAAAAAACAATTTTGCGGTTCGATAGTTTCTATTCTCTTAATTTTCTTATCGCTCGTCGTTTTTGTAAGCCGCCGTTCTGTAGATGCGAACGAACGTGAATCGCATTATAAAATTTGACCACCGCGGTCGTCCTCTGTTTCGTTGTACCACCAAAAAAACTCTCAATTCTATACTCCAGGGATTTTTCTTGACAGTCAGCCCGGAAACGATACAGGAAGTTGCGGTGCACGCGAACGAGCATTCCAAGATACTCATGATGAACCTGAGTGCTCCGTTCGTAAGCGAGATCTACGGCAAGCCGTTGAAAGCGGCGCTTCCGTACGTTGACGTATTGTTCGGCAACGAGGACGAGGCTGACACATTCGCCCGAGTGAACGACTTCAAGACGACCGATCGTCGCGATATCGCACTGAAATTGGCGAATCTCGAGAAAATCAACGACAAGAGAAAACGCGTGGTCGTATTAACTCAAGGCTCGAATCCCGTTATATTGGCGCAAAACGGGGAAATCACGGAATTTCCGGTGACGAAATTGCCCACGGAAAAAGTCGTCGACACGAATGGGGCCGGTGATGCTTTTGTCGGTGGTCAGTACAGACGAAACTTTGTTTTGTTCTCGGAAAATGTTCCATTCGCTGAATTTTCGAGAGTAATTGAAATAAAAGATGTAGAGGTTAGAGCACGGAAGTTTAGAGTACAAAAATTAAGGTAATCCTATCGCCAGGCTTCATTCCATAGGACATTTTTTTTTTGAGCTCCACTTAATATATTAATAATCGTCTCTGTAAAATTTTAGGGTCGGTTATCGACTTAATTACAGAGAAAAAAAACATTAAAATTGCGTATTTTTGTAAAGGAATTCCGAGTCGACATGCAAAAACCTAATTTCCGGTCGCTACAAAAGTCTATATAATAGTGGGAATCCGTCAGATTCTTAAAAATAATCAGATTTACATACTTAACACTTGTAGTAATCCAATGCCTTTGGAAAAAATACGCTTATCGACCTAATTTTTGTGTAATATCGAGTTTAATTTGAACTTCCGGTATTGGATTTATTACCACTTGCTACGATAAAGAGACGTGACAGCAAGGCAACAGGTGACTGTAGTCCTAACCTCATCTCACTCATTCAAATTTCCACACATATTTCATTTTTAACCGACATATTTCGCCGACACAAATTTTCCACGCTTTTTACCAGTCGTGGCCCGAATACGATGCTTTGTATTTCCCGCACTTGACATTGTTTTGACAGATCGACGTTGAAAAGCATGGAGGTTAAACTCGCCTGGTTGAGTAAAAAGAGACGAAGATATAACCAATATTGCCAAATATCAAACCAAGAAATACTGCGCGAATCGTTGGAATAACTATTTTTTTCATTTTTCTAATTAAATGTGAACATTCATTCAACAGTTTACACATGGAAAATTTTATTTATTACAAATTATTTTTGTTGCATATGTTAAAAATATGAATTGTACAAGTCTCAAATATGATCAGTGGTACGACTAGTGTAAAGCGATAGGATTACCTTAAGTGTTGTTCTCCATTTTTGTGTGCAATTGTCAATACTTTTCCAGTGTCTTTCATTATCGACATATGTATATAGTACAAAAAAAAATAGAATTTCAAAAAGTACCGATCGCAATGCCATTTCTTTGCATCTGTAAATTATTTTCTTTGTTTTTGAAGTACCCTCGATTTTCGTGCTCCCCTTTCTGGTATTACAAAAATTACGTTACAAAAAAGCGTTTTCAGGATTAAAGGGCTCGAAAAAAGGCCAAATTCCGGATTTTTTTCTGGGAAACTGTTGGTGAAAAAAAAAACGAATTTTTTTAAACATAAGGGTACATATATTGAGAACCTTTTTAACAAAATTTTCCAAAAAAACCAGAAAAACTACAAAAATGTGGCCGCCGGCAGATGGTGAATTTTTTCGCCACATTTGGCGGTGGCCGCTCCAGTTTAAATAGTCCATCTGAAATCTAAAAACCAACCGGTTATTCAAGTTAACAATGAATACGCGTCATTGACGAACGTCGATTTTTTAAATCATTTTTGAAAACAAAGTCGCGGCAAATTGAAAATCGAGCATACAAAATCGACGAAAAAAGTCGCCATTTTTACGTAACTATTAAAAAATAAAGATCGATTAAAAAATGTGAGATCGTCAACGACTTTTAAATGTTTCTCGTCGTATCTCCTATAAATTTGGAAACAATCCATCAAGTGGTTCTCGAGATATCACGTCCACCGACTTTGAAAACAGTTCATCCGCCGGCGGCCATGTTTTTGTTTTTCTTTTTTTTTTTAGTGATTTTCTTAAAGCTCAATATGTGTACCTTTGTGTTGAAAAAATGCGTTATTTTTTACCAACCGTTTCCTAGAAGAAAAAAATCGGAATTTGGCCATTTTTATCGGGCCTCTAGGTAGATGTAGCCCCTCACGAGCGTTTCCTTTTTTTTTTCGTTCTCCAACGAACATTAACAACGCAATTACTTTTGTCCCACAGGTTTTCTGGCGCAATACATACAGGGCAAGGACTGCGAGACCTGCATCAAGTGCGGCGTATGGGCCGCGACGCAAATTATCCAGAAATCCGGATGTACTTATGACGGAAAGCCCAATTATGCTCCCTGACTAAGGAAAAATCCGTTTATAGCCTAGTAAATTGTTGTACTTAACGAAATAAAACAAAAACGTTTTTACCTCACACCAAGCGTCAAGGAATGCACGAAAAAAACGAAAATTATTCCATGTTTCATCACAGCGAGATTCGAACTATGTTTCAATTGGAAGAATAGAAAATGATGCAGGTAGGTCTTGGGAATAAATATTCCGCCTCGTCTAAAACTTGAATATTCATTATATTTTATTTATTGTATTTAATTCTTATATATAATTTTTCATATTTTATTCATTCCCATTTTTATATATGTATATTGGAATTTTTTCACATTTTATTTTTTTATTATATTTCATTGTATTTACTTTTCACATTTTTTCATATTTATTTTACATTTTTAAAATATTTTTCTAACATTTATAAAATCGCTACGGCTCGGCGATTCACCGCGCCATCTGTGAGCGCGCAGTCGCACCCGTTCGCGCCGCGGTACCCCGCGCTCCCGCTAGATGGCACCGGTGCGACAAAGCAGTCGCCACAAATCACCGTAACGACTGGCGTATCTGTCATCACGCGCAAACATACGCGTAACGCGATAAATCTTCAATTAGATTAATTATCGGCTCGTTTCTGAATGCGAGCCGGCGAGTAAACTGCGAACGGTGGGCGCGAGGCTCGACACGTTGACGCGTACGTCCAAGCATCACGGGAAAACTCCAGCTACAGGCTATATCGGCTATAATTAAACTGATTTATACAAATATGATAATGCGATCGGCGTGATAGAGACAACCACGCGTACACACAATTACCGCAAACACAATGAGAATGTCGGCAAACGCAACGTGTATTAATCGATACTAATGAAAGCGCGCAATTATTCTATGCAATTAAGCCGCGGGCTTTCGACTGTCAATTACATCAAGTGCATCAGGATAATTGAAATCGGTGGAATTCGTTGATCCTGGATCACCTCCGCATCTCTCCATCCGCTAAAAAAACGCTCCTTGACGGTTAAGACTTCACGGGGGGGCGTGGGGGGTTGTGATCGCGACGTCAACTCGCGAATCAACGAGCTTCCGTCTCTCGCCAATCTCTACATTCGTCCGTTTGGTCGCGCCAGTCTCGCGTGCCCCCGTAGCTTCGGGACTCTCGCCGCAAGTGGCGCCACCTTCGCGCGCGACGTTTCTCCGTCTCGCTCGCTCTCTCTCTCGAATCGTCGTAGCTCTCACCAAGCCCACGCAACACACGTCCTATACCAAAATAGTAAAATACCGCGTGCGCAGTAGCAGCCACGGCCATCTTCGTCAAGTGGGTAACCTTTGTTGATTTGTGAAATGTGACGCCCGCGCGCACGTCGTGTCGTGTCGTCGTCGTAGTGTCGTCGGTACTCGTTATCATACGTTTTATATATTTTTTTTACTTCAATAACGTATATAAACACGACGCGGTGTAAATTTTCACGCTAATCGGCTCGTTACATCGCGATTGAACACGAGTAAGAGGAAGACAGAAATATACGTGAATGTATGTACGGATATACATATATATGTGTGTGTAGAAAAGGAGAGAGAGAGAGAGAGAGAGAGTGAGCAAGGGAGGGGGAGATGGAGTCGTGCGAGACTCGCTGAATTAACAATATTACGAAGTGCATAAAGGTGAAGTGAAAAGGTGGAATATAGTCGCGGTGTATGTTTGACAAAAAAGCCCCGGGACGATCGCCACTGAGGCGAGGAGTGGGGGGGGGGAGGCAGACAGTGAACGTAGCGGTTTGTGCAAATCCGAATATCCCGACTAATACGATTAAACGCACACACGGGTATATCTATATTTATAACGCGTATACGTACGCTAAATGAAACTACAGTGCGTGATATATGTTCGCGCCTCATCGATGTGTCGACATCGTTCCATCCAGCCTTTTGCTTCGATATAATAAGAGGCTTAAAAAACCGAATTTTTCGAGCTGTTTACCGCGTAAGTGTCAGTTCTTCGACACTCGGGGTTTTTTTTATACAGACGTGCGTGTATATTCGGTGATCCAAAGTGCCTTATATACATTTTGGATAATGCGGTAACGCCGTGAGAGCAATTGCACACGGACAGAAAGAGAGCAAGAGAGAGAGAGAGAGAGAGCAGGTAAATAATATTTGATAGTGGTCGTCACGACCGCCGTGCGGCGCGTCCGCACCAGGGCGTCTCGTTGGCGAGGCAGCGCTCGGCGCGCAAGCGAGCGCGCATGCGTCTGCCGTCTCGCTCTAAGACTCGCCACTCGTACCCCGATCCACGCCGCGCTGTGTATGTCGCACGAAGGCGCACAAAACGATTAATACCACCGTAGATTTACGTGTGTGCGGAGGCAAACTGCCGCTGATATTTTACACGTACGTGTCAATCCCTGGGATCGAATACACACGCGAGAGAGAAAGAGTGAGACGTGCACGGGGCTCGTGCGTCGAGAGCTCATTCCCTCCGGCTTTTCGAGCACAAACCTCTCCAACCTCCCTTCACGCGTAACGCTCTCTCGGTCTTTCCGTGCGAGAGAGAAAGCGCACGGTCGCAATCGTCCTCTCGTACATTGCTATACCTACGCTTGCGACGATATTTCGCCCGCCGCTCACTCAACCAGCAAGCCCGACAAGTTGGCGCGCGCGAATACTCGCTCGACTCCGTGTTTATGACCTTTTTTTCGCCTTTTCCCGTTTTTGTTCGCTCCCGCCCGCTTGAGAAACGAGGACGAAATTTTTTCCATTCCGAAAGATTCCACTCGTTGGTCGATGTTGACGGCGATTTTCGACAGCCTTTTGACGCATTTGTTCTTAACGGAAGTAGATCACGAGATTGTCGAGGGAGCCGGCAAAGGTGGGGAAAAATTGTAGCATCGAATCGTCGAATTTTGCGGCGCGCGTAGTGCACACAGCGCGAGAGCATCAAGATGGCTGCTGCCCGACGGGAATCGAGCGCGTAACGCCGTCGTTGTCGTCGGGCGAGCGCGTTTTATACCAGAGTAATAATGGCGCGCGCAAACGGGCCACGAATCGACCTCACTGATTCCCACCCGGTCAAGCATCTCGCAAATTTTTCCTGCGTAGAATAGCTCGCTGAAAATCAAACGAAAAAAAAAACAGCAGGAAAGAGAAGAAAAAGCGATGGATGAATTCTCGCGAGCCGACGGCTGTGACTCATGCGCACGGCCGACGGAAAACGTTTTCGCCGCTTTGAAAGAATCCTCAAATTTTCAGTTTTTTTCTGTCTCAATTTTCCATTTTTACACGCAATCGTTTTTTAGCGTCGCAATTTTTCATTCTTACGGGCGACGGAGAATTGCTCAATGGAAAAAAGCGTCGCTGAGACAGTACGAGCGTGCGACGCTTTTGAGCCGTCGGAGCCGGAACGAAAATTCCCGAAAGTTCATTGAAGCTTAATTCATCGGGAATTTATACTTTTCTTCGTCATTTATCCTCGAAGCAAAAAAAAGAGCGTCACGATATTCGAAGGAGAAATTCTCGACGAATTTTCGCGTTCGCAAAGATCGAGGTCAAGTTTACCGAGGAGCGATGCTTTTTTTTTTGCTTCTCTCCGTCGTAATCGCACGCCGGGATCACGTGACCCGAGAAATATGCGCGTAGTTGACGATCGGCGTGAGAAACATTAATGCTCGGACGCGTCTCGCGATTGACGCGTCACACTCGGGGATAAGTTTTGAGGCCGCGTCTCTTTGCGAAGCTCGATAATAGGATCGCGAGGATCGGAGAGCTCTCGAATAAACGAAAGCCCGCACGAAAGGTAACGCGCATTGGCCACATGCGAATGCGAACGGGCCGGTGCTCGAGAATTTTCAATGTTAGGAGCGCACCTTACGAGTTTCTCGGGCTTGTGAGAACCCGTGGTACATAGGAGAGAGAGAGATAAAGAGGGGCGGGTTGAGGCGGACAAGACCGTGATCTCGTGTCTTCTTTTATACGGCGGCGGGAAGGAAGTTAAGGGAGCGAAACACAAGGCAAGGCGAGCGCCGTCGGAGCAGCTGCTACTCGCCTGTGTGCTCGCTGCGGACTCTCCCTCCGTGAGTGCTCGAAGAGGCGAGAGAGACGGATGCGTGGCGAGTGTGCGGAAACAGAACGGCGAGTGACGTGCGGGACGAGTAGGAGTGGGGGAAGCAGCGCGGGGAGGCCGCGGTCGTAGCCACTCGGCCGTTGAAAAAGAACGACGAAGAGCGAGAGAGAGAAACTATAGGGTGTCTCAAAGTGACCTGATATTTTAATTTATTAATAAAACGTATTATTTATTTAAAAAGTACGAATATTTTTACTTTCAGCGGTCTTCTTACTTTAGGTGCTAAAAAAGGCTATTTTCATGAGTTTTTTTGATAGGTTTTTATTATAGATTTTGATATAAAAGTTGTTAATAATAAATACACTTTCGAAAGACATTTGAAACATTTTTAAATGTAGTTATGTAACCCAAACAAACTTTGAACGCGTTTTTTTCTCGAAACAACGTTTTTCGACGGCTTGTTGATAAAATCTTCGAAACCACTGAACCGATCCTTATGAAATGTTCACCACATATTCTTCCAACTATAGCTATAGCGCATATCAGGATTTTTTTGATACTTTTTTTTACCACAAACGGTGAAAAAAGTTTTTTTTTCGAAAAATGTCCGCCATTTTGTTGTTTTTGCATTTATCAAAAATCGTACGATATGCGCTATAGCCATTAACGTACTGAATCTAAAATCGTTTGATTTTTTTGTTTCATATGTTCCATCTCCGAGATTTCAAAAACAGCGCAGGCCATTTTTTTAGGACATTTTTTTGACTGCCATTTTTGTCTATAAATAGTGACTTGAATGAATAATATTTTTTTTAAAGTATTTCGAAAGTGTATTTATTAAGTGTAACAACTTTAATATCAATATCTATAGTATTAAGTGTAGTAAAAAGAAATCCATTATTTCTGCCTTCAATTTCACGCAAAAATGATGGATTTTTTTTCCATTTTTAAAATCCAACTAAATCCATTATTTTCGCGTGAAATTGAAGGCAAAAATAATGGATTTCTTTTAACTACACCTAATATACACCTAACAAAAAAATGCATGAAAATAGCCTTTTCTTTCAGCGTCTAAAATGAGAAGACCCTTATATAAGCTACGAACATGGAGGTTGTGTGTGGAACACAATATCCGATAAATGGCCGTTCATTGGCATACACTCTTCCATTCGGAAAACCCCAGGGGAAGAAGTCCAATGGCGTAAAATCGCACGATCTTGGTGGCCAATTCACATCGCCGCGGCGCGAGATAACACGACCATGAAACTTCGTCTGCAATAATTATGCAGTAACAATGCAGCAAATAACAATTTCTATGCGTTGCTCGATCGTGTGATTCTCCATGACTAAACCTCGATACTTCCTGACGCCAGTTGTCAAAGATTAGTACTCTATGGTCGCCACAAAAAAAATGGCGCGTTATTTAAAATGTCAGGTCGTTTTGAGACACCCTTTATAATGTAATGGCGGAGAAGAGTATAGGAAGCGTGAAGGAAGTGAGACGCACGCTGCTGAGAGAGAGGAAGAGAGAGAGAGAGAGAGAGAGAGAGAGAGAGAGAGAGAGAGAGAGAGAGAGAAAAGGAGTGAGGTAAGGCTGGGGCAACGCAAGAGGCCTTTTACGAGGCGAGACGCTGAACACCCGGCTATACGCGTGGCCCCGCGACCATCTCTCTCTCGCTCATATACATTTATCTATTCGCGCGCGTACACATCGCCGCACACACGATCCAAACGACCGACCGGACAAATAGACGGGCGTTTCTTAACGCTTCGACCGGCATTTTTCTTGCGTTTTAATAAGAATGCTGACTCAAGACTCTCGAGACAAAGAGGAGGAAAACGATCGAGAAAGAGGGCGATATAGATGGATATAGAAATTATGTCCCAGTAAATTATCAGGCGAATAAATTGGGACTGAGAGACCATTAGGGTGTTCCTTTCACGAACGGGAATATTTAAGTAACCGATTTTCGTATATAATCAAGTAAAAATATATCCCAGTATACTGGCAAAATTTCAAGCCAAGTTAAGAGGTTAGTAACGGGTATAAAATCATGTGCGAATTTAACAATTTTTTTTCGTATGAAAAAGTGATTCACTCATGAATTTAATTACACATCTATTTAGTATGAATATCAAGCTGTTAGAAAATAGATATTTTTTCTTTCGATGTACAAAATGGCCGACTATAAAACTGCTCATAAAATGAAAAGTTTTCGATTAATCAGAAATTCCGTACGTAATTCTCTGCGAAATGCAATTAGGAACATAACTTTTAAATTTGAAGTAAATCGAGTGAAAATTGTTGAAGTTATTTGTCACGCCAATCGGAAATAGCTGTTTCGAGAAAAACGCGTTTAAAGTTTTAGGTACTCTATGGCCGTGCCAGAGGTGGGCTTACGTTATACGCTCAAAGTCGGCGAAAAAAAATGCTCTTGCTATAAATCGAATAGCAACTTATTCTTGTGATGATGAAGGACCGTTTTAGAGAGAAAGAAAATCGATTTTTTGATAATTCTACTGTGGCTTACCCCTTAATGGGTAACGTTGCACCGGAAACGTGGAAAATAAGCCTATGGTCGAGAACTTTTTTTTCTCGTAGTTTTTACGTAAAATGTTGACTCTGAGGAATAAAAATGATTTTATCCACACGATGAGGGCTAGAGAAATACGCAGGCGACTTCGGAAATATTGTTTTCTTTGGAAATGGCAATGACGTTGAAATTTACATCGTTGAAACGCAACGATACTTTTTTCTGCATTTTTTATTTCTTTATTTTTATCATTATCCTAAGTCCTTTTTTGCAAATTGAGATCGTCATTTTCTGATGTGATTACGTAGAAACGTTTGGACAATTTTCACACACCAAATATGCTTAAGGGATCATCACAGTGAGACGGGTTGAAAAATAGCTGATCTGCGCGATTTTTTTATGGTTGAAATTCGCTAATCAGTCTGATTTTTTAAATGTCAAATTAAAGCACTCATGATGAACAGAAAACACATTTTTTAACGTTTATTTTTATATTTTTACATTTTTTTTAACGGTTGAAAATGTCTTCGAAAAAAGTCGTCACGACAAAATTTGTAAACAGATTATTAATCAGTATGAAAGCCGATATATTGCGATGGAGTTTTTTTAAAATCGAAATTGACAAAATGGCGGCGGTTTTGAAAAAAAAAGTACGCTGCGGCTAGCCGTCCGGTTATCGGACGAATAAGCGTATGTTATTCGTCCGGATAGCGGCTCAGTTCACGCAGTTCACGCTGTACAACGCCCCAAACAATCAAACCCAAACAAACACATCCCAAACCAAACCTAAACAAACAAACACACCCCAAAAAGCAAAGCCAAACAAACAAACAAACACACCCCAACAAACAAAAACCAAACAAATAAACATATACAAACAAACACTTAAACCAACCCAAACAAAATTGGAAACATTTTATTCGGACGAATACGTGTAAATTATTCGTCCGGATAGTTTGTTCAACAATTTAACTCATTCTACCCGGACGATTATATATATGTTATTCGTCTGGATACTAGCTGACACGAATCACAATAATATGTATGCTACTGGAAATACGCCGTGAACTGAGCCGCTATCCGGACGAATAACATACGCTTATTCGTCCGATATCCGAACGGGGAGGCACTCCGAAAAAAGTATCCAATTTAGCTTATTTTCGATCATTTTCCGTTAAAAAAATTTGAAGATTAAAAAAAAAAGTTTCCATAGCAAGATAAAGAACGGCGTGAAAAATGTGTCAAAATTTGAGACGGATGGCTTGAAAACTCTTCCTTTGAGAGTGTACATCGTTTTCAAAAACAACATTTCGAGAAAAACACGGTTAAAGTTTCGATTGCGCACGCCGCTACTCGAATCGCTTTCTCTAAGAAAGGCTGTAGCGACCGAAATTATTCGAATTTCCCCCTTAAAAATTAAACAGCTTGTTTATAACCGTCTAAACTCGGATAATGCAAAAAAATCGATTTTTTGAAAACGTTGCACTGTGATGATGCCTTAAAAAATTAAGAAACTATTGTTTTTTTTTCGTTGCATTCCAACGATGCAAAATTTAATGTCATCGTAAACTCGGGGGCCCGGAAGGAGAAAAAGGAGGAAATAACAACGCAACAAAATCCCAAAGGCTCAAGTTTCGTTATTTAGGCTTTTATTTTTTTCACTGCGTGGAGAATATTTTTTTCGTCTGTAAAATTGCAGCCCCTGTCAAAGCGTATATTTCTTTAAATCGAGTATCGTAAAATCTTCTAATATTAGTATCAGAGATTAGTAAAATCTCCTAATTTTAGTATTAATTTAGTATTAATTATTAGTATTAGTCAAATCTCGTAATATTAGTATTAGATCTTATATTTTATTCTTTATTGAGTATCATGTCGGTTCGCTCACAAATTCTGCGCAGTTGAATGTCGACATTAATGGAGGTATCCTTTTAATTGAGATATCGATTTCACGAGCACTCTTCGTCGCGCCTATTCTTGACGCGCGCAAAAAACGGACCGCAGGCTTTAGTTGCGCAGTCGCTGGGAAGCCTCGCGATTCCGTCATGTCCGTCACAGCAGAGTGACATACCGCCCCCTCCCCTTCCCGAGCCGCTATTGTAATCCTGCAATACAAAAAAATCGGAAAAATTCACGAAAATGACAAACGAGTATTTGCAAGTCAAATTATTGATGGTGTTGAAGTTTGCATCGTTGAAACGCAACGAAAATCAATTTTTTGACATTGCTAAAGCCTTTTTTGGCATATTAAGTTTGCATGGTTGGAATGCAACGATCTTTTTGTTATTTCTTCATTTTTATTAGTATTCGAAAAAAATTTTTGCCACTTGCGGTCGTGAATCTGTAATAAAAATACATGGAAACGTTCGAATGATTATCATACCCTAAGTCGGCAAAAAATAAATAATTTCCTTTGCGTTCCAACGATGCAAACTTCAACGCTGTAATTATTGCGGCTACCGTAAAATAATTAGTACCAAAGAAAAGTAATAAGAAAACGCTTTTAATTTGGCATGAATCAATTTGCCATTCTTCCGACGCCGTTCGAACGTCTTTGAATGGCGCTGAAGTTTGCATCGTTGGAATGCAACGAAAATAATTTTTTTTCACTCTCATAATTTTTCTTTGGCAGAGTTGAACTACTGAAATGACAAACATTTTTTGGAATTTTCATTTAGCGATCTGGAACAAATTTGCGTAATTTGATTTTGGACAATAATAAAAGTGAGGCATTGGAAGAAAATTTGTTCTAATCCAACGATGCAAAGTGCAATATCATTGTGCGAGAGTAATTATGACGTTGGAGTTTGCATCGTTGGGGCAGAACGAAAATTAATTCGTCTTCAATTGCACCAATTTTATTTGGTCGATTTAGACTGTGAAAATCGATCAAACGTTTGTATGTATCTTTGTTAAAGATTCATAACCTTAATTTGCAAAAAAAGGTTTGACATAGGGATGAGAATAAAGAAATAAAAAGTGAAGAAAAATAAATCGCTTCGCTCCAATGATGTAGACTTTAGCGTCGTGAGGAATTGAATTTTAATTAGAAAATACTCATGCGCGGTCCTGACGAGCTCACGTGGTCGCGGTTGCGGGTGTTTGAAATCGTTTTTTTTTAAATTTTATTTTTGGGATTTGATGTTTTGAAATTTGCACCGGAGTGCTGCAGTACCGTGTCTGTAAAGAAAGAGAGAGAGAGAGAGAGAGAGAGATTTGATTTGATTTGATTTGATTTATTCATGCCCAGCAGGCTACGGCGCAATGCAGTAATACAAATAGATAGAATAAACAATAGTAATAATAACAATAATCATAGTACAGCAACAAGGGTACCAAAGAATGGTGTTGAAGTTTCCATCGTTGGAACGCAACGAAAGTTCCATTCTAAATTTTATTTCCCATATTTTTATTATTATAGGCGATCTTTTTTTATAGATTTATCATGTAAATGGCTAAATAAATATCGTTAAAAATAGTTGAAGGCCTTTTGTAGGCGAAATATGGCAAGAGAAATTTAATTCGTTGCAGTCCAACGATGCAAACTTCAGCATCGTTAGCAAACATAAATAGCAATAGTAATGGTAGTAGTAGTTGACGTTGAAGTTTGCATCGTTGGGCCACAACGGAATTTGTTTTTCTTTTTTCCATTTTCCACACTTTCCTCTGCTCGACATGAGCTACGAAAACCACGTGAACATTTTTTAGATATCTTATTTAGCGATCGACAACCTAAATCTGCGAAATACGATTTTTTATAATAATGAAAGTAAGTAAATTGCAAATAACTTTCGTTGAATTACAACGATGCAAACTTCAACCACCGTTAGTAGCAGTAGTAGTGAAATGACAGAAGCTGAGCTACCAAGACCATAAGGTAGCTTAGGTATACGGCGTGGTAAGTCGCCGGCGCATGTACAAGGTGAGGGGAATTAATTGGCTATACAATGCAAATCTTGCACATCACGTAGGTAGGAATGATGATTCGAATAGCGAGGAGTCTGTACACCTATTTGTCAGCAGTTTTCGATACAGTAGAGCGTCGATTATCCGTATGTCCGTTATCCGAAACGTTAATTATCCAAATGGCGATTTGGTTTATCCGAATGGCAATTTGGTTTATCCGAATAGCGATTTGGGTTATCTAAAATATCAATTATCGAAACAATAATGTTATCCATCCGAATGCTCAGTTATTCGAACGATTGCGCCCTATATATTGTTGCGCGATGTATACATTGTTGTACGTCCCCTCCACTTTTTCGGTCTGCGCTCCCTCCCACTTTGCCTTCCGCTCGCAGTCGAGATTTGGCAGCAAAGAAACGAGCTTCCGTTGTGAAGCAGAAGATCGTCGATTTTTAAAAAAATAAATAGATAAGAACTCAAAGATGTACGAGTGTTGCTTATTTATGAATACATATTTAACCTCGTTCTATACTATTAAATGATACAATGGTTATTTGCAATTCACCAAAGATGTACTTGTATTATTAACCTATTAATGATCATTGTATTTTTAAATATATATATTTTATCATATTGAAAGAATCAACGTTTTTTTCGACCACGGAATGTTCCTGTTCGGTTATCCGAATTTTTCAATTATCCGAAAAGCGCCCGCTCACAATTGATTCGGATAATTGACGCTCTACTGTACATAAAGTAGACGCGGAGCTGAGCCAGGAAGGGCGAGTAAATAATTCTCAATTCGAGCAAGAAGTGACCCATGCTCGAACGCATAGCCAAGGTATAGAAGCGCATGGTGCTGAAGTTTGCATCGTTGGGATGCAACGAAAAATCTCATTTCTTTTTCGGAAAATTTCTTTATTCGTATTATTGTCTAATATCTTTTATTGCAAATTTAAGTTACATATCTCTAATGCAAGGAAAAATGTTTCAGGGAGTTTCATAACCGGCTATAAGAGTAACCTTTAGTCATTAGACGATATTAAATAGATCTAGACTTGAATAAAAAAATATTTATGAATATATTTAAAATAAATCATTCCTATAATGGAATGCAATAGGAAAAATTAGATTAAAAAAAACTAGTTATTTCAAATTTTTGAAAATCAAATAGACGTATCTAGTCAATATCAATAGAATTTTTTGTCAGTATGGGGCGCAGACAGAGAGAGAGCACATCAAGTATAGATCAGTATAAGAGACCAAAACCCAGCACTTTCTAGCGTGGAATATGAATTTTTGACTAAAGGTACATGGTTGCATACTGAAAGTAACTCCAATAAAATATTGCCCCTCAACTTGCCCCCAACCCTAAGAAATAGGGGTTGAAAACTTAAAAATCGCTGTCTCTCTATAATTAACAGCCCGATGAAAAAATGTTTCAAACAAAAGTTGTTGGGAATACTAAAATGCATATAAAGTTATCCAACATCCCATCCCCTATCGTTGAAAATAGCCGCACATAAACACGATGTGCCGCTATTTTCAAGGATAGAGGGTTGGCCGTCCGATTACTTTATACGAATTTTATTATTTCAAACAACTTTTGTTTGAAAACTTTTTCGATCGGGCTATTAATTATCGAGATACTGCGATTTTTATGTTTTCAACCCCTATTTCTTAGGGTTGGGGCGAGTTGAGGGGCACCATTTTATTGGGTTTACTTTCAGTATGCAACCACCGTCAGTCAAAAATTCATATTCTACCCTGGAAAGTGCTTTTCGTCTCTTTTACTGGACTACACAGCCAAAAAAGAATATTTAATTTAAATAGGATCTATTTAAATCAAATAGGTTTTTTCCTTGTCTCACGGCCTACTATGATCTTATTTGTTTCAAAGATATTTTTTTATTTGTTTCAGCTATTCTTTTTAAATATTGAATATATTCAAATTGTACAAATAATGATTCGATTCAACTAAATCTCTATTTGCTTACAATGTATAATGTAAATCTAAATAAGTGTACTATATGCATAAATTTTTTTTATAAATCCAAAATAAAATGAAATACATAATTGAGAGTTTTACTACGACAACGATTTTGTATCGTTATTCCTCATTCCCTGGCCTGTTGAGATTATTTCTATCGAAGAAAATATTTCACCTATATGGGAATCGAACCCAAGGCGTTATACGCAGTTGCAAGGCCAAAAAAGTCGTTTTTTTCACGATTTTTTTTCTGGAAAAGGATTTCATTTGGGCAAAACGAAAAGTATCAGGCAGTGTAGTGGCATCTTTTAGCTTTAGATTGGCATTTATTATTTTCAAAAATATTCATTAACATTGCTCCTGTAGGAAGTCTCCTGGAGGTCCCCGAAAAAAAAGGGTCCGGCGGTGAGCAAAGTATCTCCGGTTTGGATTATCTAAAATGAAAAAACCAAAAAGATTCTTTTAGGGGATAGATGAATCCAGGCATTGATCGAAGGAATAGTCGAAATTTTAATTTTTGACAAAATGGTGGCTCCGGAAAGAAACAATTTCGATTTTCGACCAAACTTTTTTCGTTAAACCGTTGAAAAAAATAGAAATAATTATCGGAAATCTTGTTCCTTCGATCAATACCTGAAGAATATATCTGACAAGGTTGTGTTAAAATTGCAGACCGATCGGTTGAGCCGTTTTTGAGAAATCGTGCTCACCGACCTTGAAAACACCGTTTTGAGAAAAACGCGTTTGAAGTTTCGCGCGCTTACTCTGTAGCGCTCCGAGCGTTCTTACAAATATGTGTGAATTTCCGAGAATATTCGCTGGATCGATTCGAAGTTTTCAGGGAAAACATATTTGTAAATTCCGAAAATGCAATAAAAAAATCGATTTTTTGAAATTTCTAACTGCGTATAACCCGTTAATTCGAATAAAGAAACATGAGATAGACGCGATTAGTTCGTATCAATGGAATTTTTCTATCAGTGTAGTACCAGCAGGCGGCATGAGCACCAGGCCTAGGTCAACTCTCTCTGTTGAGAGCGAGAGAGCTACCTCCCTCTGGCTATAGAGAGAGAAGGAGAAAAAGAGAGCGATCGCATCACCAGCCAACTGCATCTCTCGCTTGCACCGCCTTTCCTCTCCAAGGCTTCAGCCCCCCGGTGGCTTGATCTCTGCCGCGGTACTTTTGTACAGCCGTTCTCACCTGACTCGCCCGTCCGACCGCGCTCCCTCGACCCCGACTCAATTAACGGTCAATTAAGTCCCCCGGGATTATGCACACGTACGCAGGCTCACACGCTCTTGCTTAATCACCCGTTAAAAGGATACTAACTGCCAGTGCGAGGGTGGGGGGGGGGGGGGGGGCTCTATCTCATAACCGATCACTTTTCGCAGCCTCCTTCGCTTCCAGCCAAGTTGCACGCACCCCATTCCCATGTTGGATAATTGATCACTTCGAAGATTGCGAATTTGTGGAATTCCTGGGCTTTCATCAGACGAACAATGCTGATGCAGCATAATTACCGAATATGGCGGAGGTTTTCAATTGTTGGGTGAAAAAAAAAAAATGGGAAAGCGAATTGGGAAAAGAGGCAGTTCGATGCAGCTCGAACGGAGAAAGTCCCTCTCGATTGTAGAAACGCTCGGAGTGAGATACGGACACGGTTGGAGATTGATGTAAGAGAGAGAGAGAGAGGAAGAGAGATAATAGTCGCGAAACGAGCGATAGAAAGGCCCGCGCGAGATTATCGGCTTTTCCCCGACCCGGAACACAATTGCACTCGCCGGAGAATTCACTTGCGTGGACCCAAACGTTCGTCTCTACACTGACAGAAAAATTCTATGGATATCCACTCTATTTGATTTAAAAAAAAAAATTAACTAGATTTATCGTGGAATCAAATTTTTCCTATTGCATTCCATTATTGGAATTATTTATTTTCAATATATTTATTTATTCAAATCAAAATCTATTTAAGGCATTACCCCCACTTGTAGCGCAAAAAAAGGCCTTTTTCATGAATTTTTTAAAAGAAAACTACAAAACTTTTTTAATCGATCAATATACCTTCTTAAAGAACACATCTTGAAGAACTTTCAGTAATTTTTTTATTGAAAAATATTGCATTGTTTAGTGGCAAATGGCCGTTAATGAAATAATGTTTTTATATACACGGTTTGCGGTGACCAACATTGCGGCGAGGTGGATCATCTGAAGAAAAAAATGCGGATGGATTTAGTCAAATATAAGTATAAACTAGTCTTTGATCGAAGGATTTTAAAAAATATTCATTTTTCACAAAATGGCGGACAGTCAAAGTTAATGGTTCGATTTTAACGAAAAAAAACGGCCGTTTTGAGGCTATAAAACGGCCATTTTTTTTCGAAAAAAAAATCGAACGATTAAAGACTACATTTTTATGTATTAAATAAGCCTGCAAAATTTCAAGAAGATCGGTTCATTAGTGTTCGAGTAATGTTGGTCACCGACTTCAGAAATGCCATTCTGAGAAAAACGCGTTTAAAGTTTCTCTTTCAACGCTCTTTCAACGCGGATTCTTCTCTTTCAACGCTCATATCTCAGTCAATTTTGTTCGGATCGACTTGAAATTTTCAGGACATATTCTCAGATACTTATACTTCAAAAAAATGCAATAAAAAAAATCGATTTTTTCAAAATCGCAAGTGGGGCTAACCCCTTAATATCGTCCAATAACTGAATATTTTATTCAATCCTAATAAATCTGTGATTCGGTTTCATCCGTACAAAAAACAATTTAGTCGAATCCACTAAATGGATCTATTTAATTTTATTTAAATTTAAATTAAATCGAATTTTCGTAGTCAATCATTTTTCTATTTGATTGAACTAATGGTCCGTCTTTATTGTAACACACGGATCAAAGGGGATGGGGGTAGAAAGGGTGGAGACAGAGAAATTATATTATATATATACACACACACACACACACATAGAGGTTATGTTTGAAAAATCTACAGCATGTCATTCGATAACACTTTCTAATTATCACAATGATAGTAACTAATTGATATAGTTTATGTAATACAGCAAATAGTTATAGGAATTCATTTGGTCTGGAAAGTCTTTCATTTCATTTTGGATTTATGAAATATTTTATGCATATAGTACACTTAGAGTTACAGTGTACATTGTAAGCAAATCAAGATTTATTTGAATCGTATCTTTATTCATTGAATTCGATTATATTTACTATTTAAAAAGAATAGCTGGAACAAATTAAAAAATCTCTTTGAAACCAATAATATCGTAGTAGGCCGTGAGACAAGGATTATTTGATTAAAGATACCTAGAAAACATTTGATTCAAGATACCTATTTGATTAAAATAGATCCTATTAAAATTAAATATTTTTTTTGTCAGTGTATAAGGGCGGACATCTTTAGGCGCTGAAAAAATTCCTGATTTTCATCATTTTTTTTTAAGGCAAGATTTCTTTGCCATTTTTTGGCTTAGGGTGTGTTTTATTACTACTTTTGGCTGTTACGTCGTTTTTTTCAAATTAATCTTAAAAAATGGCGGATGTATGGCACAGTCTTCTTAACGGGTTGCGGCGGATGTTGTCGGACGGCGTGCCACGTAGCGTCGGTAGGATTTATCATTAATCATCAAAATTGGCCAAAAATATTTGAGCAATTCAAAATAATGAATTTTCGTTCCATTCCAACGATGCAAACATCAACGTCATTGTTTAAAAAAATCAACGCCCTCTACATTATCGGTGAGACACTCCTTAAAAGACACAAAAAAGTGCGAATTCGCCATTGCGCCCCTCGCAAACCCGTATACGAAGCGAATATGAAAGTCAGCGTCTACACGGGAGGTTGCAATCGTAACGCTCAAAATCCGCAAATGTCAGCCACCGATCGCGCGTGGCATAGCACGGCCGGTTCGATTCGCTGTGTAATCTCGCTCGCAACGCGATCACTCAACTTTCCATTCCCTCCGCAATATTCGCCGCAACACACGCTTGTTCTATGTCTCGCTAGAAGAAAGAATGGGAGTGGGGAGTAACACGTACGATAATAATCCTCACGTCACATTGATTAAGGCCTTAGGCCACAGTAACGGGTATAAAATCATGTGCGAATTTAATAATTTTTTTTCGTATGTAAAAGTGATTCACTCATAAAATTAATTACACATCTATTTAGTATGAATATCAAACTGTTAGAAAAAACATTTTTTCTTTTCGATGTACAAAATGGCCGACTACTAATATTTTCTTTTGTTATCTTTTTTTTAGGCGCTCCGCGGCGTGACATTTAGCATCCACAATTTTTCGCCTAGAACAAAAAACAAAAATTCTCGTCAATCTACATTAGAATACCTTGAGAAGTACGTACGGAATAAAAAAATATTGTTTTATTCAAAAGTTGTAGGTATCTGAACTTAAGAAATGAATTTTCAGTGAAAAATTTCGTTACAACTGCTCATAAACTGCTCATGAAATGAAAAGTTTTCGATTAATCAGAAATTCCGTACGTACTTCTCTGCGAAGTGCAATTAGGAACAAAACTTTTAAATTTGAAGTAAATCGAGTGAAAATTGTTAGGTTATTTGTCACGCCAATTGGAAAAAAGCTGTTTCGAGAAGTTTCGAGTAGTCGGCCGTTTTGTGCATAAAAAAAAATATATATTTTCTAACAGCTTGATATTCATACTAAATAGATGTGTAATTAATTTTATGAGTGAATCACTTTTATATTCGAAAAAAAATTGTTAAATTCGCACATGATTTTATACCCGTTACTGTGGCCTAAGGCGGTACACTGCAGTGACCGTAAGTAGGTGGCATTTTTGGCAATACGTTAGGAGGAAACTACGTGGATGTCGATTTTTGTTTTTTATCTGCCGAATTAAGACGATATTGAAGTTGGCATCGTTGGAACGCAACGAAAGTAAAAAAGTACGAATTTTTTTGGCCAATTTTGACCACAAAAATTACCCAACCGTTTTTAAGGATCGTCATCATCCATCTGCAGCGCAAATTTTCAAGATAAGACTGGATGATGAAAAAAATAATTGGAATGAATGTTCATTGCATTCCAACGATGCAAACTTGAATACCATGAATTAAGTTTTAAAAATGGTCACGTCAGACTAGAGCATACGCCATACGGTTTAAATTTTCCAATTATTACACAATGAAAGAAAAAACATGTTTCACCGCTTCGAATGATGGTGCTGAAGTTTTCATCGTTGGAAAGCGACGAAAAGTCTCAATTTTTTACTTTCATTATTATTCAGTCATATTTTGCAAATTTACATGGTAGATCGCTAAATTAGAATCCTCAAAAATGTTTGCGTGTCTTGTGGCTCAAATCTGCCAGAGGAAATTTGGGAAATGGAAAGTATTCATTTTCGTTGCATTGCAATGATGCTGACTTCAATGATGTTGAAGTGGCATCGTTGTAATGCAACGAAAAACCTTTGCTTCATTTTGACTACTACCTAAACCCTTCTTTTGCAGTTTTAGGTTATGGGCCCATAATGAGAATCTTCTAAAATATTTCAGTAAAATTTGTAGCTTAAATGTACCATGAAAATAGGCAATACAAAAAAGAAAAAATAATCTTTGCATTCCAATGATGCAAACTTCAATCTCATAAACTTCAACGTCATTTAGAATGGTGGGCTTGAAGTTTGCAGCGTTGGAATGCAACGAGAATATTTATTTTCTCCCAATGTCTAATTTTTTGCCACATTTAGGCTACAAAGTCACGAAAACGTTTTTCCTGGTATTGGGGATGTGTAATCTAAATCTGCAAAAAAAGATTTTGGATAATACGATCAAAGAAGTTTCGAAAAAGCCAAAGGAGAATTTTCGTTGCGTCCCAACGATGCAAACTTTAACACCATTTCGAATGGCATTATTAACTATAAAAATATCTATAAATATATCTACAAAAAATAAACTAAAAAAATTCGTACCCTGTAACTCACTTGAGTTAGATCGCCACGAAGTGGTAGAGCCGAAGATATTTAGTCTAAATAAACTAAAAAAATTCGTACCCTGTAACTCACTTGAGTTAGATCGCCACAAAGTGGTAGAGCCGAAGATATTTAGTTTCCCGTTCGATTCACGAGGAAAAATATCTATGATTATGCGGTGTTGAAGTTTGCATAGTTGGAAAGCAACGAAAGTTCTCGCTCATGAGAAGTTGTTTTCAATTTCGTTTTTAAAAATTATTATTATACAAAATATTTGTTTTGCAGATTTATAGTCCAGATCTCTAAATAAATCTCTTAAAAATGGTGGAGAAATGTTTGCAGGCAAAACTTGCCACAAGAAATCAAAGCAATGCGGAGATGTTCATTTTCCGAATTCCAACGATGATAACTTCAGCCCCACAATGTTATGCTTTTGGAGGTGTGTACTGTTGGGATGCAACGACGATTCTTTTTTATATTTTTATTTCCTCATTTTTATCACTGTGCAAAGTCTTGAAGATTTAGATTGTGGATCATTCAATGAGCGTTGAACAAACTGCTGCAGATAAGAAATTAATTTTCATTGAATTCCAACGATGCAAACTTTATCCCCTTAAAAGTTGTCTTTAGCGCCGGAGATATTTTTTCCAACTTTCAACCCCCCTCCCCCTCCTTCCCCCGCATTAAGGGTGGGTTCCGAAAGTTTTAAATCGTTGCTATTTATTTTGTGGCTTTCCTTCAACGCCAAGTATCCATAAGGAAAGGAAAAAAAAATTGAGAAACTCTTTAGCTCCAGAAATACGATTTTCATTCAACATTTACCCCCACCCTCGATAAGGGTGGGTTCCGGAAGTTGAAAATCGTTCCCAATTTTTTCATCGCTTTGCTGAGGCACATGGAACATACGTTGCAACGACAAAAATTGAGAATGTCTTTACGGTCGGAGATACGATTTTTTTCAACTTTCACCCCCCGCTAAGGGTGGGTTCCGGCAATTTAAAATCGTTGCCAATTTTTTTGTGGCTTTCTTTAGGCGCCAACTAATTATAACGCAAAGATAAAAATTAAGAATCTTAGATACCGGCCCACCATTTTTTTTAAACGTTTTGTAGGGCCTTCACATATATTCTAGAGTCAAAATGGACACGAAAAAAAATTAATTAAAATTGTCTCGTTGGTATCCAACGATGCAAACTAGAGCTTGGACTATCTATGGAGCTTTTTCTATTACTGGTATTTTTTCGATATCAACAAGTTGCAATATCGGAATACCGGTATTGCGATATTTTTTTATATTCATGACAAAGTTGTAGAAATAAAAGTGTGCAGCAAAGTGAAGCCACAGTATTAATAAAAAACGATGCTGAAGTTTGCATCGTTGGACTGCAACGAATTAAATTTCTTCTGGCATATTTCACCTACAAAAGTCCTTCAACTATTTTTCAAGATATTTATTTATTTGAAAAAGATCGCCTATAACAATAAAAATATGAAAAATAAAATGTAAAACGAAACAGTCGTTGCGTTCCAACGATGCAAACTTTAATACCATAATATAAATCATCGTCTTCTATTGAGATCTGCATGTGTTGTATATTTCTAAACAAACTCTGCTATGTACTTAAATATATCCAACTCAACGTAAAATAAATAAACAAACGAAGAACAAAAATAGAAACTTTTGTGCAAATCTAACAAAGTAGTAAACAAGCAAAATTCGAAGTTAGCAAGTTCAATGCAAGTCAGCGTAGTAGTAGCCACCAGAATGCAAACAAATAGCATAGCTTGTGGCAGGCAGGTAACAGCGTGGTCACTTTAACTAACGAGATTGAGGTGGTTGAAACAACGACCGCAAAAAACAGAGGGCAACTGAAGTTTCGTCTTTCAGAGACGACCTTACGTTATTGCGGGTGTAAGTCGCGGAATAAATGGCCCTTTTTGATTCCACACTCATGGATAAATAAGCCAACACTTTGGAAATATTTAATGTCGGTAATAATATAATAAGGCTGTTAAACGTAGTTAAGAAAAACAATCCATTTAAGTTACGAAAGTAACTTAAATGGAAATAATAACAATTACAGTCGAACCTCTATATAACGAGATAATTATATACATTATGCTCTCATTGCTAATTGCTTGTAAAAAATGCTCTAATTTAAACCTTTCTTTCTTTAAATAATATGCCCATATTGATAATACTAATATATTTTTTTAAAGAACATTTTAAGGAACATTACTTCGGTACAACGAAAACTCGACATAACGAACTTCCCTTGAGATTCATTATATCGAGGTTCGACTGTATACTGATAGTTTAATTTTCTCAACTTTGATATCGAAATATCGGTATTCGAGTTCAATATCGGTTTTTCAATGTTGGATTGTTGGTCCGATGTTTCGGTTCTTCGATATCATCAAAAACCGGTATCCACCACCATGCTTAATGCATGGTGTTGAAGTTTACATCGTGGGAACGCAACAAAAGTTCGGTTTTACATTTGATTTTCCATATTTTTTATTATTATAGGCGATCTTTTTTTATAGTTTATAATGTAGACCGCTAACTAAATATTCTAAAGGGTCTCACTGTAGACGCTAAAAAAGGCAATTTTCATGATTTTTTATAGGTTTATATTATAGACATTGATATAAAAGTTGCTACAATAAATACGCTTTCGAAATACATTTTTTAAAATATGTATTTATTTCATTCACTATTTATAGATGAAAATAGTAGTTAAATAATGTCCTAAAAAAATTGTAGGACGCTGGAGATGGATAGGATCCATCTCAGAGATGGATCATCCGAAACAAAAAAATCAAAGGGTTTTATATTCAGTATGTTGATGGCTATAGCGCATATCATACGATTTTGATATATGCAAAAATAACGAAATTGCCTGACATTTTGTGAAAATGCCTGACATTTGCGGAAATGGCGGATATTTTTCGAAAAAACAAACAAAACGTGTTTTTCACCGTTTTCGGCAAAAAAATAGTAAATATCAAAACTTAAAAAATCCTTGATTTGCGCTATAGCTATAGTTGTAAAGAACCTGTGGTTAAAATTTCATAAGGATCGATTCAGTAGTTTCGAAGATTTTATCAACAAGCTGTCGAAAAACTTTGTTTCGAGAAAAACGCGTTGAAAATTTGTTTGGGCTACATAAATACATTTAAAAAAATTTGAATGTATTTCGAAAGTGTATTTATTAAGTGTAACAACTTTTATATCAACATCCATAATATAAACCTACCAAAAAAAATTTATGAAAATAGCCTTTTATAGCGTCTAAAGTGAGAAGACCCCTTAAAAATGGTTGAAGGATTTTTGCTTCATTTCTATGCTTATCCAAAGCTTTGGCAATTGAGGTCGTACGCCTCTCACGAGAATCGTAAAAACGTTTGAGTGATTGTCAGAGCTCAAAAAATCGAATAATTAAGAATAATTGATTTCCGTTGCGTTCCAACGATGCAAACTTCAACATCATTTTTTAAGGCAAAATCTGCCAAAAGAAATAAGATTCGTTGCAGTCCAACTGCAAACTCAAACATCGTTCTAACGCAAAAATCAGGTCCATGTCATTACCGCGTTGCGCCCTTTTCAATTCTCGCAATTCCAACTAGTTCTTTCTGTCCTCAGATTATCCGGTTGCGTTCGGGAAAAAGGAGCACTGGACTGAAGCTCGGACTCGATACATCGTGCCTATAACAATGTGAAGAAAATCAAAAAGTCAAGTGAAGTTCCTTGGGCGGAAATGTGACATCGCGCATCTTCGTTTGACTTTCCTCTCCGCAAGTGTCTCGCAATTTCGCGGTTGAATCGCGAGAGGGTTAGAGTAGGATCTCCGGGAGGTCGAGGTGTTGTTTCCGGTGGGTGACCGTCGCGTCGTCCAGGCAAGAGGAGCCATCAGGGTGGAGGCCGCGGCGGGTTTTGCGATCGAGGCAAATGGGCTCGGTAATTCGCCTCGTCGTTGTTGTCGTCGTCTTCGTGACAGCCGTCGTGACGACGATCACGTGAGATGGGCGATCCCGAGTCGGCTGACACGTGGTCCGCATGGTTTCTGGACGCGATACGAAAGATTCGCAGCCAGAAACAACGACCGAGCGTCGAGCGGATATGCCACGCGATAAGGCAACATCACAATTATCACGAGGAGGAGATCGGCGAACATCTCGAGGTTGCGGTCAAACGGGGCGATGTTCTCAAGATCTTCAACAAGGGTCAATCCTCGTACAAGGATCCGGGTGGTCTTCAGTCGAAACCGTTGAAGGTCACGAAAAGTTCGGATCTGTCGAAGGTCTTTGGGAAAGCGGTGCGAGAATTGGGCGAGAGGGACGGCTCGACTCTTAAGAGTATCGAGAAATACGTCAGGCAGAGTCACACCGTTGAGGAAGAGGCGGACGGTGATCTACGCACGGCCCTCAAATTATCGGCGAAACGCGCCACCGATCGTGGCTTCGTCGTACAAGATGGCAGGCTGTTCAGGCAACCCGACAGACCACCCGCCATTGCCAAGAAACTCATCGATGGCAATCACAATCCACCACCTTCCGACGTCAGCAATTCACCCGCCAAGGTTAGTGGAGATCTCAGACCTCGGACGAGCAAAACCGGCAACGGAATCGCACCACGTTGAAGTTTGCATCGCTGGAGTGCAACTATCTTTATATACCACAACCATGTTTTTCTCGCTTTTTTGTACTCGCAAACAGGACCTAAAAGAGGGCTTTTAGGGCCTAGGACTTGAAAATTTGCGCGTTTGCCCCCTACGCCCCTAGGCGGCGCGTGTAATGCAACTTTCATGTGAGATACAACTTCCATATGCAATGTACCTTCTGCACGTGCTTGCAGCCATATGCACTTCACGATACAAAAGCTCGGAAAACATGGTTTTCTTATATAAATAATCGTGTGCACCGTGGAGATAGGGGCTTTTACGCCTCGCGCGATGTTTTCAGTACTCGTCTTTACCGCGCGCGATGTTTTCAATACTCGTCTTCGCCTCGCGCGATGTATTCAGTGCTCGTCTACGACTCGTACTGAAATGAATATCGTGCTCGGCGTAAAAGTCCCACTCTGTCTCCTTGGTGCACAATCTACTATTATATACCACAACCATGTTTTTCGCGCTTTTTCGTACTCGTAAACGGGACCTAAAAAGAGGTCTTTTAGGGCCTAGGCCTTGAAAATTTGCGCGTTCGCATTTGTCACGCTCGCGGTCATTGAACGCCGTTGTGAAACAGCTGTCAGTCGTTAGGTGCTGTCATCAGTTGTTAGGTCGAGAAATTACGTACGTTGAGGGGTTATTTACGGGGAGGAACATAACCTCACTTTCACGTAACACCGTGACAAAGCATTGTCGATGTCGCCGTGACATAAATAATTAATTGAAAAAATATGCTGATGCATTTCAAAATTACGTTTGGTGTCCCAGTGTAAAAGTCCCATTTTGTCTCCTTGGTACACAATGTACTATTTTTTCTTCATTTTTCATTTTCTTATTTCGTAGTATCCAAAGCCTTTTTAGGGTTCCGTATCGAAACGGCAAAACGGAGCCTTTCTGCTGTCACTCTGCTGTCTGTCCGTCCGTATGTCATGGGCATCTAGCTCGTAAACGGAATGAGTTACAGACCTGGAATTTGGATATTTTGTGTTGAATGTTGTCCCAAAACCGAATATTGAATCACAAATTCAGTTAAATTGTTTTTCATGGGGGTCCCATACATGAATAATGAGCAGAAAACAAAATGTCTTACCCTGGCATGTGGGGTGTCATTGTCAAGCTCATTGAGTAGAGTACATATATTTCTTTTTTATCTTAAAAAATAAAGAAACGGGGGGGGGGCGATGCAAACTTCAACACTATTTTTTATTTTGAACAATGCTCAACTTTATTTTTGCAAATTTTAGCTATGGAAATCCCTTATTGTTTAGATGCTTATTTGATACAATCGAAATGTGCAAGAAAATTTTTAGTTTTAAATAAAAATAAGAAAATACAAATGTAAATAAAAATCTTCGTTGCATTCCAATGCAAACTTCAACCCCATAGATTCGTCTCGTTTCATCAATATCATGGCTGTTACGCACACGAAAAGCTGGGAAAGCCGGAAATATTCAGGGAATTTCTTCCCTTCTGGAACAATCGGGGAAAAGTCAGGGAATTTCGAAAATTCTCTGAAATTTTCCCAGACTGAAAAACTGAACAGTATAAAAATAAAAAATGTTGTATATTTTTAATATTTTTATTATTCTTCATTAAATACAAAAAAAGTTATGCCAGGGCCAAACATAGAAAATATCAAAAAATAAAAACTAATTTACCGTAAAGCTCTATACATTTGCATTCCATTTGTCGATACACAACCGTCCAATTGTTATTGTAGACAAGCGTTGATATTCATTTTTTTTATCAATTGGTACCGACATCAACATTTCTGTTAATAATAAAGAACAGGTTCCACATTTGCTTTTAATACATTTTTTTTACTCTACACTGTTTAAATTATTTTTCGACCTTCAGTGTTTTTTAAGTTTATTTTAATATTCAACATTCTTATATATTTGATCTTAAAAGCATTATTTTATCCAGTTCAACATAATTGCCACTATAAAGATCGAATCGAGAAAGATATTCGATGAAAACAAAGTGTTCTTTATTCGACTATAATCTCGCTCAAATATTTGCAGAGCCTGTGTAAAAAAAACCTGTAAAAGTCAGTGAATTTCTGACCCAATAATGCGTAACAACCATGAACATTCTTGGACCCATTCTCAAGATCAAATTTACGAGAGTACAAATAGGCACGGCATGCCCGTTCAACACGCTCCAGAATAAATCCTCCTAATGCGATGGTGTTGAAGTATGCATCATTGGAACGCAACGAAAGTTCGTTTTTACATTTTATTTTACATTTTTCATCATTATAAAAGTTTTTTTTACATAGCTTCATCTTGTAGGTCGCTAAATAAATAACTTGAAAATTTTTTAAAGTATTTTTATAGGCGAAATCAGCTAAAACACTGAGAAAAAAATCATTAATCCAATATCATTGGTGTTATTGAATGAAATTTCGTTGATTCAATTGTAAAATTTTGGCGTAAATAATCGGGTTTATTAATCCAAACAAAACGCTATCGACTTTAATAACATGATAAAATTAAAAGTTTTTTTTTTTAATCAAAAGATATATTGTTAGCCGGGAACAATATATTATTGAAACTATCTAAAAAATTATCGCGAACAAATTATAGAGTTTTAAATGCATTTTCTGCAACGAACAAAAAAAGCGTTTCAATTCATAACATGAATATTGTTAATTCGAGTACACAAGAAAAGTTGAATTTCGCTCGTTTGATTCAGATAAAATGTCTGTTGAGTACATATGTTATTTTATTTTTTCACCATATCCGATATTGATTTCCATGTACATTATTCGTTGAAATATTACTATTTTATTTTGATTGAAAAATATTAAGCAAATGTATGAATTGGTTAAAAAATTATGCGAAAATAAAAAAATTTTCTTGCGCATTTGGTTGAAAAAATACCCCCAAATCATGGCCGAGCGCCACCGAAATTATAGGTGTGAGGAAACCCGTAGTTCTTGAAGTAACCGCTAGAAGCCGCACGCGCGCTCGTTTCTCGTAAGCGTAGCGCGAACCGAAAATCTACTTAAACGCCGGAGAAACTCTAAAGAGTATCGCTTCTTGGCCTGTAGCTAAGATCAAAGTGTAGTATCTGTTCTTATCAGCTGAATATCTGATATTCTCTCCATGGATATTCCATTGGATATCTGATATTCTCTCCACAATTATCGTGTGTGATCATTCTAATGCTCACTTTTTATTTAACATTTAAAACAAATTGAAAAACTTAAGTCCCATGGCATATTCGTTTCGATGCAGTAAATAAATAATGAATTCTATTGATTATATTTTTGTACGAAATAAAAAATATAGCAACCGCTTAATTATTTTATCCATACATCTACGGTTTGTATATAAAATGATTCCGATAGAATATAATTTTATTTGGAGGATAACGTAAATATTCAGAAAACACAAGAGCTTTTTCAAATAAACTAATATGTTATTTAAATCAATCACATTTTCCAATATTTCATAGTATTGTAACAATCTCATATATCAGTGGCACTCCGCAGCAGCACATTTATTTGGATCAACCAGTATATTTTTTTGATTCAATTGGTTTTTTTTCTCAGTGAAGAGATTGAAGGGATTCAGAAATGTTTATTTTCGTTGCACTCCAGCGATGCAAACTTCAGCCTCATCCAATGCAGGGACTCCCGTGCATACGAAACTTCGCCTTTTTCGACGAACCGAGTTTCCCCCGTTGCATTGTTTGCATCTGCCATTGCCAGCCATGCCTCCACGGGCTGAGCCGAAGCGTCGGGGCAAGGCAGAGTGGAGGGCATCGAGGGTTCATTAGGGGGCAGGGGGGGGGGGGGTATATCAACCGCGGTAGAGTTGCGTCAACGCGTTGCAGTCGACAGGGTAAACACCGAATTTTCCCTCCGGGCATAATTCATATCTTGCAGGCCGATCTCCAAGGGAGTGGGTATCGCAGTTGGCGCACAATGCCTGGAGTATACGTAAGGATACTTGGTATTCGTGCGAGGTCACGCCCTTAAGGTACTACCCGATGAATACTATATAATTCCATTACGCTCTGCCTCCCTCCCGCGTTCTCGTCTCTCCTTTCCGTCCGGTCTAATTAACTGGTCGGCACACGCTGCCCCGAATCGATACCTCGCTTTACCCCGAGCGGCCATTTTTATTAATTTAGTACAAAAAATGGCCGCTGCGCTTTGTCTCGGACGACGTTAATCGTACGAGCGCCGTTTTGCTTCTGACGAATCGTCATTTTCCTGCTCGTTTGAACAACAATCGGTGAAGAAGACAAAATCGGCAGTTGCGTATGTTTTGGGTTCTTTTATTCTCCGGTTGATCCCTCTCATCGTTGAGCTCTTTGCTCGAGCGAAAATCGAGTCACGCCCGGCTGAGGTTAGCCGTCTCGTTGGATCAAGCAACGAGAGAGGTCAGAGCGGTTGGCGAAGAAGCAGAGGGGCGTGGGGGGAGGGAAGAAGTGACGGTATGGCAGTTCACGGCGACGTAGCCTGGAAGGGGAAAGGACACTATCTCGCTCGACTTCCGTTGACTCGTTTGTACATCGTGGCTCTTATTGATCCCCGCGCGCTCTTGTGGGACTACTTTTTTTAACCCCCCCCCTTCCCTCCGCCGTTCAACTGCCCGACTGTACTCTTCCATCTCGGCTTCTCGTCATTCCTGGGCTCGTTCTCCGTCGTGGAGCGATTCTCTTTGCCCCGCAGCCTTCCCCCGTTGGGTTTTCCCAATGCGTATTTCCAGAAGTGGAGTCATCCGTCGAGATTGATCCACTCGGCGAACGACGAGTCGTCAACTCTAATAAGATCGCTGAGAATGCCGCAGAGCTTATCAAATAGAAGCTGTACAATCGTAATACGTTCATGGTAGGTTGAGATGCGGGACAAACGCAACGATTTGTCAACGTCGGGGTATTCCACCGAGAACGGTAAATGGATTACCCGCGCGGTTTTAATGGACGTTTATCCCGCTCGGAGTTGAGCGAGTCTCCTTAGGTATTCATTTGGCTGGTCCGCTTTTGGCTATGTTGCAGCTAAGTGTGCTGTTGCGGATTTTGCGGTAACAGTACGAAACGACGATGTATATAGGTCTTCGCTGCAACGCAGCACGCAGTTAGCATTCGGTGCGCGCCGGCGCGGAACAAGTCGTCGCTCGACGACGTCAGGTGCTGCTGCCGTAGCCGCTGGCGTCGTGGATGCGAATCTTCACTTTCCTCTTTTGCCTCCTCCCCTCCATACGACCGCTAGTTTACCCCCGCCATGTTCGTTTTTTTTTTTCATCGCGTGGCGAAGCAACGAAACGTACACACCGCAACAAGCGCGCGACCGTGCTCGGGCATCTCAGCAGCGAGCGCTTTGACGCGTTTCCCGCGCTTTTCACAGCCCATTCACACATCCGCATCGTCCTCAAAGCCGGTCCGAGCCCACGGGCTCGAATTCTATTAGCTGACGCCCGGTGTGTCAACCCGGGACCCTGAATAACGATTGTTTACTCGCTAGCGGCGAGTGATCGCTATCGTAATCGATGGGGATGCGCGAATCCGCCCGTCCTCGAGGCATCCTCCAGCCTGGACTCTTCCTACCCCGAAAATATCGTTGCTGGGACCCCAAACGAGAACGGCTGGTGTATATTTTCGGGTTGTCATCGATCAAGCCCGAGATACAGGACGTTTTGCTTCCCACTGTTTCGTTACGCGCTCGGACAAATTGCTCGACTCCTTCCACTTTTGTATGCCGTGTTCGATGACCTCGACGAGAGATCGGGATCTGGCAAATGGAGTGCCAGCGGCTACGGCACCGTCGCGTTTTGCTGCACGAACCATCGAGGGTCACCTCCGCGGCGCGGAGTTGCCGCGTGTACGCTCTTCGTAACGCGTGTACTTGTGTGTCTCTCGTGCGCTGACTCGATTCGCCCGGTCGCACGAGGTAAAAGGGATCGAGACCGGTGAATGCTCGAGAGAGGGAGAGAGAGAGAGTAAGGCTCCAGAGAGGAGCGAGCAATCGGATGAAGAATGTACGAATGGCGATTGAAGGCGCAAGCTTTCTCTCTCTCTCTCTTGTGTTGCCCCGGTACCCGTTCGCTGGTATACAATCGCGCAACAGGTCGTTGGTCCGTTCTCTCTTGGCACCAGCTACTGATACGTCACGCTTGCGCCATTATACGGCTTCATAAATTATCGAAATCCATTCAGCACCGCGTATCAGCGATTGATAAATGCTTCCCGCGATGCAATGTCCTTCAGATCCAACGAATGGAGTCATCAAAAAGTACTCGATCGTCACGTAATCGTATACGTTACGATTGATACCCCATATCGCTGTTACCCGTGTGGGAATTTGAGTCGTGAAAAAGTACTGCCCCTGATCTGCCTTCCCTAGATAATATCAGGCTCTGGTCGGGCCTTCCACCCTGGAATAGGTTCGCAATGTAACGGGTCTAAGGCTTCTCCCGATCCGCCGTTCCCTTTCTGGGAAACTGATCAGGAACGGGCCGGAGAACAAGCGGTAAATGACCAGGGACGTTGTTGGGAATACATCGGGAAATGACCAGGAACAAACGAGGAAATTAAAAATGACGTTTCAGCGTTTTTGGAAACCTTGAGAAGGTCAAATTGAGCGTGTATTCAATTTAGTATTTCGACAACATATCGTTCGTTGGTTATCTAGTTTCTAAGGTAGTATATGAGTGTATACGTACGCTTGCTCGCATTCCCTGATAGGCAAAGAGACAGAAAAACATACACGGATCACTATCCGAGCGAAAAAGGCCTAAAGTGCAAAAGGTTATCACAAGTATCGCAAAATCATAAGCGTAAGTGCACGCGTTAAGCATAACACGTCTGTACGTGATACAACTTATAAGACGAACTGTTATCCTCGTACGATGGTACCTTGCTTACGCGAAGCGTTTCGCTTGTAGCCACCTGGCGGATTGTTGCCGAAATACATTCACATTGAGCAAAAATAAATCATTGGTGTTATTGAATGAAATTTCGTTGATTCAATTGTAAAATTGTTGGTGTAAATAATCGAATTTATTAGTCCAAACAAAACGCTATGGACTTGAAAAACATGATAAAATTAAAAGTTTTTTTTTTTCATTCAAAAGATATATTGTTAGCCGAGAACAATATATCATTGAAACCATCTAAAAAATTATCGCGAACAAATGATATCGTTTTGAATTCATTTTCTGCAACGAACAAAAAAAGCGTTTCAATTCATAACATGAATATTGTTGATTCGAGTAAACAAGAAAAATTGAATTTCGCTCGTTTAATTCAGATAAAATTTCTTTTGAGTAAATATGTTATTTTTTTTTTTTTCACCATATCCGATATTGATTTTCAAGTACGTTATTCGATAAAATATTAATATTTTATTTTGATTGAAAAAAAAGCAAATGTCTGAATTGGTTAAAAAATTGTGCGAAAATAAAATTTGTTTTTTGCGCATTTGGTTGAAAAAATTCAACCAAATCATGGCCGAGCGCCACCGAAATTATAAGTGTGAGGAAACCCGTAGTTCTCGGAGTAACCGCTAGAAGCCGCACGCGCGCTCGTTTCTCATAAGGGGGCGTCCATTAATTACGTGAGGCGTTTAGGGGGGGGGGGGGGGGTGGAGCGAAATCTCACCCAATCTCACGTGGGCGAGAGGGGGGCTTCGGCAAATATCACGTAATTTTAGTAATTTTAGTAATTTTAGTAATCACATCATTTTTATCACGTAGGGAGAGTCTCCCTACTACTTCACATGGTGGAGTAAATGGTACTACAACCGCAGTTACTTCTACTACAATTTATTTTCCGTGAACGTATGCATTCTGAAAAATCTCACGTGAGATTAAGGGAGGGGGGAGGGGGTCGAGCAAAATCTCACGACATCTCACCAGGGGAGAGGGGGGTCGAAAAATCCCCAAAATCACCTCACGTAATTAATGGATGCCCCCTAAGCGTAGCGCGAACCGAAAATCTACTTGAACGCCGGAGAAACTCTAAAGAGTATCGCTTCTTGGCCTGTGGCTAAGATCAAAGTGTAGTATTTGTTCTTATCAGTTGAATATCTGATATTCTCTCCATGGATATTCCATTGGATACCTAATATTCTCTCCACTATTATCGTGGATGATCATTCTAATGCTCCCTTTTTATTTAAGATGTGAAACAAATTGAAAAACTTACGTCTCATGGCATATTCGCTTCGATGTAGTATAGAAATAATGAATTCTATTGATTATATTTTTGTACGAAATAAAAAATGTAGCAACCGCTTAATTATTTCATCCATACATCTACGGATTGTATACAGAATTATTTCAAAAGAATATAATTTTATTCGAAGGATAATGTAGATATTCAGAGAACAGAAGAGATTTTCAAATAAAATAATATGTTATTCGAATCAATCACATTTTCCAATATTTTATAGTATTGTAACAATCTCATATATCGGTGGCACTCCGCGATCAGACATTTATTTGAATCGACCAATATATTTATTTCATTCAATTGTTTTTTTTTCTCAGTGCATGCATTTCCGGTCTTCCGGGTTTGTTCCATGGGAGAGCCCGGTTAGGAAAATCAGACAAGGCAAGTCAGGGCCGAACAAAAAGTAGGGAATGCTCTGTGCCATTGCTGCACAGCTACGACTCAATTCCTCGCGACTTTGATACAATCGATGACTCCGCAATGCAACATTTCTATGAGCCAATTGAAAACGAAGAAGCGCGAAATAAATTGGTCCTTCTTTCAAAACCGTAATTACGCAGTTACGTTTCGTCGAGAGTGTAGACGTCGAGTGCAAGGTCGATGAGGCGCCCCATCGACGTGGAAAACGTTTCGTAGACGTTGAAACACGAAGTTCGCCGAGGCGAAGAAGAGATGAAGAGATAGGGAATGACGAGACGAGGTTGGCGAGGGGGCCTGTGGAGATAATGAGCCTCCTCGAGGTCCCTACCGAGCCCCTCCGTTCGGCCAAAGTGTGATTCAATTCCCTCGGCTATTGTGGAACGAACAGCCAACAAACCTCCATGCCACGTTTCTTCTTTTTTTGCCCCCTTTTTACTTCCGACCAATTACGAACCTCGTGCGCCTCGGTTCACGTGTATATACGCTCGTATTACACGAAACGTCGAACTTACAAGAGCCAACCAGAAAAAGAAAAGCACGTTTAATAAGATGCACCCCAAACGCACTGCGGGAGAGATAGGGGGGCGATGCGAAACACTTCTTCGATAGCCGAGCGTAATAATTACGCGGGACTCATATTCGCGATTACACGCGGACAGAGATTGCTACCGAGCGAAGCGTTCTTGAGCATGGGGGATTGAAGGGGTATGACAAAAAAAGATGGGATTGTTGATGCATCGTTGGAGTGCAATGGAAGTTATTTTCTTTGATGCCCAAATTTCTTTTAGCATATTTTAACTACCAAAATACCTCAACCATTTATCAAAACGCTTATTGGGAGATGGGCAACTGAAATTTGCAAAAACGATTTGTTTCCGTTATAAAAATAACGAAAGCGAAATGTGAATATGAATTTTCGTTGCGTTTCAATAATGCAAACTTCTATACCATGAGAAAGTTTGGTTTTTATGTGAATGGCGATCACTCATAAATCCAACGTCGATGCAGCACACAGGCAGAAAAATTCTATTGATATTAACTAACCGCGTCCATTTGATATTTTAAAATTTGAATTAACTAGTTTTCTCGTAGAATCAAATTTTTCCTATTGCATTCCGTTATTGGAATTATTTATTTTTAATATTTTGATTTATTCAAATCAATATCTATTTAATAACTAAGTAGATAACCAATAACTAAATATTTTATTGAATCCTAATAAATCTGTGATTCGGTTTCATCTGTTCAAAAAACAATTTAGTTGAATCGGCTAAATGGATCTATTTGATTTTTTAAAATTTAAATTAAATAGAATTTTCGTAGTCATCCATTTTTCTATTTGATTGAACTAATGGTCTGTCTTTATTGCAACATATATATCAAAGGGGTATGGGAGTAGAGAGAGAAATTATATATATATATATATACACACACACACACACACACACACACACACACACACACACACACACACACACACACACACACACACACACACACACACACACACACACACACACACACACACACACACACACACACACACACACACACACACACACACACACACACACACACACACACACACACACACACACACATATATATATATATATATATATATATATATATATATACAGCATGTTATTCGATAAAACTTTCTAATTATGACAATGATATTAACTAATTGATATAGTTTATGTAATACGACAAATAATTATAGCAATTCATTTGGTCTGGAAAGTGTTTCATTTCATTTTTGATTTATGAAACATTTGGAAATTCAAGACGGTTATTTTAATGACTTGAAGTTTGCATAGTAGGAATGCAACGACTTTTTCTCATTTATTTTTTACTAGCTTTCCAACCGCGGCTTCGCTCGCGTAGACTTGCGTTGGATGATCCTTAATAAAATGTGCTCCTGAAATGTTTCATTAAGGAACACGTAGATTTGTGTTGAAGAGAATTAATACTAAGTTTCAAGTAAATCTTAACAGATATTTATTTTACCATACAAACGTTGCTACTCCCTTTTCCCCTTAAGGATTGAATTTCCAAAAACTCCGAAATTTCATTAATTGTGTCTAGGAGCAGTAATAGAAAGTTTCAAGTAAAATTGACCCAATTTTTTCAATTTTCGGCACAAACTTTGGCACCACCGTTCGTTTAGGGGTTGCATTTCGAAATACGCTAAAATACGCGTTTTATTAATTGTGTTGAAGAGCTTTAATACTAAATTTCAAGTAAATCTTTTGACCAGATTTTTTACTTTTACATCCAAACTCTGCCACCCTTTTTCTCCCCTTAGGGGATGAATTTCTAAAAAATATGAAATACGTGTTTCATTAAGCGAGTCACGAAGCCCGAATACCAAATTTCAAGTAAATCCGACCAGACTTTTTAAATTTCTATACAAACTTTGCCACCCCTTTGCTCCCCTTAAGGGTCGAATTTCAAAAAATCCCTTCTCAGTGGATGCTACGTCACAAAGGCAACCTACTGTCCAAATTTCATGTAATTAGGTTCAGCAGTTTTGGCTCAGCGTTGATGAATCAGTCAGGGCATGTTCTTTTATATGTATTGATTTATTTTTTTTTGTTATTGGAAGATTTTTTTTTGCAAATCGAGCTCATAAATCTCTAATAAGAATACGTGAAAAATTTTCTGTGATTTTTTAAAACCTAAATCGACCAGACAAAATTTGAGCAATTGAGAATAATTACCTTTCGTTGCTTTCCAACGATTCACACGGTAAAGTTTTTTTTTTTTTAATTATGTCTATACGCATACGTACATATTTGTTTTTCTATTAATTCATTAACATAATAATATGCATACTGTTGTGTAAAAGTTGATAACATGAAATTATTCTCATTTGTACGCCAGCTGAACGGCGACACCATGAACCCAAGTTGATTAATACAAAGAAACTCAATCCAAATCCACGTACACTTTTTTCTGGGGTGTTATTTTTACAGAAAATGTTTTCTACAAATAAAATAAAAAGCAAATTAAATAACCGGCAACCGTACATATAAGAACCAAACAAAAATCAAACTAAAACAAAAAAAGTATCTAAAATAAACGCAAATAAAATTTGTTTCTTCGCGGTTATATTTACGAAAGTGCTTTTATGCAAGTAAACGAAAAAGTGAAATAAACGAAGTTATATCGTAAAATCCAAAATGAAACAAATCTTTTTTTGCGGGTTATTTTTACGAAAATTATTTTATAAAAATGAAAAGTGAAATCAAACGAGTTCTACGCAAAGACCCAAAATGAACCTAAACTAAAACAATCAAGCTATTCCGTCATGCATGTAATTTTCACAAAAATTATTTCTCAAAAAAAGAAAGTTATCCACAAGAACCCAAAGTGAACACAAACAAACTTAAATAACCGTAACCAAAATGTTCTCATGATTTTTTCGGCCCAAACTTAAATAACAAAACACTAACCCCCCTCAACAAAGAAAATAGCAACCTGATTGGGGCTTGCGATCCGGATATCCGCCAATTTTTCAAATCCGGATAACGAAGGCAACTGAATGTGGATAATTCGGAAATACGGATAGTAAAATTAATTTAAAAAATTACGATTTGAACATGGATCTAACTACACTAAAACAATAATTTCGGCATTGTGTGCAGTCAGTACACTTAGCTAATAAGTAATCTTAATTTAACCCTTTCAATATAGCGAAAAAATCAGTTTAGTGCGGCTCATTACCGGGAACAGTTATTTCTCCTCCAAGTAATTATTACGATGAAATAACTTTTCCGTCTGAAACTTGCTCAATAAGGGTGCGTTTTCCTCACCACTGAAATGCGCCTATGTTTTTCACTAACTGGAACATATGTTGTCCCAGCCGTAGTTTCGAAAAATTTCCAGACTGGGACAGCATATGTCCCCTCAGGTGTGAAAGGGTTCAAACATGTTTTTTCTTCGTTTTTAATATTTTTAGTGACGCATCCAATAGCAATTCATTCAGAAAAATTCGCGCGAGTCGCGCGTCTGACAAGTTGCTTACTGTTGTGTCGTCCGAATTGCAAGATGCGTGCGCGAGATTGAAATATCTATTTTAATTGTGCATTTAAGTTTATTTGAGATCTCACTCACTATAACGTTTAAGTATATGATTGTTTTTAGTTTTTGCCGCCGAGTAGAGACTGGTTAATGTTTGAATCTTAGAAGAAAGAAGGTTCATGTTTGATGTTTGTTAGTGATTTTTTTGTTTGATATTTTATGATCTCATTACTATGATAAATAGTCTAAGTTTCAGTAGAAAGAATCACCTAACTGTTGTCAATTATTCATATTTTATTTTAATATTATATGGTAAATAATAGCACACTATTATGGTCGATCGGTTTGTGATATTTAGGGAGACTTTGTCCTTGGAGTGCCATATTTCGGGTGTTTACATTTTATTTATTTTAAAGGAAACGAGTAAAGCTTTTCGAGTGCGGTTTTTTTCTTGCTTTTATTCATGATATACAGAACGTAAAAAAATTTTTTTTTGAAAAAAAAAACACCAAAATGGCGGCCGTTGCAGCTCCGCGAAAACAGGTCGTCAAATCGCGGGAGGTAAACGGCTGACATCACTGCCCCCTCTTTGTTGATCTGAAACACAAATTCAAAGCATATTATCAATCTGTGACCCTTTGGTCATGGAATGACGGATGGGTTTTTCGTTTAGTACAAATTTCGGAAAATGGCGGCAATTAAAAAAAAATCGAATTTTCGCGTTTTTTTTGCGCATAAAAAGATAAATAATAAATGCAAAAATGTATCTATCGAAAAAACGATCCGTCATTCCGTGAAGACATATTTTCGGAGTATGCTCTCCAAATGTCAGGTCGATATGTTAATTACAGCGGTCAGGAGAATGTCAGCCATTTTTAAAAACATGTTTTCGAGAAAAACGCGTTTAAAGTTTTGTAATGTGTTTACACAAATGTGTTTATAATTACCGCTAATCGGCAATGCCTGCTCCCTAGAGGCATCCCTCCTCTTCTTCTAGCTGCTCATGTTGAGCCGCTAACGTCTTCCGCATCTCCGCAAGGACAAAGTCTCCGTTAAAAATGTCAATGTCGTCCATTAGCTATGGCAAAGAAATACACATATTGGTTTAATTTTAATAAATATGAATAAAACTGCTGTTCAACGATCTTCCTTTATTTATTTAGTTTTTTCAAAATTATCCGAAAAATCCGGATATCCTTACAGCAAAGTTGACTACTATTGCATCGTTGGAACGCAACGAAAATTAATATTTCCGAATTTCTTTTATGTCTTTTTTAAATTGTGTCCCCAAAAATCCTTCAACCATTTTTTAAGATATTTTTTCAGCGACCTACACTACAAACCTACGAAAAAGATCTATGATGATAAAAATATGGAAAATAAAATGGCCAAAGGAACTTTCGTTGCGTTCCAACGTTGCAAACTTCAACGCCATTTATCCGGATACGAAAAATTACCGGATAATGCAAGCCCAAGACCTGATCAATTCCATCACCCGCGTTCATTTTCAGCGAATCTTCATTTCGCCCGATGGTTCACGATCTTTTGTTTTTCGTTTCAAGCAGCTGCCGGCCCCTCTGCCGATATGCAGGGAATGTCTGGGCGCGACGGCGACCAGCGCGAGCAGCACCAGCAGCACCAGCAGCACCAACAACAACAACGGCAACGCGAGTACCCCGAAGCGCACCAACAGCGAAAAGTTGAGCCGTTGCAGCGTATGCGGGGCCGCGTTGCACAACACTTGCGCACCGCCGGAGCTCGCCCTGGTGGTTGAGCGGGGCGCTACGTGGCTGTGCGACGATTGTTCGCCAACGTGCTCGGGATGCCAGCTTGAACGAGAGTCGCAGAATTATTTGGTCAAGTGTTCCCTTTGCCCGAAGTGTTATCATCCGGGTTGCCTCGACCCGGCGCTCGACAAGAAGAGCAAAGCGCCCTGGCGATGTCGACACTGCCAGACCGCCCACACACCGAGCTCACGTGACAACGATAACAAGGCCGCTCGCGCGGGCAAATCTCAAAGCTCGCAGCAACAGGCGACGGACTCGTCATCGCGGGACGATGGAACACCTACGAGCACCAGAAAGAGACTCAGCAAGATAAGGGAAAACAGAAAGTGAGTTGAAATCGTTGCGCACTTTTTTTCGTTTTTCCCCCCCAGTTTTCTGTTTTTTTTTTCCCGATGAAGACTTCCAAGAGCACACTGAGAAATAAAAATCATTGATCCAATATCATTGGTGTTATTGAATGAAATTTCGTTGATTCAATCGTAAAATTGGTGGTGTAAATGATCGGATTTATTAGTCCGAACAAAACGCTATTGACTTTAATAACATGATAAAATTGAAAGTTTTCTTTACATTCAAAAAAAATATTGATAGCCCAGAACAATATATTATTGAAACTATGTAAAAAATTATCGCGAACAAATTATATAGTTTTGAATGCATTTTCCGCAACGAACAAAAAAGCGTTTCAATCCATAACATGAATATTGTTGATTCGAGTACACAAGAAATATTGAATTTCGCTCGTTTGATTCAGATAAAATTTCTATTGAGTTTGTTATTTTATTTTTTTCACCATATCCGATATTGATTTCCAAGTACATTATTCGTTAAAATATGAATATTTTATTTTGATTGAAAAATATTAAGCAAATGTCTGAATTGGTTAAAAAATTATGCGAAAATAACATTTTGTTTCTTGCGCATTTGGTTGAAAAAATTCGACCAAATCATGGCCGAGCGCCACCGAAATTATAGGTGTGAGGAAACCCGTAGTTCTCGGAGTAACCGCTAGAAGCCGCACGCGCGCTCGTTTCTCGTAAGCGTAGCGCGAACCGAAAATCTACTTGAACGCCGGAGAAACTCTAAAGAGTATCGCTTCTTGGCCTGTGGCTAAGATCAAAGTGTAGTATCTGTTCTTATCAGTTGAATATCTGATATTCTCTCCATGGATATTCCATTGGATATCTGATATTCTCTCCACTATTATCGTGGATGATCATTCCAATGCCCACGTTTTATTTGAGATTTAAAATAAATTGAAAAACTTACGTCCCATGGAACATTCGTTTCGATGCAGTAATGAAATAATTAATTCTATTGATGTTTTTGCACGAAATAAAAAATGTAGCAACCGCTTAATTATTTCATCCATACATCTACGGATTGTATATAGAATGATTTCAATAGAATATATTTTTATTTGAAGGATAATGTAGATATTCAGAGAAGAGAAGAGCTTTTTCAAAGAAAATAATATGTTATTTAAATCAATCACATTTTCCAATATTTTATAGTATTGTAACAATCTCATATATCGGTGGCACTCCGCAGCAGCACATTTATTTGGATCAACCAATATATTTTTTTGACTCAATTGTTTTTTTTCTGTGTACCCAAGTGTACCGCATGTTGCCCGAGGGGCACAGGGAAACTGGCGACCTGCCGGGTTTCAGTTGCCATCACGATCGGAAACTCGGCATGTCGTCTTCTCTGTGGTCGACGCGCGAGGCAGCTCGCGGCTCAGTATCGCCACCTACCGCGCGCGTCCTCCACTGCTTCCTACGTCATCGTTCTTATTTTCACTTCTTCCCTGTTTTATTCTTTGATCTTGTCAATCGCGACTGTGTTGGCAATGCTCGTTTTGCACTCGCTCGCGACTCGTCGCGCTGTTTGCCGATGGCATTTTTTGGTACATAATGCTCCGCCGGGGACCAATGTTACATCGGCAAACAAGACGCAGTTGGAAGAGAAATTTTTGGAGGTTATGAAGGGCTGCGCCGCGCCGTGCTGGCGCAGGGAGTGCGCGGGATTGTTTTGCGGAACTGGCATAAACGAAGAGTTTTCTCTGTCGGAAAAGCTACTCGTACTCTTGCCAGTCTGGATGCCGCACGCGTGAATCTCGCGGGTAACACTAACGGAGTAGCACTAACGATCGACAAATGAATTTTGGTGGATTAGTTCTGGAATGTTGAATAAGTTCTCGCTGTTTTTTTCGCTCCTTTGGGAATTTTTTCGTGAGGGACCATTAAAACACACTATCTTTTAATTATTACCACATATTTATTAACATTTTTCCAATCCCTCAGAATTTTATCAAACAAAAATAACCAGTTGAATCGACTTAGCGCCGTTCGGAAGACACTCATGTGTAAAAACATGTTGGTTGACGGCTGCCATGATTCCGGAGGTTTTGCTCATCTAAAGAAAAAAAATCAAACGGCATTTCAATTTGTAGAACTGAGGCTATCGCCGGAACGGGAGTGAAGTAACAATATCGAAAATTGCGTTCTTAACACGGTTTTAAAAGTTGAGTTCCTAGTTTTGTCATTTTGTAGCGACTTTTTCAGCTTAAAAAAACTATGACAGATATCAGAAATATTCTAGTTTGGATGAAAACTATAGATGTGCTGACAAATTTGAGCTAAATCCGGTCAATAGTTTTTGAGATATCATGGGAGCCAATTAAAAAAATTCTGTTTTGAGAAAAACACGTTTAGAAGGTCAAGTACGATTTACGCAAAGGAAATGTTGACTCACCATTAGTCTGCTATGCCGGGTCCATATAACACGCACACATTTTGTGCAATTTGTGCAAACATTTTTTGTTTTCAATTTTTTTGACCTGTCGCATGGGATGACCGCCTTAAGGGGCTATACCAGTGTGGACGCTGATAATTTGGGTGATTTTCGGGAATTTTTTGGAAGAAAAGTACTCGATTAAATGTTCCGGAAAATTAAGAATATATTTGGCTATATTCTATATATTTGCGTTACCCCCACTTGTAGCGCAAAAAAGCCCTTTTTCATGAATTTTTTTTAAAGAAAACTACAAAACTTTTTTAATCGATCAATATACCATCTTAAAGAACACATCTTGAAGAACTTTCAGTAATTTTTTTATTGCAAAATATTACATTGTTTAGTGGCAAATGGCCGTCAATGAAACAACGTTTTTATATACACGGTTTGCGGTGACCAACATTGCGGCGAAGTGGATCATCTGAAAAAAAAATGCGGATGGATTTAGTCAAATATAAGTATAAACTAGTCTTTAATCGAAGGATTTTAAAAAATATACATTTTTCACAAAATGGCGGACAGTCAAAGTTAATGGTTCGATTTTAACGAAAAAAAACGGCCGTTGTTTGGCTACAAAACGGCCATTTTTTTTTTCGAAAAAAAAATCGAACGATTAAAGACTACATTTTTATGTATTAAATAAGCCTGCAAAATTTCAAGAAGATCGGTTCATTAGTGTTCGAGTAATCTTGGTCACCGACTTCGGAAATGCCATTTTGAGTAAAACGCGTTTAAAGTTTCTCTTTCAACGCTCTTTCAACGCGGATTCTTCTCTTTCAACGCTCATAACTCAGTCAATTTTGTTCGGATCGACTTGAAATTTTCAGGACATATTCTCAGATACTTATACTTCAAAAAAATGCAATAAAAAAATCGATTTTTTCCAAATCGCAAGTGGGGGTAAGCCCTCAAAAGTGTCACACTGGTACAGCCCCTTAATGTTTCAAACGTTCCAATGCTGTTGCGTGATCAACTCCTAATGGTTCTGCAAGTTTAGCTCGCATTTAACATGAATCTCCACGAATGAACGTCTCCAATTCAGCGCATCAAAATCATAATTTTTGAAGCATCTAACCCAAACTCCACATGTTGTTTTCGTCAGACCATGGTGTAAGTCTCAACAAGAATTCTGCCTGCTTCAGCCGCAGATTTTTTTGAATAAAATACTGCACTGAAATTCCCCGAAAATACTCTTTTATGTCACTAAATTTGACACATTTAACACTGAACAAAACACTTGTTTACACTTCAACGAAGTGACTCAGACCGAATTTGAAGCTTGCTTATAGTACTTCCCCGACGCGTTACAATCTCAAGCCACACGCACGCAGTTCCGGTACCGCCATCTGTCGCACCCCAGCAAGAACTTATTCACCGTCCTTCGAAAAATTCACGAAACACCGCGTTTCACCTTCGCCGAAGGTTACCCCGAGATATCCGTGCCACCGTCAGAGTCCACGTGTATTCGTCCCAATCTAACTGAAAAACAAGTCTAAAGTTTGCGCCCGGGGGACCGGGTTTTGTTTTTTTGTCGAATTCAGGTCGGCGGTCGCATCGAGGAAGAGCCTCGGTGGTGCTGCGTCATTGACGCCGACGTTGAGCGGCGTGGTTGGAACAACAGGCGCGAAGAGGGGTACAGCGTCGTTGTCAACGTTGTCACAGGTGGACAGCAGCTCGGACGGTAATGCGGGTGTTGTCTCCCCTCGTCAACAACCGATCCATCAATCCAATCAATCCTCGTCCCATCACACGTACCACCACCACCACCACCACCATCACCAGCAACTTAGCCAAAATAGCCTCGTACTCCCGTCTGGCCTCATCCAAACAAATACGATCCAGATCCAAGCTGCGAGCGGCGGTGGTAACGCGGGCCAGGGTAGGCTGCTCGAGGAGAAGAGCGATCGTATATCGAAGGAGAAGCAGAAGTTCTTTAGGTCGAGCGCATTCAACGCTGAGCACAGTAAATCGATGATGAGACGAGGTGGGGGAGGTGGAGGAGGAGCGGGAGGAGGAGGAGGAGGAGGAGGTACAGCGAGCAGCGGGGTCGTGATCGGTGGTAACTCCGGTGGAAACGCGAATCTCACCTCGGCCGATAATAAGTCTAGGTCATCATCGTCCTCGTCGTCCTCGTCGTCCTCGTCCTCGTCGTCGTCGTCGTCGTCGACGTCCGCATCCTCGGCGACAACGACGACGATTGCGTCCTTGGCGAACGCGATTAGTCCTAGGTCCTCGCGTAACGCCACCACGAGCAACGTTCCCTCGCCCTCGATCCAGCGAACGGATCCGCAGCGACAATCGGCCCCGAAGCATCAGCGAAAGGGCAAATTTCACGAGGCGACCAAAAGCGCATTGTCGACAAGTACGACGAAAGAGGCAACTACCGTCGCCCCGAAAATCGCCCCATCGACGAGTAAACGTCGCGTACCAGCCGTGACAACGGTCGCGAGTAGCGCGAGCAGCAGCAACGCCGAAAACACTAGCGCCAGTAGCAGCAGCGACGACAGCGACTCCACCGACGGTAGCAACAGCTCCGAAGACGACGAGGACGACGAGGACGTAAGCTCGAGCGAGTCGAGCGACTCGTCAGCGTCGTCGGTCGAAAGCCCCGACGATACGACGAATATCGGCATCACGAGCACGAGCGCGGCCCGCGTCACCGACACGGCAAAAACAACTGGCCCATTCGCGTGTGACACGAACGAGGACAGCCCTTGGGGTTTCGCGGCTGCCGCGGCTAAACTCACCACGGAAACACCATTCTTCAGCAATATAACGAGCACGTTTGGCGCAACGTTGCCCAAGCTTGATCTCGGTGATAAACCAACATTTGGCCTTCACATACAGCCTGCGGCGTTACCCGACCTCGGGACGACGAAGAAACGTAGGAGAAAGAGCAGCGAGCGTAACAGCGGGCCTGTTCACGCCTCAAGCTCCGAGTCCAACGTCACCTCTAGCAATAATAACGATAATATTATCAATAACAACAACGACAACAGCAGCAACAACAACAACAACAGGGTGAGACCCGGTGCTGGACAATTGAAGGGCCTGTTCGACGGTCTCAGCCATTTTTTCTCCGCACCGAGCAACAGTCGCGCGCGCTCGGGCGTACAGCCGCCGAATTACGCGCCCGATCGTAGGAAACGAACGAACGTGGACGAGAACGTGACGAGCACGACGAGCGCCAGCAAGGATGGACGCTTGCCGATAAAGAGCGCGAGATTGGCGAGCAACGAGGCTGCGGCCGCGAATGTCGGTGATAAAAACGACGAGACGAAAACAACCGAAGAACTGTCGCCGAGGGCCGTAATCGCACCGAGAACCAAAGAGAGAAGAAGAAACGAGGAGAACAAGGACGCGATGGGGGAGACGAGAATGAGACTCGGCGGTGATGATCTCGACGAGAGACTCTCGTTTGAGAAGCCAATCGCCAAAATGACACCCTCGAATCTCGTGAAAACCGCGGTAAACAGCAAGAGACACGAACACGAGAGGCGACGCACGATGAAAAGCGATCCTGACAGTTTGGTCAAGTGCGCGGAGACGAGCGGAGCTCCCGCGAGCGGAAGTGGCAACGAGACGAGCAGCCTCGAACGTCGGGCTACTATCAACGTCCCTAAGAGCTACGAGGCCGGAACCGCCACGAGGAATTCTCGGGGTACCGCCAACAACGCTGGAAACAACGAACAATCCCGGACGATGCATCAACAACGCCAACTACAGGCCTCGCAACAACAACAGTCTCGTAAGAGAAATCACCCTAAAGCTGCGGTCGAGGCGAGCCGGAGCCCGCGCAACCCCGATTATTCGAGAAACAGTCATAATCACGAGCCCGTTACACGCAATACCAAAATCAATGATCCCGATCCGAATCCCGAGGTCGATGACCAATCGAGTCACGATCATCACGATGATCACAAAAGTCACAATCATCATCATCACCATCATCATCAGCAGCAGCAGCAGCAACATCATCATCATCATCACCATCATCGGCATCGTCGTCGCTCGCCATCTTCGCCATCGTCACGTACCGTTACGACCTCTACGCCCGAAACAACGACCTCTGCATCCGCAGGAACAACAACCACCACCATCACTACCACCACCATCACCAAGTCCAGTAATCCCGGAAAGCCCAAGTCCCAACCACGAGCCTGTACTAGCGCCACCACCACCACCAACACCACCACGACACCCCGCGCGACACCCTGCTCCACCAGGAAGGGTAAGAGTCTACCCCGAGCCCGCTCAAAACACGAAGTTTTTACTCCACCTCCGTACCAAACCTCCCCCCAACCTCGAATCACAAGAAACACCGAATCGACGTTCCTCGTACCTCGTTGTTTTTTAACCGCCAAACTCGACGAGCTTGAGAAGACCGCACTGGATGCCAAGGGGGGTAAAAAAGGGACGAGCGAAAATAACGACAACGGATTGACGCGAGCCCGAGATGGAATGAAGATTAATTGAATGGGCGATTGATAATTCTCGAGTCTTGCGTTACGCTTTTCTTTTTTTGACCCTCCTTCGGCAGGAATTGCGTTTGGGTTTTGTTTCTTTTTGTCGATTCGAAAAAGCTCATTCTTCTCGAGCGCTTGATCTCCCCGATGTCCATTCCCAATTTGACGACCTACCCATCCTCGAAACTTTGCACCCTTCTCGCGATGAAAGAGAACAAAAAAGAATCGAAAAAAAAGGGCTGGAATGAAAATGGCTCACCACCGTGGATGTGTTGGCGGTGTGGTGTGCGGTATCTCTTGATAATAATTGTGTGTGTTTTTCTCTCTTTCTCTCTTTCTCTCTCACTCTCATTCTTTATCTCACACGATCACCCGAGTATATGCGCGCCGTGGGCAATGAAGTTTCAAAGTGTACATAGTCCCTCTGTGCGAGAAAAACAAGTCCCATTCCTCACACGATATCCACTGACTCGCTCAATTGTTCGCGAGAACTGTTCGTCGCTGGTCGGCTCGAGCGACGTCGATTATCACGAAAAAATCAAGGGGCGGATGTCAAGCGGCACTTCCGGAAGTAACGTTTATTCCTTGGCTTTCGTGAGAGTCGACGGTCGATCGAAGTCAGAGTTGGGCGTAATTCTATTTATAAATACGAATACGAATTTATTCACATCGTGATTTTCATGTGAATATAGATACAAATTTATTCGTGCTTCACTTATTTGTATTCACATGCATGCGTACAAATACAATTGTATTCACAAATATTGTGAACATACAAATTCACAGAAAAAATTGTGAATATTCACAAAAAATGTGAATATTTACAAAAAAAACCTGTGAATTAAAAAAAATTTACATCAAAATCTGTGAATGCAAATGTATTTACATAAAATTGTAAATACAAAAAAATTCACAAAATAAGTTGTGAATTTTTCTCGTATTTAAGACAAATTAAAATCAAATTCACAATGATTAGATTAAAATTTACACCAAAAGTGAGTTCGTATGTATTTTGAGAGAAAACATTGCCGCGAGGCAAAGCAACTTTTGCACATAACTTTTTGTGCGAAAATTTCTTTGCCTCAACACAATGTTTTCTCTCAAAATACGTATGAACTCACTTGTGGCGTAAATTTTTATATAATTGTTGTGAATTCGATTTTAATTTTCTTCAACTTGAGGAAGTTCACAACTCATTTTGTGAATTTTTTCATTTTATAATGTAATATTTGAAACTCACAACTTTTCTGGCAAAAATTTCTTTGCCCCGACGCAATGTTTTCTCTCAAAATACGTAAGAACTCCCTTTTGGCGTAAATTTTAATCCAATCATTGCGAATTTGATTTTAATTTGTCTTAACTACGAAAAAATTCACAACTTATTTTGTGATTTTTTTTTAATTCACAGCGTTTCTTGTAATTATTCACATTTTTTGTGAATTTAACTGTATGTTCACAATATTTTTGAATACAACTGTATTTGTATTCGTATTTACAATAAGTAAAGTATGAATAAATTTGTATTTATAATCACATGAAAATCACGATGTGAATAAATTCGTACTCGTATTTATAAATAGAATTACGCCCAACTCTGATCGAAGTCGATCAGTTGAAAAGGGTCGAGCGTTTCGCCGATCATTGTTGAAAGCCACTTGCTTTTTTTTTCAAACGTAAATACGTCTCATGAAAGTTTAAGGGGCTATACCAGTGTGAAAGCTGAAAATTTGGGTAATTTTTGGGAATTTTTTGGAAAAAAAGTACTCAATTAAATGTTTCGGAAAATTAATAATATATTTGACCTATATTACATAATTTTTTCATAGAAAAATATTGAGATCCAAGCGACTTATGCGCTGCCTTCCGAGGCGCCAAAAAATAAAGTTTCTCCACTGCTGGCATGATCCCGGCCGATTAAGTAGCTGAAACCGAAAAAGGAAAAAATGTCGTTAAACTGGAAGGTATTTCCTGTACAATGACGTAGGATTTTCGAAAAATATCAAAATATAACAAAATGGCGTAGTTATGAAAAAAGTCAGTTTTCTTGCCTATAAAATGGTCGTTTTTTTTCAATGCCAAATAATCAATTTTCATCCAATCAAAAATATCCTACGTCATTGTAGAGTAAATATATTCAAGAGTACTCAGTTCAAATTTCAAGTCAATCGGATTGCTCTTTGAGTCACAATGTCAGCAAATTTGAAAAATCTCTTTTCGAGAAAAACGCCTTTAAAGATTTAACTATCGATTTTATACCTACGAGCGGTCGCTCTTTAGAAGGCCGCCATTCGGGGAATATTAGAAATACGGTCTTGACATTTTTACAGGATATTCTTGAAAGTATAAACTGCCGAAAAAGGCACAAAAAATCGATTTTTTGAAAGTGTCACACTGGTATAGCCCCGTAACTTCGAAATTTTCATAAGGTACTACCATCGTTTTTTGTTTCTAAAAAATGTACAACTGAATTGAAATCTCGACAATTTGACAATGTACATTTGAGTATTTGCTGAACTGCTTGGATTTTAATTTTCGTTTTGTCTTGAAAACGATGTGGTGAAACTTACTGAAACTTCCGAGTTGAATTTTCATTGGACTTATCTACGTCGAGAAAAAAGTGAGTATCCTTCACCGCTCGATCGGGGAGCCTCGCTCGGACCTCCTTAAGAGGCTACATCTACCTAGAGGCCCAAAAAAATGGCCAAATTCCAAAAAAAGTTCTGGGAAACGGTTGGTGAAAAAGAAATGCATTTTTTTTAACACAAACGTACATATATTGAGAGCGTTTAAAAAATACAGAAAAACAAAAACATGGCCGCCGGCAGGTAATGAAATTCTTTTCGCGACGACTGGCGGTGGAGACTCCAGTTTAAACGGTCCATCCGAAATCTAAAAACCAAACTTATTCAAGTAAAAAATAAATACGAGTCGTTGACGATCGTCGATTTTTGAGAGAATTTTTTTTAACATCGAGGCTACGAATTTGAACTCGAGTATACAAAATATATGAAAAAAAGTCGTCATTTTTACGTACCTTAAAAAACGAAGATCGATTTTATAAAGTGAGATCGTCAACCACCTGTAAATGTTTCTCTAAATGTTTTCTCTAAATTTTGGAAATATTTCAATGCAATTTTCAGGGAATATAGCTGAAAGGTATAAAATGAAAATTATTTGGAAAATGCAATTTTTTGACCCACCTAGGTAGATGGTAGCGCATTAAGGAGAGCCGCGAATCCCGGGTACGAAGATCGATGAATTCGCATTTTCAACGATCGTCGGAACCCCTGCGAATCTACGTTTCTCAATCGACGTCACACTGCATGCAAACTTCCGATTTGTCGCTTCGTGGCTCGGGCGTTTTTTTTTCTTCTCGTTGGTCTTTCGCTCACCTTTTCTGCAAGAAGGAAGAGATGAGTAGAAGATTCACGAACGGGAACAACGGGAAAAGTAAAAGGGTACAGATCCGAGACCGCGTGCAAGCTCGTTGACTGGAAATGGACGTTTTTTGTTTTCTCGAAAAAGTGACCGAGAAGAAAGTTGAAGAGACACACTTTGTTGACGGATTTTTTCCGAGGACTGTGACGTGCACGACAAGAGCACCATCTTATAAAATCCTACGAATCCCAATAAGCCATCGGAGTGGTCGGAGTCATTCATCCACCGGACGGAACAAAAAATCAATCCTCCACCTCCGAAGACCATCCTCCACCTTGGACCGCGCGCCTCATTCCCGTTGGGAAATAAATTCGGAAAATAAATGACAAATATGGAGCAGTGCGATAAAATGGGCGAAAATAGCGCGTTGTCTCGGCTATTTTTTAATTATTTTTTTAATTGTGTTCCGATAAGAGAGCCACAAAGAACAACACTGTGCCAACACACCCAAGCCCGAAGCTCCGCTTTTTTTCTTCCTCCTACCGTTGTAATCGTAGTAGTTTTTTGTTCCTTCTGTAAACCACATTAACGACTAACGAGCCAATAATACAGGCTTTTTTCGTACGTTAAGGCCTTAGGCCACAGTAACGGGTATAAAATCATGTGCTAATTTAACAATTTTTTTTTCGTATGAAAAAGTGATTCACTCATAAAATGACTCATAAACACATCTATTAAGTATGAATGTCAAGCTTTTAGAAAATATATATTTTCTGTTTTTCGATGTACAAAATGGCCGAATACTAATATTTTCTTCGATCTTTTTTTAGGCGCTCCGCGGCGTGACATTTAGCATCCACAATTTTTTACCTACAACAAAAAACAAAAATTCTCGTCAATCTACATTAGAATACCTAGAGAAGTGCGTACGGAATTAAAAAAATATTGTTTTATTCAAAAGTTGTAGGTATTTGAACTTAAGAAATGAATTTTTCGTGAAAAATTTCGTTATAACTGCTCATAAACTGCTCATAAAATGAAAAGTTTTCGATTAATCAGAAATTCCGTACGTACTTCTCTGCGGAATGCAATTAGGAACATAACTTTTAAATTTGAAGTAAATCGAGTGACAATTGTTGTAGTTATTTGTCACGCCAATTGGAAAAAAGCTGTTTCGAGACATTTCTAGTAGTCGGCCATTTTGTACATCGAAAAAAAAAATATATTTTTCTTCTAACAGCTTGATATTCATATTAAATAGATGTGTAATTAATTTTATGAGTCAATCACTTTTTCGTACGAAAAAAATGTTTAAATTCGCACATGATTTTATACCCGTTACTGTGGCCTAAGGCCTTAAAGGTGAAACTAACTTTTACGTGAATAACCTCACCGAGGTTCGAGACTCCGGTGCGATACTCCCTTGCAACGAGCTGCCAAGAGTAATAATTGATTTTTCCAAACGCGATCGCACTGAGAAAGGCTCGAGCCTCGGTGTGGGTGTTTTTCGTGCAAGGTGACAAGAGAGACGTCAAACTTTTCATTGTCGATATTGCAGAGGACCTGGTGGTGGCGCAGACACTTCCACCCGGCGTCACCCAGAAGGACGTGGAGCTCTTCAAGGAGGCGCGGGAACGCGCCAATCGTTTGACCGTCGCCGCGGACGAGGAAGCCGAGTCGAGCAACAGCGGTCATCCGATTCCATCCCGGAATCCCGCGGCCATCGTTTTCGGACGTTACGAGGTCGAGACTTGGTACTCGAGCCCATTTCCCCAGGAATACGCGAGACTACCAAAATTATTCTTCTGCGAATTTTGCCTCAAGTACACGAAGAGTCGGGCCGTACTCGACAGACACATGGACAAATGTACCTGGAGACATCCACCGGCGACGGAAATTTACAGATGCAACGGTTTGTCGGTTTTCGAGGTACGCCCGAGAGAAAATTCAACTACGCCGTGTCAATAATTACATGATATTGATGTTTGCATCGTTGGAACCCAACGAATGTTTCGTAGACCAATTTTTTTGGCACATTTGGCCCTCTAAAATGACTCAAACACTTTCCAGCATTCTCATCAGAGATCTTTAGTCTCAATATGTAAGAAAATATTCTCGATGATAATGAAAATGAGGAAATAAAAAAAATGTAAGAATTTTTGTTGCGTTCGAACGATCCAAACTTCAACATCGTATAATTACGCGAGGGAGACTTCGGTAACGAAAATCGCTAATTCAGTGCAAAATATGGTAATTAATTACTTTGGTGACTTTTCCGATAAAAGAATCTAACATTTTTTTTTGCTATATTCTCATGAAGGGGCTATACCAGTGTGAACGCTGAAAATTTGGGTTACTTTCGGGAATTTTTTGGAAGAAAAGTACTCGATTAAATGTTTAAAAAAATTGAGAATATATTTGGCTACATTTGACCTATATTACATAATTTTTTCATAGAAAAATATTGAGATCCAAGCGACTTATGCGCTGCCTTCCGAGGTGCCAAAAAAAAGTTCCTCCACTGCTGACATGATTCCGGCCGATTGAGTAGCTAAAACCGAAAAAGGAAAAAAATGTCGTTAAACTAGAAGATATTTCCTGTACAATGACGTAGGATTTTCGAAAAATATAAAAATCTAACAAATTGGCGTGGTTATGAAAAAAGTCTGTTTTCTTGTCTCTAAAATGGTTGCTTTTTTCAATGCCAAATCGTCAATTTTCATCCAATCAAAAATATCCTACGTCATTGTAAAGTAAATATATTCAAGCGTACTCAGTTCAAATTTCAAGTCAACCGGATAATTGCTCTTTGAGTTACAATGTCAGCAAATTTGACAAATCTCATTTCGAGAAAAACGCGTTTAAATATTTAACTATCGATTTTCGCAAGATAAAATGATATTGATATAAACGATATAAATGATAATGAAATTCTTGAAAGTATAAACTGTCGAAAACGACAAAAAAATAGATTTTTTTAAAGTGTCACGCTGGTATAGCCCCTTAATAGTATTATAAATAATGATACTCAGACGGGGGAAGCTGAAATTCCCCCTTCCATAAATAGTTATGGGGTTTTGGAATTGGCGGAAACACGTGATAAAATAGGGCGTGACTTTTCCGAAAAATGAATCTATGTTTTTTTCGGCTATTTTGTCATTAATTGGGTTGTAAATGATGATATTTAGTCGGAGGAAGCTGAAATCCACCCCTCCTGCCCCATAAAAAGTTATGGAGTTTCGAAGTTGGCGGTAACACGTGATAAAATAGTAATGGCGAGTTTTGTACATTTGGTACATTCGATTTTTGTACATTTCGAACGTATTCGTACATTTCGTACATATGAAATGTATACAATACAGCAAAATAAAAACATACGTTGCTCGTGTATTTATGAACTAGTGAACAAGAGCGTCGTCAATATGAGTGAAATAAATTCTTCAGTTCGAAAAATGTCTTGTTCAGGATGCCACATGGGAACTGTCGAACTGTGCAGGTTTTTCGAAGATCGAGATCGGAGTGTCGACTTTTTACGACGTCGTGGTGTAGTGTTGGAAAATGTGAATTGTTCGTCGTGTGGGCAGCCGGCGACATACAGAATTACTTTTAACGGTTTTTGTTAATGAAAAATTTCAGTTTCCCCCGACTGTATATCATCATTTATAACCCAATTAGTGAGAAAATAGTAGAAGAAAATGTTTAACTAATTTTTCGGAAAAGTCGCTAAAGTAGATAATTACCCAAAATTAATCAAAAATTAATCAATTATCCATTTGGCGGTAACCTGAATTTGAAAATATAGGACAGAGGGAGAAATTAATTGATTGATTAATTGGTTGGTTGATTGATTGATTGATTAATTGATATATTAAGCTCTAGTGAACTAGGCAACAAAGCTCGAAATAAAGTTACTAATAGACCAAGTCACAAGATAAAAATAGATGCAAGATTTTACCAATAGCTAGAATGTGCGAAATTATGACCGACATTTGAGAGTAGGCCATGCTCTCACACGTAGATCTAATTGATAAACGGATATAATTATAATACGAAGCCGAGAGAGGGAGAATGCAAGAGGTCCAATTTTGTGGATAAGGAATGTCTTGAAAATATTCATACATATTGCTCGCTCAATTTTCCCCATTCGCATTCCGTTAAGGGGTTACACCTACCTCGTGGCCGGAAAAATTGCTGATTTTCATGACTTTTCTCAAAAGGAAATATTTCTTTACCATTTTTGGGACTTAGGGTACGTTTTATTACTACTTTTGGCTGTTACATGGTATTTTTTTTATTGATCTTTAAAAATGGCGGACGAATGGCACGGTCTTCTAAACGGGTTGCGGCGTCTCAAAAATGGTGAAAAAGTGTTTCCTTTTAAAAAAAATCATGGAAGTGAGCATATTTTCTCCTCGTCTTAAGGAGTTAGACCACAGTAACGAGTATAAAATCATGTGCGAATTTAACCCTTTTTTTCGTATGAAAAAGTGATTCACTCATAAAATTAATTACACATCTATTTAGTATGAATATCAAACTGTTGGAAAATATATATATATATTTTTTTTCGATGTACAAAATGGCTAAATACTCGAAACTTCTCGAAACAGCTTTTTTCCAATTTGCGTGACAAATAATTTCAACAATTTTCACTCGATTTACTTCAAATTTAAAAGTTATGTTCCTAATTGCATTTCGCAGAGAAATACGTACGGAATTTCTGAGTAATCGAAAACTTTTCATTTTATGAGCAGTTATAACGAAAGTTTTCACTGAAAATTCATTTCTTAAGTTCAAATACCTACACCTTTTGAATAAAACAATATTTTTTAAATTCCGTACGTACTTCTCTAGGTATTCTAATGTAGATTGACGAGAATTTTTGTTTTTTGTTCTAGGTAAAAAATTGTAGATGCTAAATGTCACTGAAAAAATTGTCAAATTCGCACATGATTTTATACTCGTTACTGTGGCCTAACCCCTTAACGTATCACTCCCCATAAGCATCTTCTACAATTTTTTCACTGAAAATATTTATAATTTTGTTAGAAAAAATGGTTTATGCAGAGCGTTGTTTGAAAACGTCCTACGCGGTGACCACTTCTGCTCGGAAGCAAATCATCCAAAATAAAAAAATCAAACGTATTTAGTCTGCATGAAATTATCCATTGCTTGGCCAAAGGATTCAAATAAAAATCGGTTTCCTTTATGGCCGCAGTCCAAAGTCAAAGACTCGATTTTCCCGCAAAAAACGCTCTACTTTCGTCAATAAAAAAAAACTATGCATCGAAAGAGACATTCCTTCGTTCAAGCGCTGCCTTTTGATATGTAAAAGGAGCTTGTGAAATTTGAAGTCGACCTATGCAGTGATTTCGAGATATCGTGATCACCGATTTTAAAAAGATCATTCTGAAAAAAAAAACGCGTTTAAAGTTTGCCGGTTCGCGGAACTTCCAATAAACGCGCTAACTCCCTAAACTTCGAGCGAAACAACTTGAATTTTTCCCAGAATATTTTTAAACGTTACATTCGGAGAATCCGTCAAAAACCAACACTCGATATTTTCCAACCTTCAAGCAGCCGTAAGCCCTCTCGTGACCAGTCTCGACGCTTGTTTTTTGCAGATCGACGGAAACGTGAACAAGATCTACTGTCAGAATCTCTGTCTCCTGGCGAAATTGTTCCTCGACCACAAAACCCTCTACTACGACGTGGAGCCCTTCCTCTTCTACGCGGTAACGAAGAACGACAAGTACGGCTGTCACTTGATCGGTTATTTCAGCAAGGAGAAGCACTGTCCGGCCCAGCGTTACAACGTATCGTGCATAATGACACTGCCGCAATATCAGAGACAGGGTTTCGGTCGTTTTCTCATAGAGTTCAGTTATCTGTTGTCGAAGGTCGAGGGTATACCGGGCACACCGGAGAAGCCACTCTCCGATCTCGGGCGTGTCTCCTACTACTCGTTCTGGAAGAGCGTCGTGCTGGAATATTTGGCGGCGCATCGTGACGCGAGAGAGATCAAGTTGGGCGACGTGACGCGCGAGACGGGTGTATCGGCGCACGATATCGCGAGTGCCCTGCAAATGCTCGGTTTCGTGAGGACCCTCGACACGAGCGTGAAAGATTCTTCGCGTTCGCGTGTTGCGATAGTCGTCGATTGGTCAAAGGTCGACGCTCATATGGCAAAAGTCGCGAAAAGCTCGCGGATCATCCTCGACCCCGATTGCCTAAGGTGGATACCGCTGCTGACGCAAATACCGAATCCTTATCAGAGTCCGGAGGAAGGTGGTGACACGAGCCCCGAGGCGTCGCCCCTCCTGGAGGTGGCAAAGCCACCGGTAGCCGCGATCGTCGAGAAGATACAGCGCGTGAAGATAAGAAAAAAGCCCCGAGGTCGTCGAACGGGTCAGCGTCGTAGTTCGCCATTGAAACAGAGGAATTCCCACAAACCCGCCACGCCCAAGGATCGAAAGGACACGTCGATCGTCGCGACGCCCGAGACGCCGACGACGTCGACGCCGACAACGACGGCAACGACGCCGACGACCGCGAGGAGCCCGAGCAGCGCGACGCCCTCCACGACCGCGTCCAGCACGCCAACGACGTCATCAACCTCGACGGTAACGACGTCCGCGATCACGGCGACCGAGACGCGCAAAGAAATCAACGTTCCTACCACCCCCGAGGCGGAGGATATCGAGGAAAAGGTCGAGGAGCCTCCCCGTGCGACGAAAGCTAAAACGCCCCTCGTCACGGCGAGCCTGACACCGAGAAATTCCCGTCAGTCCGTCAAGGATGCGAAAATATTGACGAGCCTCGTCACCAGTACGCCAAAGGTCGCGGCAACCTTCGCGAGCACGCGCAGGCAGCGAATACGAACGCCGAAGACGACCCCGGCGCACGTCGAAATCCCGGTCACCCAAGCGGTTACGCCTTCCCGAAAGCGCAAACATTCCGAAGTATCCGAGTCCCCGACGAGCGAGGAAAAGACGAGCGCCAGGCCGGCGGCGGATCCGGCGAGCGTGACGATAGTCGCGAGCGCGCGGAAGAGAACGCGAGAATCGTTGCGCGAGCGAATGAGAGAGCGGGAACGCGACAGGGAGCGCGAGAACGAGAAGGAACGCGAGAAAACGAGAGAGAAGGAGAAAGAGACGAAAGAAACCGCCATTGCCGTAGAGACGCGGAAAACGCCACCGAAGGAACAACAGATCGCGGTACAGCAGACAACGACAGCGACAACCACGACACCAACGACGCCGACAACTACGAATCCCCAGAGGCCAGCCAAGAAGCAGAGCAAACTGGACGATATTCTGTTGAAAGTTACGAGCCGACAAACGAAAAACCTCCAGGCGAGACAAGCGCGCGAGAAAAAGGCCCAGGACGAGGCTAACAACGGACGTCACTGCAACGGTAGCAAAGACGATCCGAAATTGATCGTCGAAACGACGCCGATTGTGAAAAGTTCGCCTGCTCTGTCGCGAAGAAGCAGAGCCAAGGCCGCGCTCACGGACAGTCCAAAGATGCCCGAACTCAAGCCCGAAGCCGCCGCGTCGAAGCAGGACGAGAGAACAGCCAGTCCCGCACTCGTGATCGCACCCGCGATCTCACCGTTGCCACCGCGAGGCAAATCCGCCAGTAACGCGTCCACCGGCAAACAATTGACCATACCGGAAATGTTCCCGTCGCAGAAGGAAAACACCGTGGCGCCTCCGGACGACTCGATCGATAAGAAAGAGTGCCCGGAGGAAAATGGTATAGTCGCGACGACCGAGAGTGAGCCACCGACCGGTAGTCCGGGTGAATACGAGGGCGGCGACGAGGACGAGGGCGAAGAGGACGAGGAGCTCGTCACCCCGAGATCCAAAACGGTCGCGCAGACCGCGCGCCCTCCTCACGCCAGCAAGCTCAAAGAGAAGAAGAAACCGCCGGAAAAGAAGCCCGCGGCCAATCAACCAAAGGAACAGGAGATCCAAGCGGTGGTGGAAAAAGCGAAGCCCGAGGAAGACACGGAAGCGATTGAGGAAGAAAAAGTGGACGAGGTAGCGACGAGCCAGGCGAAAAGAACCGCCAAGAAGAAACGAGAGACCGAGGTTAAGATCGTCAAGAGCAAAGAAGCGGACGAGAAAGTGACGCGAACGAGGCAAGAAGTCGAGTTGGACACTCCGGACGCGGTGGAAACCGCGTCAGGCGAGAAAGTCTCGGAAGCTCCGATCGAGGTGATCGATAAAGTATCTCGAGACGAGCCAACGAGAGTCGAATCGCCGATCAAAACAATGCCCAAGTCACGGGAAGCTACGCCGGAACCGGCGAAGATCCCCGACGATGCGCCTGATAAAGCAGCCGAGGTAGAAACGAAGCCCGTTGACAAGGCAGCGGAAGAGGAGGACGAGGACGATGAGGTAAAAGCCGTACCGGAAACGCGCCCGCACAGTCCATCACCCCAGAAAGAAGTGACGACTGGCCGCGGCAAAGCCGAGGAGATCGAACCGTTCGAATCGACGATTACAAAGACACCGCCCGATTCGCCATCGATCCCGAGTGCCAAGGACGCGACGAATTCCGTCAAAAAGGACGACAACGTTGTACCTCAGGAAAGCGCGTCGTCAACCGCGATCGAGGAATCGCCAAAAGCAACCGCGGCGCAGGAGCCAGCGAAAATCGTCTCGAGCGAGTACAATCGTGACGCCGCAATGCAAACGAGCCTCGCCGTGCAACACGGTGACGAGAAGGACAATTCACCGGAAAGCGGAAAAACAACGCCGCACTTGGAGAATCCAGGCTCGGTAAAGAGGACACCACCGTCGCAACCGGATCTTCCCTCGATGGGCGTTTACACACCGGACTCGACCACGAATTCCGTACACTCGTTGCACTACGGTCAATGCGATTTGGACGTGTCGCAATTGGGCCTCGAGTCGCCCACCTCGATAGCGAGCGATCTCGCGTCCCAGCACAGCGTTGAGAGGCCACCGAGCGCTTTGCCGACGCAAATGCAAACGAGCGTGGCCCCCATTACGACACCCGCGCAAATAACCACGACGCAAAGTTCCGTCGGCGTCAATATGGCTGCCCAGGTCCAACAGTATGCGGATTGCGCGTTGCCACAACAACAACAACAACAACAACAGCAGCAGCAGCAGCAGCAGCAGCAGCATGGGTCGCACGTGATGCATCCGATGCACGGACCAGGGTCCTCGAGTCTTCAACAGCCACGTACGCCGCAGTCCCACGGTGCACAACACTCCATAGCGACCCAGAGTCCGCAGCCGATGCAGCCGCACACCCCCCAACCGATACCCCAGTCGCACACTCCACAGCCGATGGCCCAGTCGCACACTCCACAGCCCATGGCCCAGAGCCACTCATCGCAGAGCATAACGGCGCAACAGCAAATGAGCCCTCAACCGATACCTCAGCAGTCTCATACACCGATACCCCAACAGAGTCACACACCAATACCGCAGTCTCACACGCCCCAGCCCATGCAACGCTCCATGGTCCAGCAGCAAACTCAAGGCCAGAGCATCTCTCACGTCCAGCAGCAGCAACAACAACAACAGCAACAACAAGCTGCTCATCAGCAGCAGCAGCAGCAGCAATCGGCGTCGCAACAGCTGCAGAGCCAATCTCACGGGAGCAGCAAAAGAGCGAACGGCTCCCAAACCAGCCACCGTTCACGCTCGAACGCCCAGAGTCGTTCGCATCGGGCAACCCCACCCACCTCGCACTCCCAGAGCTCCGGCATTCAACACTCGGGTGCGAGTCCCCACGGAGCCTCGAGCAGCCACACGACAGTCGCTCACGGTGGTGGCGGAGGTTCGTCGTCCCATCTGCCCCCGCAGTATCAACAATCGGGCTCCATGAGCGTACCACCGATGTCACATCCTCACAGTCACACTCACGCTGCCCATTCACACAACATGGCCGTCATATCGCAAGGCAATTACATGGCTGTTGCCTCACAGGCGTTTCCCTCGCAGAATACATACGTCATACAGCATCGGGCCGGAAGATCCGGCGCTCCCAGCGTACCATGCACAACAGCGACGAATTTTTATATTCAAACGAGCGGTATGCCACCCCATTCGCACAGTACGGCACCACCGCCCTCGCTCACCGCCACGGGCAATCATCAAACGACGAACTCGTGCAGTCTCGCGAAACTTCAACAATTGACGAACGGATTGGACATGACACCACCGCCGTCCATGAATCTCACACCACCACCGCCCATTCCTCACACAATGACGCCACCGCAAAATTCGCGACAGTTGCCGACACCGCCACAGGTGCCGTTGGGCTACGCGAAGAATTATTACAACGTTAACAGCGTACCGCCACCGGTTACGTCGGGACCACCGAGCAGATCCGCGTCGAGATCGTCGGCCAACGCGAATATGGCGAGCCTCGGACAAGCTTACGCGAGCGATGGGATTTATAGGCAGAGCCTCGATCCAGCGAGCGGATGCCCGCAGATGCAAAGCGCCGCGTCCAGGGTCAGCCCAAATGTCGCACTCAATAGCAATTTAATGGCGGCTGCTCAGTATGGATACAGGGTCGCTCAGCCTGCTACAGGTTACATGAATCAGGCAGCTCAGATCGGCGGATTCATGAATCAAGCGAGCCAATTGCCGGTCGGGGTTGTCAATGTGCCTGCGCCTTACTCCCAGGATCCACATCAGCAAAATCCCGCCGCCGTTTATACCACGTATCATAGCTATATCAACGGAAGCCTCATGCAACCTCTCAACGGCACGATGAGGCCTCGCTAGCTCGGAACGTCGCGCGAAGAGACTAGTGGAGAGGCGAGACTTCTTCGGGGCTGATTTTCGTCATTTCCGGTCGCGAACGGATGCGAACGGTTCATCATCCCTTGATGCTGACGTCGCCAAGATTGGACACTCGAATCCCGGGATCATTGAAACACAAGGGTAACTTCGCCTCGGGCGTGCGAGATAAGGACGAACGCCACGAACTTCCGGTTTTCGGATCGACGCGATCCACTCGTCAATCCCACCGGATACAATAAATCAATTGAAATTCAAAGTCACAGGGATATACGTGAACGTGATAAAACGACGATTCGAGGGACGTAATACAAGAGGAAATATTTTTATTCGGGGCTTTAACGTTTTATGGGAACGAACTGTTTGCCGCGAAGTTTGCCACACGCGCTGTCTTCTCGTCCCGGAGGGTTTATGATTTCTGTAAAGAAAATTCACGCATTAGAGCCGCGGGTTGAACGCGAAGAGTAAGAATAATAGACGCGGAGTTGAGGGTCGATGTAAACGCGAAAGGAAAGTAGTGTTCCATGATTATATGAACATACGATTATTTCTGTTTGATATTATTCGATTGTTGAACGATGATGGGCAAGATGCCGCGTTATTGCTTACGTTTATTCTCTCGAGGCACCCTGTACTTGACCCTGTACCATAATAGAATTACTCTAAGATTACTGTCAGCATCAACGTCATCGTTATCATCAATCTTCAACGACATTATTATCGGCATGATATTAATCCAATGTCGTTAAACGAAGGGAATAAGAGTTTTATAAAACGGCACACGGACACCATTTTTAATCGATAAATCCACACCTAACAAACACGGAAGAGAAAGAGGACGTTGCGCTATTTAAATCACTTGCCGATTCACTATTTTCACGTGTATTATTTCTTCTCTTTCGCACTCTCTCTATCTCTCTATTCTTTTTCTTTTTTATAGCTATTAATGATTAATTGTTGGAATTCGCTTCCTCGAAATGTTTTACGAAATGGAATTTATTACGATGAGAATTGTATATTTGTGGTGGCTATTCTGCAAGATGTCGCAACGTCAACGACATAGACACAAAAGTGCGAGCCACACGCGACCCGCCCGCGTTGGAATTTACTATTATCGCTATTATTGTCATCGCGAATTGTCATAATTTTCTTTTTTTTTATATGTAAAATTGCGACGAAGCTGGAAGGGTGCAAGAATTTGAGCGAATGAGTGAGAGTTGCATATGCTTATTAGTATTATCGTTATTATTATTATTAATTATTATTATTATTATTATTATTAATTATTATTATTATTATTATTGACTAACGTGCGCAGTTCTTCGCGAGCAAAGCATTCGTAGGTTTTTCTTTTTCATCCCCACAGTGCCCATTCCTCGCATTTTCAATGCCTGTATGTCCTTCCTGAAATCGTACCTTAGTTTTGCGCCATTTGCGAAACTGCGACACTTTGCAGAATAATTCGAAATATATTTAATTTTAACGTGTTAATTTTTTTTCAGAACATTGGAGATAAAGTTTTTGAAGAAAGGAGAAAAAGAAAACAAATGTTTGAGTGACAACAGGAGTGCATGATGTCTGCGAGGAATCGCAACCGGCGACGTAGTTTTTAGACTTCTCGGCGTGTGCGCGTCACGTGAGGCGCGTAGTATATTTGAAAAAGAAAAAAACAACAATATAAAAAAAAAAGAAAGTTAGCAAGTGAGAGAGGAAAATGAGAAGCACGAAAAAAAATTCACGTCCGGGATTATATAGTGTAAAAATTACATGAATATTTATTGTACATAGATATTAAAGAAAAAAAAAGTACTACTAACAAATAAAAATTGAAAATCATGAATTAAACATAACGAGTCTTCGTACTTTATTTTCCGGGGACTTCCGGTGTAACCTTTGCAGCTCCCAAATCCGCACGGAATGTGTTTTCGTTGTATATATAATATATATATATATATATATATATATATATATATATATATATATATATATATATATACATACAAATGGATATACGAGGAATTTCGCTGTGATGATTTAGAACGAAGCGGCACTCGACACTTCCGGCGTACTTCAATTTCTACGGAAAAGAATAAGAACGTGTACCGATTACAATTCTTGCGATTGTAGTTGCGATTTCGTGAAAAAATACCATTTTCATTTTGAAAAGCTTCGCGCCATCGTTGACGCGATATTCAATCGGCCATATTTGGTTTTGGCGTGGAAACCGAATTTCCGGGGGAGGGCGGATACGAAAATGGTGAATAAAAAAATTATTCAGCCAACAGGGGACGACGCCGCGTTAAGGGAATGTACAAGGTCAACATAACCTCACAATTTTTAAACCCAAGTTTCTCATAGATGGTTAATTTTATTAGAAAACACAAAGCATTAGGCTCTGGAGAATTCCCTGACGCAGAGCTTAATGATTTCCTTTTGTCCTAAATGTTATTCATCTCTGAGAAATCTCTGTTCGAACATTTCAGCTATCTCTCTCGCACTCATATGTCACGTGGTAGATCTTCTACTTCGCCTTAAGGAGTTTCGATGCCGTTCCTTGGCTGCAAGAGTGGGGATGAAAATACAATGTTTTCGGCAGCCTGCCAACTTCTTGCGAATAATATTTCAAGGAAAAATTAATTATTATTCGGCAATTTCTGACTCGCTATATTGTTGAAAAATATTTCTAAGCCAGGAAGTGATATTAACAGTTATCATTTTTGTTATTGAACATAAATATGTTGGAATTTTATTCAAGGATTGTTTGTGCCATTGGCACGACTGACTATCGCTAAAGCGACGTCGGCTCCAGGTTACTTACACGGTAGAAAAAATTCAACGTTTCATAAAGATTTTTTCATGAGACAAGATCGAGAAAACGTTAAAATTGTCGAGCGGACGAATAAATACTTTTTTTTAACAAAGTTCAAATGCTGTAACACTATGTACGTTTTAAACACCCGCCTATTTTGAAATACCCGCCAGTTAATGCTTGACTGCGAGTGGCTCACTCGACGTAGCCAGTTAACGCGGCGTTGCCACGTTTAACCTACAAGTTTCGTTAAGGCGGGATATACATTTACAACGATTAAGGCGGGATATAAATTTACAACGGAATATACATTTTCTGTTTTTTTCTTTAAACGTTAGAACTATATATTTAGAATATTTTTACAAAGTTTCAAAGCAAAATTCCAAAAACTTCAAACGTTACCGCTCAGATTCGGAGCGGAGGTAACCTTCAAAAAGGTTTTTCTCAAAACTGCATTTTCGAAATAGACGTGCAGGATTACTCAAAAACTAGAAAACCAATTGAGTTGAAACTTGGTAGAAATATTGATAATATTCTCCGCCATTTTGATGATGAACTAATTTTTTTTTTAAATTCTTTTGTATACTTAAATATACTATTAATGTATACCTACAGTTTGATAAATGTAGAGAAATTATTTCTTAGTTTAAAAAATCCCTCAAAATTGCTTAATTTTTCCCGTTTAAATGTATATCCCGCCTTAATGTCCGAAAACTAAACCGTTCGAGCTTCACATCTTTTTTCGAGTATTATCAATGAACGAAGTAGAGAAGGCTCTTAATTTTCCGACACATTCCCAACACTATAATCCCACTTTGCTCAATTTTTCATTAAAATCGATGTATTATTTTGCTCCCTACAGCCCTATAACTAGTGTTTACGAGGTGGCACGTGTATTGCCAAATGGATGAAGATTCAACTTGACCCTTAAAAATCTTCGAAACTATGTTGCGAAACGGATTAGTCTTTGGAAAGTTAATGCATCCTAAATTAATCTCTCGGTGATATAAATTTCAATCGTCTACAAGCATTTTGATTTTAGCCTCAATGCTCCTTAAGGGGTCTTCTCACATTGTTCTTGCTATAAATCGAATAGTAACTTATTCTTATGGTAAAGCACCGCTTTAGCGAAAATAAAATCGATTTTTTGAAAATTCCACTGTGGCCTTACCCCTTAATGTATTTCGGAAGGGTATTTATTAAGTGTAACAACTTTAATATCAATATCTATAATATAAACCTATCCAAAAAATCGTGAAAATAGCCTTTTTTAGCGTCTAAAGTGAGAAGACCCCTTAATTTGACTTCATTTGGTTCGAGGATATCGTACTTCATCAATTTTCTCTTCTTCTTGCGTTCCTCTCGTCTCTTCTTTTCCGCGTTTGCGAGATCGATGTACTTTTTTCTCTCGTCCGAGGACATTCTGGACCATAATTTACCGGCTACTCGGGCAATAACAGTCACGTGCTCCCGGGGTTTTTTGCTCCGAAGCCTCAGGAAGAATATGATGAAGGGATTGGTGGCCCGCGGTACCTTCTTCTGCAGTCTCGGGTCGCTCGATGTTCCGCCGCCGGTAACGTTGTTACCGACACCCCCGCGCCGCGACCGCGATCCATCTGTGCTGCGCGTCAATAATAACTGGAAAAGTACGACTCTCGTACGCCCGGCTCTGCTACACGCGCGAACCATCGCGAATTTCCCCCACGAGCTCAAAGCCGCAAAGCCCAAAATTACCTCTCGTAGTTCGTTCCGTCCGCGCCCCTTCGACGATCCTTTCTCTGCTTGCTCGGTACCGAATTCCCATTGCCCATATCTTCAACCTCGTGCAATTTTTTTCACGAAAAATTTAACCCCTTCGAGACAATTTTTTTTCGATCGCGTCCTCTCGCGTGCTTGTACGATTTTTTTTTTCGTGGAATTTAGAAAAGTACAGCGCGAGGAACTTTATCGCGTCATCTGTGGGATTTGGCGGTTTAACGAATGGCTCTTATTTTTTTTATTTTTTCAAATTTGTACAGTCGAGAAGAATAAATTGGCGAGAGGCTCGCGAAAAGCAACGTCAGAATGACATTTCCATGTCGCGAGAGAAAGACCCATGTTGTTTTTTGTTTGGCGAGCGCTTCAATTGTCAATGAGTACGTGTCGGAATGAAAACTCAGCGGAAAGCTCAGCGTGAGGCTGAAACACACGTCGTCTCTCCCGCGCTGCCTACAGCGCTACTAATGCCATCTCTCGCACTCGTCCCTACCTCGCGTTGCCTCGTGAAAAAATAACGTCAAAAGACGCAGATTTTCGTCTAGACATACATACGTTCCGTGAAACTTCAACTTCGAAGTTTTCGCAAGTTCCACACTGGAACGTGCTCGAAAAAAATCATATCAAAATCTGGACAATACGACGCAATTTTGTTTTTGGAATTTTATTATTAATGCGTGGAGCGAATATGTCGACAAGATATCGACTGCGGCTAAATTCACGATTTTACACGAGAGAATTTGCTTAGGTTGCTCAGACTGTAAGTTTCCTTTTTTTTTCGAAGTTTTTTAGTCGAACTTTTTGAAACTTCCGAGATGAAGTTTCATTGGACGTAACTAAGTTTACAATAAAAGTTTAACCTTCATCGTTGCAGCGTTTGACGCTCCTTGATTTGAAGATATGTTTGGACCTAAGTCGATCGAAAAAAAGTATACGAGGACTGTGAATTCGTCATGAAAAAGAATGTACCAGAATGAAAAACGTTTTTTTTGTATAGATTCGCGAAATGGCGCTTTTTACACAAAATGGCTGATGCGGATGTATAGACCATATAGGGTGATTCACAACTATTGAGGTTCCCTGCGTGAGCATATAGGGTGTGTCATTGCGGACACGTTTTTTTTTAATGTCGTTTGATAAACCAAGCCACACTAGTTGCTATGCAGAACGTGCGGAACCCGTTCGGACAAATGCATTTTAAAAAATTTCAATTTTTTGGTGAAAACAATGAACACGACGATTCGCTTTGCAAACTGACAATATGATTTAATAATTTTGGTTTATTATTTATTCAATACTTGAAGAGAAAAATTTCTTTGAAATTTACTTTAAAAAACTAAATACTTTTCCATCAACAAATACTATAGGAAAAATTTCCTGAAAAGTGGAACATTTTTTAAAACGTACCATTTTTCGAATTTTCCGTTTTCCCGGAGTCGCAGATTAATCGGTATGTCATTTAGTCATTTTTCCGTCTTGAAACTTTGAACGCGTTTTCCCGAAAACCACTTTTTCGTGAACCTCGTACGAGATAACTCAAAGACTTTCTAATCGATCATTTTGAAATTCCGCAGACTTTTAGATAACATGATTACCGTCTGTGTGAACCTAAAGTTCCTTGAAAATTATTCAAAAAACGAGTTTTTCATTGACAAATGCTATTATTCATAAATAAATTCATAAAAATGGAACATTATTTCAAACGCGTACCATTTTTCGAAGTGTTGCTTTTCTTTGCATTTTTGAGGTTCACATAGAGCGTGCGGGTCTTAGAAATCTTAAACTTCTTGGCTCCGATGTTTCAGATCGATGCACCAGACGCTAGGTTGCACACCATGGCATTTTTAAATATTAAAAAAAAATGCTAAAATAAAAGATGTAACAATATGTACATAACATTTTTATCATGTAGAATAAATGGTCTTTAATAAAAAAAATCGTGAAGATTCGCTTATTTTCGGCTGCCTAAAGACTTAATACTTGAAGAAAAAAATACCCTTAATACTTGAAGAAAAAAAAACGCGCGTAAGCACCTACCGCGCCATTGTTCACCCACCATCGGACTTAGGATGCGAATATCTCGGCCAATTTCCATCGCATGACATTTAAGGGCGGAGATACTTTCAGGCAAAGAAAAAATTTGCTGATTTTCATTATTTTTTTCTTAAAGAAAGATTTCTTTACCGTTTTTGAGACTTAGGGTATGTTCTATTACTACTTTTGACTATTACATCGTATTTTTTTTATTTTTAATAATCTTTAAAAATGGCGGCGGTATGGCAGGTTCTTCTAAACTGCATTTTCAAAACTGACGTGACGTATACCTGAAAAACTAATCGACCGATTCTGATGAAATTTTGTATAAATCTTTCTAACCTTATTGTCTAAAACGAGCCCCTAAATATTTCTGAAAATTAAAAAAGAAAGTAATTTCTTTATTGCAATTTTTTTCCGGAAAATTCAATTTTTTTGTTTCAAAGCGTACTATTTCAGCGATTTTCAACATTTCTCACTTTTTCTTGGTTCATATTCTGCGTATGTGTTAATGAAAGAAAAATCTTCGTTGAACTTTTTGTTCAGATTAATCCCGCCGCACCCCGTTTGGAAGACCGTGCCATACCTCCGCCATTTTTAAATATTAATAAAAAAAATACCATGTAACAGCCAAAAGTAGTAATAAAACGTACGCTAAGTCTCAAAGATAGTGAAAGAATCTTTTTTTTTAATCATGAAAATCAGCAATTTTCGTCTAAAGATGTCTCCCCCTTAAAACAAAGAGTTTAGCTGCCAATGACACACCCGATAAGCTCACCAAATGAGCCCTAATAGTGTCAGTCACCCTAAACATATGTAATATCTTCGCGTGCAAACTTATCGACATAATTTTACAACAGATCATTTTCTCTATTTTACAATTCTCCGCCGGCGGCCCATTTGCTCTTTTTATTTTTATTTCGTTTGTCAATGCCGCAATAGCAGGATTCTTTTTGCGCGTCGACGAAACTTTTGCAGCCGAGCGTCGTTGTGCCCGTGTACAGCATCTTAGCCGCAGCTTTGCACGTGTTTACCACCGTAGTCCCGGTGTTCTGATAGCCCTCGCAGTATTTGTACAGGCATCGCTTGAACTCGAGATCGCACTTGTCCTTGTCGGAGTTGCAAGTGTCGTAACAAATGTCGTGCGCGTCGCAGCACTTTGTCATCTCCGTGAGGGGAAGATACTCTTGATTGATCTTCGTAAAAAATCGTAAAATTTCGAGAGATTAGTCGTGGAAGCAACCGTACGTGCGGTTGAAACGGATGACCGACGGTCGATACTGAACGAAAAGATAAACGCCGGAAGTTGTACCTCAAAACCAAGGGAGCCACATCCGTTGCTCTGCGGCTTGTGATTTCTGTCCGGCTTTGGCGTCACGCCTGAAATTATAAACACATTTATCCATTTATTTTTGTCCCGATACATCAGCGTTATCGTGTTTATTTTAAGCTTGTTTGGATTTCACTTTTATTCAACCTTTTTTTTCTCGGGAATTCCATTTATACCGCCTTGATATTATGGTTCTCAGTCACTTCGTCCCGATCGAGAATTTGCAGACTATTTTGCTAGTGGTAGCGTATACAGTGTGATTCACAACCATTTTGATTCCTTTGGTGAGCATATAGGATGGGTAATCGCGAGCAAAATGCTTTTTTTTAATGTCGTGCGACAATAGTTGCCCGAGATATTCGCGTTCAAAGCCCGACGCTGAGTAAACGACACGTTGATCACGCGCGAATGTTTTTTTTCCTTCTTCAAGTCTGACTTAATAAATGAAAATTGTTGAATCATATTATCGATTTTTGAAGCGACTGTCCGGGTTCATTATTTTTTATGAAAAAAGGCAAAATTTAAGAAAAAACAATGCACTTCTCTGGCGTGGATTCGAACCCGCGCTCGATTCGGCTTGAACGCTGTGCGCATGAGCAACTAGGGTAAACTGACCAGTGAATGGACGAAAACTAATTTATATTTAAGGTAATCCTGGCTGGGGAGTGACTCAGATAATGAGGCAAACTGGCAGTTCTCGCTTCTGCCACCCGAAGCGCTGCTAGGTAGAAGTTAGCCAATCAAACGCAGGTCTGAACAGCTGTGCAACGGCGCAGTTTTTTTCGAAATAAACATAGCGTCTGTTCGGTTTAGCAACACTTTCTACAATTTCAATAGATACAGTAATAGAAGGTCCTCAGAAGGCGCAAGAAGTGTAGAAAAGTGTAACCAAAACGAACAGACCCAATATTTGTAAGAGCGATATAAATGGACAATGATTGAGTATTTTTTCACTCCTGAACCCCCGGGCAGAATGAGAATTATTATTTCAGTAGACTGTATTTCTCGTATGTTCGAACTTCTGTAATATTTTTATTTCGTCTTTCACCATTTGAGTAGATGGAGTATGAACAAAGTTGTGCGGTCTAAATTTTTGTTCCTCACAAATAATGTTTATTCTTAGTATATTGCATTGCTTGTTTGTTTCTACAACTTTGATTTTTGCTTTTGCTTTTTAAACAATGTTAAGAAGAACCTGAAACTAAATATCATGGAAGAGGAATTTAAAAAAAGAAATGAACGCATTGTGTATGTTTAAACGGCACCGTTTTGATTGATTTGTCAGTTTGACGAGTTTTTTTTTTACAACAAATTGTTTTTGCCGGTTTTGGTTTTGTTGATAGGCGAACTGGCGCATCCTCAATCGAATATAATAAAATATTGCGAAGAATAAAGTCGGGCCCACACTAAGCGGTTCTACCGGAGCGTTTCAGGTAGTTTAGATTTCTAGAAACGTTGTGAACACATGTACTGGCTGTCAGGAGGTTATTTTTCCATTGCTGTATATCTATATCTACAATACCACTTCTACTTGACAGCGCTTCCAGCGGATAAATGTGAAACTACGTTTTTGCCTCACTAACGACGACACTTTCCACCATGCAAAAACGCCGGCGTTTCCAGACCTGTATGTAAGACCGTGGTTTACCCTATCACGGCCATTTTTCCACTCACACTAAAAAAAAAGCATTTCGTTCGGAACGACACACTCTCTATGCTCACAAAGTGAGTCCTAACAGTTGTGAATCACCCTGTACCCAGTTCTCGTTTGCGAAGCGTGACTCACACGTATGTCAACCATTATTTCGCTTCGTCACGCAAAAACAACTCGGTATATCCATTATTCGGAGGTTACGTATCGTCCCCACCGCGTGCAATGATTCCGCGAATCCGATAAGGACTTTTATCGAGAGCCTACCGACCACAAAAACGCACAATTTCTATCTCACCTCCGGGACACTCGAAGACGCACGTTTCCTCGACAGCCGCGTCGAAGACTTCGTGTATGTCCTTGATCTTGCGTGCCACGGTGATGGCATTTTGGAAGAAATCACCGAATATCGTTTCCGCGGTTAGTACAGCGTCGCGGAGATTGCCGAGCAAGCCTGCCCCGTAGCCGGACCAAGCGTACGCGAGAAACGTCAACGCGTAGATAAATGTTTTACGCCAGACCAACAGATCCATCGCGACGCAACAGTTTTTCTTTCTCCTTCCCGCCAACTCATCCGCGGCCGTTCTCCTGCCTACTTTTACCTTTTTTCACCTTGTTACACACGCGCCCCGTACTCGGCTGAAAACAAATCGATTTACGCGGAAGCCCTAGACGGTTATGTACCTCGCGGTCTGTTACGACCTGCGACGCACTCGCGGTATTTTTGGGACGACTGATCGCCTGCGCTACCTTAGACTCAAGCTTGCGCTGCATAAATGTAGAACTGTTGTAACTTGGGGCTAAACGGAGATTACGTTATTCAACCGTACACTCGTTTTCAGTGTTTGTGTGTGTATATATATATATATATATATATATATATATATATATATATATATATATATATATATATATATATATACATATAAATGTGTGCGTGTGTGTGTGTAGATTTGGCTCGGACATCGGAAAACCGGGCGCGTTGACGTTGGTCCACGTGGGTAGAACACGTGTTGGCCTCTCAGTGGATCCTCCGAATTTTCGGCTCATAATTATACATATATGTACACGTGTGTGCCTGAGAGAGAGACAAAATGAACGTTTCGAACTCGTTACACCTATATACGTTAAAAATTCATCGATAGATGAATTTTTTTATCGTACCGGTGCAAAATCGTTCGGATATTCATTTGAATGTACATTAACAATGTTGTGTACCAAATTTAATTGAAAATATTTGCAATTAAAGAAGTTATAGACAATCTCGTGAAGGACCCCTAGTGCAATTTTTTTCCGAAAAAATCCGATTATTTCCGGAAAATTTTTCCGAATTTTTCTATGAATTGGAACAAATATGAAGAATTCGGAGTTTTGCCGACAATTATTTTTACGCAAACATCCGAGTTTCTCCGAATTTTTCCGAATATTTCATCATTTTAATTACGATCACGGGAAAATCTCGGAAATTATATAAAATAAAAAATATAGATAAAAAATGAATTCTTGCTTTTTGTTTGCTCAAATTACATTCCTCCAGTTATCAAGTAACGCAACTAACAAAATGAAAATGCATGATCACCTGTTCATCAGTTATATATATTAATAGAAAAAGTACAATATTTTAATTATTAAATAAAATCTTTTGCTATTCTTACTTATTGTTTCTCTCATAAAAAATACTTTGATTCTTTGTTCTTACATAGAAAAATACTTTGTTTTTACCGAAAATGCGTTTTTTGCTTGTTGATTGTTACTTAAAAAATAAATGATTCTTTTTTCTTGGTTTTATTGTAAAAAATTGGTTCTACGGTTGTATTATAAATTTACAACTAAAAAAAAATTGTTTTGTACCGAAACGATTTTTCGTAGACGCAACCAACTAGAAACGCAAGTTTTGTTTTTACGAAAATTTAATTTCTTTTCATCTTTAAGTTTTCTCCGAATATCTCCGCAGCCGTTCACTCACGTCATAGGAAAAAGAGAAATTGCCGGGAAAAAAATGAGAAATCATGAATTTTCAGTAAAAAAAAAAGTGTTTTTGGGAAAAAGACCAGTACTTGAATCTGTTTTGAATCATTTTTTTCTCCGAAAATCTCAAATATGACTAAAATATGAGAAATTATGAGAAATTATGAAAAATTTGGAAAAAAAATAGCACTAGGGACCTTTGAACGTGAGGGTCCCAACGATGATTGTGGCCAGCTGGTTGAACTGAAATAAAAAGAAACGAGTTTGTTTCTCACTGTATATGTAAACAAATCTTTTTAAGAAGCAAGCTTTTATTTAATGTTATTTAACATTAATTTTCTCTATACATTTTTTTTATAAGAAATTTATTTTCTACTAAAAAGTAGAAAATAATTTTTCTTACCAAGTCACCTATATGTGGCTATAAATAAAAGATTGGGGCGCTCAACTTCTTAAATGTTTAGTCAATTTGATCAATTCAGTTTCATTAACCGTATTTAATTTGGCACAAAAGTAATTAGAGAAATTATTATCACACATTTATACTCAGTTTCAGGATTTTTATTTAAGAAATCTAAGGTTGTTTTACAGTAAACTAAATACAGTTGATACGTTAACAGATTTATGTTAATGAAAGATTATATGTCTAAATTTTAAACACCCCAAACTTTTATTTATAGTCACATATAGACTTGGAAAAAAATGATTTTTTACTTTTTGCTACATTAAATAAAAGCTTTTTTGCAAACATTTTTTTACATATAAATTATTTCAAACTTTTCAGTCTTTAATTGATGTTACTAGTTGTTTGTTACTAGTAGTTGACGAGTTTATACGTTGGGAACATGGAATGCTGGTAAAAAATAACAAAGACTGTAATTAGGATTAAACTTACGACTAATTGCTGCATATGAACTTTTCACATAAAAATACAGTCGGCTACAAATTTGTTTGTATGTGTTAGTGAAATTTTATATGGATGATTAGATATCGCTAATTCGACATGAAAAGTTGAACCTTTTATGTATAGATATATATAGAGGGTGTCCCTCTTATCTCTGCCACCCGAAATAACTCGGTAATTATCGACGTCACAAAATAATGTTCCAGACAAAAGTTGTACAGTGTAAAGGGGGCCATCAAATGCGACCAATTTTTTTTTATTTCGGCGCAGACGCTGTCGCACAGTAAAGGTCACCTCTACTTTTTTTAAATGGAATGGTACATTTTTCTTCAACCATCTTGTGGAGCACCTCAAGCCGCATAGAACACATTAGGGGGTCAAAGTCGTTCAAGGTCATTCAAGGTCACCTATTAAAATGGAATACAAATCTAAATATCTCGGATAACTACCAAATATTTGGTAGTGATCCGAGATATTCAGAGTTGTATCATCGATACTGACCTTGAACGACGTTGACCCCCTAATGTTTTTTATGCTGCTTGAGGTACTCCACAAGATGGTTGAAAAAACATTTAACATTCCATTAAAAAAAGTAGAGATGACCTTCACTGTGCGTCAGAGTCGCCACCGAAATAAATAAAAAATTGGTCCAATTTGATGGCCCCTTTTACACCGTACAATTTTTGTCTGGAACGTTTTTTTGTGACGGCGATAATTACCGAGTTGTTTCGGGTGGCAGAGATAAGAGGAACACCCTGTATATATTCTTTTTAATTGAATCATGCATTGTCACCTTTGAGATGACTGTTTGGCAAATTTCAGAGCTCTGAGTAGTCGAAGTCTGATGAAGTGGGTAAAATATCGATCTTCCGTTTTGCATCTCACAGAAAGTAAAGTTAAATAAAAGCTTGTAAAAACGATAATATTGGCTAAGACTTTACCAAACTTTTGTTTGTATCGTGTTTCAATCAAGATTTTTTTTAAATTATTTTTTCGATAAAAATGATATTGTTGATAACTGATGAAAAATAAATGTTAATAAAAACGTCGATCAATACAAAACTACTATTACACCGAATATGTGTACCAAATTTCAAGTCAATCTGTTCATTAGCTGTCGAGAAATCGTGTACACCGTTTTGGAAAAACATTGTTTTGAGAAAAACGAGTTGAAAGTCTTACTAGCAGTTCTATCGTTGTAACCATGAGTTTACCTTCAATGATTACTGCACCATATGTCGGACCTTTCTCTTCACCTTGAGTTGCCTCAAGCGACGATGGAGCTTTTACATTTTCACAGTAGCCTAACCCCTCAAGATATTTCGGGAAAAACAAAGCATCAGATTGCATCGAAAAATATCTCGGATGACAATAAAAACTAATGAAAAGGAAGTAAAAAAAGAACTTCCGTTGCATTCCAACGATGCAAGCTTCAACGGAATTTTTACCCCCTAAATATTGTTTATCCCTGAAAAGAGGCCATTAATTTTTTTAGCTATTTCTCTCGCCCCTGCATGTCACGTGGTACAACCCCAACTTCACCTTACCAGGTACAACGTCAACATAACCTCACAAATTGTCGTACAGTCTTTTCTCACAGACGATTAAGTTTTTTCACGAACAATAAAGCATCAGTCTCCGTAGAATTCACTGACGCAGAACTTGACGATTTTCGTATTGTCTAAATATGATCGATTCCCGAAGACTTTCTGTTCGAAAATTTCGACTATCTCCCTCGCACTCGTCACGCGGTACAGCTTGCCCACCGCCTCAAATGAGATGTGGGCTGATTTGGGGTCCAGATTTACAATATATTTATATCACAATAACATGTATAGTTTGTTATATAATCGGGTGAAATATCGCAGCATAAGTTAACGCGATCGCGCGAATTAAAACTTCTTTTCTAATTCGCCATTGTCGTATAACTTCTTCACGTCCGTACCACCGCCCAGGCATTCGCCCTTGACGAATACTCGTGGAACGGTCTTCGCCCCCGTCATCTCGCCCAATATGCCTTGAATCTCATCACCGTCCTCCCGCTGATCGAGCTCAATGGCCGTGTACGTTTTCTTCAGCTTGTCGAATACCTGGCACGGGGCGGCACGTGCAATGAGAATGAAACGAAAATTAGAATTATTTTTGCACGTAGTTTGGAAATTACCACGACTTTTGTTTTTAACGTCTTCTCGCCTCAATCGCGTAATTCAAAACCAATGATAGTCACGAATAATTCGCGGGAGAACCTCACCTCTTTCGCCATCTTGCAGTACGGGCAGTAAGACTTGGAGAAGATGACAACTGCGTCCGACGCGACCAGCTGGTCGACCATTTCACGAGTTGCCGGCATTGTTACTCTTTGGGCACTGGAAACTGAACCCATCGGGCTAGACGATTTTTTAACGCAATTCGCACCTTAACGCGGGATATACATTTACAGCGATAAAAAAATCGATTTTTTACTCGAAATCTATTAGGTCGATTGAATTGAAACTTGGTGGAAACATTGATAATATTGCTACCTTCTACTTGACGAGAATTGTTTTTGGAAAAATTAAAAAGAAAACTACTTTTTAATCCAAATTGTACAGAAATTTTGCGTGAAATGTTGATTTTTTGGTAAATGCGTTCTCTTGAATTTGCATTTTCTTTATTTTAATTACCGTCAAATAGAAACTATACATGTTTTAACTGAAAAAATGTTTGAATTTTTTTGCATATCAAAGTCTACGGGAAGCTAGACTGCACGCCGATTCACAACTCCCGCGGCAACCTTGCTGTAACACTCTGCTACACCTCCGCCATTTTGGTGACAAATGAATTTAACAAGATTGTTTTTTTATACTTAAATATACTATGAAAGTATACATACAGTTTGATCAATGGGAAGGGTCTCGTTTCCACAATGTTTATCTCTACAACGCTGCAAGTCCGTTTTTCAACTTTACAATGACTTTATCTCTTATTTGTATAAACTCGGAAATTCACCAACTGTACAAGTCTCAAGTTTGCAATATTGAACCTCTACAACGGTCTAGCCTTATGATTATCCCTACAACGTATTTATTCGGATTTGCATCAACTACACAATACAGATTTGCAATGTTGCATTAATTCTATAATGTGTCAACTCTACAAAAACTTTGAGTACTCAGCGTTCAACTGGGCAATATTCTTGTAGCTCTACAACAGCTGATATATCAGGTGTATTCTTTATTGAAGAATGAAGAAGAGATATACAGGGTGAGGCACATGAAGTGTTACAGAGCAATAGCACTCAAACTATTGATCATATCCAAAAATGTTTCAGAAAAAAGTTTCAGTGTTCAAGAAGGCCGTCATACTGAACCACCCTATTTTTTTATCGGTGGAGGCGGTGAAGTTACGTCAAGGTCAACTCCATTCTTTTATATGGAACCATATATTTTTTTTCGATGACATTATTGCCGATTTTAAGACGAATTCAGCGACCTACAACACAAGGTCATTCTAGTCACGCAAAGTATGAAAATAGTCGAAAAATCGAAAAATATCGGAATAAGGGATCGTCCATTAATCACGTGAGGTTTTTTGGCCACTTTTTGAGGCCCCCCTCCCCTATGGTGATATGTGGTGAGGTTTGTTATCCAAATCCTCCTTCCCCCTTATTTGAGCTTCACGTAAATTATGGACGACCCCACATCACCGTGGGGGAGGAGGGGGCTCACAAAGTGGCCAAAAAACCTCACGTGATTAAGGTAGTACCTCCACAGAACAGTTGAATTAATAAATGGTTGAAATTTGACATATATGTTATTCAATACATTATCCAAACATCTGTGCAATTTGAATAAGTTTGACCACCCCAAACCTGAGATAGTTACACTTAAAGTTGGCTTGGTTTACACGTGACAAATGCGTTATGATGGGCAAACAGAGCATCATTAATTCTACCGTCAAAACTAAAATTAAGAAATTGATAAAAAACGAGGATAAGCTAGAGTAAGATATCACGAATAATGTGAAAAAAAAATGAGAATGATTCACCATCTAGTTTCCAAGATATAACCATGAGAAGACCTCACAATTCTGGTGCAAAGCCTGGAAAAAAAACAATTGGGGCAAAGCCTGGACAGTCCCGGCAAAAAGTTTACTGGCAATGGTAGATCAAAAACACAATAGAAAAATATATTTTACGGCAAAAAATTATATCCATCGTATTATCTACTAGTACCAAGTCAATATTGCGTAGTTTTTAATTTTATTTATTACTAATTGAACCAATGATCAATCTTTTAAACATAAACATAGTATGCAAACTTTTGGTTGAGATTTTCGCAGAGGAAATACCTTAATGGACGATCCCTAATCATTTTCCAAGGATCCAGTAACCTTGGTTTGGGTCTACCTGCAGAAGATGCTCGAAGTGATGACCCTCGACTTGTAAACACTTGTTAATTCGCTGATGAAAACTTTAGCCAACATTTGTGGCGTAATTTCGGTACATGCTCGGCGTATTCTATCTTTCATGTCGTCAGGCGTGGTAGGTGCTACCGCCATTACGCGTTCTTTGACAAAACCCCGTAAAAAGTAATCTGGCGATGTTAGATCTGGCGAACGAGGTGGCCAAGCTACAGGGCCGCCTCGGCTTATCCAATTTTCACAAAAAATCTCATTCATCACTTGTCTTGAACACAGAGCATAATGGGGTGGTGCACCGTAGTGTTGCATCCACATTGTCATGCGAACATGCAAGTCTTCCAGTAATTGAGGCAGTACGTTTTGCAGAAAGTTTGCGTAAACTTGCCCAGTCAAGCGACTTTCAAAAAAATATGGACCATCGACGTGGTCGCCGACGATGCCGCACCAACAATTAACGGACTACGGATGTTGAAATGGTACTGTTCTCATCCATCGAGGATTCTCATTTATTCAATAATGCATGTTATGCCTATCCGCGATTTTTTTTGCTTATCCGAATAACGAGCCGCATACAAATCTTGGGCGTTTCTGTAATGTTTACGGCATTCCCCCAGCACCATCAACATATCACAAGATTCTTGAAAATCGTTCATTTTCGCGATTCGATGTACTCACATTAAAAGGTAATGCGTGACTAACTGATATGTCAACAGAAAATGCGTACTTGCTGCCGATAAGAAACATCGGTATCGTAAGAAATGAAAACAGCGATCAAACAAGTGTTTACAAGTCGAGGGTCATCACTTCGAGCATGTTCTGTAGGTAGACCCAAACCAAGGTTAGTGGATCCTTTGAAAGTGATTGTTCCGATATTTTTCGATTTTTCGACTATTTTCATACTTTGCGTGACTAGAATGACCTTGTGTTGTAGGTCGCTGAACTCGTCTTAAAATCGGTAATAATGTCGTCGAAAAAAATACATGGTTCCATTTAAAACAGTGGATTAAAAAAGTTGTCCTTGACGGAGCTTCAGCGCCTCGACCGATAAAAAAATATGGCCAGTACACTGAGAAAAAGAAATCGTTGAATGTGCAAAATGCACTTTGTTGTCTCGAAATTTTGTTGTTTTAACAGGTGCTCAGTCATACTAAATAAGCTACAGTTCACACCACTAAAACTATCAGTTAGATTAACAAAACGTTTGTTATGCCAATCAAAAAACAAGTTGAACGTATTTAAAGATACATTTTGTTAAACCAACTGAATTTTGGTTGGATGAACGATTTTTTTTTTCAGTGTATGACGGCCTTCCCGAACACTAAAACTTTTGTCTGAACAATTTTTGGATATGATCAATAGTTTGAGTGCTATTGCTCTGTAACACTTCATGTGCCTTACCCTGTATATGTAAGAATATAAATATACATTGAACACGATATTTTACATTCTACCACGCTGTATGAGCCAAATTCGTGAATTTTATACCAAAATGAATAAGAATACGTTTTTTACCGATTAGAAATATTTTGTCATACATTTGTCCACGAATGTTTTGATTTTACCCCGATTTTCAAGTTAAAACCCCCTTTTCACCCCTTGGGAAGGGTTACAAGTCAAAGATAATGCCATAAATCGGAAGAACGGGCGATTTTACCTATCGGGTGACATTACTGCTGCTGTAGACTGCAAAAAACATTCTTTTTCTCTCAAGTGTTCAAACATGGTCGCTTGGGCGTTAATGGCCTAATATATCTCGTCTTCAATTGATGTACCTGATTTATCAGCTACTGTAGAGTTAACAAGAATATTGCCCAGGTGAACGTTGAGTACTCGAGGTTCTTGTAGAGTTGATACATTAAAGAATTAAGGGGCTATCCCAGTGTGACTGTCGAAAGGCAAAAGTCGACTTTTTTGCCTTTTTCGACAGTTTATACTTTCAAGAATATCCTGTAAAAATTTCAAGGCTGTATCTTTAGTAATTTTATCTTGCAAAAATCGATGGTTAAATCTTTAAACGCGTTTTTCTCGAGATTAGATTTTTCAAATTTGCTGACATTGTAACTCAAAGAGCAATTATCCGATTGACTTGAAATTTGAACTGAGTACTCTTGAATATATTTACTCTACAATGACGTACGATATTTTTGATTGGATGAAAATTGACTATTTGGCATTGAAAAAAACGACCATTTTATAGACTAGAAAACAGACATTTTTCATAACTACGCCATTTTGTTAGGTTTTGATATTTTTCGAAAATCCTACGTCATTGTACAGGAAATACCTTCCAGCTTAACAACATTTTTTCCTTTTTCGGTTTCAGCTACTCAATCTGCCGGAATCATGTCAGCAGTGGAGGAATTTTTTTTTTGGCGCCTCCGAAGGCATGGCTAAGTCGCTTGGATCTCAATATTTTTCTATGAAAAAATTATGTAATCTAGGTCAATTATAGCCAAATATATTCTTATTTTTCCGAAACATTTAATTGAGTACTTTTCGTCCGAAAAATTCCCGAACATCACCCAAATTTTCAGCGTTCACACTGGTATAGCCCCTTGACGCATATTGCAAATCCGTCATTGTGTAGTTGATACAAATACCAATAAATACGTTGTAGAGATAATCATGAGGCTAGATCGTTGTAGTGGTTCAATATTGCAAACTTGAGACTTGTACAGTTTGTGGATTTCCGAGATTATACAGATGAGAGATAAAGTCATGGTAAAGTTGAAAAACGGACTTTCAACGTTGTAGAGGTAAATATTGTTGAAACGAGACCCTTCCGGTGAATGTAGAATAATTATTTCTCAATTTTAAAAGTCCCTCAAAATTGCTCAATTTCTTCCCGTCTAATTGTATATCCCGCCTTAGGGGAAGATACCCTTGGGCGAGAAAAACATGTGCTGATTTTCATGACTTTTTTAGAAAGATTTCTTCACCATTTTTAAGACCCAGAGTACGTTTTATTACTACTTTTGGCTGTTATGAGGTATTTTTAAAAATTAATCTTCAAAAATGGCACGCTCTTCTAAACTGCGTTTTCAAAACTGGCGTGACGTATAGCTAAAAAACTAATCGACCGATTCTGATGGACTTTCGTATAAATCTTTCTAACCTCATTATTTGAAACATGGCCCTAAATGGTCTTGAAAATTAAAAATTTTTTTTTTTTGCAAAACGTACCATTTCTTCGAATTTCAACATTTTGGACTATTTTTTGGTTCATATTCTGCGTATGAGTGTTAATGAAAGAAAACTCTCTGTTGGATGTTTTTCAGATTAATTCCGCCGACGCTACGTGTCACGCCGTATGACAACATCCGCCGCAACCCGTTTAGAAGACCGTGCCATACCGTCATGTTTAAAAATGAATTTAAAAAATATACCACGTAACAGCCAAAAGTAGCAAGAAAACATACCTTAAGTCTCAAAAATGGTGAAGAAAACTTTCATTTACAAAAAATCCTGAAAATCACAATTTTTTTCCTCCTCTAAAAGCGTCGCCCCCCTTAAGACTTAGCGAGAAATAGAGATGTCTTTGGTGTGTTGTTTCAAGCCATGCACCCGCGGGAAAATGAAAAGCATAAATTGACAAGGTTTGCGAGACTGCGAATGTTCGTCGTTAGCGCCCGGCTGACCTAATTGCTCGTAAGTGCGCGACGATTGCAAATTGAAGGAATCCGAACTTTATTCTCGGTTGCGATTTTTTTCGTGAATTTCTAGACAATTTTACACGTCCAAGAATGTGGGAGCCCCGAAATAAAAATTTCCCGATGAGTCAATCGAATTGTGTTTTCGTGAGGGGGGGGGGGGTGGCAAAGTACAATAAAGGAAAAATAAGATTGAAAATCGTTGTCTGGAGCTTGAGCATACCGAGCACTTGGATCAGAAGCGTTTAGATTGTGCGTCTCGCGCCGCGGGCTACTTTGCCATTATACCGCAACAATGCCGTGGCCTTTTATTGCACGTCAATAATCAAGACGCCCTGGTGCAATGACAATCAATGACGAGTGGAAAAATCCACAATGATAACGGAATAACAATCAATTCGGTGCTGGCTATTGACAAAAATGAATTTGACAATTGCTAATTGCTTCGGTATTTACTCACCGTGTTAAAAAAAAACGGAGACGGAACGACAGTCACACGACGAGCACGACAATGCTCGATCGGGAAACACGAATGAGCAATGATCTCGCTCTCACGTTCCGACGCCTGGGCGTGGACTTACAAAAAAGGCTTTAGATTCGCGAGCTTTTAAAACCAACGATTCGGGTGGCACTTTACGGTAGCTGCGAAGCACGTCGTTTCAGCTGGGTCAGTTTTTAGCGACGTAGTGCCGCCGTCTACCGTTAGATGGCACACCTCTGCAGCGACCGAGCGAGCCACACGCGCAACTTGTCACAATAAAACACGACAGTTTTCGGAACTTTCCTCAGCTATTTTATCACAGAATGCAATGGCTCAAGTGTCAAAACGCGTATGTTTAGTTTGGCTAGGGCGATGTTCTCTTCGATTTACGATTATCACGACTAGGAGATTTTTTTCTGGCTTCTTCCAAATTCATTACCTAGCACGTAACTGTAATTTTTTGCACAATAACTAAAAATTTCAAGTAAATTGGTAAAAAGGTGTCAAAAACGATCCATAGATTTCTTTACCGACGGAATTCCGTGTCATTTCTTTGGGGTTCTATCACTTTCAAATAAATATAGGTACAGAGAGATATACAAAAAATGAGCGTAATCTTTTATTGGCACTCGCGAGGGAGCTTGCTCGAGATCTTCCGGAAGTTGTCTTGGTCCTAGCTATGTAGTGACTAGACTTTAAACCACGCGTCGCAAATCCCAACGCCGTGGTTTCAACCGTTGTTTCCGTTGGCGCTGCCTCGCACCTCTCTGGACAACTTCCTCCGTCGGTGGGTTACCTCGTGGCTTCGTTGCATGTGACGATACCGCCACATTTCGGCTTCCGGAGCCCCATCTCTGAACGAAATTCTGCAACTCAGCGCCATAAACTTCAAGCGATCAACGGGACGCTGCAAGCTCAAAAGCGTCTGCTAACTCACGTTGCTGCGCACGTATCTTCGACATTACCGCTTCTCGTCATTCACGAAGTGTACCGGCTCACCGATTTCCCTTCGCCCAGAAGAAAATCACAAAATGGGCAATTCTGCGGCCAAAGCAACGGAGACGAAGGTCGAGGGCGAGAAAAAGCTGAAGCCCTGTTGCGCTTGTCCCGAAACGAAGAAAATTCGCGACACTTGGTAAGCGAAAAGTTGAAAGAAGAAATCTAGGTTATGTCACGCGGAAGAATATCGATTGAATTGTCTCTTTTTACGATTCCTATTTCTCAATGTCGCTGCTTTGTTCTTTATACCCCCCCCTCTCGTTCTGCTTATTGTCATCGAAGCGTGAAAAGCAGCGAAGGTTACGAGTGACGCAACGATTCGAACAATTGCTTCTTCGAATTTCAGTATAATCGAGAAAGGCGAGGCGGAGTGCGGACATCTGATCGAGGCCCACAAGGCCTGTATGCGTCACCTCGGATTCAACATATAATCGAGCATTCAAGTGTCGCTATTGGACATTTCGTTGATTTTAATTACTCGTAAGATAAAAGAACACAGCGACAAAGACCGACGTTATGTCGTCAACCGTACTCCGCAGCATTGCGAACTCCTTTGCTGCCCTGCCGAACTCGCATTCACCCACGTGCATCGTCCAAGGAAAACACAAGCAAAGCCAACTCGAACTTCCTGCCAGGGGAGTTGATCTCCTTCTACAGGCAGTGGCAATGTACGCGCTTTAGATTAATCGATCGTCCTTTTTGTTAACTCCAGAAACGTAGAGCGTAGCGCCGGTGATGAAAATCTTGTAAATAAACGAAAAAAAACAAACTTGCCTCATTCCAGCCTATCAGCATTAAACCAAAAGCAACCTTGCGTAGGGAACGCCGCAGTCGATCATAAATAAAAGAGGACTGTTTTTCCTTGGAAGTTTCTAACAAAGCGCATCGTATGTATATTTCACACTCTCCAAATGAATAAACATGGTCTCGGTCGAGTAAAAGTCTTGACGGCGTGAAAGATTCATCCTTTTTGCAAAGTTGACAGCTGAGACGTTTGAAAGTAAATATTGTTTTCCACGTAATTCGCGGTAAGAATTTCATTTTTTTTGCGCACTGCGAGTGGTCCTATATAGGGGCGGAGGGACGAAACTTACACTTATGAACGGTGCGTATCGTCATTTAAATATACATAAATATAGTTGAATATACATTGTAAATATATATATATGATCGTTCGAAAGCTATATAAAAACTTAATGGACTTGCTCGCTGTAATCCTGGAACTTTCGGTCCTATCGTCATATTTCTATATATATATATATATAGATATTCGTAAGTGTGCATGTACATGTACGTACTATCCCTAGTGCAAATTTTTCATAATTTCTCATATTTCAGTCATATTTGAGATTTTCGGAGAAAAAATGATTTAAAACAGATTCAAGTACTGGTCTATTTCCCTAAAACATTTTTTTTACTGAAAATTCATGATTTCTCATTTTTTTCCCGGAAATTTCTCTTTTTCCTATGACCTGAGTGAACGGCTGCGGAGATATTCAGAGAAAAGTTAAAGATGAAAGGAAATGAGTTTTTCGTAAAGAAAACTTTCGAGTCGGTTGCGCCTACAAAAAATCGTTTCGGTTCAAAACAATTTTTTTTTTAGTTGTACATTTATAAAACAACCATGGAACCAATTTTTTTTCACAATAAAACCAAGAAGAAAGAGCCAGTTTTGTTTTAAAGTAAAAATCAAGAAGAAAGAATCATTTATTTTTTAAGTAAGAATCAACAAGCAAAAAACGCATTTTCGGTAAAAACAAAGTATTTTTCTATGTAAGAACAAAGAATCAAAGTATTTTTTATGAGAGAAACAATAAATAAGAATAGCAAAAGATTTTATTTAATAATTAAAATATTGTACTTTTTCTATTAATAAATATAACTGATGAACAGGTAATCATGTATTTTCATTTTGTTAGTTTGCGTTACTTGATAACCGGAGGAAGTATAATTTGAGCAAACGAAAAGTAAAAATTCATTTTTTATTTCATATAATTTCCGAGATTTTCCCGTGATCGTAATTAAAATGATTAAATATTCGGAAAAATTTGAAGAAATTCGGAGAAACTCGGATGTTTGCGTAAAAATAATTGTCCGCAAAACTTCGAATTCTTCATATCTGTTCCAATTCATAGAAAAATTCGGACAAATTTTCCGGAAAAAATCGGACTTTTAAGGGAAAAAATTTGCACAAGGGATGTATTAAAGTACGCTCTACAGGACTTGCACAATGTCAGATACAATATTATCGCACAAAGTGTACCGATAAATGGAATTGGCTTTTGTTTGATACGTTCCGCAGAGTCCGACTAATGAGCGACCTTGATTTATTTCTAATAAATAGCCTGATCCTTCGAGTGATCGATTGGAGACATTTCTTTTGTATACACACACACGCATATATATATATATATATATATATATATATATATATATATATATATATATGCGTGTGTGTATACAAAAGAAATGTCTCCAATCGATCACTCGAAGGATCAGGCTATATATATATATATATATATATATATATATATATATATATATATATATATATATATATATATATATATATATATATATATATATTGTTTCAAAGAGGATATAGAGTATCGAACGAGCGATGATGATGTAAATGGACTGAATTACATTTCTTACAGCGAGTTTCGGTTTACTTTATTAGTTAAGGGGTTAGGCTACTGGGAAAATTTCGAAAAATCGTTTGTCGCTTGATGCAATTCAAATTAAAGAGGAAAGTCCAACATATATCGCAGATTGAAGGTAAACTTATTATTACAACGATAGAACTCCTAGTAAGACTTTGAACCCCTTTTTCTCGAAATTATGTTTTTCAAAACAGTGTACACGATTTTGCGATATCTAATGAACGAATTGTCTTGAAATTTGGTACACTCATTCAGTGTAATAGTAGTTTAGTCTTGACCGACGTTTTTCTTCTCAAATTCTTTTCAATTAGTTGTCAACAATAATATCATTTTTCCTCGAAAAATCGGGGAGGAAAACCAAATTTATTTTTTGACGATTGAAACACGCTATCAAAAAACCGCTCGGTCAAGTCTTAGCCAATATTGTCTGTTTTGGGAAGAAAAAAAAATTGGTTTTTTTGTTTGTTTTAGATTCAGTTGAACCCCTCACGGTCAAAGGTCCTTCACGAGATTGTTTGTAACTTCTTTAATTAAAGGGCTATACCAGTGTGACACTTTCAAAAAATCGATTTTTTTGACAGTTTATACTCTCAAGAATATCCTGTAAAAATTTCAAGGCCGTATTTCTATAATTTTATCTTGCAATAATCGATAGTTAAATCTTTAAACGCGTTTTTCTCGAAATGAGAATTTTCAAATTTGCTGACATTGTAACTCAAAGAGCAATGATCCGATTAACTTGAAATTTGAACTGAGTACTCTTGAATATATATACCCTACAATGACGTAGGATATTTTTGATTGGAAGAAAATTGACGATTTGGCATTGAAAAAAACGAACATTTTATAGGCAAGAAAACAGACTTTTTTCATAACTCACCATTTTGTTAGATTTTGATATTTTTCGAAAATCCTACGTCATTGTAGAGGAAATACCTTCCAGTTTAACATTTTTTTCCTTTTTCGGTTTCAGCTACTCAATCAGCCGGTATCATGTTAGCAGTTGAGGAACTTTTCTTTTTGGCGCCTCCGAAGGCAGCGCATAAGTCGCTTGGATCTCAATATTTTTCTATGAAAAAATTATGTAATATAGGTCAAATATAACCAAATATATTCTTCATTTTCCGGAACATTTAATTAAGTACTTTTCTTCCAAAAAATTCCCGAAAATCGCCCAAATTTTCAGCGTTCACACTGGTTTCATTCTGATTCCCCTTAATACGTTTTTTAATGAAATTTGGTACACAACTCTGTTAATGTAGATACGAAGAAATGTCCAAACAATTTTTCAATCTTACTTATTCCTTCAAAATTAATTTGTTTAAATAACCCCGATTTTCGGGTCGTCACAGTAGCCTAACCCCTTAATAATGATGGGACATATCATCTGTGCGGGCGACAAGAAATTCGATTAATTCGCCATATTAGTACGAATACATAGTACACAGACTTTCTTTGTGACGATTTTTCGTCGCTTCTGGCAAAATATATCGTTGAGTTAGAAACGCATAATTGTACTTCGTACAGATCACTGTCATCGTTTAATACGTCATACATGCATACACACGCAGATTATATGTATATACAGGGTGTCCCGTTGTGAATGGATAATCCTGAAACTGTCGATAGGTCAGGTCATGCCCTACTATATGCTGTAATTTCTGTTTAGTAAAAATCCCACGGTTTTCGAGATTTTGAGGGCTTTGTGTTATTTAAAAAAAAATCATCTGCTTTTGGTTTTACACCTGCGCTTTCTACAAATTATATGAATGACAATAACTAAGCAACTTTTTGAAGTAATTGGCACGATATGCGTAGTACATTTTTTTTACACTGCAGGCTATCAAAGTCAGATGTTCAAATTGATTTGTATGAAAATTCTGCATAAGATCTTTTTTCCCGAAGCTTCTTTAACATTCAAGGCTAAAAAGAAGACTTTTTCTAGATAAAACAAATAACCTAGAGTATTTTTTAAAAAAATCAGGCCAACAAAAGTTATCATTTGTATTAATGGCATGCGAAAAGCCAAAAGCAGATGATTTTTATCCCGAAAACCGTGGGATTTTTACTGAACTGCAATTCCAGCATATAATAGGACATGATCTGACTTATCAACAGTTGCAGGATCATCTATTCACAACAGAACACCCTGTATATGTACACTACCGGTGACAAGTTACCGGACAAAAATTCAAAAAAGTTCCGGAACGATTTTTTATTCCATTTCGCCGATAGTTGACATAAATGAATTTAATAAACGGCCTAGTGAAGGGGAGGAATTCACCGTCATTTCGTTTTTTTTTTATTTTTACTACTTTGTTTACGTCTAGTATATTGGTTGAAATCAATCGATTGACGTCACTAGAAAACTATAAAATTTTAACGGGGGAAAAAATCTGAAATAATTCTATTGCGTTGAAAATAGAAAAATAAAAAATGTTCCACTCTCGAAGTTTTACCACAAATCCCTTAGTCCTCGAGTTACGGTAATTAAATCATCTGTTTTTTTTACTGAAAGTAGGGGAAAAAACATTTCGAACAAAAATCTGAAAAATGTCACGCGAACTGAACGAAAACCGATTGAACTTTTTACTATCTTGAGGTTTTCCTTGAATCCTTGTCGTTTTCACGTTACACGTTATTTTTCAAATTTTTTTTTTCAATCAAAATATCCTTAGGATAAAAAATCGTGCGAAGCTTAAAAATGAACAAAAAAATTTAAGCTTGAGCTTCCCCTTTATGATTCCGGTCAAAGAAATGCATCGAAAGAATTTTGTCTGTAAATTGGGTTCACCAGGAAAGGAACAAAAAATGGCCGTTTTCGAAAAAGGGTACTAGTCGTAAAAAAAATAGTAAATAATTTTCAAAAAAAAAAAACGTAATAAAGGTGAATTCCTCCCCGTCAAAATGCCGTTTATTAAATCCATTCGTGTCAACTATCGGCGAAATGACATAAAAAGTCGTTCCGGAACTTTGTTGAATTTTTGTCCGGAAACTTTTCGCCGTTAGTGAACATATATATATATAGTCTGTGTCATTTAAATATATTTAATGTTACTCAGTACTAATTTTTCAATGGCCTCCATCGTGAACGAGCTTTTTTTTGTGCCACATACGTCCAAACCACGGCCTTACATACAGGTCTGGAAACTCTGGCGTTTCTGCATAGTGGAAAGTGTCATCCTTAGCAAAGCAAAAAGTAGTTTCTCATTCGTACACTGGAAGCGCTGTCAAATAGAAGTGATATTGTAGATATAGATATACAGCAATGGAAAAATAACCTCCTGACAGCCAGTACATGTTCACAACGTTTCTAGAAATCTAAACTACCTGAAACGCTCCGGTAGAAGCGCATAGTGTGGACCCGACTTTATCCTGCGCTATATTTTATTATATTCGATTGAGGATGCGCCAGTTCGCCTATCAACAAAACCAAAAACGGCAAAAACAATTTGTTGTAAAAAAAAACAAACTCGTCAAACCCACAAATCAATCAAAACGATGCCGTTTAAACATACACAATGCGTTCATTTCTCTTTTTTAATTCCTCTTCCATTATATTTATTTCCAGGTTCTTATTAACATTGTTAAAAAAGCATAAGCAAAAATAAAAGTTGTAGAAACAAACAAGCAATGCAATAAACTAAGAATAAACATTAATTACGAGGAACAAAAATTTAGACCGCACCAATTTGTTCATACCCCATCTACTCAAATGGCGAAAGACCAAATAAAAAATATTACAGAAGTTCAAACATACGAGAAATACAGTCTACTGAAATAATAATTCTCATTCTGCCCGGGGGTTCAGGAGTGAAAAAATACTCAATCATTGTCCATTTATATCGCTCTTACAAATATTGGGTCTGTTCGTTTTGGCTACACTTTTCTACACTTCTTGCGCCTTCTGAGGACCTTCTATCACTGTATCTATTGAAATTGTAGAAAGTGTAGCTGAACCGAACAGACGCTATGTTTATTTCGAAAAAAACTGCGCCGTTGCACAGCTGTTCAGACCTGCGTTTGATTGGCTAACTTCTACCTAGCAGCGCTTCGGGTGGCAGAAGCGAGAACTGCCAGTTTGCCTCATTATCTGAGTCACTCCCCACCCTAGGACTTTCCAGACCTGTATGTAAGACCGTGGTCCAAGCGCAACTTCCTCAAAGCCTAAAGAGACAAGGACACAGAAACAGTGGCGGGGGTAGATAAAAGAATTTTTCAGATAAAGCAGCGAAAGAAAAGCTTGTTGAGTAACGAGCGCATGTGAATCCACCGTTCGCGCAGTAAACGCGCCCGTGGATACATTTTGAATAAAACATTCGAACGCAGTTCCTTTCGCAACTATACAGAGATGGATTGACCGAAGTTATTGACTATATTAGCTCCCGCAAACTCGCGTTGCGCCAATTAGAGGATTCAAATAAAACCAACGAATAAATTATCTGTATTTAGCCGTAGATATATGTATATATATATATTAATTAAATATTACTTTATAATAACATTACGGAGGGACAAATTGACGAGAATCGATTTACTTTTGTTTCTTCTGTTTTTTTTTTGCGCTTTTATTCTTCTCGAGTCGTTCAACTCGGAGGTCGGGGGTTGCACGATAAAAACAGCGCGTGATCATCACAGCTTAATGGAATTTCTCGACTCGCGAGTCAGCGTCAACGTTTCCGTTCCGTGGCAAAATTTGCCTCTCGGCGAAGCGATCGTACAGCCGAGTGGAACGAACGGAACGGAAATTACGTCACGTTTTTCGCTCGCGAAGTAAACCGGGACCAGCTCCGGTATCGAACACAAGCGCACGAGTCGTTTAGTCTGCCGATTTCTCTTGAGCAGATCGTCGTCGTCTCCTTCTTTCTCTCTCTCTTCTTTTTTATTTTTTAATTTCCCTAAACTGTTTCTAGTCAACGTTCCGATGGAGTCACGTGACGGCGACGGGGCGAAAATGTACGCGACCGTGCGAATGACGTCGGTACGTGCTTCCTCCGCTCGGGGCCGCCGCGATCCTGGTCTCTGCCGACTCTCACCTCTCCAGCGGAATCCTCATCGAGCCCAAAACTTTGCTCAGCTGCGGGAACAACGGAAAAAAAGATGAGAAAGATCGGGGAAGGTTGAGAGGTAGCGAATTTTGGGAGTTCCTATTATCCGACGAAAGAACTCACTTGATAACGGGCTTCTGTGTCCATAATACCGGTGACCGCGACCACCTGATACTGACGCGCCTTCATCGCGACCGTTGACTTTCTAACGAGGCGCATCGCACTCGGTGCGCTGCTTGTACTGTTGAATTGTCCCATCTGTGCCGGTGTGTGACTCGGATCGAGGACCAGCATCGTTATCGAGCCGTCCCTCAACTGCTCCACCCCCATTATCGTTCTGCTGTGACCTGTGTGCGCGAACCCGAATAAACGCCAATGTAATACAATAATAATTATTGTAATCTTCCAAATCTATTCAAGTAATAATAATGGATATAAACATCTATTAGGTTGGTAAGAAAGTCCTGCGACGCTAAAGTGCTCGGTTGAATATTTTCCCTATATTATGAGATTCATAGATTCAGCATATTATGAGATTCCGCCTAACACCACAATGGCGTCTTCTTCACGACAACGCTCGGCCCTACGTATCTAAAATGACGGAAAAACGATTTCAGAATTAGAATAGAAAGTAATACCACATCCACCGTACTCACCGGACTTACAAGGAACATCCCTCAGGTGACACCCTTCGATTTTGTTGAAATTTGGATATGTTATAAAGCACCGAAAAATATGCGATACTTTTTTTTTATCGGCGGAAAAACGGTTTTAAGGTGTGAAACCACCCCTCGAAAAAAGGCATCTCTAGGGGTAATATAGCAGTTTCGCACACAAGGAGTCCACCGATTTTAATGAAACAAAAACGAAAATTCTTCTAATCCGAAGCAATGAAAAATCCACTATAGTGACATTGCAAAAAAAATTAAAAACGTTTTTCCGCCGATAAAAAAAAATACGTATCGCTTACTTTTCGGTGCTTTATAACATATCCAAACTTCAACAAAATCGAAGGGTGTCACCTGAGCGGTGTTCCTTGTTAGTCCCGTCAGATTATCATTTACTTCGGCCTTTGAAAAACGGTTTGGGGTAGAATATCCATAAGTCGAATTTCCATGAGTCGAATATCCATAGATGCCAATATCTATAAGTAAATATCCATAAGTGAATATTCATAAGTGAATATCCATAATTACGAATATCCATAAGAGGAGCGGAACTCAAACAAACCCAAACAAACTCACTTATCTGCACCTCCCGCCATTTCTGGCACTCATTTCTACTCCATACTCACTTATGGATTTTCGTACTTATGGATATTTACTTATGGATATTCGACGACAGTGGAAAAACTATTTACGTGACAAACAATTTGACAATCAAACGGATCTTCAAAATACCCTTGAAGAGTTTTACAATTCAAGACCTAAGGATTTCTCGACTGCTGGCGTTCAAAGTTAACCAGAGCGTTGAACACAAGTTGTATTGGGTTGGCAAAAAAGGCTGGGTTTTATCACCAAAAATAAAATAAAAAAGCAGTCTTGAAACGAATAATGAATTTTGTTCTTAGAATAAAATTAATGATTAATTTTACTCTTAGAATGAAATTAATCATTCGTTCCAAGACTACTTTTTTAATTCTATTTTTGGTGATAAAACGCAACGACTTTCTTGCCAACCTAATAGATGACGAGGGAGACTATATTATAAATTAATCTGATCTCGATAAAATGTTATTTTTATTTAGAAAAGGTGCCGTTTGTGTCGCAAGACTTTCTTACCAACCTAATATATTTCAAATAATAATAACAATAACAATGATAATTAACCCTAACCCCATGTCGTTGTTTTTAGCACCAGTAAACCTTGAACATGGGTCATTAGCGTGCGTCGCTTGTTTAACTATGTTATTCTGTAAGGAAAAATCTGAAAAAATTCGTAGGTCTTCTGTGGACTTTAACCATGTCATAGTATTGTTGCCAGCCCCAAAAATCCCTTTTTCAATAAACATTTTCATCAAAATTCAGAGGCATGCTCAACGTTGAAAGATTTGGCATGGACACAAACGACCCAAGTTCAAGGGATTAGGGTTAATAACGACTGGAAATAGTGAAGGAACACAAGTACCTGGGAGTGTGGTTCTCCACAGGGAACACTTTCGAGAAAGACACGAAAATAAAAGCGGGAAAAATACGACAAGGGATAAACGCAATATGGTGTATATGAAAAGGGGCAAAAACAGGTAGTCTAAGAAGGAAAATATGCTCCATGCGGACAATATGAAAGAGTGGGATGTTGTACGGAATGGAGGGAGTGGAAGAGGAGGGACCAAATAGAAAAATTACTGGGTAAATATGTGAAAATGGCAATGGGTGTAAATGACAATACGCCTAGTTACATATGAAGAATGGAGGCAGAATAAGGGGCATAGGATCGAAGCATGGGGAAGAGCAGCAAACTATCTATGTGAGATAATGAAAATGCCGGAAGATAGGTGGCCGAAAAAGTGTTTGGAAGAAGAAGCCGGAGCGATAGCAAATGCAAACCCATTCAAATGGCGACTGGAAGTGAAGGTAGCCATGGAGGAGGTAGAAGTGAGAGCAATAGGGCAAAGGATGAGAGACGAAGATATGGAGGGGTGGGAAAAATAATCGAAAGAGCTATACGAATAAAAACCGCCAGGAAATACAACAAGACTGGAACAAAATTAAGAATTCTTCGTATTGTAGGGCGTACAAAAATCAAAATCAACTTATAGAAATGAAAGAGTACAGGGAAGGACATAGAGGGAAGAACTGAAGAAACATGGGCGAGGTTAAGACGTGGAAATATAGGAAAAGCAGATACTCTATGCCGGTATTGTTGGAAGGAAAAAGAAACTTTGGTACACATACTTGAATGCGAGAAAATAAAAGAAGAAAAGAATAAAGAAGTGATAAATGGTTTGAAAAAGTGGCGAGGAGGCTACAAAGGCACTTAAAGGAAAAATTGATAAATAAATTAAAGGGAAACCGATCAAAGAATTTTGCGAATAAGTGAGAGCTTTGGAATGCGAGATGAGAAAGGAAGCGTAAAGGAGAAAAAGGACGAAACACAAATATTAACAAAAAAAAAGACAGAAACGAATAGAAGGGTATGAATGTACAGAGTGTAAAAACCTGCAAGGGCTTGGAAATAAATAACTATACTAATAACCATTTTTCTAATCAGTCTCTAACCCTTTCTTGACACACTGGGTCATTTTGACCCGGACGAATTTGAAATAAAATGCTCACTGTCCCGAAATTGAAAGTTTTCAATAATTTTTCTCAACAATTCAATTTTATTCTTTCCGAATTTTCATTATGCAGACATATTAAGGGGTCTTCTCAGTTTAGACGCTAAAAAAGGTTATTTTCATGAATGTTTTTGATAGGTTTATATTACAGATTTTGATATAAAAGTTGTTACACTTTCGAAATACATTTTTTTTTACATGTATTTATTTAAGTCACTATTGATAGACGAAAATGGTATTTAAAAAAGTGTCCTAAAAAATGGTAGGTCTGTGCTGTTGACGAAATCTGGGAGATGGATTATCCGACACCAAAATATTAAACGGTTTTAGGTTCACCATGTTAATGGCTATAGCGCATATCATACGATTTTTGATATATGCAAAAATAACAAAATGGCGGACATTTTTTGAAAAAACGTGTTTTCTCACCGTTTTTGGCAAAAGAAATAGTAAATATCAAAATTTAAAAAAATCCTTGATGTGCGCTATAGCTATAGTTGCAAAGAGTATGTAGTTTAAATTTCGTAAGGATCGGTTCAGTAGTTTCGAAGATTCCTTGATTTCGACAAGACTTCTTGATTTCGACCAGCCGTCGAAAAACGTTGTTTCGAGAAAAACGCGTTTAAGGTGCCAGTCCACTATGAAAATTAAAAAAAATCGATGAATGCAGGAATTGCCGATTGAGTTTAGGTAAGAGTTTTTCATAGTATGAACTTCGAACGCGTTTTTCTCGAAACAACGTTTTCAAAATCTAGCTCCATCGTATCTCTAAAACTAATAAACCGATTCGAAGATGACGCTCGATGGTTTTAAAATTTTGATTTTTACTTATTTTTTTGCGAAAAACTGCGGAAAAACGGGTTTTTTTACCTTTTTAGTTTTTCATCTGCTATTTTTGATAAAACTTTATATCCGAGGGTCATTTTGTAGCTGGTGTCATACTGAATCTAATGGACTTTGATTTTTTTTTGTTTCAGACAAGCCGTTGCCGAGTTGTGATGGAGCTACCTAGCCCACGTATTTTTGAGGCGTTACGTTAAGTTATAGTTTTTGTACTTAAAAATGAATAAAAATTAATTACATTTAAAAAAAATGTATTTCGAGACTTTATTTATCAAGCCCAACAACTTTTATATTCATATCTTTTATAAAATCCTCAAAAATAGCCTTTTTTCGTAGCTCTCAAGTGGACTGGCTCCTTAAAGTTTGTTTGGGTTACATAAATACATAAAAAAAATTTTTTATGTATTTTGAAGGTGTATTTATTAAGTGTAAAAACTTTTATATCAATATGTATAATATAAACCTATCAAAAAATTCATGAAAATAGCCTTTTTTAGCGTCTAAAGTGAGAAGACCCCTTAAGAAATGGTTGAAGTGTAACCCAGATTTTTTTTCAATAAAAACCGACTGATGGGTTGTCAAGGGCAGGTGGACGAAGTACTATCCGGGTCAAATTGACACAGTGTGTCAAAATCGTGGCCAAATATAAGTGTGTCAAAGTAGGGTTAAAACAAAAATCTCAAAATCATAATAATAGTCTTTAAAAAGTCTTTAAAAGAAAAATTTCAAAATAATAATAACAATATGAATAATTTTTTAAGTCATTAAAACAACAACCTTCAGGATATTTTTTAGTTTTAAAAATAAAAAAGAACTCAATATAATAATAAAAATAAGAATAATTTTTAGTCATTAAAACAACAATCTTTAGGATGGTTGCGATCATATTATCGTCCGTTTCACGAAACCAATGCCAAAATTTCAATAAAGTTTATTCATTTTTCGTTTAAGGGGCCAGTCCACGTTGAAAAATTTCAAAAAATCAAAAGCAAGCAAGACTTGAAGAAATCGACGATGATGAGCAATCAGGAGGGATTTTGTACGGTGCAGGAATTGCCGATTGAGTTTAGGTAGAAGTTTTTCATAGTATAAACTTCAAACGCGTTTTTCTCGAAACAACGTTTTCAAAATCTAGCTCCATCGTATCTCTAAAACTAATAAACCGATTCTCTTAAAATTTGAACCACATATTGTAAACATGATTGGCTACACGATGACCCTCGATGGTTTTGAAATTTTGATTTTTACTCTTTTTTTTGCGAAAAACTGCGAAAAAACGCGTTTTTTAATACTTTTTTCGTTTGTCATCTGCCATTTTTTTATTTTTTGATAAAACTTTATATCCGAGGGTCATTTTGTAGCTGGTGTCATACTGAATCTAATGGACTTTGATTTTTTTGTTTCAGACAAGCCGTTGCCGAGTTGTGATGGAGCTACCTAGCCCACCTATTTTCGAGGCGTCTCGTTAAACTATAGTTTTTGTACTTAAAAATGAATAAAAACGAAATATTTTTTTTCAAATGTAGTTAAATATTTTATTTATCAAGCCCAACAACTTTTATATTCATATCTTTCATAAAATCCTAAAAAAAAATCGCAAAAATAGCCTTTTTCGTGGCTCCAAAGTGGACCGGCCCCTTAATCAGCCGCGGAGTTACTACCACAGATTATGGGCAATCGTGTCGAAGTAAAAAAGTGACGTATGACAGCTCACCTTGATGCTGAAGATAGAGCGGTGGCTTGAAGTCGTCGCTTTTTTGAAAATATTGCAAGACCCAGTTGAACATTTCCGGATGTCCGCCGTCGGGGCTCGTAGGTCTGTGAAAGTCAATCAGCTGGCATCTGTTGACGAGGACGAAGAAAAGGCACGTTACGACTCGGTTGAGGGATGAGAAAATCCGAGATAGAGAACAATGGACGCCTACCTTACTCTGAGACTGGACAAAAGCGTAACGACCTCAGTCGCACCGATCCACTTTCTCGTGTTGACTAATTTACCGCCGAGTTGCTCGGCCCCCTGAACATCGAATCCCTGGGCCCACGCCCACTCGATCATTCGTTGTAACCTCGAGATCGAGGGCATCGAGCTTCTGAGCGGATTGTCCGTTGAGCTGGTGCACCCGGAGCTCCAGGCACGATATACGAGTTCGTTGTAGCCGGTGTGCTGTAGGAGGGACGATATGAGCATTTGTATGTTGCGATAGCCGCAACCCCAGCCCTTGTCGCCGTACGTCGAGCCGTAATGATCGACGGTCGAGCACATCCACGTGTTTATGACGTTGCTGCACGCCTGACTCACCGCACGGACCTTCGGCACGAGACCTGCGAATACGCAAATAATAGCGATTAATTTCGAGATCTCATGAAAAATTATAGATTTTTTTTATCATCGTCACGTGTGTGTGGACACATCAGGGTGCGTCGAAATTTACTCCAACTCTTACGAGCTTTTATTTAACCCTTAATGGTCACACTGCGTCCACGGGACCCAAACAAATTATTTTGATGCCGCACAACTTTTTTTGTTCCAATACAACATACATTTTTTCATATGCGCAAGCGCTTCGTCCTTTCTTTCTAAATCGCACCAGCGTTGGATGAAATAAATATACTTTTTGAAAAGTCCACAGAAACCGCTATGTCTATTTCAATGTACATTGTTTTCAAATTATAAAACCATTTTTTGTCAATAATTACAAGAGTTACAGCAATTCTTGTAAAAAAAAATTTCATGTTTTTTTTTTGCATAATTTTTTTTGCATAATTGAAATTTAATTTTTGATTTCTAACCAATATCCTTGTATTAAACAAGGTTCAAATTATACCTCACTATTTTTTTTCATATCGCTCAATGCATTATTTCATTATTTATAACAATTTAAAAGCGCCTGGGTCCCACGGACCCAGTATGACTATAACGTGGTTCTAGCTAAGTGCGACTACTAAGGGTTAATGTACTAAAAAGTAGATAATAATTTTTTTTACCAAGTCACCTGTATGTAACTATAAATAAAAGCTTGGGGCGCTCAGCTTTTTAAATGTTTGATAAATTTGATCAATTCAGTTTCATTAACTGTATTTAATTTGGCACAATAGTAATTAGATGAATTATTATCACACGTTCATACTCAGTTTCAGGATTTTTAAAAAAGAAATCTAAGGTCGTTTTGCAGTAAATTAAGGCCTTAGGCCACAGTAACGGGTATAAAAACATGTGCGAATTTAACAAATTTCTTTCGTTTGAAAAAGTGATTCACTCATAAAATTAATTACACATCTATTTCGTATGAATATCAAACTGTTAGAAAATATATCGTTTTTTTCGATGTACAAAATGGCCGACTACTCGAAACTTGTCGGAACAGCTTTTTTCCAATTGGCGTGACAAATAACTTCAACAATTTTCACTCGATTTACTTCAAATTTAAAAGTTATGTTCCTAATTGCATTTCGCAGAGAAGTACGTACGGAATTTCTGATTAATCGAAAACTTTTCATTTTATCAGCAGTTGTTGAGCAGTTATAACGAAATTTTTCACTGAAAATTCATTTCTTAAGTTCAAATACCTACAACTTTTGAATAAAACAATATTTTTTAAATTCTGTACGTACTTCTCTAGGTATTCTAGTGTAGATTGACGAGAATTTTTGTTTTTTGTTCTAGGTAAAAAATTGTGGATGCTAAATGTCACGCCGCGGAGCGCCTAAAAAAAGATAACAAAAGAAAATATTAGTAGTCGGCCATTTTGTACATCGAAAAAAAATATATTTTTTCTAACAGCTTGATATTCATACTAAATAGATGTGTAATTAATTTGATGAGTGAATCACTCATTCATACGAAAAGAATTGTTAAATTCGCACATGATTTATACCCGTTACTATGGCCTAAGGCGTTAAATACAGTTGATATGTTAACGGATTTATGTCAATTAAAGATTATATTTCTAAATTTTGAGCGCCCCAACCTGTTATTTATCATCACATATAGGTATCTTGGTGAAAAAAAAATGATTTTCTACTTTTTAGTACATTAAATAAAAGCTTTTAAAAAAATATTTTTGTACATATAATTTTTTTAACTTTTTAGTCTTTAATTGATTTTACTAGTTAGTTGTTACTAGTAGTTTACTAGTTTACGTGTTTGGACGTTAGGAACATGGAATGCTTGTAAGAAATAACAAAGACTGTAAGTGAGATTGAACTTACAACTAATTGCTGCATATAAACTTTTCACATACAAACGCAGTTGGCTACGAATTTGTTTGTATGTGTTAGTGAGATTTTATATGGATGATTAGGTATCGCTAATCTTACATGAAAAGTTGAAAATTTAATATATATATATATATATATATATATATATATATATATATATATATATATATATATATATATATATATATATATATAAGTTGAATCATGCATTGTGACCTTTTAGATGCATGCTTGCCATATTTCAGAGCTTTAAGTAATCGGGAAGTGAGTAAAATATCGATTTTCCGTTTTGCATCTCACAGAAATTCAATTAAAATAAAAGCTTGTGAAAAAGCATCCAAGGGTGAGTTCTCTAATTCAAGTCTAAGTGATAGCGCTAGATAATTTTTCCCCCTTTTGATTTACCTGGAAAATTCGCTACTTACGTTCAAACTCGAATGTCTCAACACCTAATGAACTTTTTTTCAAATCCGGTAGCAGTTTGTTCCGCCTGACGTTTACAGCCTTTTTTCATAATCTCGATATTTTATTTTCAGCATTTTTTATTGTTTCCACATAGCTGTAATTTGGGTAACGATATATCGGGATTTTCAAAAAATCTTTTTACAGATTTAAAGAAGGGCTATGAGAATCTTAAACCGGATTTAAGGGGTTAGGCTACTGTGAAAATGACGAACACTCGTTCGTCGCTTGAGGCAACTCAAATTGAAGCGGAAGGCCCAACGTTTGGTGCAGGAATAGCAGATTAAAGGTAAATTTATGATTACAACGATAAAACTGCTAGTAAAACTTCAAACGCATTTTTATCGAAAGTATTTTGTTCAAAACGGTGTACACGATTTCTCGACATCTAATCGACGGATTGACTTCTAATTTGGTACATTTATTCAGTGTAATAGTAGTTTAGTCTTGACCGACGTTTTTCTTCTTATCGTTTTTTTAATTATTTATCAACAATTGTGTAATTTTTCCTACAAAAATCGAATAAAATTATATTTTTGTTCTGATTAAAACACGATTAAAAAAGCTCTGCCAAGTCTTAGCCAATATGATCTATTTTAAGAAGAAAAGAAGATGTTTTTTTTTTGTTTTAGATCAACCGGATAGCGAAAGTCAAGTACACCGTTGAGCCCCTCACGTTCGGAGGTGCTTCACGAAATTGTGCATAACTTTTTTGATTATTAATAAGATTTTATGAAATTTGGCACACAATTTTGTTAATGTACATACAAATAAACGTCCAAACGATTTTTCAATCGTCTTATTTGTTCCTTCAAAATTAATCCTTTTAAATAACCCTGATTTTCGGCTCATCACAGTACCCTAACCCCTGAAGAAATATCAACTACCTGTTGGGTTATTCGAGTTTCAACAGAAAGGGCGAATTTTTCGTGTCAATAGATTTTTTTTAAAGTTCTCGAGCGTTACGACTCGGACTCGGAGCGCTCGAACTTGGCATTTTTTCATACCTCGTACTTGTTCTATTGGAGCAAAACAAGTTGATTTTTAAGATGTTCAAAAAAGTTACCTACAAAAAACTTCCGAAACCTGTTCAAAGTGACCCCATTTTACGGTTTTATCCGACAGTTCAACATTCCACTGTTTATAGCTCAGCGTTGTGTCCCCCAATCGCTAGATACTAGTTTGCTAGCTCACTGTCTAGTTATTAGCTCACCAATATGGCCGCCAATCGCTAATAGTTTGCCAGCACACAATCTACCAGTTAAGGGGTTGGGTCACTCTAAAGGCCGAAAAATAGACTTTTCGGGGATTCGTTTAAGAAAAACTACAAAATAAATCGAGAATACAAAAAAGGGTGTTTATCATACATATCAGTGACTTTATACAATATTTTTTTTTGGTTGATTTTTTAGGCAAAGTTTCACTTTCGAAAAATTTGCCTCAAAAATCATTAGATAATTGTTAATAACAAATGAACTATGCAGTATAAAAAAAAATCCTACGCACTTCCATAGATAATGTATTTTTCAAGATATATTCAACATTTCAAGTGAATCGGTTGAAAATTGTCCGAGATATGTTTCCGGCCAACTTCAAAAATGCAGTTTTGAGATAAACGCTGCACAGCCGCCATTTTGAAATGAATCGCTTCAAAAAAATTATTGTATACAGTCACTGACATGTATGATAAACACCCTTTTTTGTAATTTCGATTTATTTTGTAGTTTTTCTGAAAAAAATATCCTTAAAAAGCTTATTTTTCGGCCTCTAGAGTGGCATAAGGCCTTAAGGGGAGATATACACCTAGATGGTCGAGGTCGAGTATTTAGAAGCTATGAACATTCCGTCGACCGTAGAAGACCTACACTGTGGGCCTGGTATCGATGATTCCATGTAAGTTGACAAATTTCATGATTTGTTCATTCCCAAATTTTCAAACGCGTTTTTCTCAAAACCACGTTTTTCAAATCGATACCCAATATTTCTCGAAAACCAATGAACCGATTGCCTTGAGGTTTTTTGTGGTTACTCTATACACCATTATCTAGTACTTGTCATACGATTTTTTTTTCCGTTACTTAGTTTTTGTCTTATAGGCAAAATAATAACCAATTTTTGGCCCAAAAATCACTATTTATGTTCAAACGTCCGCCATTTTGTCATAAATCGATATTTTCAAAATCGGCTATGACAAGTACTAGATAATAGTATCTAATTTAATAATCTTTTTGGTTTTTTTTCAGATGATTTTTGAAGAAACGCCAGTGGGTACCGTATACGCAGATTTTTTTACGACGCTCCAAGGATCATACAATATCCTTGTATATTTTTGATATTTTTAAATAAATAAAATTACCATATTTTTGAATGTATATACTTTTAGATAATTAAAATCCCAATCCGAAATTTCAAATAGTTTTCCTTGAAAGATTCACAAAAATGATCTTTTTTCCGGCTCCTAGGTGTATATCTCCCCTTAATAGCTCGCCAGTGCGACCGCGCCCTGATATACAGCCATTAACGAAACGTTAAAAAACGAAAACATGAATGAAGAACGGACCGCGTGTGCACGAGCTGCCGTCGTCGATGCCGCTGCTCTCGGCGACCCTGAGCTCGAAGTGTCTCTCGTAATAATCGGCCACGGACATTTCGCCGGCGTAAACGGCGCGTTGCATGTTCGTGACGCTCTGCTCCCGAAAGTTACCCTGATTGTCCATGCCGTATTGGGCCCTGAGCATCTCGAATTCGCGCTGTTCCCTCAGTCTTCGTACCTCCTTCTCTCGTCTCTCCATGTCCCGTGCCAGCAAGCGATCGCTCGAGGCGTCCGGCGTCGCCGGGGACGGCGTGCTCTTCTTCGTGAAGTGTTCCTCAATGTGGACCGTCAGTTCGTCGTTGGTCTTGAAACTCGTGCTCAGACAGACCGGACACGCGGGCGGCGTGACTTCACCACCGCCACTCGACGCCATATCCGACTGAGAGGTTCCTCCGTTCGCGGGACTGCCCACGAAGAAAATTCAAAGTTTGCGTTAACCCTTTGAAGCATACATTTTTCTTTACGTACAATTGGCTTGAAATTTTGTACTCGGGGGTTTTCGGGGTCGCTGATTACGAATCTGCACCAAAAATTAGAGATTTCAAGATGGCGGATCCAATATGGCGGACCATAAATGCAAAACGTGGTTTGACGATAGCGAAAGTCGGTACTCGGGGGTTTTCGGGGTCGCTGATTACGAATCTGCACTCAAAATTAGAGAATTCAAGATGGCGGATCCAATATGGCGGACCATGAATGCAAAACGTTGTTTGATGATGGCGAAAGTTGGTACTCGGGGGATTTCGGGGTCGTTGTAACATGAAATAAGCTCCGCAAAAAAAATGGATCATCAAATTTGGAAAACATTCTATAATTTTTGCCATTTACAGCCGCCACATTGGATCCGCCATTTTCAATTTGACGGTTTAACTTCGGGTTCGTCTTCAGTGGATCAAAAACCAAGTTTTTACCTATTTTTTGGTTATGGTTTACCTGCTGGATTAATCGTAATCAGATTTAAGATGTAAAAAATTCGTTTTTTTGCACTTTCGTTATTGATGACATCCGCTACGTGAACAATAAAAATTTAATAGGTATGCTTTAGTAGTTATTGAAGTCCTAGGAACCTAGAAACGCATTTACAACCCCCATATTTAATTAAAAAACACTTTTAAATCGTCAAAATCTGAATTGAACGCTCTCTCTCTCTCTCTCTCTCTCTCTCTCTCTCACACACACACACACACACACACACACACACGCACACACACACACAATCACTCTATTGTCCTCTCCGCAATATATTTCTGGTATTTTCTCCCGTCCCGTATTACCACTGCCCCATCAATTTCCATTTTTAGATCCAGATTATATTCTCACCTCTTTAGGCTCGATGGCAATTCTTCCTAATTTGCCATTTCACTTCGTCTTTCCTTCTCTCACATTGCTTTCAGTAGACTAGCTCGTCCCTCTTACTTCTTAGTTACCCTCTTAAGTCTCAGTTAGTCGCGGCTCTTCGGTTGCGTTTATTACGTCTTGGCATTATTTTCTTTCATCTTATTCTACTTTATCCACTGCCCTCTTTCTTTTGCATTCTTGTAGTTTGTATTGAACTGAAGCTATTCGATCTTTCTTTTCATAACCGTCGCGGGAGTACTATTCTATTCGGTATTGAGTTTTAGTTCTGGTTTTAATTAGTCTTATAAGTTTTCTTTTTTGAGCTAGAGTAATTAGTCTTTGAAAAAAAAAAATCTTGTAGTAGTTTCAATTCGTTTTTTGAGTTTTCTCTTTTTTGTATTTCTTATTAACATTCCGTTTTTGTCTGGAGATTATTACCAAGACATAAAATGAACTAATCAATCAATCAATCTCCTTCTCTCTCTCTCTCTCTCTCTCTCTCTCTCTCTCTCTCTCTCTCTCTCTCTCTCTCTCTCTCTCGCGTACCTCAGTATGTCCTTGTGCTCGATGTTGACGTGCAGCTCAAGATCGGACGAGTTCGGAAACGACGTTACGCACAATGGACAATTGAAAACGCCGTCGCGCGCAGGTGGCGATTCCTCTGGAGGAAAGGACGGCGATGTGAGGTCAAAGTGTTGCCGATTGATATGTTCCTCGAGTCTGAGCGGACTGTCCGAGCTGTAAGGACACATCGGACACTCCTGGATCGGTGCTTTCGGAGACGCGTGCGAGCGCAACTGGAGATTCAGACCCGAACGCAACGGCGAGCCGTGACCCGCTGTGCTCATCTCTGGTACTGCAACATCCACGATACAAAATCCATTAGCATCGCGCACACGATACTTGGCAAATTATTGTATAATCAAGGCCGAAAAATATATCATGTGTGCAAGTGCTAAGTCTAGCGCATTTTTCATAACTCTGATAAATCTTTTTTTTTTGTGTTTAAACAAACTGAAACAAATTATTTTTCAAGTAAAAATTCATTATTTCAATTTCATTGATTTCGTTATTTTTAAATTTCTTTATTTATTTACTTTTTTCTTTGTAGCTTTTTGTATTTGTTTTTTCATTCCCTCATAGGATTTTAATTTGTTTTTTTTTTTTTAATTTTTTCGCTCAATTGGTTTAGACGACGAGTTTGCTTTTTTGTGTACAAATTTGAGAAACTCAAGGACAAATTAATATTTGCCAAATTCGTTCGAAGATTCTCGAAGCTGATCAGCTTTAAAGAGCTTTTTTAAATTTTATTACTGTTGAACATGGGGATATATAATAACCCATAGACGTGTGTGTGTATATATATATGCATACATATATGCATATATATATAAATGCTTTTTTTGAAGCACTAAGAATCAGTTGAAAAAAAATTCAAACGCATTCGGCAAGTACTAATTAATTAATGCGGTCAATTCGGCGCATAGAGAGCAAATTTTTCATGGAAACCAATTAGGGGAAAGAATTTAAAAAAATGCAATCTAAATGGGAGAATCAAAATGCAACAGATATAAAAACTACATGGACATGTAATTTTTTGTTCCTTTATTTATTTATGAAAAAAGATGCAAACGCAATGTGAGAATAACGAGTAAAACAGACGATATACTGCTTACAAAAAAAATCCAATAATGAACAGAAGTTTATTTTAATAAATAAATTAAATTAAAAATTATATTTCATATCCAATTTAATTTCATTACCAATTTCAACCCAATTTAATTATAATTTGTAAATAATGAAAATAAAAACTAAATTAAATAAATACCGAAACAGAAATTTATAAATAATTCATGTATTTATTTTATTCATTTTGTTCAATACAAACATTGTTGCAATTTGACATTTTTTCATATCTCGTACCGTTAAAACGTTATCGACGAAAAACGAAAAACACTCCAATTTTCGAGTGTGCACATATAGAAACACAAATACGTGTCACCTATTTCCACCCATTCTACAAGCATGCCAAATTTCATCGAAATCGGAGAGATCGACCTCGCGACCTTTCTTTGTAAGTAGCAGTAGTAGTAGTTTATTCCACATGTATACCCTTGCGGGTTTTTACAACTTACCATACGGCCTTCAATTTCCTTTTTACATTATATATCTTTTACGACGGTCCGGCTGTTTTTTTGTCCCCTTTTCCACTTGTGTATTCCTATTCTCATTTTCTATTTCTTATCGCCAGTCGTCTTCTCGCCCTCTCTCTTCTACCCTCTTGGTTGCCAGCTGCTGAAACTGTCCCACTATCTCACACATTTCTTCTCAACAATTTCCTCCCCTTCTAGCGCCCTGATTCATCCCGTTGTTATTCCGCCCTCCTGTTGTTCTGCCCATCGTTGAAATTTTTTTGTCGTGTCGTCCTCAATTTGTGACTTTTCCTCCCCACATTCCCATATGCGCGCCAGTGTTTGCTCTACTCTACTGCATACTCTGCGTCTCGTATTCCTCACACCCTTGTCTTTCTCCTTCCCCACACTTCCACACCTCACCCTTGCCCATATTTATGTGATTTCTCCCCTCGTAGCTCCTTCCCCCAGTACTCCGACATCCCTCCCTCTTGCAGTATGCTGACCTCTCAGCTTTCGCCCAGTTCCTCTGTATTTCCTGGCCTGTCGTGTTTTGCCCTGCCCTTCCTGTCTTCATTGCCCATTCGTCTTTGTTACTCCTCCTTGATGTGTCTCCTATCTGTCCCTCTCCTGTCTGGTTCATGGCTTCTTCAACTTCTCGTCCCCATTTGGTCGCGTTCTCGTTTCGCATCTCCCTCTTGCCTCACGAGGAACATCACTCGAGTGTCCACCCTCGATTTCGCTGAAACTCATATATGTCATAAAGCATTGAAAACTACTAGACACGTATTTTTTTTATCGGCCGAAAATCCGTTCTAAGGGGAGAAACCACCCCTCGAAGAAAAGTGTGTCGAGGGATGGTTTTGCAGTTTCACCCACAAGCAGTCCACCGATCTCAATGAAACAAAAACCGAAATTCTTCTAATGTAAAGCGATGAAAAATCCACTATAGAATTACGGGGAAAATATTAAATTAAGGGATGATACGCCTTTCCTTGGGGGGTGGTTTCCCCTCTTAAAACCGTTTTTGCACCGATAAAAAGAAATACGTTTATAAAATGTGGGAATAGTTTTCGATGCTTGATTGCATATGTGAGTTTCAACAAAATCGAGGGCGGACACTTAAGGCGGGAGAAATTAGAAGGTCCGAAGACTCGTTTTTTTATTGCTTAAATCGAGAGATAAACTATTTAAGAATATATTTACAAAGTTACAGAGGCCAATTGTAAATATTTTCGAAGATACAAGGCCAAAAGCAGAGAAGCGATTGATATTTGATATTGATATTTCCTCCAATAGAAAACTTTTAAGCGCGTTTTTTCCAGTTTTCATTTTTACGATTTTTCCAAATTCGTGGGTGTGATAGCAAAAAAACTAAACGACCTATTGAATGAAACCAAAGTTTATTTTCTCCAGTATGAAAATGTCTTCAGTGAATTAAAAAAGTCGTTGGAAAAGTCTTTTTAAATAATTTTTATAGCACGTCAAAGTGTTTTTTCAACACATTTTTTTTCAAGCCAGAGAAAAGTTATAATTTCACGATTTTTCCAACTTTTTCTTAATTCACCCAGAAGAAATATATGAAAATTGAAAATTTGATAGATTTTTTTGTTTCAGTCAAGAATTACGAGCTGCATCTTTCTCGCCGATTGGAGTGCAGTGGCAAGACGCACTTGGAATAATGAAGCTGCAGTCATTTGTTGTTTCATGTTGAACATTTTTTTTAATACATTTCAAATATATATTAAAAGATACCTCAATGTTTACTGGGCTCGCTTATTTTTTCCCCTTCTCAAGAAATTCCCGAAAAAACGCTTGTTTGAACCTTCTAATTCAGGCTCCCACCTTAATGGAAGAAAAATCTTCGTTGCTTTTTTTCCAATTAATTCCGCCGACGCTACGTGTCACGCCGTCTAACATCCGCCGCAACCCGTTCAGAAGACCGTGGCATGCCGCCGCCATTTTTTAAGATAAAAAAAAATACCATGTTGGGGAACTCGCAAGACGAATACGCGGGGTAAGATGAATCATAAGCCTAGCCACTAAACAGTGTGTGCGAGCACCGTGCTCCCGTTGGAGCTTGGAGAGGTGGCGGTGCGGTGAATGAGTGTGAAAATATCAACTGTGGTGGAAGCACGCGTCTCGACTGAGAAAACAATATCGATTTTTTGACAGAACGATGTAATTTTTGGGAAAGTTTAACATCGATTCAGTTTATTTGAGTTCCTGATATTGATTAGAGCCAGGTAGGTAAACACAATGAAAGTACTAATTTTTAATATAATAATAACGGTTTGTCCGAAATTTTCAAGGTCATTGCGTGAGTTTTTGTGGATTCGTTAACCGTCTAATGGGGAAAGATGAATACAAGCTATCGCAAACCCGGAATATTTTACAACGTACCACTATTTACGTTGGAAGGGGTGAAATGGAACTAGTGAAGCATTTGGTTCCCCTTCAACCGGTGTTTCTACCAGGGGAAGAAGAAGAACTTACAAATGATTAAAATGATATGGAAGCCAGATTATTCGGACTGATCCTACAGAACTTAGACGATTGGCTTATCAAATTGATGGTATTGAGAATGAAACCACTTTTATATGCGAAAGATGCCAATAATTCGTGTCCCATCATTATCCCAGCCCTGTTTCATCTTGCCCCGGATACGGGGTAAGATGGGTCAAATAAAGGCTGAATTAAAAATATATATTGTATGGTACAAATCAGAAAGACTGACTTTATTTGCTTCCAAAATTAAAAGATTAATAAATGTTGATTAGTTTGAAAAATATTTGAAGTTGTCTCACTCATATATGTATTGTTTTATTTGAAAATGACCTTAGCGTTGTCATCTTGCCCCGACTTCGCCTAACAGCCAAAAGTAGTAGTGAAACATACCCTGTGTCTTCAAAATAGTGAAAGAAAGCTTTCCTTTTAAGGTAATCCTATCGCTTCACACTAGTCATACTTGAGACTTGTCAAATTTATATATTTTTTTTATTTTTATTGTATCTGTTACAGCGAACGCTTCGCTGATTGTAGCTTCCATGTACAGGGATTTCCCCTTTTTACATTTCCCACCATTTTCTCCAATCCACATCCCTGAGCGATCCCCACCTTGCGGCTTGTACCTTGTACAATTTATATTTTTAACATGTCCAAAAAAAATAATTTGTTATAACTAAAATTTTCCATGTGTAAACTGTTTAATGAAGGTTCACATTTAATTGGGAAAATGAAAAAATAGTTATTCCAACGATTCGCGCAGTTTTTCTAGGTTTGTTGTTTGGCAACATTGGTTGTATATTCGTCTCTTTTTACTCAACCAGGCGAGTTCAACCTCCATGCTTTTCAACGTCGATCTGTCAAAACAATGTCAGGTACGGGAAATATGTCGGTTAAAAATGAAATATGTATGGAAATTCGAATGAGTGAGATGAAGTTAGGACTACAGTCAGCTGTTGCCTTGCTGTCACGTCCCTTTATCGTCGCAAGTGGTAATAAATCCAATACCGGAAGTTCAAATTAAACTTGATATTACATAAAAATTAGGTCAATAAGCGTAATTTTTTCTAAGAGCATTGGATTACTACAAGTGTTAAGTATGTAAATCCGATTATTTTTAAGAATCTGACGGATTCCCACTATTATATACACTTTTGTAGCGACCGGAAATTGGGTTTTTGTATGTCGTCTCGTATTCCATCACAAAAACACGCAATTTTAATATCTTTTTTCTCTGTAATTAAGTCGATAATCGACCCTGAAATTTCACATACACGATTACTAATATATTTAGCGAAGCTCAAAAAAAGATGATGAAAATCCTATGGATTGAAGCCTGGCAATGGGATTACCTTAAGTGGTTAGGCCACAGTAACGGGTATAAAATCATGTGCAAATTTAACAATTTTTTCGCATGAAAAAGTGATTAACTCATAAAACTAATTACACATCTATTAGTATGAATATCAAGCTGTTAGAAAATATAAATATTTTTTTTCGATGTACAAAATGGCCGACTACTCGAAACTTCTCGGAACAGCTTTTTTCCTATTGGCGTGACAAATAGCTTCAACAATTTTCACTCGATTTACTTCAAATTTAAAAGTTATGTTCCTAATTGCATTTCGCAGAGAAGTACGTAAGGAATTTCTGATTAATCGAAAACTTTTCATTTTATGAGCAGTTCATGAGCAGTTATAACAAAATGTTCCACTGAAAATTCATTTCTTAAGTTCAAATACCTACAACTTTTGAACAAAACTATATTTTTTAAATTCCGTACGTACTTCTCTAGGTATTCTAATGTAGATTGACGAGAATTTTGGTTTTTTGTTCTAGGTAAAAAATTGTCGATGCTAAATGTCACGCCGCAGAGCGCCTAAAAAAAATAAAAGAAAATATTAGTATTCGGCCATTTTGTACATCGAAAAAAAAATGCTATAAACTTGATATTCATACTAAATAGATGTGTAATTAATTTCATGAGTCAATCACTTTTTCATACGAAAAAAAATGGTTAAATTCGTACATTATTTTATACCCGTTACTGTGGCCTACCCCTTAAATAAAAATACGGTAAATCAACAATTTCCCCCCGTCAACCCGCAAACATATGTACGTATAGCAATAACTCCACCCTCGTCCGTGCGCGCGAAGCTGGTCGCCACACGTCAATGCGCGCACTTCGCCGCTTTTGTTTCTTATTCTTTTTTCACGTTCATTTGAAGAAGCGTGCGACGAGAAGACTCACCGGCATTGTTGACGTTGCCGGCAACGCCAGCAGCGGCGGCCGCGACCGCAACGTTGCCGGCGTTCGCCGGATTGTTGTTATTGTTGTTGTTATTGACATTGAGAGTCGACAGCAGAGGACTCGCGGGTTTTCGTGCTGCCGCAGCGGCAGCGGACGTTCTGTGCGTTCCAGCGCCGCTATTATTGGCCCAACCGTTTTGAAATTGCGGCGGTCGTAGTGACATGGCGGACGAGGGTCCTCGACAATCCTGTTCCTTTCTGCTCGTGCTGTGCTCCTCGAGGCTCCCGTCGTCGTCGATGAACGCCATCACGTCGTTTTCCGGCGTACTATGTATGCGCGGCAGAGAAAAAGAAAACGCATTAATCACGAAGAAAAACAAATCCACGTTACGTTTTACAGACATTGGACGATGGTTGAAATTACCGAACACAAAACATTCCGAGGGCGCGACACACACGCGCGCGGATTCTTCGTGAATTATTGCTCGTGTGAGAAAGTCTCGCGATCGTACGGTCCGATTATATTCGTCAACACGTGAACTCTGATCGATAATAATCGAATTATGAAAATCTCATGCAATTAGAACGATTGATGTCCTTAATTTATACGTCAAACGAATTATTTCTGAAATCGCTGTGCCTGCTGGCAACTTGTTCTCAACGAATATACTGCGACCTCGTGTCCCGAAGCCTGCTGTCCCACACTCCCGTCTATACGTATATACCGTTCGCGCATATATACACGGCAACTTTTCGACGGGGAAAGTTCGCAGTGGTGGGAACACGCGAGAGTACGTATATATAAAAGGGGGGGAGGGGAGGCGAACAGCTGCTCGTACACACGACTTTTCAGATTCCGAGGCTGTGTGCTTTTCCGTGCGACTTTTTGTCTCCCTTCGGATCGTTCGTACAATTTTCTCACTTACAACCCTCTGATATGCGATCAAGTATTCTTTTCCCGGAATAAGGAAATTGTCGCGTATGTTAATCGGATAAAAATATAGTGCCGAGAGTCATGAATAATTCATTTTGCCGAGTTCTTCGACGTGTTAAGGGGCTGGGCTGCTGTGAAAATTACGAAGGCTCGTTCGTCGCTTGAGGCAACTCGAGAGGAAGTTCCGACGTATGGTGCAGGAATCGCAGATCGAAGGTTAATTTATATTACGACGATAGAACTGCTGGTGAAACTTTAAACGCGTTTTTCTCGAAATTGTTTTTCTAAACGGTGTACACGGTTTCTCGATATCTAATTAACGGATTGACTCGAAATTTGGTACACTTATCCAGTGTTATAGAAGTTTAGTCTTCGCGGATGCTTTCTTAACATTTTTTTCATTAATTATTAACAACAACTGTCATTTTTTCTCGAAAAAAAAAATCGAAAAAATGTTTCTTGATGAATAAGGGGCCAGTCTACTTTGAAAATGTCAAAAAATCGATTTTTTTAAACTGTTTTCGAAAGTACATACATTCAGAAATATTGTGTCAAAATAGGTGCAGGAATTGCCGATTGAGTTTAGGTAAGAGTTTTTCATAGTATAAACTTCAAACGCGTTTTTCTCGAAACAACCTGAGTTAAAATGTTTGTATATACTTAGATACAATTATATAAAAATGATATATAATCATATATATTTATATATAGGTTTATATATAATTGTATATAACTTTATACATTCGTATATATAATCCGATATAAATGTACTTCCATCAAATTTGATTTGATAAAATTATACATAGTTCTGTATATAATGATATATGGAGATACTATTTTTATAGGGAGTTTATATAATTAGATATAATATCATATACAGTTATATATAATTCAATATAATGTTGTATATAATTATATATATACGTGAAAATTTTATTTACAGTATATAAAATTGTACATGACTGTATATGAGTACTTTTATTTTCTTTTGAAATACATATAATTGTATATATCTTCATATGGCTTCATATATGATTAGATATAGAAAAAGTTTTCTTTGGTTTTATTCGCGTATGGAAGCAGGTAAATCAAAAGATTGTTTATTAAAAGTTAACAAATTATGTATTGATGCAATATATTTACCAAATTTGATTACAATTATTGGGTTTCTTACAGAGATCATTTCCAATTCTGATCAGTTGATTAATATTAGTTTTTTCTTGATATTTCACTAACAAAATGTCATCGCTTTCTTCGACGGGTATAATATGTGTCACAATAGCTTTTTTTCTACATGGCAAAACATATCAACGTGTTTACATTGAAACGTTGAATTATAAAATATACACCCGAGTAAAAATGAATATATATAAACATCTAGAATTGTATATTAATTGATCATATACAATTGTATACAAAAATTGGCCCGATAGAATTTTATATATTTGTATTTAAACGTATACAATTGTATATACGTTGTATACGTTTATATAAAAATATATAAAATCGTATACGTTTTATACATACGTTTATATACAAATATATAAAATCAAAGATTCAAAACCATCGAGGGTCATCTTGCTGCGAATCATGTTTACCATATGTGGTTCCAATTTCATACAACAAATTTCATACAATCGTATACAACGTATATACAATTGTATACGTTTATATACAAATATATAAAATTCTATCGGGCCAATTTTTCTATACAATTGTATATGATCAATTAATATACAATTATATATGTTTATATTAATTCATTTTTACTCGGGAACGTTTTCAAAATCTAGCTCCATCGTATCTCTAAAACTAATAAACCGATTCTCTTGAAATTTGAACCACATATGGTAAACATGATTCGCAACAAGATGACCCTTCATGGTTTTAAAATTTCGATTTTTACTTTTTTTTGCGAAAAACTTCGAAAAAACGCGTTTTTTTTTACTTTTTTCGTTTTTCATCTACCGTTTTTTTATTTTTTGATAAAACTTTATGTCCGAGGGTCATTTTGTAGCTGGTGTCATACTGAATTTAATGGACTTTGATTTTTTTGTTTCAGACAAGCCGTTGCCGAGTTCTGATGGAGCTACCTAGCCCACCTATTTTTGAGGCGTTACGTATCGAGTTTATTCCATATGTCTTGCATTTGCTGTGACATGGCCCAACTTACATACTTACATTTTGCGTTACAAGTTTTCCATTTTTTGTATACATTTCGCCTTACATAAATAATCACAATATATAACAATAGTCATAAAGCTAACTCCTATTGCGTTTCCTTAGGGATACTCGGTCGTTTTTGGCGTGCTTACAGCTACTAGTTTAGAGTCTTTTAATAAACTAATTTCGCGTAGTCCTCAGCCCGCTTCGTCGAGGTCCCTGAATGCCAGAGTATATTCCGCCAGTTCCTTAACTATTTTTCCCTTTAACGTTTCTATCCACCATCCCCTTAGACATTCCCCCACTCTACCCCCTCTCCATTTGTCTACCCCTGCTACCCACTTATCGTTAATTTGTCTCCTCGCCTCTCCACACCTCCAGATGTGTTCCAGCGTCTCCTCTTCCTTTCCACATACTCTGCAATTCCAGTTGTTATAACCTTTTTTTCCTGACCTCTCCAGATTTCCGCATCGCAATCTTTCCCATTCCTCTTTGATGACCCCCCTAATATCTTTTTCTTCCCAAAAATCCTCTCTCCCCAGTTTCTCTTTGATCCCCTTAAAATAGCTGCAGAATGTGGATCTACCAATGCCCCCCCAATCCTTTTGTATGTCCTGGTCCCTTTTTATGTTTATTCCTTCCATTAACATATCCTTAATCGCCCTTTTATTTCCATTATTCCTTATTAACTCCAGGACTCTCCCATCTCCAACTTCCTCCATCGCTGTTCTGAGCTCATTTCCCCATTTCGACGCGTTTCCATTCAGGATGTTCCTGAGCTCTTCCCTTAGGCAAATTTTCGGCCATCTGTCTTCTTCCATTTCCACAATTTTTAGCAGGTAGCTACTCGCCCTCCTCCTTGCTTCAACCTCGATACTTCTCTTGTCCGCTTCCATTTTCCAGAGATAGCTCGGTGTATTCCTCGCTAAGCCCAATGCCATTTTTACAAACCTCCCTTGCATTTTCTCCACCTCCTCCCTTCTCCTCCATCCCCACACTTCCACTCCATATAGCGCTCCTGCCTTTACCAAGGAGTCCATCAGCTGTAATCTGTACTTCAGATCGTCCACTCTCGCTCGCTTCATCAACCCCCAGACCGCATTTGCTGCCTTCCTAGCCTTCGCTGTCACTATTTGCAGATGCCTTTTCATTGCGTTATTCGCAGAGAACCAGAATCCCAAGTATTTAAATTCCCTCACGACCTCCAGTGTTTTCCCCCTAAATTCCCACTTTTCTCCCTTCTTCGGTCTTCCCCCCCTTTTAAAAATAATAACCTTAGTTTTCTCCGTGTTTACCTCCATTTTCATCCTCGCCTTTGAGGCGTTACGTTAAACTATAGTTTTTGTACTTAAAAATGAATAAAAATGAATTAAATTTTTTAAAATGTATTTCAAGACTTTATTTATCAAGCCCAACAACTTTTATATTCATATCGTTTATAAAATCCTCAAAAAATCGCGAAAATAGCCTTTTATTGTGGCTCCAAAGTGGACTGGCCTCTTAAGAGGCTATAGCAGTGTGACACTAAAAAAACGATTTTTTTGGCCTTTTTCGACAGTTTATACTTTCAAGAATATCCTGTAAAAATTTCAAGGCCGTATCTCTGATCATTTGATCTTGCAAAAATCGATAGTTGAATCTTTAAACGCGTTTTTCTCGAAATGAGATTTTTCAAATTTGCCGACATTGTAACTCAAAGAGCAATTATACGATTGACTTGAAAGTTGAACTGAGTACTCTTGAATATATTAACTCTACAATGACGTAGGATATTTTTGATTGGATGAAAATTGACTATTTGGCATTGAAAAAAAACGACCATTTTATAGGCAAGAATACAGTCTTTTTTTTCATAACTACGCCATTTTGTTAGATTTTGATATTTTTCGAAAATCCTACGTCATTGTACAGGGAATACCGTCGAGTTTAACGACATTTTTTCCTTTTTCGGTTTCAGCTACTTAATCGGCCGGAATCATGTCAGCAGTGAAGGCACTTTTTTTTGGCGCCTCCGAAGGCAGCGCATAAGTCGCTTGAATCTCAATATTTTTCTATGAAAAAATTATGTAATATAGGTCAAATATAGTCAAATATATTCTTAATTTTCCGAAACATTTAATTGAGTACTTTTCTTCCAAAAAATTCCCGAAAATCACCCAAATTTTCAGCGTTCACACTGGTATAGCCCCTTAAAACATGATGAAAAAAAACAGTTTGGTCAAGTCTTAGCCAACATCATCGATTTTAAGAAAAGGCTCGTTTTTTTCGTTCCAAATCAAGCGGATGACCAAAATCAAGTACACCATTGAGCTCCTCACGTTCAAACGTCCTCCACGAGATTGCTTATGACTTCTTTAATCATTAATATGTTTTATGCAATTTGATACACAACTTTGTTAATGTCGTACGAATAAATGTCCAAACGATTTTTCAATCATCTTCCTTATTCCGTCGAAATCAATTTTTTTTAAAACCTCGATTTTCGTTTCGTCACAAACCTCTTAGCGGTTCTTTTTCAGCGAACGAAGAATTAATTCATTTTACGGTGTAGCATAGGTATCCAAAGTAAGATTTTTTTCACATTATTATTAATTGGTTTTTCATTATTATTATTGACTAAATCGAATGGTCTTCGAAAACTTCCGAAGCTATAATAATAACAATAACTAGAACAACAGCAACTACATATGTACAGGGTGTCCCTCTTATCTCTGCCACCCGAAATAACTCGGTAATTATCGACGTCACAAAAAACGTTCCAGACAAAAGTTGTACGGTGTGAAGGGAGCCATCAAATGCGACCATTTTTTTTTATTTCGGTGGAGACGCTGACGCACAGTGAAGGTCACCTCCACTTTCTTTGATGGAATGGTACATATGTTTTCAACCATCTTGTGAAGCACCGCAAGCCGCATAAAAAACATTAGGGGGTCAAAGTCGTTCAAGGTCATTCAAAGTCACCTATTAAAATGAAATACAAATCTAAAAATCTCGGATCACTAGAAAATATTTGGTAGTGATCCGAGATATTTAGATTTGTATCATCGGTACTGACCTTGAATGACCTTGAACGACTTCAACCCCCTAATGTTTTTCATGCGGCTTGAGGTGCTCCACTAGATGGTTGAAAAAAATGTACCATTCCATTTCAAAAAGTGGAGGTGACCTTCACTGTCCGTCAGCACCTCAACGGAATTAAAAAGAAATAGTCGCATTTGATGGCCCCCTTCACACCGCACAACTTTTGTCTGGAACATTTTTTTGTGACGTCTATAATTACCGAGTTATTTCGGGTGGCAGTATATATATGGGGGTCATACTAGTCAACTCAGAGAACTATTTCCCTCCTCGTCGTTGACATTATTATATTTCCATAGTGAAAAAACTTCACACCTGATGTCAAAGAACACCAAATTTTTCCCTTCTCCGGCTGCAAAAAATATAAAAGTCCAGTAGGGCCTTTTTTTATTTTGACAAAATTTACATACGTTTTAGACCTGTTTTGTGCATTTTTCACTTAAACTCAACTTGTGCTTCCGATGTTTGCGATTCTTTTTGTGAAATTTCGATTTTGGGGATAATCATTTCACAGTTCAAACGTCCAAAGAGTACTTTTTCGGTCTATATAAACATCAACCCGTATTGAATTTCATATGAAAACGTATTTTTGATGTTGGAAGAAACCATACATATTGAAGTTTTCAATTTTTGAAGCTCGGTCAGTCATTTGGTTATTGTCCAACAGTGCACTTCGTAACAACAACACGAGTTTAAAAATCGCGCGGAAAGCACGTATCCAAAGGGGGGAAATAATAAAATGCTTTTTTCTCGAAAAGTAAAAAATATCGTAGTACCTACATGGGGCTGCATGAGATCGGATACGAGGCATTTAGATTTTCCTTTTGTCACTTTTCGAGCCCCCGAATATAGTTGCGGTTGTTATTATTATAAATATGGTAGTTTGGGACGACTTTGATATGGTCAATAATCATATTAAGAGGAGGTACCTGAGTTAACGGCGAGAAAAACAGGTCAACTTCGGGAATTTTTATCTCAAAAACTAATGTTTCGATTGGATCCGGGTTTTTTTTATTGTAAAATATGTACATTGAGGTATGTTTATGAAATTTTTCAAAATAAATTCGTTGATTGGAAGAAATTCAAACGCGATTATCTCGAAATATAGTTTTCCAAGTCGGTGCTAGATGTATCTCGAAAACAGCTTGTCCGATTTTGTCCAAATTTGGATACAATATTCTTCAATAGTTTTTCTCGTTCGCCACGTAGGATTTTTTTGAAATTTTCATTTTCGACGGAATTGCGACCGTTTTAATTGAACATTTGTTTTTCGTTCGCAATTTCCGATGATTTTGGCTTGCATACACATTGCATAAAAAAGCAATGGTATGGTAAAAATGAAAAACCCCTACGTGGCGAACGAGAAAAACTATCGAAGAATATTGCATCCAAATTTGGACAAAACCGGACAAGCCGTTTTCGAGATACATCTGGCACCGACTTTGAAAACTATGTTTCGAGATAATCGCGTTTGAATCGCTTCCAGTCAACGAATTTATTTTTGAAAAATTCCTAAACAAACCTCAATGTACATATTTTCCAATAAAAAGAAACCCGGATCCAATCGAAACATTAGTTTTTGAGATAAAAATTCCCGAAGTTTACCTGTCTTTCTCGCCGTTTACTCAGGTACCTTTTCGAAGACATTTTCAACAGGTAAAAAAATGTATAAATAAACAAAAATAAAAGTTAAAAAATTTATTTTCTGTTCTTCATGAGTGCTTTGATTCGACATAAAAAGTCAGTCTGATTAGCGTATTTCAACCATCGAAAAAAAATCGCAAAAATCAGCTACTTTTCGACCCGTTACACTGTGATGATCCCTTAGAAAATTTTCTTCATAATGTCAATTTTTCTCGAAAAATTGAAAAAACATCCAAATTTTTCTCCGATAGAAATATGATGAAAAAAGCTCGGTTAAGTCTCAACCAATATTATCTATTTTAAGAAGAAAAAACTCGTTTTTTTTGGATCAATACTTTCAACACAGCATAAACGATTCCATAACGACGCATAACATCCCAGCCGTAATTTCAACATTTTTCCAGACTGGAACAGCATATGCCCCGTCAGGTGTGAAAGGGTTAAGGTAATCCTATCGCTTCACACTCATCATACTACTGATCATACTTGAGACTTGTACAATTCATATTTTTAACATATATGCAAAAAAAATTGTCATAAATAAAAGTTTCCATGTGTAAACTGTTGGATGAATGTTCAAATTTAATTAGCAAAATAAAAAAATAGTTATTCCAACGATTCGCGCAGTATTTCTAGGTTTGATATTTGGCAACATTGGTTCTATCTCCATCTCCTTTTACTCAACCGGGCGAGTTTAACCTCCATGCTTTTCAACGTCGATCTGTCAAAACAATGTCAGGTGCGGGAAATATAAAGCATTGTATTCGGGCCACAACTGGTAAAAAGCGTGGAAAATTTGTGTTGGCGAAATATGTCGGTTAAAAATGAAATATGTGTGAAAATTCGGATGAGTGAGATGTGGTTAGGACTACAGTCAACTGTTGCCTTGCTGTCCCGTCTCTTTATCGTACCAAGTGGTAATAAATCCAATACCGGAAGTTCAAATTAAACTTGATATTACATAAAAATTAGGTCAATAAGCGTAATTTTTTCTAAGAGCATTGGATTACTACATGTGTTGAGTATGTAAATCTGATTATTTTGAAGAATCTGACGGATTCCCACTATTATATACACTTTTGTAGCGACCGGAAATTGGGTTTTTGCATGTCGTCTCGGAATTCGTTCACAAAAATACCTAATTTTAATATTTTTTTTCTCTGTAATTAGGTCGACAACCGACCTTGAAATTTGCGAGACGATTATTAATATATTTAGTGAAGCTCAAAAAAAAATCCTACACTCAGAAAAAAGATTTATTATGTCCTAATGAATTGGCACATTAGAACATAATTTATTAGAAATTAATAAATGTTTACTCGTATGGAGACACTTTTTATGTGATTGTAACTACAGCATTTATTCGGCTTCACTAAATACGGTTTTTTACGTGCCGATTTTTCACATCAATTAAAAGCCATATATAAAATAGAAAATTTGACTAAATATTTCCTCAAATAAAATAAATACTACTTTCCAATCATGAAAACCTCTTATTTTGCGACTATGATACTAATGCGCGCATGCGCACTTTGCCCTTCAACGCGACGGGCCCACGGTCTTACATACAGGTCTTGCAACGAAGCTAAATTTTCGTGGTGGGGGTAGGCACGCTTGTCGGCTTCACTTTTCGATTCACTCGGCGCCGCTACGCGTCGCTACTAGCAAGGGGAAGTAGTTTTCCCCTTACCTCTTACCGGCGAATGGGCCCAAGATGTTTACGCATGTTTTTGTGGCGCGACTGTCGAAATAACCTTTATTTGCGACCATATACCAGAAGTTTCCACGCGATTTACCGTAATACATCTTTTATCGTGTTTTTACGCATAAGTGTGATTTTTTTTTGGTAGTGTTTGCGAAAAAAAATGCCAAATGGCTAAGGGTTGCGCGGTTCGCAATTGTAAAACGGGGTACAAAAATTGTAAGCAGAAATGCTCCGTATTTCGCGTGCCCAGAAACGTCGAACGATACAAAAAAATGGCTCGATGCTATTCCGGGACTGGAAGAGTCTCACTACGCGTGCGAAAAACATTTCGAAGAACGATGTATTGTGAGACATTGGAGAAAAAAGGATGCAAATGATCGTAATATGTGCTGGTATGAATTAATGTATTCAAAAACTTTTTAGTTTTTTTTAGATGAAAGTAGTCATCTTTTTTTTAATCAACACATTTTTTTATTGGTTTCGTATATTACGCAGTTTACACGACAGTACGGTAAATTAAGTTCGGGCAAACGGCGCATGCGTTGCGTTCAGGAGGGAAAAGGACAGAAGAGCTATTTCTCTCTTCGTCTCGCCACTACTTCCACTTGCCGTCACGCACCAAGCGGCAGAAATCGGAATAAAAACGGAACCGCTAAGGGTGCCTACCCCCACTACCACCGTTGTCAGACCTGTATGTAAGACCGTGGACGGGCCCGACAGCAGGCCGCTCGTCAGATGTAGCTCCATACGCTTACCATGTAGCTTCTTCCTATGCCAATGCTTTTGGCACAAGTGTCGGTGTTGCGTTTCGGAAGTGAGAAACTCTAATGTGAAGAATGATTTAAGTGTAAGTAAGAATATAAAGTGAGAAAAAAACGTTCAAGTGAGAACATAATGACGGACGAAATTACACAATGCCTCGGAAAAAAAACCAGCTGGGGGATTATAAAAAATCCCATTACATGTTAAGAAAAACTCTATTTGTCGGATATAAAACACCCATTTCTTCCAACTTATATATCCTATTAGATGTTAAGAAAAATTCTTACTAAATCTTAAACATAAACTAAAATGAAAAAATTTCTTAGCTGTTAATAAAATCGTAGTAGGCCGACATACGAATAAGGAAACTTATTCACCGGAAGACAAGCTTCTTTGTCCTTAATAAATCTTTTTTCTGAGTGTACGTTCGCCAAAAAAATGGCGCGCAATTTAAAATGTCAGGTAATTCTGAGACTCCCTTTACAGCCCGAATTGACCAACGAAATTTCGCGACTCCTCTATAGCTATATATACCTCGGTGTGAGATAATCCAGGTGTGCACTGTTGACGTGCACGAGCATCTCGGCGGGTGATATTTCGCCGAGATCGCAGAACGGACAATTCGCCGCGCCCTGAAGATGATAGAGTACCATGTGGGATCTCATCTCCTCGTCGTTGAAGCCCTCGAGGCCGCATATCTCGCACGTGTAACTCATTTCCGGTGGTTTGCACGACGCCATCTTATTGTTCTTCGAAAAATTTTATCGACTCTCGCGCACAGCTATCGCGCCCGTGCTCAATCGCCTTGCAAACCCATGGCGCGATGACGAGCGGGAGAAAAAAAAATCAAGCGGAAGATACGGATTCTAAATTCCCATTCCTATTATTATGATTATCATGTGGCTTGTCCGTGGGCGAGAATTTGCAGTCACATGTACGCGAGCATGTGGCTATATTTTTATAGAATCTTCTTTACCCCCCTTCTTGATATCGCTATAGATTGAACGTGATCGATTAACGAGCCGTCGTCGTGTCGGCTCATAAAGTGTAACGGAAGAAAAGAAGACAAGCTGATAATCGATATATAGCGCCGTGTCGTCTACGCGCCGTGTTTCCTCGCATCGACGCACGGACGCACACTTCCGGTTTCCCTCGTGCACTGCGAACAAGAAAACGCGCCGCTACGTACCAACGAGAAAAAAAAAACGTTCGGGATATTTATAAGTGGAGAAAAAAAGACGGAATTTTCACTCGGGGTAGAGCTGGGTACACGCGCGCACTTTTTTTTACTTACACTGCACCGAGAAACAACGTACTCGCACACACGCGCGCGACCGAGATTTCTTCTTCCCTTTAAAATCTGTACCAACGCCAGTGATTGGGTCACGAGGCTATCGTACTGTGAGAAGGGGGTGACGAAGCGCAAAGGGTGCGTTGTAATCTCGTGTGGCCTCTCACGAGTGGGTCGTCTTCGTAGCACACAAGGCGGACGCAGGAAAATTCGTTGATCGGGTTGCCGGGCTGGTTTGACCCATATTACAGTATCGCAGGGATGCACAAAGGGCTCCAAGGGCCTCCACACCCCGAGGCGAAAAAATGCTCGGAAAGTGAGGGGGGGAGTGACTCTCGTGTTCCTGTGACGATCGGTTAACACGCGAAACTCGCACATAGACGGAACCAGAAACCGCGATCGATCAACCTATTTAAGCGTCGCTTTCTTCCAGCAAATTTCTTTTTTTCTTCTATTCTACATCCGCATGTGATCTTTGGCTCTTGTCGTCTGGCGTTGCCCGCGTGAAAACGCCGCGTGTACGTGTGTATCAATGTCGAACTTCCGGTTGCCCTTCCTCGAGGGTCGTTGCGAATTTATCGACTCGGCAAGTTCATTTTTGTTTAAATACGAGGATTTTTTTTCTTTTCTTTCAATCGAAGATGTGCTTGTGTAAATGGAGGCGTCCGTGCAGGCTGAATTGCCTAACACGGCGCCCAACTCGCCTCCATATGACGAAGATTATATCACCCGCAACCTCGTTTCGAGACTGAGCACACTGTCCGCGCCGCGCTCCTCTGCTCTCATATCCGCGTGGACTCTCTCTCTCTCTCTCTCTCTTGCTTTGGCTACGATAAACGTACACCCTGCGCGCGAGACGACGCCAACCGACGAGAGACGGCGACAAGGAGGGGGTGCTTCGGCACTCGAAACAACCCCTTTACCGGCGCCCGTTCTTCCCCCCTGCCGGCTCGGGCGGGTATATTCGTAACGCAATAGAGAAACGAGGTTTCGCGGCACGCTTCCGAAAACGCGGGGAGGTTGGGGGGTTAAGGGGACAAGCCAATCGATTGATATTGTGATAACCCACGGAAGGTAAAGTTGCAAGGATCTTTTTCCCTCCCCACGGAAACCAAAATGAAAGCTTTACTTGGGGGGGGGGGGGGGGGGGGGGGGGTGATTTTGTAAACTTTGTAGCGCGGAAATTTTGCCGAGACTTTCGACCGTAAACATTTAACCCAATTTTGGTGTCCGATTTGACAGGTTGCTCCAGCGTGGCGCAGGGGAGGGCGGGAGAGCAGAGATGGCGCTAAGATGATTGATAAATAACTAGAGCACTCATTTCCGGTGCAGGATTCGAAACTAACCCGAAAATATGTACTTATTCCCGAAAGACAGTGGGAAGATCAAATTAGATCACATAATTTCGGATCGGATTTAGTTTCACACCCGTATTGACGACGTCCAGTCTGGCTAGGTACGTGGCATACCTAAACCGATCCAAATGACTCGGAAGTTATAACGAGCATAGTTTCTGAAGCGGAACATTGCGAAGCACGTGGTTCCTTCGCAACGTAACTCCGGTAATGGGTTTGTTTGGGCACCGCAAACTGGTGATCGAAGATTCTTGTTTTTTTTCCAGCATTTTTTGCTGTGCATAGCGACGGACATTCGCGAATGCCACTAGTCGTGAGATAGCTTCTGACATGCCACCGGTAATTCGGGGGCTTTTTTGACACTAGAAACTAAGGGGGACTTTTTGTCACGAAAAAATAAGGACTTTTTGTCACTAGAAACTAAGGGGGACTTTTTGTCACTAGAAACTAAGCGGGACTTTTTGTCACTAGAAACTAAGGGGGACTTTTTGTCACTAGAAACTAAGGAGGATTCTTTGTAACCAGAAACTAAGCGGGACTTTTTGCCACTAGAAATTGAGCGGGGCTTTTTTTCACTAGAAACTAACGAAAACTTTTCCTCATTGGAAACTAAGGGGTACTTTTTGTCACTAGAAATAAAGGGGGACTTTTTGTCACTAGAAACTGAGGGCAACTTTTTGTTACTAGAAACTAAGAGGAACCTTTTGTCACAAGAAACTAAGGGGGATTTTGTGTCACTAGAAACTAAGGGGGACATTTTGTCCCTAGAAATTGAGGGTAACTTTTTGTCACTAAAAACTAAGGACTTTTTGTCACTAGAAACTAAGGGGGACTTTTTGTCACAAGAAACTAAGGCGGACTTTTCCTCACTAGACACTAAGGGGGACTTTTCCTCACTATACATTAGGGGGACTTTTTGTCACTAGAAACTAAGGGGGACTTTTGTGACTAAAAACTAAGGGGGACTTTTTGTCACTGGAAATAAAGACTTTTTGTCACTAGAAACTAAGGGCGTCTTTTTGGCACTAGAAATTAAGGGGGACTTCTTGTTACAAGAAACTAAGGACTTTTCCTCACTAAACACTAAGGGGGAGACTTTGTCACTAGAAACTAAGGAGGCTTTTTTGTCAGTAGAAACTAAGAGGGACTTTTTATAACTAGGAACTAAGGGGGACTTTTTGTCACTAGTAACTAAGGGGAATATTTCATCACCAGAAACTAAGCCGGACGTTTTGTCACTAGTAACTAAGGAAGACTTTCAATATGAAATTTTCTATGCCACTAGAGGGCATTTTGTGTCATTAGTCACTAGAGGGCACTTTTGAATGCCACTAATAGCTAGAGGGCGCTTCGAGGGCGCTCGTGACTAGCCGGAATTTTCTTCATTGTCACTAGAGGGCGTCTTAACGCCATAACAGACGGGACGGAATATGTTTATCGTTACTAGAGGGCGCTTCAACGCCAGTGGTAACTAGAGCATTTTTAATGTCACTAGTTAGTAGAGGGCGCTTCAACGCCACTGGTAACTACATAGCATTTTGTTCAACGTCACTAGTCCCTCTAAAACAGCCATTTTGTAACGTCACTAGGAACTAGTAGGCATTTTGTTAGCGTTACTAGTAACTCTTGGGCCCTTCGTTAGTGTCAACAATAACTAGAGGGCATTTTGTCAATGTTACTAGTGACCAGAAAGCACCCTTCAGTGTCTTTAGCGGCTTCATCAGCAGTAAATTGTCTCTCTACTTTTAAACACGCCCTTCAGGCTCGCGACGTCCAAAAATGGCATTTGTTTTTTACGCTGATCAGTTATAGAATTGTGCTGGTCGGATCCGGGTGCTCAGGCATTTTGAGCCCCAAGCTCGGAGATCGCCAAATGGAGAACACTGTCGTAATTCTATACGGGAGTCTATGTCTCCATCACGAGTTGCTCGCATGAGGACGGAAGCTCGTAACATCCAAATGGGTCATCCTCGTGAGGCATCTTGGGGTCGCCGATTTCGAAGTGCTTTTGGCACTGTAAAGTACCCTCCAATAGTAGTCTACCATGTAAAGGAGGGACCGCCATTCTCAGCTGTTCTCGAAAAATAGCGGAGTGAGCCTTCAAAGCCGATCGGTCACGATCCCTCTTGGGTTTTTTTTTCAAACGTCAATTTAATCACTGCAATCATCAGCCTTCGGGAATCTCGGATGGGCCAGTTAGAAATTACATTGTCGCATAATTAGCGCGGAATGGCCTTGCGAAGGACGGAATGGAAAAACTTGGAGAACAATGTAAGATCGCTTATCTCGTAATTGTAATGTTACGCGTATTGTGAGTTTTTGAGCAGTTTTATATTAATTGTAATAGCGTAGATATGGGAAAAAAGGTAGACCATACTGGGTTCGCGGGCTTAAAAGGCTCTCAGGCTTGTCATGGTCTTTTTTTCGTCTGTCTGATTTATTCAGCGACCACGGGACTCGGTTGGTTCGTTGGCTTGAGACCGCGTATGCTCAGGTCGTAGACCACCTCCTCGATCTTCTTCACGTCGTACTTGAGAGCGTCGAAGCGCTTGCGCAGATGATCGTTCTTCAGATTTAAAAGGCGAAATCCGGCGTTGAGCTCGTTCACGAAACGGGCAATCTCAATCGGACGATTGTAGTCGCCGCAAGTCACGCTGTTCACGGCGAAACGGCTCTGAAATAAATTTTGCGTTTTTTTATCACTGCAATTAATTTTTGGAAATGAAAATAGCAGTGATGGCCATGTCCATTGGACGTAAAGTATACGGCGGCTTAATCGAGAATTCACCAATTCCGCCGATAACTGGAGCAAGCCTATGAGAAATTCCTCCAGGTCCAAGTGAAAGCCGTCCTCCCGGTTGTTCTTGACTGCAATGCGAAAAAGAATTACCTTAAGGGGTTAACTGGGTTTGAAAATTAAAAATATATTTATTTTATTATCTAATAGTACATGTCTAGAATATTCTCCCAAAGTTTTGAGGGGTAAGGACACAGGAGAATTTAAAAAAAATCGATTTTTCTTTAATTTGCCATTTCTTTTTTTTTTAATTCTCTAAAATAATATGATGAATTATATGAATTTTAACGCTAGTCCCATTGTGGACCGATTTTTCCTTGTATTTTTTTTAAAATAAATTCTATTTTTCTTCACGAAAATTTCAAGTGTTTCGTATGAATTACTAATAATTTTGACAAAATAATACGTAGAAATTGCACTGTGTCGTGCCTGATAATGATGGTGCCTTAGGAGTAAACGATTTTTCAAAATCTGATCAGTTTCTATTGTGTAAACTTTTTAAACGAGTGAGAAAATAAATATCTAACTCTCTCAAGATAAAAAAATATGCACTTAGTGTTTAATTCATATATTCTCCTATAATGCATAATTTTTATTATTTCTTCTAGGAAAGTATTGGAAAAATAATTCTTCAACATATTAGGTCGGGCTACTAATTGTAAAATTATCACTACAATTACTAATTGTAAATAAGTACAATCATTATTGCTTACGAGTATTATTAGAAATAAAAATAATTAGTAATTCATACGAAACACTCGAAATTTTCGTGAAAAAAAATTGAATTTATTTTTAAAAAAATACAAGGAAAAATGCGCACACAATGGGACTAGCCTTAAAATTCATATAATTCATCATATTATTTTAGAGAATTTAAAAAAAAATGGCAATCATCTTTAAAAAAAAGTTTTCACTATGCACGCTGAAAAAATGTTGACGACGATGATTTTTTTTTTTAATTCCTTCTTTATATGAAAGTGTGAACTAATATGAAAAAAATCGATGTATAGAAATTTTTCGATATATCGATTAATTTAAGAGATATCGGCGTTAGAACGTTTCCGAACTTTCTGAAATCCAGATTTTTCGAAAAATTGTAACTTCTGAAATACATGCGATATAAATTTTAAAAACTTGTGAAAATAAGCCTTGCATAGCATACTATTTTATTAAAGAAATCAAAAAAATTAAACATGGTCAGAGTCACGGTCGAGCGAAATGGCATGGAATACCTCATATATTTTCTAACAGCTTGATATTCCTACTAAATAGATGTGTAATTAATTTTGTGTGAATCACTTTTTCATACAAAAAAAATTGTTAAATTCGCACATGATTTTGTACCCGTGACTGTGGCCTAAGACTTTAAGTCAATCGGAGTAAAAGTCTAGAAGCGAGAGCCTTTGGGAATTCCCCCCATTGGGAAAGACCGGCCGGGAGCGACGTAGTTATATCGCATTTTTTCTCAAAACACTATTTTTGAAGTCGGTGGACATGATTTCTCAAAAACGGATGCACCTATCTTATTGAAATTTTGCACACTTTTTTAAAACAGCATTGACTAGTGATTGAACGAAGGTTTTTTTTCGATTACAACTAATTTTACAAGGCTATACGTAGTGTAAATTATACCAAAAATTGAACTTTTTTGCATACAACTCTGCTAAAAATTCAAATTTCAATTTTTTTGAAAATCCCTTGATTAATCACGAGCTATAATTGTCTACTGACAGAAAAAATTTGGTTTCTTAATTTCAGATAAAGCTATCATGAGATATCCTAACCACCACGAGGACACTTTTTTTAAGGGGCCTCTGGAAACCAGGTCCCACCGGTTGAAATTCCCAAATTTTTGAATGTACTTTTTTTCAAAATATTGTTGAAATGTTGCTCTTGTATGTGCTTCGAATAAATTTTGAATAATTTGAAAATTTGACAATTTTGAATAAAATAATTTTCAAATTATATCATTGAAAAAAGAGAAAATGTTTTTTTTGGCTTCGAAACCCACGTAACACCTTAATATCTCCCGTTCAATTTGTACCCCAGGCGAGGAATTGCTTACTGCCCAGAATTTCGGCGACCGTCTCTTTGGTGACGAGAATCTTGACCTCCAGATAAACGACCAGCGAAGCGAGGAAGCAGAGCCGCTGAGTTACGAATCGCCATTGATCGTGGAAACGATAGTACTGGCCTTCCGGCACCACCTCTGCCAGTTTCGCGTACTGCTTGCGAACCTCCTCAAATAACTCACGCGCCTTGGCGCAATACTGCGAGATTACTGGAAGAGAAGAATTTCATCAACCTCGTGATACCTTATCATCGCGGTTGTTGTTGTACGATTAATGTCGGAAAGAAAAATCGGTTTTCAATTCGCGAGATTTTCAACACTGTACGAAAATCTTTGCATGTGGAATAGTGATAATTGTCAGTGTTTTAAAAATACGACCGTCTGATAAACGTCGGACCAACTTCATAAACGTTTTGAAAGTCACTTTTTGTTTTGATATTAGAATTATTTTTCTCTCAGTTTTTATCAATTGTGAATAAAGAATTCGATTTAAATAACATAACTTGGTACCCATACCGAACGCAAAAAACCCAAAAGTCAATTTCCAAAACAAGAGTTTTTTTTCTTTTCCAACTCTTATCAATTGCGCATCACAAATTCGATTGGCATTACAAAATTTGGTACCTGGTGACAAACCCTGAATAATCTTTTCAGTCAATTTTCAATTCAATACCGTTTTTTTTCAAACGTTAATCAATTGCGAATAACAAATTTAATTTGAATTACAAATAAAATTGGTTTGTTTGGGTTTGTGTCGCACCAAATCAACTTTTGAAAGTCAATTTTCATTTCAAAACTATTTTTTCAAACTTCTATGGATTGCGAATTACAAATTCAATTTCAATTGCAAAATTACCATGTAACTCAGCCAAACAAAATTTGGAATGTCCATTTTCAATTCCATACCATCGATGGTTTTTTCAAATTTTTATCAATTGCCAATTACAAATTCGATTTGAATAAAAAAATTTGGGACCTAGTAACAAACTCAAACAAACTTTTGAAAGTCAATTTTCAATTCAATACCATTTTTGTAAACTTTTTTCAATTGCGAATGACCAATTCAATTTGAATTACAAAATTACTCAGTAACAAACCCGAAAAAAAATTTCGAATTTCGATTGTCAATTTAATACAATAGATTTTTGAAAATGTTCACTAATTGAAAATTATCAATTCGATTTGAAGTACAAAGTTTGGTACCTGGTAACAAACCCAAACAAACTTTTTAAAGTCAATTTTCAATTCAATACCATTGTTTTCCGAACGTTAATCAATTGCGAATTACAAATTCGATTTGAACCACAAAATTACGTGATAACAAACCCAAACAAAATTTTGAAAATCAATTTTCAATTCAATACCATTCTTTTAAACTTTTTTCCAATGCGAATTACCAATTCAATTTGAATTACAAAACTACTCGGTAACAAACCCAAACAAACTTTTCAAAGTCAATTTTCAATTCAATACAATTTTTTTCGAACGTTAATCAATTGCGAATTACCAATTCGATTTGGACCACAAAATTACGTAATAACCCAAACAAAATTTTGGAAGTCAATTTTCAATTCATTGCCATTTTGTTCGGACTTCCATCAATTGCGACTTACAAATTCTATTTTAATCACAAAAATACCCGGTAACAAACCCAAACAAACTTTGAAAGTCAATTTTTAATTCAATACCACTTCTTCAAACTTTTATCAATTGCGAATTATAAATTTAATTTGAATTACAAAACTACCCTGGTAACAGTACCAAACAAAATTTCGAAAATCTATTTAGAATTCAATTCCATTGTTTTTTAAAATTCTTTTATCGATGGCAAATTACGAATTCATTTTTAATTACAAATTACCCGGCTACGAACCTAACTAAACTTTTGAAAGTCAATTTTCAATTGAACACCATAGTTTTCGTTCTTAAAATTTATATCAAATGTAGATTGAAAATTCGATTTGAATTACAAAATTTGGTACAAGGGCATCGTAATTTTCTTCCGAAAGTTGTTATGTCATACCATCGGTCGGTACGTTTCACACTAACCTAACCTCGCTCTTTGTCTCTAAGAAAGCACCGAGGTGTAATACTTATAATTACGGGCTCGTAACACACAACATACTTATATTGTCCTCCATAGCATTCTCGTTGTGTATGTTCTGCAGAATCATCAGAATGTCCCTACCGCTCTTCTCGATTTCCTTTACGATAACTCGAATTTCCTTAGGGAACGAAAACAGAAATTGAGTCGGCGCGCGCCTCGCGCATCTTTGTCGCCGAATATCCGACGATCAACAAATGCACATAATAGACAAACTCCCATATACAATGGAATGACATTCGTCCAACGATTGTAGCAGGGAGCAACGAAAATAATTATTCATAGAATTTCTTTTCAAATGAATTAGTCCACTTGTTTTCAAATATATTCGCAAATCGCAAAACACAAATATGGAACATAACCTCGAAAAGTAACAAAGATCGCAGTTTGGTAGCGGTACTAACGCGTGTCACTGACCTCTCGTAATTCTTGCTCATTGTTCAGATAATCCTGGAATGAATTGAATATCTGCGCAACCGCTTCGCCCATTTTCACGCCGATGGTTCAACACTGATTTAACTTTCGGGACTTCTTCAAGAGCCGGCAAACTTTGCTCGCGAGAGACGCAAAGAAACTTGACAAAACGTCGCGAAACAGGAAAGTCGGATGGATTTCGCGAAACTGCGTGGTACGCGGAAGGTCCGGGCGATGGCAGCACGCGGCGGCTGGAAATTCGCGACTGGGAGATCTGCTCTACCTGCGTCGTCCTTTTGTTACGCTGAAACGATTGCAAGCGACGCGCGTGCTCGAACTTGTGATGGGAAAACCGCCGCAACTTCGTTGTGTGCCTGTGGTAGTTTGCAATTACGAAAACGTCGACGACATGCTCGATTTATTGCCAGATTATCGTCAAAGAAAAAGAAAACTCCAATGACCGCATAACAAATAATTTTTTTCGACCAATTACTTTTTTCCCTAAGCGTGCACTCTTAAAAATGAATATGTTTGCCATCAACTGTATGTATGTATATATGTGGTATTCCACGTGAATCCGGTGGACTTTTTCCCTGACCCCCGCCAAATCGATTGATTCTTTTTTATCTGATTCCACTGACTCTAAAAGACACCCCGATTTTTTTTTACATTTTTCGAAACAACCCCGTCAGCAAAAAAAATGTTCTAAAAAAAACGCCCCTATTTAAAAATCTGAAAAAAATTCCCAAAAATGCGTGATTATATGGAAACATTTTCAAGATATCACCCGCAGTGGAAGTATGATTTTTTTGTGCTTTCTGAGCAATTAACGTCAGAAGAAGTCCGAAAAATTCCGAAGAAGTCCGAATAATTTTTTTGACCATTTTTAAACAACCATTTGGTTATTCAAAAATGGTCAAAAAAATTCATGAATTTTTCGGATTTTTTTAACGTTAATCGCTCAGAAAACACAGAAAAAAATTGTACTTCCACTGCGGGTGATAGCTAGACGTTTTTTACATATAATCACGTATTTTTTCTGTTCTTAAATCGGGGCGTTTTTTTCGGAGATTTTTTTTTTTTACTAAGAGTTATTTCGAAAAATGTAAAAAATATTCAGGGTATTTTTTAGAGTCAATGGAATCAGATAAAAAAAATAAGTCGAATAGGCGGGCGTCAGGGAAAAAGTTCACCGGATTCACGTGGAATACCTCATATACAGGATGGGAAGTGTCACCGTTGGTGAGGCACAAACTTAGTTTCCTCATCTATCCACTAGGAGCGCCGTCGCCTGAGATCTTGTAGACATAAAGGGTGTCTCAAAATGACCTGACATTTAAATTTATTAATAAAACGTATTATTTATTTGAAAAGTACGAATATTTTTATTTTAATATAATTTACAAATATGGAGGTTATGGGTGGAACACAATATCCGATAAATGACCACCTTGTCCCTGTTTGCAAACGTGCACTCTTTTGACGACATTGTCAATACTATTTTGACATAATGGCGTCAAGTCGCACAATCTTGGTGGCCATAACACGACCATGAATCTTTGTCTGCAATCACTATGCAGTAACAATGCAAAGAATAACAATTTCTATGCGTTGCTCGATCGCGTAATTCTCCATGACTAAACCTCAATACTTCGTGATGCCAGTTGTCAAAGATTAGTGCTCTACGTACGCCGCAAAAAAATGGCGCGCAATTTAAAATGTCAGGTTATTTTGAGATACCCTTTAAATATAAATATACAGCAATATTCTTCATATGAAAGAAGGCGGCATCTACAAAATAATCGAAAATGGGTTTTACTATACAGAACGATGGGAAATTTTTTACAAATTCCAACGGTACGAAAAACGCATTTTCGATTTTTTTTTGTAGATGGCGTCTTCTTCCGCATGACGGCAGAATAGATAACTTCTATTTATAGACGAAAATGGTAGTTAAAGAAATGTCCTAAAAAATCGTAGGTCTGCGCTGTTGATGAAATCTCGGAGATGGATCATCCGCAACAAAAAAATCAAACGGCTTTAGATTCAGTATGATAATGGCTATACCGCATATCATACGATTTTTCATATATGCAAGAATAACAAAATGGCGGACATTTTTCGAAAAATCCACAAAAAAACGTGTTTTTTCACCGTTTTTGACAAAAAAAATAGTAAATATAATTTTAAAAAATCCTTGAGCTACAGCTATAGTTGCACAGAATATGTGGTTAAAATTTCATAAGTTAAGTAGTTTCGAAGATGTTTTCAACAAGCCATCAAAAAACGTTGTTTCCAGAGGAACGCGTTTAAAGTTTGATTGAGTTACATAAATACATAACAAAAAGTTTTTTAAAATGTATTTTGAAAGTGAATTTATTAAGTGTAACAACTTTTATATCAGTATCTATAATATAAACCTATAAAAACATCATGAAAATAGCTTTTTTTGCGTCTAAAGTGAGAAGACCCCTTAATGAATAGGCGTGAAGATTTTCTTTTAACCACAAATAATTGTCATTCTCGCTATAGGATCAATCATTAGGATTTTTCATTCGTATTGCTTGTGAACGTGTTCTTTATTTCGAAAAATCTGTACCATTGCACATCTGTTCGGACCTACTTTGGATTGGCTCGCCCCAAGGTAGCAGCGCTTCGGCGCGCCCGAAGCGAGAACTACCATTTGCCTCATTATCCGAGTCACTCCCCGCCCTGCAAGTTTCCAGACCCGTATACGAGCGTAGTTTGAATCAACGTTTCATGCGATTTTTTTTGTCTTCATTTTTTGTTTCGGTAAGATTAATGACCATGGAGATTCGCTTTGCAAACCGATAATATGATTTAATAATTTTTGATAATTATTTAATGCATGTAAAAAAAATTGCGCTTGAGCAATCACGAATATCTCGGCCAATTTGTATCGCACGACATTTGAAAAAAGCGTTTTGCTCGCAATGACCCATACTATATGCTCACCAAGCGAGCCCTCATAGTTGTGAAATCACCCTCTATATATATATTTTTTAAAGGTATAGTTTTTAGTATTTTTGGAGACGAAAATAGCTTGGGGTCACTCAGAACGCATGCGCCCTTCAAGATTCGCCTCGGAGGTGTGTACTCGAAACGTCCGCAACATAACCTGGAACTTCGTATTCGTTCAAATATTTTCAGAACTCTGCCTATATGTTTTCGGCCCAAATCGCAGCCGAATATAAAACGTATGCGTCCGCGTCACGACTACCAGATTCGTGCGCACGTTTTTTTTTGCTGCGAGTTCATAATTGTGCAAATGATGCATTTTCGAACCTCTCGTGACATTTTTGAGCGTGAAAACAGGCACACGCGCGATGGAACTAAAATGTCGCCGTGTATTATTTGTATAATCAGTTTTAAAGCAAAGAACTGGCAGAGCATACGAACCTCGTGGTAAAATAAGAGGCAAAAATGGTATTGAGATAGCAGGATTGGCAAACACGCGGGAGACACTCGCAGCGTCAAGCACAAGGTCTCTGACGGCGGATACGCTGCATGTATACAAATAGAAACTGGTAGGTCCTGCTGAGTGGAAACGCATACGGTTGTGCGCCCAGAAATCGAGAGAGAGGCAACCATGCTCGGAATTCAACATGCTCAAGAAGATATATATATAAATATATATAGGGTGTCTCAAAATGACCTGACATTTAAATTGCTTAATAAAACGTATTATTCATTTAAAAAGTACGAATATTTTTATTTTTATATAAGGTACAAGTATTGATGTTATGTGAGGATTTCACTCTTTTGACGAAATATTCAATAACTTTTTGGTTCAATTGCGGACTAATTTCACTAATGGTGCGTCCAATTGCTTTCTCGGGCTCCGGAGTCTGTGGATCATTGGCATACACTTTTTCTTTCAGAAAAGCCCAAAGAAAGAAGTCCAATGGCGTCAAATCACATGCCGTTTATGCCATTTATCGGATATTAAATTTCCACACATAACCTCAATGCTTGTATGTTATATCAAAATAAAAATATTCGTACTTTTCAAATAAATAATACGTTTTATTAATAAATTGAAGTGTCAGGTCATTTTGAGACACCTTTTATAAGAGCGTAACGAAATGAAAATCACCTCTCAGCCCTTCCAATTGTTACATATGACAAAAAAATGGATGGCGAATTTTGATCGCTCTAACTCAAGTTTAAGGGGGAAGATCCCTTTAAGCAGCTGAAAATTAGCGAGTTTTCAAGACTTTTTTGTTTCAAAACTATTTATTTTACATAATCGAAATTTAATGCAAATATTGTTACAATTTTGTTAATGTTTAAAAATGGCGGCTCCACGACACTTGCTTCGAGACGTTTGCCGCCTGAGTTGTTCCACGCCGTACAACCTAGCGTCTGGTGCATTTATTTGGAACATCAGAGCTGCGAAGTTTTAGATTTCTTTCTATGTGGAACGAAAAAATCCAAAAAATTGTGAAAATGCGAAAAATGCTCCATTTTTCTTAACATTATCACTATAGTTTTTGTTAATGAAAACGTAGCTTTTTGAATAACTTAAATTCAAAAGTATTTGTTAAGACCGGTTCAAAATTCTCAAAGCTGACCTTCAAAGTTTTCATACGTTTCCACATTCACACGTAACCATGCGTTCGCTGCGGTAGATAAATGTACTAATCCAGCGTTGTTTGGCGTTGCTCGTGATTATCGCAATCGCGATTTGCCCGCGTTTTTAAGGCGTTACCCCCACTTGTAGCGCAAAAAAAGGCCTTGTTCATGAATTTTTTTTAAAGAAAACTACGAAACTTTTTTAATCGATCAATATACCATCTTAAAGAACACATCTTGAAGAACTTTCAGTAATTTTTTTATTGAAAAATATTACATTGTTTAGTGGCAAATGGCCGTCAATGAAATAATGTTTTTATATACACGGTTTGCGGTGACCAACATTGCGGCGAAGTGGATCATCTGAAAAAAAAATGCGGATGGATTTAGTCAAATATAAGTATAAACTAGTCTTTAATCGAAGGATTTTAAAAAATAAGCATTTTTCACAAAATGGCGGACAGTCAAAGTTAATGGTTCGATTTTAACGAAAAAAAACGGCCGTTTTTTGGCTATAAAACGGCCAATTTTTTTTTTCGAAAAAAAAATCGAACGATTAAAGACTACATTTTTATGTATTAAATAAGCCTGCAAAATTTCAAGAAGATCGGTTCATTAGTGTTCGAATAATGTTGGTCACCGACTTCAGAAATGCCATTTTGAGAAAAAAGCGTTTAAAGTTTCTCTTTCAACGCTCTTTCAACGCGGATTCTTCTCTTTCAACGCTCATATCTCAGTCAATTTTGTTCGGATCGACTTGAAATTTTCAGGACATATTCTCAGATACTTATACTTCAAAAAAATGCAATAACAAAAAAATCGATTTTTTCAAAATCGCAAGTGGGGGTAACCCCTTAAGTATATTTTAGAAGCGACGACGCTGTAACGAAATACTTTACTAATATTCCAAACATTTTCGTCCGAATGCTTATTAAGGGGCTCCATCTACCGAGAGGCCCGAAAAAAATGGCCAAATTCCGATTTTTTTTTCTCGGAAACGGTCGGTGAAAAAGAAACGCATTTTCTTAACACAAAGGTACACAATGAGAGTCTTTAAAAAAATGACCAAAAAAACCGAAGAACGACAAAAATATGGCCGCCGCCAGATGACGAAATTTGTTTCGCGACGTTTGGCGGTGGACAATCTCCAGCTTAAACGCTCCGTCCAAAATCTAAAAACCAAACGGGTTATTCAAGTCAACAAGAAATACGAGTCGTTGACGATTGACGATTTTTAAAATAATTTTTTTTTAACAACGCGCTGACGAATTTAAACTCGAGCATACATAATCTATGAAAAGAGTCGTCATTTTTACGTAACTATTAAAAAATGAAAATCGATTTTTGAAAAGTCAGATCGTCAACGACTTTCAAATCTTTCTCATCGTATCTCCTGTAAATTTGGGAATAATCCATCAAGTGGTTCCCGAGATATCATGTCCACCGACTTTGAAAACAGTGTTTCGAGAAGAACTCGTTTAAATCGTCAATTGTAGGAATATTTCACTGCATTTTTCAGGGTATACAGCTAACAGGTGAAACTATCGAATAAAAATGTTTTTGGAAAATGCAATTTTTTGACCCACCTAGATAGATGTAGCCCGTTAATAAGGTGGCAAAAATTGTTGATGTTTCGTGCTGAATATCTACGGCGAATGAATTCAGCAAAGATGAGCGTACAGTATGCATCTTCGAAGAGAGAGGGCGCGGCAAAAAATAAAATAAAAAAGTAGGCACAAAAATAATCCAGGTATATTCTTTTTCTCCGAGGAGGTCGAGGAGAGGTCGTTTTTTTAGAATCATCCTACGACTGCTGGAATTTATTATTCGATGTGTGTTGGCTGCACTCCGTGTAGCTCCTTTCCGGACCAATCTCCCTCTTGCCCTCTCACTCTCTCTCCCTCACTGGCTCTATAGAGAATTTTTAGGGGTTCCTCACACCATGCAGCTATTCGTTACCAATCGTGAATATTTGCAGCCGTTTTCTCAAAACTGGGCCAAAGTTTGTGCAATTTTTCAATTATCGTCTCGAGATCTGACGACCTGAATTTGAACGTCGATCAAGATAGGCAGAAATGGCCTGTAGAAATTGACATACCACCCTGGTGACGCGTTTTGTAACCTCTACGCCAGTCCGTTACATCCGCCATTTTAATTGTTGTGCGTACGCACTCTATCGGCTGAAAAATGCACAGCTTTGCGAAAACACTGGCACTATCAAGCCAGTGAATAAAAACGAGTGAGATTAAAATGTGTGGCTAAAACATAGTGCACAACTTTGCGACACAATGGACGAAAAAGTTACTACGCAGGTGTTTTTCGTGTGTCATCTTTTCTTCCCAAGCACACACTTGTCGTTCGGAGCTTCCATTCTCCGTTTTATGAAGATAAAGCAGAAGCTGTACCACGTGACGTTTGAGTGCGAGAGAAATATCTGATTGTCGAACAGACATGTCTCAGAGATGAATAATAATTCCGACGAAAGAAAATCTTCAAGCTCTGCGTCAGTGAATTCTGCAGAGCCTGATACTGTTTTTTGTCCTAAACAGATTTAACCATCTATGAGAAAACTCTGTTCGAAAATTTGTGAGGTTATGTCGACCTTGTACATGCTCTTGAAAAATAAATCCCAAGTAGCGAAATTTAGCGTGCTTTCTTATGGAAACGTCGCCAGAACCGTTGGCTTGTTCAGTTCCATTCGTATTTTGCGATAATTTCAGGGATAAAATGGTATTGGTAAAAAGCAGCGGTGCCGGATGCTCCAATGAGAATTCTGTGGTTTACGCCAGCGATTGCGGCTAACTCTAAGCCAAGATAGCGACGCTGTGAATTTATTAGTCACATTGAGTCCTTCTGAACGACCCACTGCCCCAAAACACATCGAAATCCGTGATATTCGCAAATTCCTAGTCGATCGTGAAGCTATACCGACAAATTTGCTACGTTCGAGTACACTTTTGAGGTTATGTTCGCTTGTGAAATTGTTCTCCAACTCTATTCGAGTCGTAGTTACTTACAACGTTTCGGAGATTGCATAGAATCGAGTGACTATGCAAGTATTGTATTCGTTTAAGGGGTGAGATGTAGTCAGAATTTTCAAAAAATCGATTTTTTAAAACATTTTCTTGAAGTATGATATTTCGAAAGTATTCGTGGTTCTTCAAAAGGTATTCCCGGTAAATTATCAGAAAGTATTCCCGGTAAATTTTAAGTCAATCTGATGAATAGCTTCCGGGATATCCCACAATTAGTGAAGGGGCGTCGGGTCCCCATGGCAGGTAGCGGCTGACAAACGCGCAAACGATAATACCCGGGAAGGCAGAATGCTTCGAAGACAACAAAAAATTGATCTTTTGGAAGCTTCCACATCGGCGGAACCACATAAACGAGCGATTTTTTAAATCGAAAATCGAAAGTTATCTGTCGGAAGCCGCCATTTCGTGAATTAAAAAAAAATCTTCTATTAAGGACTAGATTTATTATTATACGAATGATTTTTTTTGTTTTTTTTTTTATTTCAGATGATCCAGTAAAATTTTATGATGGTCACCGCAAAGCACTACATGCCGAAGGGGGTCCGACAAAGATGGCGATATTTTTATAAATAATCAATATTTTTCTTTGAAAATTTGTACAAGTCAAGTTAAAATATAACATAAAAAGTTTGTGTAATCACTGTTGTAAAATAAACTTAATTACTATAAAAAAAAAATTCTTGAAAATGCTCGTTTTTTCACGCCTCTGACGGCATCTCACTCCTCAAGGTACCCGAAATAGTAAATTTTGAAGACTTTGATGATGGAAATCTCATTTGAGTAGCTGGTGCGCACGTGTTGCTTTAGGTATAAAGTGAAAATAATTGGTTATCAATAGATGAGGGCTGTGACGGTGTGAACGCGACTGAAAGTCAAGGTACGCGCGGACGAGCATGCAAAATGCATCGCTGCGTAAATGTCAGGGTCAGCCTTCACACGATCCGCCCGCGAGCCGAGGGAATATATCTCTAGGCCGGCAAATACCAATTAAATGCCGATGTCTTTTCCGTCGAGAGCGAGAACGGTTGAGAGCGCGGAGATACGTCTAGAACTCGCGAATGCGTGTATCCTGCGGACCAAATGCCGGAGTGACGCGTGTAATAATGAGTCAACCGTCTATGAGCCATAGGCCATTATAGTTCGGATTCCTTTCACGCACCATTTTCTTAGCGTACCCCGCGGGTCAAGCACGTATGTGCAATCTATATCGGTAGTAACGCATCGATCGAATACGCCTGCAATTACGAGCGCTTTCATTATATTCCTGATTAATTTGGAGATTAAACTTTTTAATAATGCCTCGAGGCGACGTAGCTGATAAATATAACGAAGGGCAGAAGGGGGGAAGATAAGGTTAATGCGCCTCGACCGGAAAGGCTGTTGCTATACGGCTACTTTACACGTGATGCGTCACAAGATGGAATCGCTTTAAATGTTCCACAAAATAGCGGTGCACCGAAGAATTTCCGAACAAACATAACCTAAAATTTATTCCGTCAACGCATCGTTGTCTCTGGCGGAACCGTTAATAAAAGATGGCGTCGCTCGCGTCGTTCCACAAAATGGCCGTGGACCGTAGAATTTCCGAGCAAACATAACCTAACATTTCTTCCGCCAACGCATCGTTCTCGCTAGCGGAACCGTCAATAAAAGTTGGCATCGCTCACGTCGTTCCACAAAATGGCCGTGCACCGTAGAATTTCCGAGCAAACATAACCTAACATTTCTTCCACCAACGCATCGTTCTCGCTAGCGGAACCGTCAATAAAAGTTGGCATCGCTCACGTCGTTCCACAAAATGGCTGTGGACCGTAGACTTTTCGAGCAAACATAACCTAACATTTCTTCCACACACGCATCGTAATCTCTGGCGGAACCCCCACTAAAAGATGGCGTCGTTCACTTCGTTCCACAAAATGGCCGTGCACCGTAGGATTTTCGAGCGAACATAACCTAACATTTCTTCCGCCAACGCATCGTTGTCGCTAGCGGAACCGTCAATAAAAGTTGGCATCGCTCACGTCGTTCCACAAAATGGCCGCGCACCGAAGAATTTCCGAGCCAACATAACCTAAAATTTATTCCGTCAACGCATCGTTGTCTCGGGCGGAACCGTTAATAAAAGTTGGTGTCGCTCACGTCGTTTCACAAAATGGGCGTGCACCGTAGAATTTCCGAGCAAACATAACCTAACATTTCTTCCGCCAACGCATCGTTCTCGCTAGCGGAACCATCAATAAAAGTTGGCATCGCTCACGTCGTTCCACAAAATGGCCGTGAACCGTCGAATTTTCGAGCAAACATAACCTAACATTTCTTCCACACACGCATCGTAATCTCTGGCGGAACCCCCAATAAAAGATGGCGTCGTTCACTTCGTTCCACAAAGTGGCCGTGCACCGTAGGATTTTCGAGTAAACATAACCAAACATTTCTTCCGCCAACGCTTTGTTGCGGCTGGCGGAATGGTCAATAAAAGATGGCGCCGCCGCGTTTGTTTCACAAAATGGCCGTACTACGGTAGTTCAGTTTCCATCAGATCATTGCATCGTCCGTTAATTTGAAACACCTTGTGCGCTACGTCTGGTCGAGCCGTCATTGACTATGCCAAAATCAATTCTCACAAAAACTTTACGTTTACTAGTCCTGTAGAATGGTCGTAGAATTTTAAACCAAACATAACCTAACATTGCTTGCTGCCAAGGCATTCTCGTCGATGGCGAAACGTTGAAAGTAAATGCGCGATATCGTTTCGCGACTTGTACATTTACTGGTATATAAACCGCAAGCGAATCGCTGCGGACGAGCGAGCGATGAGGGACATCCCTGCTAGCGCATCGAGGATCCTCGACGAGCGAGCGAATTGTGCAAGGGAGCGCAGCGTCGGCGGAGTTCGACTCGCCGGACTAGTTAATAAATTATCGTAGCATCGCGCGCGCGCGCGGCCATCTTGGGACGGCGAGCGGAGAATCGCACACACAGACGCGGGAGGGCCTGCCGGGAATGCGGAATGTTATGGCTGATCGCTCGGTCTCTCGCACATACGTGTGTACGCAGGCGTATGATGCGCTCTCCGGCGTGCACACAAGCGCAGTTTGAAAACTCGTTGTGGAAACTTGTCGCGTAGGTGGCATAGGGAGAATCTTGCATCTCTTTCTCTCGCTCCTTGCACTCACGTATCTTCTTTGAACTCTTTACATTGCACGGTACTCTTGGAAACCAAGTACCTCTCGAGCTATACACGACACGCTCAAGTTTTCGCAAGCTGCAGCGGTGTCATTAGCCTGCTAATTTGAGGTTATCTCCGAGCGCTTTTACGCGCCATTGTCAACGCGAAACGCTTCTTCCGTCCGCCGTTGTCGCTCTGCGGCCAGCGCCACTATCGCGCCCGTGTACACTGAGAAAAAAAAACCAATCGAATCAAAAAAATATATTGGTTGATACAAATAAATGTGCTGCTGCAGAGTGCTACCGATATATGAGATTGTTACAATACTATAAAATATTGGAATATGTGATTGATTTAAATAACATATTATTTTATTTGAAAAAGCTCTTCTGCTCTCTGAATATCTACATTATCCTTGAAATAAAATTATATTCTATTGAATTCATTCTATACACAATCCGTAGATGTATGGATGAAATAATTCAGCGGTTGCTACATTTTTTATTTCGTACAAAAATATAATCAATAGAACTGATTATTTCTTTACTGCATCGAAACGAATATGCCATGGGACGTCAGTTTTTCAATTTGTTTTAAATCTTAAATAAAAAGTGAGCATTAGAATGATCATCCACGATAATATTGGAGACAATATCAGATATCCAATGGAATATCCATGGAGAAAATTTCAGAATTCAACTGATAAGAACAGATACTACACTTTGATCTTAGCCACAGGCCAAGAAGCGATACTCTTTAGAGTTTCTCCGGCGTTTAAGTAGATTTTCGGTTCGCGCTACGCTTACGAGAAACGAGCGCGCGTGCGGCTTCTAGCGGTTACTCCGAGAACTACGGGTTTCCGCACACCCATAATTTCGGTGGCGCTCGGCCATGATTTGGTTGAATTTTTTCAACCAAATGCGCAAGAAACAACTTTTATTTTCGCATAATTTTTTAACCAATTCAGACATTTGCTTAACATTTTTCAATCAAAATAAAATATTAATATTTTAACGAATAATGTACTTGGAAATCAATATCGGACATGGTGAAAAAAATAAAATAACATATTTACTCAATAGAAATTTTATCTGAATCAAACGCGCGAAATTCAATGTTTCTTGTGTACTCGAATCAACAATATTCATGTAATTAATTGAAACGCTTTTTTGTTCGTTGCAGAAAATGCATTTAAAACTATATAATTTGTTCGCGATAATTTTTTAGATAGTTTCAATGATATATTGTTCTCGGCTAACAATATATCTTTTGAATGAAAAAAAACGTTTAATTTGATCATGTTATTAAAATCAATAGCGTTTTGTTTGAACTAATAAATCCGATTATTTACACCAACCATTTTACAATTGAATTAACGATATTTCATTCAATAACACCAATGATATTGGATCAATGATTTTTTTTCTCAGTGTACGTTTCACGTATCCTCGTGAGATCGAGTCAGGGATCTTACCAGAATTCGCGGTGATTCCTGAGGGCTACTTTTTGGGTAGGTTATCATCGAGAGTCATAAAAATGTATGAACTTCGGGAATTTATTTTGATATAAAATAAATACTTTGGGAAACGGATTTGAACGTATTTTATTCTTCCATCAATAGAGAGTGATTTCGAATTTTATTTATAAAAAGAAATCCAAACAGCGGCTCCAGCTCCCGTAAAATAAAGCCATGCACGGCGTGTTTTGGTTTGCGTCGAGCGCCCACAGCCCTGTCAGTTCATCTGAAATAAAAACTGGTTAAAACTTATTAAACTAGACTAAATTTGAGGGACCTTATCGTTGATTGTTTTCTGAAAAATCCCTGGATACCAAAATGACAGCCGTTTGGAAAAACATCAATTTTTTTGCCCCGTTCTTTTTGCTCCAACAGACGAAAAAATATTTCTACATCAATTTTTGACAGAAATCATTTCCTGATGGCCCTGCGAATGAATTTCCTTTTTATTATCATATAAAATTTTTTACCATATAAAATGGTCGTTTTTTTCAATGCCAAATTGTCAATTTTTATCCAATCAAAAATATCCTACGTCATCGTAGAGTAAATATATTCAAGAGTATTCAGTTCAAATTTCAAGTCAATCGGATAATTGCTCTTTGAGTTACAATGTCAGCAAATTTTTAAAATCTCATTTCGAGAAAAACGCGTTTAAAGATTTAACTATCGATTTTTACAAGATGAAATAATCAGAGATATGGCCTTGACATTTTTACAGGATATTCTTAAAAGTATAAACTGTCGAAAAAGGCAAAAAAAAAGATTTTTTGAACGTGTCACTGGTATAGTCCCTTAAGGATGCAAGTTACGGTAACAGTGAACGTTAACCTACGCTTCAGGTGAGATTGCTACGTTACTCGGCAAACAATGCAATCGGAGATTTGGGCTAGGCAAAGCTTAGATGAGGGGTCTACATCTCAAGGTCCACGGACGGCGCGTGTGTGTGCCATCCGGAGCGCGCGCCGCGCGGGTCGCGCGTCCGATCCGTGTACCATTCGCCACACGGCTGTATCATAGCCAAGTTCTCGCATATGCAGACGCGACGATGCGGGCCTCGATAATATCGATCCTTGTGAACAAAAAATAGAGAGAAGCATTCTTGCAGAAAACTCCTCGCCGCCGTACGAGGGCATAGGGCTCGTACGGCGAATAAAATAAAATGATTATTATAATAAAGCCTACGTTATCGCGAAGCAAAGTAGAATGTAAAATTACGACGAGGCTTTGACGATCTTATTCTCCTCGCGCATAAGAGCCGTTTATATAGTAGTTTTATTTACGATGTACGTAGCGAAAAAACCGTCTGGGCCCCGTTTGTCAAATGAACGGGCCCAAAAGCAACGGTTTCCTCGAAGTGATCCGCGCGGGGGTCACGAAACCTCTCCCCTCCACCTAGCCGCGACGCACACATCTCGGCGCCGTCTCGGATTCTCGCTCGACACTTGTTCTTTTTCTCTCTTTCCTTTCGGGGCCTTCGCACCTCGCGGACGCAACGGCCTTGAGGGGGCCCCGCTTTTTTTTATACTCTCCTTATATTCGTCTACACTCGCGCGCGCGCGAGGATCATTATTGCGATATGACTAAAAAGCGTGTTTGCACGTTATAGGAACACGCGATCGTGAGACGAAAATAGTGTACACGGTCGGGGATATACGACGCGGGCGCGCTTATTTCGCTCGGGAGAGACCGAAGACCTCTTTTTTTTGTTTATTTTCTTCATCGAATAGCATTTTTCGTATCGTCGCGAAAACGGAGGCATCGAATTTACGAGAGAAACGCGGCGGGGCGAACCCGAACTTCGTGTTCTGGTTCGTAGGTAAAAATGGCCTGGATAATGTTAGGGGGTTAGACCACAGTAACGGGTATAAAATCATGTGCGAATTTAACAATTTTTTTTCGTACGAAAAAGTGAGTCACCCATAAAATTAATTACAGATCTATTTAGTACGAATATCAAGCTGTTAGAAAGTATATTTTTTTTTAGATGTACAAAATGGCCGACTACTAATATTTTCTTTTGTTATTTTTTTTAGGCGCTCCGCGGCGTGACATTTAGCATCCACAATTTTTTACCTAGAACAAAAAACAAAAATTCTCGTCAATCTATATTAGAATACCTAGAGAAGTACGTACGGAATTTAAAAAATATTGTTTTATTCAAAAGTTGTAGGTATTTGAACTTAAGAAATGTATTTTCAGTGAAAAATTTCGATATAACTGCTCGTAAACTGCTCATAAAATGGAAAGTTTTCGATTAAGGGGTTACCCCCACTTGCGATTTTGAAAAAATCAATTTTTTTTATTGCATTTTTTGGAAGTATAAGTATCTGAGAATATGTCCTGAAAATTTCAAGTCGATCCGAACAAAATTGACTGAGATATGAGCGTTGAAAGAGAAGAATCCGCGTTGAAAGAGCGTTGAAAGAGAAACTTTAAACGCGTTTTTCTCAAAATGGCATTTCTGAAGTCGGTGACCAAGATTACTCGAACACTAATGAACCGATCTTCTTGGAATTTTGCAGGCTTATTTAATACATAAAAATGTAGTCTTTAATCGTTCGATTTTTTTTTCGAAAAAAATGGCCGTTTCATAGCCAAAAAACGGCCGTTTTTTTCGTTAAAATCGAACCATTAACTTTGACTGTCCGCCATTTTGTGAAAAATGAATATTTTTTAAAATCCTTCGATTGAAGACTAGTTTATACTTATATTTGACTAAATCCATCCGCATTTTTTTTCAGATGATCCACTTCGCCGCAATGTTGGTCACCGCAAACCGTGTATATAAAAACATTGTTTCATTGACGGCCATTTGCCACTAAACTATGTAATATTTTTCAATAAAAAAATTACTGAAAGTTCTTCAAAATGTGTTCTTCAAGATGGTATATTGAACGATTAAAAAAGTTATGTAGTTTTCTTTAAAAAAATTCATGAAAAAGGCCTTTTTTGCGCTACAAGTGGGGGTAACGCCTTAATCGGAAATTCCGTACGTACTTCTCTGCGAAATGTAATTAGGAACATAACTTTTGAATTTGAAGTAAATTGAGTGAAAATTGTTGAAGTTATTAGTCACGCCAATTGGAAAAAAGCTGTTTCGAGAAGTTTCGAGTAGTCGGCCATTTTGTACATCGAAAAAAATATATATACACTACCGGCGGAAAGTTTCCGGACAAGAGTTGGAAAAAGTGCCCCAACGGTTCTTTATGCCATTTTGCCGATAGTTGGGCTAGGCCAATTTGACCAACGGCATTTTAAAGAGGGGGGATTTACCTACATTTTGGCTTATCAAAAAAAATTTTACGATTTTTTTTACACTTAGCACCCTGTTTAGAAAATGACAATTTTTTTGTCGTTTTTTTGTTGTTTTGTGAGTGGACCCCGTTTACAGTAAAAATCTTTTTTATGCATTTCTCCTATTAAAATCATAAAAGGGGAAGCCTAAGCTTCAATTTCGTTTTGTAGAAAAATTTTTGCGATTTTTTTTCCCAAAAATATTTCGTTTTTTCGATAAAAATATACAATATGAAAATTGCTCCGGAGTACGAAAACGACGAGGTTTACAACAAAACCTCAAGACGGTAAAAAGTTGCGTTACTTTTTGTTGAGTTTATGAGAATTTGTTCAGATTTTTTTTGCGAATTTTTTTTTTTAATTTATTTCCGGTCGGAACTCGATTGATCTCAACACCATGATAATAATATAGTTAATTTTTTTATTTACATATTATACTTTGGTCTCGTCGAAAAAACCTCCTCTCGCTGACAGCACGCTCTTAATCGTCGTAATTGAAATGTTTTTTCCACGACTTTCGACAAACTGCGCTTGGATGTTTGCCGCCGTGAGTTTTCGATTCCTTTTAGACATCACAATTATTGATTAGTCTTCCGCTTTGGAAATAAGAGGAGGCCTCCCGGAACGAATTTTATCGCGGTTCGATTGTGTCTCTCTGAAACGTTTTATAGTATCCCCAACGGTTGATTTGGGTGTTTTCAATCGATTTGCAATGTAGCGAATTTTGAACCCTTCATTGCAAAGTGCAAGGATTGATGCACGCTTTTTGATGCTTATATTGGGTCGGCGAACCATTTTCTTCTTCAAAAGAAAAAAACTCTAATGAAGTCAAACATTTTATTTAATTAACCGTCAATAAATCAATAGTTAAACACACTTCAAATTCAATATATTATTCGACACGATACGACGGGAAAATCTAACGCGAACGTTTTTTCGATGCTTGCCGAAGAAGTACTGAGTCGAAATAATTTTTTAATATTTTTTCATTGTAACACGTAAAGAGTGCGTGGACGTTTCTCCCACACTTTGTAGAGTAGTAAAAAAAATATATATATCGCTCACCTATGCGACAAAGCGAACGCTCGCGAACGCTCGACAATGCGAACCTCGCGAAAAAATAAACAAGGAACAAGGACAGACACTCCGTCGCGAGATTCGTTATGTTCGCTGACTACTCTACTTCGAAAACAAGAAGAAAACAAAGAGTGGGAGAAACGTCCACGCACTCTTTACGTGTTACAATGAAAAAATATTAAAAAATTATTTCGACTCAGTACTTCTTCGGCAAGCATCGAAAAAACGTTCGCGTTAGATTTTCCTGTCGTATCGTGTCGAATAATATATTGAATTTGAAGTGTGTTTAACTATTAATTTATTGACGGTTAATTAAATAAAATTTTCGACTTAGAGTTAATTTTATTTTTATTTTTAAGAAAAAAATGGGTCGTCGACCCAATTTAAGCATCGAAAAGCGTGCATCAATCCTTGCTCTTTGCAATGAAGGGTTCAAAATTCGCTATATTGCAAATCGATTGAAAATACCCAAATCAACCGTTGGGGATGCTATAAAACGCTTCAGAGAGACACAATCGAACCGCGATAAAAATCGTTCCGGGAGGCCTCCTGTTACTTCCAAAGCGGAAGACCAATCAATAATTGTGATGTCTAAAAGGAATCGAAAACTTGAGGCGGCAAACATCCAAGCGCAGTTTGTCGAAAGTCGTGGAAAAAACATTTCAATTACGACGATTAAACAACGCTTGCGCAGCGCACAATTATACGGAAGAGTCGGAACGAAAAAGCCACTCTTGCGCCGTGGAAACAAAAAGAAGTGATTGAATTGGGCACGCAAGCACAAGAATTGGACGATCGAAGATGGGAAACGGGTGTTATGGACCGACGAATCCAAATTTGAAATATTTGGAGGAAAACGTCGAGTTTTTGTTCGTCGCTCAGCTAACGAGAAAATGCATCCTGATTGCGTAATTCCAACCGTTAAACACGGCGGCGCTTCTGTAATGGTGTGGGGATCTTTTTCGTATGCTGGTGCGGGGGACCTCTACCGAGTCAAAGGAATCCTGGACCAAAAAGGATATCACGCGATTCTAAAAAACCACGCTGTTCCTTCTGGAAAGCGACTCATCGGAAAGGGGTTCGTTTTTCAACAAGACAACGACCCGAAACATACTTCAAAATTCTGCTCGAAGTATCTTGAAACGAAGCAAAAAAGTGGGGAACTTCAAATTATGCAATGGCCTCCTCAATCTCCCGATCTCAATCCCATAGAGCTGCTGTGGGATGAAATGGATCGGCAAGTGCGCAAGGTCACGCATTCATCCGCCGAAAAGCTATGGGAATCCCTACAAAAATCATGGAAAGAAACACCCCGAGAGACATTCGAAAAACTTGTGGAGAGGATGCCGCGTGTGGTAAAGAGCGTGCTGTCAGCGAGAGGAGGTTTTTTCGACGAGACCAAAGTATAATATGTAAATAAAAAAATTAATTATATTATTATCATGGTGTTGAGATCAATCGAGATCCGACCGGAAATAAATTTAAAAAAAATTTCGCAAAAAAAATCTGAAAAAATTCTCATGAACTCAACAAAAAGTAACGCAACTTTTTACCGTCTTGAGGTTTTGTTGTAAACCTCGTCGTTTTCGTACTCCGGAGCAATTTTCATATTGTATATTTTTATCGAAAGAACGCAATATTTTTGGGAAAAAAAAATCGCAAAAATTTTTCTACAAAACGAAATTGAAGCTTAGGCTTCCCCTTTTATGATTTTAATAGGAGAAATGCATAAAAAAGATTTTTACTGTAAACGGGGTCCACTCACAAAACAACAAAAAAACGACAAAAAATTGTCGTTTTCAAAACTAGGTGCAATCCAAAATCGTCATGTGTATGCAATCCAAAATCGCCATGTGTATGCAATCCAAAATCGTCGGAAATTGCGAACGAAGAACGAATGTTAAATTAAAACGGTCGCAATTTCGTCAAAAATGAAAATTTCAAAAAAATCCTACGTAGCGAATGAGAAAAAATATCGAAGAATATTGTATTCAAATTTGGACAAAATCGGACAAGCCGTTTTCGAGATACATCTGGCACCAACTTTGAAAACTATGTTTCGAGATAATCGCTTCCAGTCAACGAATTTATTTTCAAAAATTCCTAAACATACCTCAATGTACATATTTTCAAAAAAAAACCCGGAGCCAATCGAAGCATTAGTTTTTGAGATAAAAATTCCCGAAGTTTACCTATTTTTCTCGTCGTTTACCCAGGTACCTCCCCTTAAGGGGTTATATACAGTTAACATTTTCAAAAAATCGATTTTTTAATTAATTAATTTGCGTAATGTACATGTATTTAAGTACACACAGAAAATTACTTGTCAATCCGGCGAATATTCTCAAAGTTACACGCACATTTGTAATGACTTGTCAGAGCATTAGAAAGTACTTTTAAAACTGTAAACATTTTTTTCTCAAAACTGTGTTTTTAAAGTCGGTGAGAAAGATTTCTCCGAAACGGCTGAACCGATCAGTCTCAAATTTAAACACAATCTTTTCAAGTATATTTTTTTTGTAATTAATCGAAGGTTTTTTCTCACCGATAAATATTTTCCATTTTATAAAGAATTTAAGGCCTCACTTTTTGTCAAAAATCGATTTTTTTTTAGAAGCCGAGAAAATAGAAATTTTGTCAAAAATTATTATTTTGCTTATTCCTTCGATCTATTACAATACAATCCATTATACTACCGAAATATTTTAGGTTTTTTTTTCTAAAAAATAATTAATTAAAAAATAAAAATAATTATTTTTACAAATAAAAAATGTGAAGATACAGTCAAAATCTACCATAAAATGTGTACAAATTTTTGCGTTAATAGATTTAAAGGTCTTCTCAAGAAAAATTCTTGAAAAATCGATCTTTTTGGGCCTCGTGACTGTATATAACCCCTTAACTATATTTATGATTTGGTTCAAACATTCCTTGATGTAGTAAATTTAAGGGGAGAGATCTCTTTAGGCAGCCGAAAATAAGCGAATTTTCAGTGTTATTTTTTGTCGTATCTATTTATTCAACATAATTAAAATTCGATGTACATATTGTTGCATCTTTTTATTTTCTAATTTTATTTACATTTAAAAATGGCGACTGTCGGACACTTGCTTTAGAGACGGTTGCCGCCCGAATTGTTCCACGGCGTACGACCTAGCGCCTGGTGCATCGATCTAAAACAACAAAGCCAAGATATTTTAGATTTCTAAGGCCCACACGCTCTATGTGAACTCTATGCGAAGTATTTAAGGCGAAAAAAAGATCGGTCAAACTTTTTTTTCTAAAAATTAGCATGAGATTGAAAACGTTAACAAAAGAATTGGCGAGGTTAAAACGAGATGGCAAATCATGTCTGCGTGACGACGTTACGGTTACTTTCACCGCGCGCGAAGTAGTTCGCAGCCGTACCAGTGTTGCCAGATGGTGCTGGCGGCTTGCCTCTAGACCATCGCTGGTTCCCCCCAAAAATCTCCTGAACAGCCCCCACCGAGCCACTGGCCTGAACAGTGCTGTAAATGAAGGGTAATTTTCGCGAACGGTCAAATGTCGTCAAATAGCTGTTATTTAAAATGCATTTCCTATTTGTGTATTGAGTATTTTGTTTTGAAACTTGATTGCTGCGATCTGTGCGAATTATAAATGATGATGAACACTTTTTTTATGGAAATAATTGTCGTAGTTAGGTGAAACGTACGGTCGGTAAAAACATTTATCGTGGTATGGTAATCTGTCTTTGAGCCTTGGAGGGGATTTATTTCTTTTTGAATTTGCATATTACAAGAAACCCGCTCTTGTATTTGTCTATATATTTGTTTATTATTACATTTTTTTTTACTTATTACCGCGTATATACTTTGAACCATTCTATAGTGTAACTTATACTTATTGACGACGATCCATTCCAAGTCCATTTTACGTATTTTTGCCCCCTGAATACAAATTCACTATTAATTCCCCCGAACACCTCAATTTTTATTGAAAAAGTGGGGGAAAAAATTCTAAAATCGATTATTCCTTTTTGAAATTCTGCCAAAAATCGAAAAATACCCGTAGCACGATGGACGAAGCGGCGTTTTAAAGCGAAAACGGTAACGAACAGAATGAGAATTCCCCATTGGATTGATACTTATTGTAATAAAGAATTCACTGATGCATGAATAGCTAAATTTCGGCCCTAATTGTCAGGAAATATATCGAGGGTTCCAATATCGCTGTCATTTGTATTATTATAAATATTCTCAGTGCCGAAACGCTTCAACATACGAGCTGTCGGCTTAAAGTCACAGCAATCAACGCTGAGCGTGAGTCGAACGTGCATTATAGCCTCGACCATTGCGACCGACATTTTGTTTCGCAGCTTGTCTCGGTTGGGTTTGAATGATTGTTTTCGTTTGTTTGGGCTTACTTGTTTCTTTCCGTTCGCTCGGAATTGGCGCACTTGTGGTTGGTTTTTGTAACTTGTTTTGAGAAAAAGAAACCTCGGTAATTTATAATACCCTAAAAATACCCTCACGCTTCAGAATTCTCCTAAAAAATCTCCTACAAATGTTTTGCCCCTATTCTCTCCTAACCCAGGTAAAATACTCCTAAATCTAGGAGGAAATCTCCTAACCTGGCAACACTGAGCCGTACATCCACACGATCATTTCGATCGACCTGACGCCGGTGGCAAAACTTTGCACTCTTGAATACGACTGTTTCACGAGCGTATATCCCGCCATCTTTGCACAGAAGTTCGTACCACTCTAGTCTAGTCTGCCTGCGTAGAATCTATCCAGAATTACACGGCCCGCGAACGATCGTCTCGCATAAGCGCGTATCGTTTGCGCGACTACCGATATTTCTCGCCGAGCATACGTATCATCGAAATATTATTTTTTGCCGAAGAAAGTGGGTTCGCCCGCCGGTGGAAAGTAAGGAGAAAACTTTTTTTTTAGGTTAAACCGGCTTCCCGTAGTTCGGTGTCTCGCCTCACGGTTCGCATTCCTTGTACAACGGGAATTCCTCCCGCTCGCTCCTCACCCTCCGCCATATGTTGGATATTAGCATCGCTTCACGTTGATGCCGCGAGCAAAAAAAAACTAAGCGGATGCCCAATATACTCCGGAAGCTTAGGAATCCGTGTTGGAGTGCGGTCAGTGCACACATTCACGGTATATACAGGGTGATTCACAATATATAGTGTGTCTGCGAGCGAAACGCTTGTTTTTTATTGTCGTGCGATGAATATGGGCCGAGATGTTCGCGTTTAGAGTCCGACGCTGTGTAAACAATGGCGCTGTCGTTGCTCACGCGCGATTTTCTTCTCTTCAAGTATTAAGGGGTTACCCCCACTTGCGATTTTGAAAAAATCGATTTTTTTATTGCATTTTTTTGAAGTAGAAGTATCTGAGAATATGTCCTGAAAATTTCAAGTCGATCCGAACAAAATTGACTGAGATATGAGCGTTGAAAGAGAAGAATCCGCGTTGAAAGAGAAACTTTAAACGCGTTTTTCTCAAAATGGCATTTCTGAAGTCGATGACCAAGATTACTCGAACACTAATGAACCGATCTTCTTGAAATTTTGCAGGCTTATTTAATACATAAAAATGTAGTCTTTAATCGTTCGATTTTTTTTTCTCGAAAAAATGGCCGTTTTATAGCCAAAAAAACGGCCGTTTTTTTTCGTTAAAATCGAACCATTAACTTTGAGTGTCCGCCATTTTGTGAAAAATGAATATTTTTTAAAATCCTTCGATCAAAGACTAGTTTATACTTATATTTGACTAAATCCATCCGCATTTTTTTTTCAGATGATCCACTTCGCCGCAATGTTGGTCACCGCAAACCGTGTATATAAAAACATTATTTCATTGACGGCCATTTGCCACTAAACAATGTAATATTTTTCAATAAAAAAAGTACTGAAAGTTCTTCAAGATGTGTTCTTTAAGATGGTACATTGATCGATTAAAAAAGTATTGTAGTTTTCTTTTAAAAAATTCAGGAAAAAGGCCTTTTTTTGCGCTACAAGTGGGGGTAACGCCTTAAGGCGAAGTAGAAGATCTACCACGTGACATATGAGTGCGACGAGATAGCTGAAATTTTCGAACAGAGATTTCTCAGAGATGAATAATATTAAGGGCAAAAGGAAAACATCAAGCTCTGCGGCAGGGAATGCTCCAGAGCCTAATGCTTTGTTTTTCATAAAAAAATTAACCAACTATGAGAAAATTGGGTTGGAATATTTGTGAGGTTATGTTGAACTTATACATGCCCTTATGGTTGTTATGGGGCTAAGGGGCTATACCAGTGTGACACTTCTAAAAAATCGATTTTTTTGCCTTTTTCGACAGTTTATACTTTCAAGAATATCCTGTAAAAATTTCAAGGCCGTATCTCTATCATTTTATCCTGCAAAAATCGATAGTTAAATCTTTAAACGCGGTTTTCTCAAAATGAGATTTTTCAAATTTGCTGACATTGTAACTCAAAGAGCCATTATCCGATTGACTTGAAATTTGAACTGAGTACTCTTGAATATATTTACTATACAATGACGTAGGATATTTTTGATTGCATAAAAATTGACGATTTGGCATTGAAAAAAACGACCATTTTAGAGGCAAGAAAACAGACTTTTTGTTAATAACTACGCCATTTTGTTAGATTTTGATATTTTTCGAAAATCCTACGTCATTGTACCGGAAATACTTTCCAGTTTAATGACATTTTTTCCTTCTCGTTTTCAGCTACTCAATCGGCCGGAATCATGTCAGCAGTGGAGGATCTTTTTTTTTACGCCTCCGAAGGCATCGCATAAGTCGCTTAGATCTCAATATTTTTTTATGAAAAAATTATGTAATATAGGTCAAATATAGTCAAATATATTCTTAATTTTCCGAAAAATTTAATTGAGTACTTTTCTTCCAAATGATTCCTGAAAATCAACCAAATTTTCAGCGTTCACACTGGTATAGCCCCTTAAGTCAACATGTTACCACGGAGCTGAAATTTTTTCTCGACCTTTATAACCTCTGTGCTGATCATCCTGTGCAGTTTGAATACGACCCACAGTGCTGTTTTTGTGAAAAAAAATCGGCAACTCGACGTATTTCGTGAGCTAATTACATGACGCTTATGGAAAACTCCCGATCATTTTTCAGTACATTATTAATATCTGCTAAGTGAATATTACCACGGAGCTGAAAAAATAGATACGATTCGACTAATTATCGGACCTTGGTACCCTTGGACCCTTAGTACCCCGAAAATGAGGATTCACAGTACCGTTGTAAAATTATTAATGTTTTTGATAGGGAATTCGTGCGAAAATCAAGCACGCACAATATTAGACTGTGCAATCATGGCAACATCGTAGACGGCACAAATGCTACCTATTTTATTGGTATTCGGTATTTATGCCCGGGAACCTCAAACTACTCGGTTAGGATAATTAACAACCAATATTATTGGTACTTATTCTCTTAATTAGTAATAATTGCTTAATATTAATTCGATAACTATGTTCAGAAATTATACATTTCTAGACATTTCTAGGCAACGACAAAATAACGCGGATTTTTTCTCAATCATAAATTTTATTTTAGAATACGTGTTGTTATGGAATGGGCTTCGATTCGGCCCATGTTCTAAATTTGTTCTAATTTGAATAATAGTGATATTGAATGAGCAATTTATTGTAATATGTTAATTTATTATTTTTATTGCGTGACAAGAGTGGTGTGTGCACGTGTGGTATTATCTATTATAGATTTTTAGGTTAAGAAATATGTCAAATGACTAACCAGAATATTGTCGATGTTTCCAGTTTTATGTTTGTGCTTGGAAGATGATTAAATTAGACTAAAGATAAAAGAATTTATCGTTTTTCGGCAATTTCTATGATCTGGGTAGGTTTAGTATTATAAGAGAATTTGTAGTTCGATCTATGAAAAAATTATAAAATTATAATTAATGAAATGTCCTGTGAATGTGATATTTACCAATTGAAATTTTTAATTTTTTAAATTTGAATAAAAATAACTATATCTTCGCAAGCACAAGGAAGAAAACCAGAAATTTTCACTGTTCGACATGTCGAGTAGTGAAGTCGCTCATTTGACATATTTCTTAACCTAAAAATCTATAATAGATAATATCACACTTTCACACACCACTCTTGTCACGCAATAAAAAGAATAAATTAACATATTACAATAAATTGCTCATACAATATCACTATTATTCAAATTAGAACAAAACTAACATATCATTTTACACAAATCATTACAACACATTTATAACTCGTTTATAACACAAAGCACAATTATATAAAATCTTGTCAACTCTATTTATAGAATTTGTATTTAATAATTTATAGAATAAATCAAATTCTGAAGAGGATCCGAATCAAGGATCGAAACGTAAAACAGAAAAACTTTCTTCCATGACGACCTTGGACACCTTCATTGGCCGAATCGAAGCCGAATCCACAATAACAAGTATTCATCAACACGGCCGCACACAACTCGTACTAAATTTATTTCAGAATATCGGAAAATTATTAAAATTTTTATTTCTTCGAGATTATAGACAGCTTTAGTACACACTTTTTCTTACCAGCGGAATTTTGCGGACTGCTCCTTGGGCCGATATTGAGGTTACGAACGGAGCGCATTTGTCTCTAACTTCGCGACACTTCTGCCAACCTGGGCATTATGATATACCACGATTTACGACGTTGCCAATTCGTTTCGCGTTAATTGAACGAGAAAAAGTTATAGAAAATATTTATATAAAGTAATGAAAACACTCAATGTAATCGCCGAATGTTCAAAAATGCATATTTATACAAATAGTTGTAGAAAAATAGATCGAAAACGCACGTTTAATATGACGATTATTTGAAACCTAACAGTTGGTAACAGTCAATCGACTCCGTGCATAAGCATAGGGCGCTCCCCTCGTACTTCACCCTTGACGGCTAAACCCCACAACAACCTTAAATAAACGAAAATTATCGAATCATATTATCGATTTGCAAAGCGTGTGTATGACGAAGAAAAAAAATTACGAAAAAAAACACTTGGCTGAACGTGGATTCGAACCCGCGCTCGATTCGGCTCGCGTGTGAGCAACGGCCGTGTCATTATTCACTACTTAGCCTTTGAACGCGAATAAAGTAAACAGTGAATAGACGAATAACGATTCTGTAGGATTCAGATGGACTGTAAAATAAAAATATCACGAAAACAGACTTTATAATCGCTATAGCGAACCAAAGATATTATTCTGATGGTAGAAAAAAGTATTCTATTTAATTGCAACAAATAATATTGGAGGAATTGATCACTAAGTAGCGAAATGATAAAATCGTTCAGTGAATGGACGAAATTACCAGTAATGGGCACTCGACTGCCAGTAAATGGACGTGTAGTGTAGATGAACGGTGTAAAGGATAACTATTTATTATTCATTTTTATTAAATACTAGATTTGGAGATCACCGCGTTGCACAAAAATTATAATAATCTCATATAAATGATTATGATAAAACGATTTGGTAGAAAATACACAAAGCTTTTTTGCATCTCAACGTGACATTCCCAAAGAAACTACCCAAGTTTGTTTTGGACAGGAAATAGAAAATTCAATTCTGTGAAGAAAAAAAACGAATGCGAAGATTTTATGACAACATTGAATGAAATGTACAATGTCATCTGTTGAAAGTAATTAATTTTGCAATTTTCAGCAGGTGAGCTTCATTTTTTACTCTGCTTTGAAAGTTATCAGAACAGAGCCTACATGTCCATTCACTGGAAAGAGGTTAGGATACAGCACCAGTGAATAGATAGGTTTAATTCTGACCGATTATTACGAGTTTATGTTAAAAATTAAGTAATGAAAATAATACTTACCTTCAAAATTCATAAAAACGATTGTTTTCGCCTTTAAAGCACCTACTATGCACAGACCTATCGTAACTAACACGCGGTGCACCGCGTCAATATTCGGTATTAAACTTTGTGACACGTCGGTTTTAGCGACACCTGTGAATTTTTGGCCAAATTATAGTGATTCGAGCTTTTATCGCCTATATTATTCACTTATTTTCAGTATCAATCAGCTTTTGTCCATTTACTGCTCGGTTTACCCTATCTCGGCTAATTTTTCTCGCACATTTAAGGGGTAAGGCCACAGTAGAACTTTCAAAAAATCGATAAAGCACCGCTAGAATGGTGCTTTATCATCATAAGAATAAGTTACTATTCGATTTATAGCGCGGAACATTTTTTTTCTCTGACGTTGAGCGTTTAACGTAAAACGTCTGGTTCAATGTAACCTCTGGCACGGCCATTGAGTACCTAAAACTTTAAACGCGTTTTCCTCGAAACAGCTTTTTCCAATTGGCATGACAAATAACTTCAGCAATTTTCACTCGATTTACTTCAAAGTTAAAAGTTATGTTCCTAATTGCATTTCGCAGAGAAGTACGTACGGAATTTCTGATTAATCGAAAACTTTTCATTTTATGAGCAGTTTTATACGAAATTTTTCACTGAAAATTCTTTCAAATTCCTATAACTCAATTCAAATACCTACAACTTGTGAATAAAACAATATTTTTTCAATTCCGTACGTACTTCTCTAGGTATTCTAATGTAGATTGACGGGAGCGCCTAAAAAAGATAACAAAAGAAAATATTAGTAGTCGACCATTTTGTACATCGAAAAAAAATATATATATTTTCCAACAGCTTGATATTCATACTAAATAGATGTGTAATTAATGTTAGGAGTGAATCACTTTTTCATACGAAAAAAATTGTTAAATCCGCACATGATTTTATACCCGTTACTGTGGCCTAACCCCTTAAGAAAAAAGCGTTTTGCGCGCAATTACACACCCCACATAGCCACAAAGTGAACTCTGATAGTGTGAATCGCCCTGTATATATAATATGAATTTATGGGAACACACACGCGTTGCCGATCGCAGAGCCACGAATCATTCTCCGTATAGCGCAAACCGCGCGATCCCAAGGTTTCTCGATACGAAACTAGTCCGGCCTCCGACAATAATAATAATAATAAAAACGACAATAAATATACGAATAAAGAAAAAAGAGAGTTCTGGCGCGACACACGCGCTTTCGCTTTCCCGCCCACTTTGACGTCGCTCGTGTTTTCTTCCTTGTTCATTCGCGAAATCCGACCAACGAAATCATTTTGTGCGAGAAACGCGTGCCGGGCGGCAGCTTCTAAAACGAGGAGCGTTCGCGAAAAAAAAAAAACACATCGTGCAATTCGGTTCGAAGTTCGAACAGTTGCACCAAAGATTCCCGTCTTTTCACAATCTCCAAATTGTCCTTCGCGTCTCGTGATAGGAGTCTAGTCGAAACTCAGATTTTTCAGGGTGGGAGAACAAACGGGGGTTTCACCTACAAGATCGAGCGCTGGCCGAAGAGTCTCTTCCATATACTTGTTGCTGTATTCGCGACGACGACCTTCATAAAAACCCCGACGATCAAAGATTGCCGGGGTACTGGGCCGATGCGAGAATCGCCGGTGAGAGAGAAAGAGGCAGAGAGAGAGAGAGACAGAGTCGGCACGTATGTATAGATACATATAGCTATATTCGCGCAGGGTGGCGAATAAAAACGCGCGTTCCTTTCCTTCTTCCCTCTTCCTCCGCCGCGCAATTCTCACGATTCTATAAATAGAATTACGGTTCTCAAGCCTTCTTATTCGCGTTCCCGCCCTTTTTACCCTTCGCGACTGACACACGACGTAAACGCGCGCGCTTGTAAAAAAAAACGCCCGTACGTATACAAGGCCCAATCGAGCCTGCGACTACGAAAAGTGCCTGTCTTTCGTGACGCTTCGCCATGCGCGTTAACAAAACTTTGAAATCGCTAGGCACGGTGTATCCAATTTTCGGATAAGGCCCTACTGCCGACTAAGTCCCAAATAAAGTATAGTACTTTCGCGTACGGAGATTCGTCACCGACCACTTCGTTCTCGGTATCGGAAGAATTGGTACTGGTTGAGAAAAATAAGGCCCAGGTGTTTCGACTTGACAATTTCCGAGTGACGCATAAGGCCCAATAGTTGTGAATTGGAAAAGAGGTATACGTGAATCGTAACTCGTATGACGTGTACATAGTGTAAAAGTGAAATTCTACGAATAGGGCCCAAAGTTCTACCGCAGTAAGGCCCCGACAGATGAAGTAGATTTTTGTTACGCAAAATGGCTCGATGACTCGAATCCAACTAGCGTTCGTTATAAACTCTGTTCTTGTGCAAAATACACATCACAAGATAACGCGTCTTTATAAAGAACCTCTGGTTTTCGAATCGCCAGGTTAAGTTTTTGATGAAGCCTTTCCAGGGCTGTATTACGTGTCAGAATGGTAATACGCGTAACAATAGGTCTGTAGCCCAACGGTGTCTTTATCGACGGCGCAGTCTTTCCTCGATGTCAGAATCAGGACCAATATTGGAAGTGAGATGAGTTTCACGTGTATTTTTATACTTGCCGAAATGTTGATCAAAGGTCTCTTTCCTTGGGACTCCTGTTATAACAAACAGTCGACGTCTTTACAGAAAGAGGACGAACCTTGGTGAGTACGATGCGAAACTGGTGAAGAATCAGAGCTTGCCAGGATTTGGAACAAGGTGTCTTCAGGTTAACACAAAGGAGAAGATCACGAGTTAATTGTGTCAATGATTTAATTACACTTATATCAGTTCGTTACATCGATGTTATTTTAACTCGGATGCGGATAACACTCTTCCGGTTTATTAGCGCGATGGTTTAAACGTTACAACAAACGCGTTCGCGTAATTTACGGAGTTTCTTAATGAAAACTTGCGCGTGTTATCCCGTGTACTGTACGGCGTATCGCTAGCGTAGCAGCTAACAGTCGAGGTCTTTAAGAGAGAACCTCTTCGTAACAGTGATTTCACGATTCTGACTTATAGGTCGTCAGTCCCGTGCTACGCAGGGCCGATATTTGTCGGATAGCGATAGTGGGGCAAGGGTTTACGTGACTGCATTTCTAGGAATGCATCCGTGGGACCCATCGATAAGTATATATTCCCACGCGTTAGTCTGACTCAGTCCGCAGTGTTTCAAGGGTTTTGGACAACGGACTCACGCCGAAGGCGAAGCGCAATAAAATTTAATCTTATAAAATATTTATATAAACGTTGAGAGCTCGGGCGCATATGCAGGCCGAGAAATATCGATACTTAATCCTAGACAAAGTTGCTTTGTGCGTTGGTCGCTTGGTCACGTACGCAAGCCATGAGACATAGCGAGTTATATTAACGAAAAAATATATGAGCATATATTTTTATTTTGTATTTATATTTGTTCTTATTCTATGGATATGAGAATAAAGTATTTGCTCTAATTAAGGCAATTTATGCGGTTGGCTTAACACCCCCCAAGTTAGATTGAACTTCGGCGATAATGAATTTAGATGTCGAAGGTCTTATCTCTTTTGGTTCCGCTACAATATTTTTCGGGGCTCCCGATAGGTTTGATTGTTCTTGCCGTTCTGTCAAGTATTCTAGTTGTTTTTGACGTTTTTGCAGTTCTATTTTCGCTTTATTCTCATATTTCTTAATTTTCTTATTGGCTCTGGGGCAACAACATTTGAAGAGTCCGTTTCTGAGAAATTTAAGGACGGGCGTTACAGCTCCGCATCGCAATAGTACAAACAATATACCAGTTATTCCTAATGATGGCAAACCTATTTTAATGAGCTTATCGAGTAATCCATTCATGGTTTTCCAAAATTCGTCGTGTTTAAGTATGATACTGGCTTTTTCTATGTCTTTGCTGATGTCATCTAGATCTTGACCAATATTTTTTAGGTAAGTAGTGTCTATCTGGTTTGGCACATCTTTTATACGCATAACTAATTGTGAAAAGTTTATTGCCAAGTACGTTAGACTCGGATTTATCAATCGATATTCTTTTGGAATTCCATTCAGGATTGTTTTGGTATTGCCTTGCATTAGCGTACATTTATCCGTTGTTTTCAACAGTGTCACTTCTTTAATGTAAATTTCGCTTCTATAGTTCTTACATTCTACAAGTACCAGAACTGGTTTTTCAATGTTCGGTATTAACAACACTCCGCGATTATCGTATAATGAGATATAGCTCATGTTGGTGACGTTGATTTTACTTAGCTCGCATTGTTTGATGTCGCTTTGACACGTTGGTTTATTGATTCTATCGTAAATCGGGTGCTTATAGTGTGTAACATAGTAATTATCAATCTTCTTCATTCGCATAATCTCAATTTCATTAGTTATCATATAGTTGCTCCCTTGTCTTAACAAGTGGGAATATTTTGGAGCAGCGACGACATATGTATTATTGTAAATCTTTGGGATAGGTATGACGTTATACAATTTCCACTGATTATTTTCTAGTTTAGGGATCGTTAATTCGAAGATGAGATTGCTGCCTCTGAACAGTATTATTTTGTCGGCGATATCTATGAAGTGTTGCGCTCGCGTTTCGTTGTAATAATTGAACACATGGTCGGCGTTTGATTCCTTTAGTAGTTTATCGATCATGTCTAAAATGACTTCCGGTTCTACTAGTTGAGGTAGAATCTTTTTGGTTTCAATAGCTAGTATTACATTATTTATATCGAATAGTAAAGTATCTATGCACGACATGAGAGATATTAGGTACATACTTCGGAATTGCGCTTGTTTTAACATTTTGATGTGTTCTCCTGTTTCGGTAGCTAATTTACGAATAACTGCTGATTGTTTTTGAACTGAGGTTTTAATGAGGTTTACTGAATCCGTTACATTTTGAATGTTATCGTCGATCCTGTCTATGTCATCGCTAGTAGCAGTTCCGTATAGGAATTTTTGGATATTACCACAAAAGTTACAAACTCCTCTTCTGCGTCGTCTAGGAGTCAATATATCGCACGCAACAACCAGGTCTTGATTTCCTGTTTTTTGTGATATATTCGGTTATTTCCTTTAAGTTTTTGAGCGTGGGTATTACTTTATTACGATTTTCCGGTGTGTCTTTAATATTATTGAGTTGTAAGAATTTCGTCTGCAGGTCATATATAATATCATCTCTTTGTAAACAGGTGTATCCACTGAGGGTTGGTGTTATTGTTCCCCATGTTCTGTATGGCATAGCGTCTTCAAATCTTTCTCTTAGCTTTTTTATTTTCTTCGTTGTCAGTTGTTTACTAAAAACGTGATCATCGTCTTTAATCCCAGGATTTAAGGTTGTTAACAGTTGAACTTGCTTCCTCAATTTATAGACCTTCAGATTGATGGGGTTTATTATTTCTTGGACATCATCTGACAGTTCTACATATTGGTCAGCTAGTTTATCGATTTCTTTATAGGCTGTATAAATGCTCCTAAGGTCGATAATTATTGAGAACCTCATTTCTTCACTATAGGTCACTACGTATGCCTGATATTCTTCTATGAATGAAGTGTTTGAGAAGGTTACCTGTTCGATAGTAAAAGCGCTGTTAATTGCGATGAGCGTGATCGTTGTCATCAGCAATGTCTTCATTATGTTCGTCATCTGGAAAGAATAACTTTATTCTATTTAGGTGGACTATTTTTTCTTTATCATCGATTTTTATCTTAAGGTTTGACTTATCTCTGTAAATTTCTATTATTTCGTATGGTCCTAACCATTCGAGGTCTAACTTATGTTTTTTACTTTCGTTGTGAAGGTAAACTTTCTGTCCCGTCTTGATCTTATCAAAATCCAGTTTATTTTTACTTTCGTTTAATCGTTTGGCTGTTTGTTCTTGTTTCAATTGTAAACGTTCGCGTGCTTCTGAGAGTATTGTGTCGTGCGTATGTGTCCACTTCTTTAATAAATCGTTATAAGTCAATGATTTTTTATGAGGTAGGCTTGATGGCTTTTTAAGTTTTCTATTAAATGCCAATTCGTCAGGTCGATATCCAGTTGCACTGTGTACCGAACTGTTATAAGCGAAGGCTACCAATTTCAATATATCTTTCCAATTGTCTATATGTCCCTCACACATGGTTTTTATTGATTCCTTAAGAAGGGAATGCATTCTTTCAATGCTCCCATTACTTTGAGGGTGGAATGCGGTAGTTTTGATATGCGAAATACCGTGTAATTGTTCGAAATCCTTCATTAATTTTGAATTAAATTCTTGTCCCTGGTCTGTTAAAATGATATCAGGGGATCCATGGATCATTATAAAATCATCGTTTAATGTTTGGATGATCTCCGAGCTAGATTTTGTCTCGAGTGGGCATAATACAATGTACTTAGTTAGACAATCTTGTATACTGAGGATATATTCATGCCCTGAACGCGATCTTTGTAGTGGGCCGAATATGTCTAACGCAATTTTTTCAAAGGGCTTATCTGGCAGTTCGGGTACAATAGCAGGAGCAATGTTCCGATTTCTCACAGCTTTAAATTTTTGACATATTTTACAGTTCTTAATATAATGTTTTACGTCTTCTTCGAGGCGTTCCCATTCCCTGTGTTCTTTTGTTCTTTGTATAGTTTTATACTCTCCAAAGTGTGAGCTTAGGTTAGTACCGTGGCTTTCTGCTATTATTTTCTTTTTGTCTATGTAGTCAGGTTCCTTGAAGGTCGAAAAGCAATATTCATACTGTGTTTCGTGGTCTTTGATACTAAAGAATCTTAATATCGATAAAATCTCTTCCTTCTCTGCTTTGGTCATTACATCATCTGTAAATATCCTAACATGTTTAGTTCCTTTGATTTTATTGATGGTAAGCTTGGATCTTACTTTATTAAGAATCTGATAGTAGAGACTTTGAGGTTTATTATTTGTCGGTTGGGTGATTTTTATCCAGTGTTTTCCTTTTACATTGGGTTTCTCTTTTAAAAGGTGTCCCAAATTGTTGGGGTTAAACAACTTGTATGTCGAGTATTGATAATAGTCATATGGCAGTTCTACGCCTAAATCAATTTGGGGTTGATCTGAAGTCTCGTCTTGATTCGTTTCGTCTTCGTCACTGAAACTCTCTAAATCTTTCATAGCGTTTGAGTCTCTTGGTCTTAAGTTGTAATTAATTTGGTTACGGCTTTCAGGGGTTTCCTGACTTTTCTTCACATGATTTATTTCATCATTCGTGGTGCTCATAGTTTTGAATTCTTTCTGAACATTGTCTATCATTGATTTAAGTTTATTAGGGGCTGTTTTACTCTGTTTGTAAGTGTTTCTCCGAGCTATTCGTTTGATTTTAAATTCTGTTTGCTCAATATTGCTAGTAATTATATATTGGTTGTTCCCGTACGAATCTGTTTCAATGTGATAAATGAGTTCGTTGTTAAATGTCTTGTCCTTGTTGTAGTCCTCAGGTAATTCCATATGTGCTTCTCTAGACAATGCGTCAGCTACTACATTATGTTTTCCCTTTACGTATTCGATGTCGAATTCATACTCTTCGAGTTTAAGTCTCCATCGTAATAACCTCGATGCAGGGTCTGGTTTATTAGCTAACCATTTTAATGCCTGATGATCAGTTTTTATTGTAAACTTTCTTCCTAAAAGATATTGTCTGAATCGTTTAACTGCCCAAACTATAGCGAGTAGTTCTTTTTCTGTTGTCGTGTAGTTGGTTTCGGCTTTATTTAACGTCCTCGATATATAAACGCATGGGTGTCCTTCCTGTGATAATACAGCTCCTAGTCCTTGATTTGAGGCATCAGTCGTTAATACAAATTTTTTCGTATAATCCGGATATTTTAATACAGGATCATTCGTGAGGATATTCTTTAACGTGTCGAATGCTACTTGACATTTATCCGTCCATGTTATTGGTCCACTTTTGTTTTCCTGATAATTTTTGGTTAGGTCAGTCAAAGGTTTAGCTATGGATGAAAACTTCGGGATAAATTTTCTGTAGTATCCTGCGAGTCCTAAAAATGATTTAATTTGCTTAGGTGTTTTAGGTATGGGGAATTCTTTTACAGCTTTGCATTTTTCTACGTTGGGTTTTACTCCGTCACGTGTAATAACATGTCCCAAATATTCGAGTTCAGGTTTCACGTATTCGCATTTATCTGGCTGTAATTTCAAATTTGTATCTCTCAGTCGATTGAAGAGTATTATCAAATTTTGATTATGTTCTTCCATGGTTTTTCCAAAAACTATTATATCGTCCAGATATGCAAAACAAATTTTTCCTATTAATCCTCTTAATGCAGTGTTCATCATTCTTTGAAATGTTGCCGGTGCATTTTTTAATCCGAAGGGCATTTGTAGGTATTCAAAGTGTCCTTGGTTAGTACTAAAAGCGGTATACTTTCTAGATTTTTTCTCCATTGGTATTTGGTGGAATCCTGCACTTAGATCGAATGCAGAAAAAACTGCGGCTTTTCCTAGGTCGTCGAGAATATCTTCTATAACAGGCAAGGGGTATGAATCCTGAGCTGTTTTTTCGTTCAATTTTCTATAGTCAATCACCATTCTCCATTTTGTCTTTCCTGACGCATCTTTTTTCTTTGGTACTATCCAAATGGGTGCATTGAATGGTGATTGAGAATGTTGAATTATTTTCTTTTCTAATAACTCTTGCACTTGTTTGTCCACTTCTTCCTGATGGATTTTAGGTGGTCTGTAAGATTTGATATTGATGGGTTTCGTTGGTTCGTCAATTACGATTACGTGTTCTGCTAAGTTGGTACTTGGTGGCTTGTCATGGTCTAATTGGAATAGATCTGAATAGTTCTGTATGATTTTCCAAATTTCATCTTTTTCTTTAATACTCTTTATGTGCTCCAGTCTAGTCTTGGTTTTCAGTTCCTGAATTCTTTTATTACTTTGGTTACTTTTGTTGCTCGTTAACCTCGGTTTTACTTCAAAGATTTGAATGTTTTTTGTTTGAAAAGTGATGTTCTTCTTTCCTTCGTTTGCTAATGGAATATTTACAATACCTTCCTTTATATGATGGATACTGTCTCCTTGAGGGGTTCTTACTAAGACTGTTCCTTTCCGTTTCTCTACTTCTACGGGGATAGTTATAAACCGTCCGGCAGGCACAGTGAATTCGGATGATTCTATTTCTTGATATTTTTTGTTAACTCTTATTTTTCTCCGGGGTAAGTCAACTATGACGTCGTTGTTTAGAATGAAAGGGGTTCCTATTAAAGCGTCTTCTCTAATCGGATAGTCTGATGGAACTATATGAAATTTGTCACGTCGGTCGTTAATGTTTCCTTTGCATTTGATAAACGTATATCCGAGTGTTTTATTTGTCGTTTTTCCCGTGTTAAAGAGGATGGGTTTTTTAACAATGTGCTTTTCTTTCACAAGGTGTTCTTTGATTATGTTAATGGATGCTCCTGTGTCGATTAATGCTGTTAAAGTTTCGAATGTCGTCCGTTCGAAGTTGAATTTCGCGGTGAAAAGGTGTCCTTTATCTATTGCGGAGATGTACTCTCGTCGTGGACGCTCTCGTCGTCGCTTGTGCTTTCTTGCTCTTCGTTTGTCGTGTTCACTTCCTGTTGAGGAGGTTTCTTCCGATGAGGATTCTGTCGAAAATTTTGGTTTCCTTTTTGGGTAGGTTTCTTCTTCTGATTGGTGCCTTTGTTGAAAGGACTCGGTATTCCTTGATCTTTCTTCTTTTGGTTGCAATACAGCTCAGTATGTCCAGGCCTTTTGCAATACGTGCATTTTCTGTCCGGATGATTCATTACCATAATATATTCGAGTGCCTTTTTCATTTGACTGGTTGTGTTTATCGAGTCAAGGTCGAATTCTTGTATATCGTTCTGATACTGTCGTTCTTCTTCCGTCATGCTTTCCTGTCCTTCCTCTTCGTCATGTGAGTCGCATTCGTTGTATTCAGTGTGGTGGACGTTTGGTTTGTTCATTGAGAAGAATTTCCTGTTTTCTTGTGGTTTATTACTGAATCTTGATTTTTCGTGGTTGAATCTGGGTTTTTCCGGTCTACGTTGGGGTTGAGGTTCATGAAACATTCCTCGTTGTCTTTGGATGCTTCTTTTGAAATCTTCGTGTTCTCGAGCAGTTGCTTCTGCTTGTGCGAGCGAATATATGTCCTTTGTTCTGAGATAGGCTCGTGTGTCTTCCTTGAGACTTTGCAGATAAGTCTGAATGATATCTTTGTCAGATATTTGTAAATATATGGTGATTGATTCATCCGTTTGATGAGCTTGTTTAAGTTCGAGTCGTTTAGCGTTTAACCAAGATATATAGATTCTTCGGAATTTGGTGTTATGCTCTTGGATCGTTCCCTGAGTGTGGATGCATGCTGTCAACTCGTTCATGAGTAACAGTGATGATTTCACTGGGTTGACGCGTTTTATCAAAACGTCTTTCAACTGGTCGTATGTATAAATATCGACGTTCGAAATGCAACTTTGTGCCCTTCCTTTGATTTTCATTGTTAATATCTTTTCCAATAATAAGCCGTGTTGCTCTGGCATTGTCCAATGTCGTGCTCTGTCAACTTTCGTTGTCCATTCTGAAATGTTGACTGCTCCTTCTCCCGTGTCTCCGGTAAAAATGGGTACTATATCAATAGTCTCCTTGGCTGGTGCGGTTTGGTTCGGTAGCAGGTCGTGAGGCATTCGATGTGGTCGGTAATGATTTCCTCTGGCGTTAGGTTGGCTATCAGCGTCTTCATCATCGTCATCGGGGTCGTCGTCGTCTGGATTTCCAGGTGGTGGTGCGCTGGGTTGATTTCGATTAGATCGATTTGGTGGTCGTCTGTTATCCTGAGGTGCCCTTTTGTCTAGTTGTGAGGAGGTAGGTTGCGACTCCTGTTTCTGTATAAGTTGTCTCATCATGGTTTCGAGATTTTTCATTTGGTCTTTTACAGTCTTTAGGTCTTGTTGGAGCTGAATATTTTCTGTTTTCAGTATTTGCATTTCGTATTCGTTCGTCTGGTCTTGTTGGTCTTTGGTAATAGTCAGAGTATTCATTTCTTGTCGGTGTATTCGTTTCAAGTCGTCTATACCAGAATTTAATTTTTGAATATGCTGTTCTTTTTGTGCAACAGTAGCTCGTAGTTCTAAGATGGTGTTCTCTAACCTTTCTTTTTCTACGTTATAATCTCGTAATATACTTTCCCTATTCTGTTGGAATTCTAGCCTCGCTTGTTCTCCAAATTGCTGTTTCTCTTTAATAAGTTTTTCTTCAGTTTTTTGGAATTCTCGTATTTTTTCTTTTAGTTGTCGATCGAACTGAACGTCGTAGTTCCTTTTTATTTCTTTAATTACTTGCTCCTGTCTATGAGCGTTTTGTTCTTGTAAGGCTTTGAATTGATCTTGGGTCTCACTGGTTTCTTTTTCAAGGTATTGTTTCTGTGCTATAATCTGTGATTGTAGCGCGATATTCGTGCTCTCAAGGGTCTCGATATGTTCGCGATAGCCTTGAGCGTCTTGCTTAATGATTTCTACCTGATCTTGTAAATATTTTTGTTTAATTACTTGGTTTGATTTTTCCCTTTCTAATTGCTGTTTTTCTGTCTGGGTCTCCTGTAAATTACGTCTGAGCTCATTTATTTCGCCGCATTTTGCTGAGAGCTCTATTTGGTTTTTCTGTAAAGTTTTTTCGAATTGGTTTTCGAGGTCGAGGTTTCGAATTTCGAGAGTTTTAATAAGGTCGTTCTGTTCAAGGTTCGCTTGACCTATTCGCTCTACTAGGGCAAGATTATTATTGTTATTTTTCTGTACGTGGACTAATTCAGAGCGTAATTCGAGTTGGGTTCTTTCGAATTCTAGTCTCTCAATATTAAATTGGGAGATTTGTTGTCCTTGCAGGCTGATTTTTTCCGTCAATGGTCTTATCTTGTTTTTTGATTCTTGAAGTGCATGTTGTAATTGTTCGATTTCTGTGTCGCGTAATTTCACTTCTTCTATCGCTTTGCCCTTTAAAGTAAGCCCTTCGTCGAAGTATTTATTTACTAATAGAGTGAGTTGAGAGTTGGTTACGGTAGCTTCTTCGAGATTTCTTGCAAGTATAGGGTTTTCTGTGGACTGTCTTTTTCGTGGTGGTCTGAGTTCATTAAGGCTGGATGCTTCTGATTCTAATTCTCTCGTCTTAGGGATAGCGATCTGATTTTCTGGGCGAAGTGCTATGGCAAGATCTTGTTCTTCAATTTCCTCAATATTCTTTTTTCCTATGGTTACTAAAACATGGTTTAATGAATGAGGTATCTCATGATATGCTAATAGCAGCGGGTGATTACTGGGGTCTTCGTGAAAATTCCAAGTTATTTTTTCTATCTGCTCAGTTTTTCTCAGGGCGTATAAATCTTCTTTAGGTTCCCATTCAGGGTGATTTTTATAATACAGAAAATAACTGAACAGGATTCGTGAAATGTCCTTTTTGAGTTTCTTCACATGACTAGGGATTTCATCGATTACAATGCTTCTTCCTGATACACTATTTCCTGCTATGGACATTACCTTTGATTTTAGTTGCGTTTATGTATGTATATTCTTGTAGTTGATTATTAATCTCCTTTTTTTTTTAAATAGTATATATAATGCTATGTTCTTATTCTACGTATATATTTATATTAATTATAATAAGTGTCAAGCGATGTTGTGTGTCTCAAAGATTCTTGTGATCAGAGATCCTATGTGGTTGAGTAATTAGATGATGATTTTTTTTTTCATGTTGTTACTCAAAATAATTCCAGAATAGGCGGTATTGGTCATAAAAGGTAAACTTCGACTAGCACCACTAGATTTATGAATTTACTTATTTTCCGTACCGCCAGGTCTTTTATTTATTGTAATAACGAGACACTATTATTTTGCCGTATCTGTTTTCGTTACTTTTGGACTGGACATAGCTTCCAATGCTAGTGGTTCTTTTAAAGTTAAACACACAAAATTACTTAACTACGTTGTTTGGGAATAAGGTAGTTACAACTTCCTATTTTTAATTTGTCATGCGCAGAATATTAACTGCGGAAAAGTTTTGTCGCAAGAGTCTCTAATTCCCTTACATAATGAGCGGGATTTTAAACTTACTCTTACTCAGTGTTCGTATACAATACTGGTCGAATGATGTTGATCTCGGTGTTCTTGAAGTGGCGAACGCTGTTACAACGATCGGTTGTAGACTTTTCGCGTCGATTGATGATCCAGCATACCGTCGGAGTTGAGGTTATTTTCTGAAGGCGTGTCTCCCCCAGTTTTTATTCAATCCTTCCCGTGCTCGTGCTCCTGCAGCGAAGTCTTATAGATGCGCGGTACGTGCAAGTTCCTTAATACACAATTGTCCGTCACTCACTTACGGAAAATTCAGCGTGGCAATGTCTTTTCCGTTAACACAAAATTAACTAAGTTAAATGTCTGTTTAACGTTCACTCGTGCACAGGTTTAATGTTCGTAGTTTTACACCCTCCGTCGTGGAGTTTCGGTAACCAGTTTTCACTTGACTTTTGGTATTACGATTTTTCATTGAGTAATCCTGGCAGGATCGCCAATTTTATGTTACGCAAAATGGCTCGATGACTCGAATCCAACTAGCGTTCGTTATAAACTCTGTTCTTGTGCAAAATACACATCACAAGATAACGCGTCTTTATAAAGAACCTCTGGTTTTCGAATCGCCAGGTTAAGTTTTTGATGAAGCCTTTCCAGGGCTGTATTACGTGTCAGAATGGTAATACGCGTAACAATAGGTCTGTAGCCCAACGGTGTCTTTATCGACGGCGCAGTCTTTCCTCGATGTCAGAATCAGGACCAATATTGGAAGTGAGATGAGTTTCACGTGTATTTTTATACTTGCCGAAATGTTGATCAAAGGTCTCTTTCCTTGGGACTCCTGTTATAACAAACAGTCGACGTCTTTACAGAAAGAGGACGAACCTTGGTGAGTACGATGCGAAACTGGTGAAGAATCAGAGCTTGCCAGGATTTGGAACAAGGTGTCTTCAGGTTAACACAAAGGAGAAGATCACGAGTTAATTGTGTCAATGATTTAATTACACTTATATCAGTTCGTTACATCGATGTTATTTTAACTCGGATGCGGATAACACTCTTCCGGTTTATTAGCGCGATGGTTTAAACGTTACAACAAACGCGTTCGCGTAATTTACGGAGTTTCTTAATGAAAACTTGCGCGTGTTATCCCGTGTACTGTACGGCGTATCGCTAGCGTAGCAGCTAACAGTCGAGGTCTTTAAGAGAGAACCTCTTCGTAACAGTGATTTCACGATTCTGACTTATAGGTCGTCAGTCCCGTGCTACGCAGGGCCGATATTTGTCGGATAGCGATAGTGGGGCAAGGGTTTACGTGACTGCATTTCTAGGAATGCATCCGTGGGACCCATCGATAAGTATATATTCCCACGCGTTAGTCTGACTCAGTCCGCAGTGTTTCAAGGGTTTTGGACAACGGACTCACGCCGAAGGCGAAGCGCAATAAAATTTAATCTTATAAAATATTTATATAAACGTTGAGAGCTCGGGCGCATATGCAGGCCGAGAAATATCGATACTTAATCCTAGACAAAGTTGCTTTGTGCGTTGGTCGCTTGGTCACGTACGCAAGCCATGAGACATAGCGAGTTATATTAACGAAAAAATATATGAGCATATATTTTTATTTTGTATTTATATTTGTTCTTATTCTATGGATATGAGAATAAAGTATTTGCTCTAATTAAGGCAATTTATGCGGTTGGCTTAACATTTTGGTCGGAAATGTTCGGTTTTTACAATATCAATAGTGGGTGAAAATGGAATTATACATGTATAAGGCCCAGATCTTTTTCGCCTTAAGGCCCAACAAAATATACCACCTTTTCGTTCGAAATTTTCGGTTTTCCAGTATAAAAACTGCAAAAATGGAATTGTACGCGTATAAGGCCCATATTTTTGTGGTCTTAAGGCCCAAAAAGATGCGACTAGGTATACGTTCGAAAAACCATTTTTTAATAATATATTTACTGCGTAAAAATGAAAGAATACTCTGAAGATCCAACATTCGTACAAGGCCCGGCATTTGTGTAAGGCCCAAATGCCCTAAGTCCCGAAACTTCCGACTTTCGATTTTACCCTCATTCCGTGCGCGCGGTACGAAGCGATAAATCCGAACATTTCGTCAACGACATGCGCGCAAGGCCCAATTTTTCGTTCCCCTAATCGGCGACCAAAATGGACGTTGGAATTCGCGCAAGAAGAGGCGAAATGGCGCGATCGCGGCCGAGGTTGGCGTGTGTGGGCGCTTCGCGATGATGAGGCGGCTACGGGAGAGATCGCCCGCCGAGAAACGGGTCGGTTTCGCTCGCGTCGCCTTCCCCCTCCACGTGCGGTTCGCAAATTTCACTCGTTGAGTCCCAGCGGTACGCGGGCTTTCCCCTTCCCTCCCCCACCCAACGGCGCTACAGTCACCGCGAGCACGGGAAGATGCTGCCACGCTCTCTCACGTGGCTTAATACATGCAGATACATATATTATAAACGCGTTGCTGCGGTCGCGCGTCCGCGAATGCCGGCTGGTAGAGAACAAGCGGCCCGTGGCTCATCGGGTTAGTCAGTGGATGCCGGCTCGGCCGATCGAATCGGGGCTCAAATGTGACCCGAGAAGGATTCGCGACCACCGCGGGCCCGCCCGATTCCAACGTCGTCCTGCCGCAATCCGAATACGCTTGACCCACATTGTGCTTCGTTCGAAAAAAAAAAACAACAAAGATACGCATTCGGCTAAAAAACGAATCATGCGCTTTTCGTTGCGTCAATTCGAGCGAAGAAAGGTGTCAGTGCTACAATAAAGGACGATTATCGAAAGTTAGTTCGTGTCTAGTGCGGTTTTCGATTCGCGGAGACACCGCGCACGGCGGAGCGCTCGTTTCCGTCGGAACCGGAAGTGCGATCGCGGCAGGATATTTCGCCCCATTCGTCCTGTGAATGAAGTTCGGTAATTGCACTCGATTACTTTCGAGTATGAGACGAGAGGGAAAAAAGTGGTCTTGGAATGTAATTCGTTTTACACCTGTTTCAGTAATATATTTTGCGAAAGTCGTATACACGCATTTTAATCGTTTCTGCGAGCAATATTTTTCCTTCACAAGTCGTGCGATTGTTTCGCGAATCGAGGTTTTGGTTTCGACTGTATGAGGCGCGAAGCGTCGCGTTCCATGCGCGGCTTACGTACGTGACTGTAAGGACCGCGCGCGAGACGGGACTTTTGACCCTCGAACTCTCGCGGCGAGCCAGTTAACTTTCCATCGCGTGGCACGTGATCCGGATCGCGGATGCCCCATTGGGGCGCCGGTGAAATTCAGAACTAAGAGAGCACCGGGTGCCCGAGACCGTCCTAGTTATGATGAAAATAACAAAAAAAAGGGCACTCGAATATATATATTCCAACGTTGAAAAAGGGGAGATTGAGAGAAGGTCGAGACCGCACGGAACGTGCTCGAGACTCTTGTTCTTCTGTCTTTCTCTCCTTCTCATTCTCCGTGTCATTGTTTCTCGTTACAACTCGATTGACTCGTACGTGACCGGCATCCATTATCATTTTTTTCGACAAGGAAAAGAAAAGGCGTGAAACAAAAATGGCGAAGTGAATCACAATGAAACGGATGTGATCCATGGTCTTGGCAGGCATGGACACTATTAAAAAATAAAACGGTTAAAAATAGTTTCGCAAATGAACAAAGTCCGCGTTATTGTCGACGTTGAAATTCGAATCGGTTTGCAACCGTTCTGAGAGTCACTGGAGACATTGAAAGCGAAAAAAAATTATTATACAAAAATAATATTTCGAAAAAAAAAATTCGAAAAAAAAATTTACACAAAAAATTCGAAGAAAAACAAAATTTTACAAAAAAAAAAATAACAAAGGACCGTGCTTTCGCGTTGAATTTTTCGTTATTCGCTTCCTTGCTATCCCGGTGATATATGATCGTGTCGAAGAATTATCTCGTTAATTTAATGTTCGTCAATTATTTTTACACGTTTTTTCGCGCTTACTTTTGCAATAATCGAAATTACCGATTCTTCGGTACCGTCGATCCTCGAGAGAACGAACGCGATCGATACTTCGCGGTACATGTGGCGCTACGAGCGCGACCATTTCTGGTTTTACTCTTACCGCGCTGCAAGAGACAACGCAGCTGATTTTCGACGTGAAAATAATTGTTTGTAGCCGTACGAATTTCGGACGAGACGGCGTCTCGAGACTTATCAACGGGTGACTTGACTTAGCCTCTCCTAGGCTTTGTCTGTATGCAGAGGACGGAGACATAGCCTAGAATAGGTTAGGTCAGGGCTCGATCTGTTTGCCCGCGACGTGAAATGCCATTCTTACCCGGCACAAAAGTACGTCTGACGTCTGTCAAATCTTGCAAAACTGATTTGAAGTTATGACGAACGAGATGGCGCGAAACAAGATGGCGGGGAGTATCTTGGGCTGAACATACGACGGAGGAGCAAGGTGACGTGGCAATTTCGACGAAAGTGGATAAGCGTTAAGTTGTTTTATTCGTATCTAGCTCGCTTATGCGCGATCTCCCGAGTCGATGCGGTACTCGAGACGCGCTAATTTTACGCACAAGCGATGAAAGCGCGTGAGGCCGCGATCCGTCGAGAATTGAACCGGTCGCCGCCTTGCAGCGCCATTTTTTATGGTTCTGGTCGACTTCACGCAGCGCCACTCTGTAAGCTTCCGGTTGCCGTCACGTAACGTCATTCTTTGCGCTTCCGGTCGCTGCCACGCACGCCATTCTTTACGCTTCCGGTCGCCGTCACGCAGCCCCATTTTCAACGCTTCCGGTCGCCGTCACACAGCGCCATTTTCAACGCTGCCGGCCGCTAGATGGCGCTGACACGTGCAGACGGCGAGCGCCGAGGTTAATTCACTCGCGGTATATCTCAACTGCGTGTAATAATTTAAAGTACGATGAGACTGTAAAATTAAATGGCGGATCCAAGCGATCTCGCCGTATCTGACACATGTACATATAACTATGTGTATATAATATTACAATAAATATTTCTTTTCGAACTCGAATATTTTCTCATATATTTGTAAATAGATCGGCGTCTCCCTAAAAAAAAAAAATTTGGTTTCCCATACCCGAACCGTGTGTATATAACTCCACTTGTAAAAGGCCGGCTCGAAAATTCGAACTGATAAATTTATTGCAAACTCTCAGTTGTTTCGTAGCAAGAAAATAAAACTGTCATTCCCTCTTCTACAATTTACAAAATCCCTGCGGACCAGCCGAGGACGCTTGAACGATTTCTAACTCCCGCTAGGGCGCGAAGAGGTGGGGGGATAAATAAATAATCTTTCACAAGTACTTTAACAAACATCGACGCGAGATACAAAAGTCGATAGAAAAATCGGAAAGGAGAAACAAGATGGAAAAATTGTACGTTAGCGAGTCTGGCTGGATCGTTGTTCGCGAGAGGCATCTCTCTCTCTCTCTCTGGTGTATTACTCTTCTGGCGAGATTACTTTTTGACTGATGCGATTTCGTTTTTTTTAACTTTGTTGGGAAGATTGTTAGAGAACGAAAAGTATACGACGGAGATGCGAGAATTGGAATGCGCGCGCGATCTTTCGCGCATGCGCGTGCCGTATCGCAAGATGGCGGTCCGTGCGCGACTTTAGAGGCGCGAACGACGCAGCTGATTGTCGAGCGCGGCGATTTGACGAAGGAAACCGTCGTTCGGATGAATCGCGCGATTTCGCCGTATCTTTTTGATCGCCTCGGCCGCCATCATGTGCTTCTTGATCATCAGATACACGATCACGCACGTTGCACTGCGCGATATGCCCATCACGCAGTGAACGAACACCCGGCCTGAAAAAAAAGCAATTGGTGAAATTCGATTTTCAGTCTCGTTAGTTCGAGACGCTGACGCGGAGAGGCGTTGTAGTACAGAGGTTCGAACTCGTGTAAAGAAAAGGTGGAGCGAATGTTTTCAAATTTCCAATCATCTATGGTACTAAATTTGGCCGCTGGCGACGCGTTGATCAATTTTTATCGGTACAGTAATATACTCGAGAACCGGAAGTTGGATTTTTTCACATTTAACCCTTCGACTGTACACTGGGCGTTTTGACCCCATGATCTTTTTCGTGCAAGTTCGTACTTTTCAACGCATTTCATCCACTTTCAACGAATGTTTGGGCACTTCATTTTTGTTTTAGTTGAGAAATAAATTTTGGACCATAAAATAAGGGTCATTGACTACGAAAAACGTCTCTACATAAAGAAAAAAATGCATATTAACCGAAATACAACGGTCTGAAAAACGTCTGGGGTCCGATCGACCCCATATGCAGTCAGAAGTTCGTAGCAGAAGTGTGCAGTCGAAGGGTTAACACTTTCCATTTTATAAGATGCGTTACTAGACGTTCTTTTCGTCCTGATTATAATTTTTCGCGTTGCAATTTATGATTCTCCAACTAGCTCGGTTCTGTACACTTAATTTTTTCATCCGCAGCGGAAAATCTTTTCCGTCACAATTTCAATATCGCAAACAGAAGGGGTCTGCAAAAGCTTGAAATTTCAAGAGTAAGATTTTGTAAAATCCCAAATATGACCGGATGTCCATTTTTGTGAAGCGTCACATTGCTCATTGGCCTTCTTTGCGTTTTTCTCGAAACAATATTTTATGAAATGGTATACGTATCTCAAAATCTGTTCTGCCGATTCACTTTAAATTCGGACTGGGCATAGTTTGTAACATTTTCTATCGTATATTTGGATGAATTTTTTATGTGTTCATCCATTTGTTAACAACAAATGATCGGAGTTCCTTTTTTCGTCGAAAGTTAAACGTTTTTCTCTACATCTCGCCATTCTCGAAATGTTCAAAATTTCAAAAGAATATCCGTTTTGTTTAAATAATGATTACATTTTTTTATCAATATATTGCAATTAAATAAATCTCAAAACTGGCGAGACTGTGCGTGAAATAATACTTTGTGTGTGGAACCCCGACCTCGGGATTGAAAATCGACTTTGGGCCCCAAGCTTATGCAGACCCGTCAAGATATTTCAATAATGTTCTTTCGAAATCTCAGTAAATCAAGCTCGGAACGTTCTTAAATTTAAGGGGTTAGGCTACTGTGAAAATGACGAACACTCGTTCGTCGCTTGAGGCAACTGAAATTGAATAGGAAGGTTCAACATATGGTGCAAGAATCGCAGATCGAAGGTAAACTTATGATTATAACGATAGAACTGCTAGTCAAACTTTAAACGCTATTTTTTTCTCGAAAATATGTTTTTCAAAACTGTGTACACGATTTTTCCGACATTCAATGAACGGATTGACTAGCAATTTGGTACACTTATTCAGTGGAATAGTAGTTTAGTCTTGACCGACGTGTTTCTTAAAATTTGTTTCATTAGTTATTAACAATGAGATGTCATTTTTACTGGAAAAAGCGAAGAAAAAAAATTCAATTATTCTTATAATTGAAACACGATAACAAAAAATCTCGGTCAAGTCCTAGCCAATATTATCAGAAATATTTTACAAGAGTATTTTGAAACAAAAAAATTTGACAGTAAAAATATTGACAAAAGAAAGATTTCGACAAAAAAAAATTTTGACAAAAAAAATGTTGGCAAAAAGAAATTTTGAGAAAAAAAAAATTTGACAAAAAAAATACCAATATTTTGGAAAAACACGTTTTTGTTGTTGTTTCAGATCAACCGGGTGGCTAAAATCTCGAGGTTGTTCATAACTTCTTTAACCATTAATATTTTTTCATTAAATTTGGCACACAACTTAATGTCCATATTCCTTCAAAATTAATTTTTTCATATAACCCTAATTTTCGGGTAGTCGCAGTAGCCGAACCCCTTAAGTAGGGGTTTCCCCCCTTAAGACACTGCCGTTATATGGAAGGCGGCATCTACAAAAAAAATCGAAAATGCGCTTTGCTATACAGAACGATGAGAAAATTTGTACTGATTCCAACGGTACCAAAAACGCATTTACGATATCTTTTGTAGATATCGCCTTTTTCCATATGACGGCAGAATGTACTTATACGTAAAGCACATCGGATCGAAGCACTATCAGCGCTTCAGGAACGCTTCTCCAGCGCATTCGACTCTACGGACCAGCAACACGACTCCCTGTACTCCAGAGCCGTATCGCTCCACCGCCAGGGGCGCCACTATCGCGACCCGTCGTCACGGTGGTCGATCGCAGCGACACTTCGCGTCACCGCCGCCAATTGGCGCTTTCGCAATCCCAAAGCGCAAAAGAGATCGTCCCAGCCGATACTCGATCTCTTTCTCTTCGGTTTACGCAACAATGGAATGATACTTTTGTTTATATTTCCTATTGACCTCTGCTGTTGAGCGCGTCCTCGATGAACGCGGCCGCGGTGTAAAAAAACTTGCTGATATCGGTGGTCGGAAGATCGGTGAGTTGAAGGCCGAGATACTTGATGTTAGTCCCTCGATAGTAATGCTGATTGGTGTTGACGCATCCGAAACGATTGCCCTCCGCGGCGTTCAGTACGTGCGTTATTCCAATGCGCGCCAAATAATCCTTGTTCATCGCCGTGAATCTTCGCAACACACGCACGTTTTCATTTCACCCGTTACGCGAAAACCCGAATGAACAATAATAAAGAAGAAAAAAATCCGACACTCACCCATCCCCGATGAAAATTCCGGGATAGACCTCGTCGCAGCTGAGGTCCTGTTGCAGCCGATAATATTCGGGGCAGTCGCGATTGGAGTCGAAGCCGGGCAAGGGCTTGAACTCGGTCGGCTGCTCGATGAGCGCCCTGGCCAGATGGCCCTGCGTCGTTTCCCCATCGACCAAAGTCTTTTGGAAGTCCTACATTTCCCACACGCCGACAAAACGAACATTTAGAAAAATATTCCCAATTCTGCTCACCGAATGTTCAAATGTTCCGCATCAAAATCGTAAAAAATTGAAAAATAATACGCGCGGGGTATAAAAAAAAGGTAAGGACCCGGTCTCTGTCTCGCCACGTGCTCCGCATAGTTGTGAGCTCGGGGGAACGCGAAAATGCGTTAAATCGATATAGGAAACGGGGCCAGCAGCGCGAGCGTCTAAGCTCGTAGGCGTCATCTCATCGTGCGGTTTTGTCATAATTTATTTTTAAAGCCGACACGATTTCAAAGTTGCCGAGCTGCGAGCCTACGTGTCGCGAGAACGATATCACGATACAATAAAAAAAAACAAACATCTCGCGTACTCTGTCGCCTGTATATTGGTTGTATTTATATAAATCTTCGAATTGACGCGACAAACTGGCAATACTTACGTTGCTGCGCAATCCCGAAAAATACGCCATGTATCGGACGATCTGGTTGCCGAAACTTCAATCGAGGTTGAATTTGTATGTTATTGCGCAGTTGTATCGTCTCCGAAGCGACGCGCGGTTCACGTCAATCACGCGATCCGATTGAATAACACTGGGAGTTAGCTCAGAAGAACATCTATAAACTCGACTATTATAGACGCGAAAATGGCGAATCACGTCGAACTATACGTGCAATCGAGTGGCTCGGGGAGCTCGAGAGAGAGGGACATTCGAGTTGCTTCGAGTGCACGCTCCTATTCTTTCGTTATATCAATGTATATTGTTCTTTTTCAATTCTGACATTTCAAGTGTCACGGAGCGTCTTGATCGGCGAGGTCTCTTGGACGTCAATGTTTACATCGCATAATTTACCCGTAACGGGGGGTTCTCATGTACACCGGCGTTACTCGTAAGTACTCCGGTTGCTTCGCCCAATGAGCGCGCGGCTCGCGGCGAGAACGCGTCCGCTGCTGAGCTCCGGCGAGTCACGTGGTTCCGCTTGGATCGATCGGAAGGATAAGCTAGCTGATCGCGCCGAAGATAGCTGAGAATGAGATCGAGTCGGTGACCTGAATGTGATAATTCTCCGTTTAAACGGATACCTGGCTTACCGACTGCTGGTAAGTTACCGACTGCTGGTAAGTTATCAGCTGTTGGTAAGTTACCAACAGTCGGCAACGTACCGTCAGTCGGTAAGGCAGATGCCGAAAACCCCGTCTCCACGATAATGGCCCGCGAGAGAATTGAATCGGGAACAATGACGAATCGGGAGAACAGTTTCGATCCTACGGGAATGATTATTGTCTTGCGGTCTTGCGAAACATTGAATAAGTGTCGCATGATGACAAAAAGGTTTCGATTTAATGTTGGTGGTTTTGTCCCGTTTTTTGAGGTTTCTCCGGGAAACTCCGAGGCTCGAGTCAACCGCAAGTATATCCAGGCAACAGGTTTCATTCTTCGGAGGACAGTATCCTCTCGCCTCCGCGCGCTCGCTCGTACACGGCAGGTATTCCCGTTCGTTCACCGCGCTCATCGTCTTCCCTTGTCCGTTATGTATACTGTTTCTCGCCGCGCGAAGCAAAGGCACCCAGCAGTATAGCGGGTGAAAGGCTTCCCAGGTGTACACGTTGCCGAGGACTCTCTTGCCATATCTCACATTTTAACCGGATATTTTGTACCCGCGATATATATACACGCAAACCGGTGCAAAGGAAGCGGCGCATTTTTTGGCCATCTCGCGTTTCTCTCGCACTGTCACACTCGAGGCTCCACCGGGAAACAATGGTTCGCGGCGTTTTCTTCGCCGTTTTGGCGTGTTTACTAGCCTTCGCGATCACCCGTAGTCGAGGATTAATCGGTAAGTCGATCGGCAAATTCGATAAAACATTTTCGGTTCGTTCGATCTATTTTTGCGAATTTTCGACAAAGTCTCCGTTTTCTTTTCCGCAATTTCTTCAGCGACTATGTGGGTTCGTATTCGTTTTCGGTGATGTGCTTTTTTTTATGGAGATGTTTTGAGGGGTAAAAAGTTAAACGGGGTTTGAAATATTGGTGTGAGCGTAGAAAACGTTTCGTACTATTCACCTCGCTTCGAGGTGGCGCTATTTTCTTCTTTTTTCCATCGTGACCTTTTGGCAGGTATATACACTTCTTCTCATTCACTTTCTATCCGCGCGTGACGACCTCCGAGAGATTTTCTATGCATAACATAATACTACAGTCGCTTCGACGACAATACGGCGAACGTTCAACGCTATTTGTCGACGCATTCCATCGCCAGCGAAATGCAATGAAGCTTTTCTTTCGTACGAATATTCACGATGATTCAAATGGCATCATTAAGAAATAGGAATTGATCAATCGATATAAATCAATCGGTTATCTTTCGTGAAAGAAAATCAACTAATTGATTTTGCTAAAAATTAATCAGTTAAATGATTTTCATAAAAATTAATCAATTAATTGGTTTTTATAAAAATTAATCAATTAATTATAATTCATGAAATATATACATTAGTTTTTATAAAAATCAATGGATTCATTTTCATCGAAACTAAAAATATATTATTTAAAAAACTTAAGCCCGTTTGCGCTTTTTTTTGGCAAGAATGAACGTTTTCTTTTAGTTCTTGGTATCTTCTCAACAGAACAAAATTAATTCGAAGTCAAAGAATAGTTAGAATTTGTTTGAAGTCAAATAATACCTCTGCAACTTATTGAAAGTTAAAAGGTACGATTATTTTAGACTTTGTCGTTCAATTTTCCGAAATCTTCGTTAAACAAAATTTACTAATATAGTTTCAGTATTCAGTATATATATATATATATATATATATATATATATATATATATATATATATATATATATATATATATATATATAATATTCAGTATTTCAGTAACTTATATTATTTGTTTGTTTGTTTGTTTAAACAAATTTACAAACTTCAATGGTAATAGGAGTAAAGTATTGGTTTCAGTTTGTTTGCATTTATTCAAATATACGCAAACAATTTGTATTATGTAAGTAAATTTCATTGTTTTTTTTTCTATAAATATAGAATTTGAAGAAATATATTGAAAGGAATAATTTTAATAAATTTAAATGAATTTAATCATTTATTAGAATTTACAGGGTTGGGCTACTGTGACGATCCAAAAATCGTTTAGACATTTATTTGTATGTACAAATTTGTATTTACCCAAACGAAGTTGTGTACCAAATTTCATTTAAAAAAATATCAATAATTAAAGAAGTTATAAACAATCTCGTAAAAGACCTTTGAACGTGAGTTAACGGTGTACTAGATTTTGGCCGCCCGGTTGATCTGAAGGAAAAACGGGTTTTTTTTTTCTAAAATAGACATCATTGGCTAAGACTCGATCGACCTTTTTTCGTTATCGTGTTTCAATCGTCAAAAAAATTGTGATTTTTTCTCGATTTTTCAAGGATAAATGATATTATTATTATTAATAACTAATGGAACAAAATTGTTAAGAAGAAAAACGTCGGCCAAGACTAAACTACTATAAAACTCAATAAGTGTACTAAATTTCAAGTCAATCCATTTATTAAAATATAGATATTCGTTAGAATGGATTGACTTGAAATTTAGTTAGATGTCGAAAAATCGTGTACACCGTTTTGAAAAACATAGTTTCGAGTAAAACGCGTTTAAAGTTAATAAGTTTACCTTTAATCTACGATTCCTGCACCATACGAGTGTTCGTCATTTTCAAAGTAGCCTAACCCCTTAATATGTTTAAATATTATTCAATTGACGTATTCATTTGAATATTGGTTCGAGTGTCTTACGCTTATTTACATAAACCCAAACAATGTTCATGTAAATACATGATGTATTCATTATTTTTATTATTATTAATCCATATTTAGTATTGAACATACATACATATCCAGTATGGTAATTCTACATTTTTATTATTATCATTCATACATAAAAATATATTATTTGAATAAATAATTTCTCAAATCGATAAAAAGAATACAACAAAGCATACTTTGTTCTATCGAAATAAATTTTCTTCCCAATATCCTCGAACGAAACCCAAGCACTGAAAGATAATTATCATCATTACGATTGTATTACCCTAGGAACGAAAAAATAAACGAAGAAACCAGAAAAAGAAAATACCATCTTACAGGCAATTGAGGATAATCATTTGGCATTTTTGATTGATCAAATCAAATTGCCATAATTATCGATCCGACCGCTCAGTAGGAAAAATTCCAAGTCAATAAACGTATAATTATGTTTGCGAAGCGTCAACCAGGCCGTCGCACAGCAAAGTTGTCGTCTGCTACGTGGCTTCTTGGGCCGCCTATCGTCCAGGAAAAGGTCAGTTCCAGTTCGACGACTTACGCCCGGAGCACTGCACCCACTTGATCTACTCCTTCGCCGGTCTCAACGTGACGACCTCGTCCATCAGGAGTCTCGACCCTTGGGCCGACCTCGAGGAAGACTATGGTGAATAAGGCCCATATCCGATTTAAGGGGCCAGTCCACTTTGGAGCCACGAAAAAAGGCTATTTTCGCGATTGTTTTGAGGATTTTATAAAAGATATGAATATAAAAGTTGTTGGGCTTGATAAATAAAGTCTTGAAATACTTAAAAAAAATTTAATTAATTTTTATTTACTTTCAAGTACAAAAACTATAGTTTAACGTAACGCCTAAAAAAAAAACAAAAAAAATCAAAGTCCATTAGATTCAGTATGACACCAGCTACAAAATGACCCTCGAATATCAAAGTTTATCAAAAAATAAAAAAATGGCAGATGAAAAACGAAAGAAGCAAAAAAACGTGTTTTTTCGCAGTTTTTCGCAAAAAAGAGTAAAAATCAAAATGTTTAAATCGTCGAGGGTGATATGTGGTTTAAATTTCAAGAGAATCGGTTTATTAGTTTTAGAGATACGATGGAGCTAGATTTTGAAAACGTTTTTTCGAGAAAAATGCGTTTGAAGTTTATACTATGAAAAACTCTTACCTAAACTCAATCGGCATTTCCTGCACCGTACAAAATCCCTTCTGATTGCTCGTCATCGTCGATTTCTTCAAGTCCTGCTTGCTTTCGATTTTTTGAAATGATCAAAGTGGACTGGCCCCTTAATGAAGACCATTTGACTGCACAGGCAAAGGAACGTATCGCAAAATGACCGGACTCCGTCGCCAATATCCTGGACTCAAAGTTTCCCTGGCCATCGGTGGGTGGAACGAGGGGAGCGCCAACTATTCCGCCCTCGCGGCTTCGCCGACGCGAAGAAGCCTCTTCGTCAACAGCGTTCTTCTCTTCATGAAGTACGTACGAAAATATTCGTGTAGGCCCGCGTTTCTCGCACGTTATTATTCCTCCTTCTTTTTTTTTTGCTGTTCGAAGAAACTACGATTTCGACGGACTGGATTTGGATTGGGAATTTCCTGGCAAACGCGGAGGCGCGGCCTACGACAGGGAAAACTTCGTCAGCCTCGTGCAGGTACACGTTTCAACGATATACGAAAATGATCGGAAATATCGTTCAATGGCTTTTGCGCGCGGCTTCTTTCACTCCAAGTCGGCCAGAAAAAAAAAACAAATGCACAGGCGGTAGAAGCTTAAATATTAGTAGAATTGGTAATTCTTTAGATACGTGACTTTTCCGAAACATTTTTTTTTGCTATTTTCTTTGGGTTATACATGATGACATTCAGTCGGCGGAGGATGAAATCTTTCATCAACAATTTTTTACGAGCAAAAGATCGTTAAAAGTAATTTCGAATTTTTCAAAAACCAAAACAAATGCAAACAAACGGGGCCGGGTTCAAATTCCGAACTTTGAATGCTCCGACGGTTTAAAATTCCGAATTTTAATGATCCGAAATTCAAGATGGGGCCGGGTTCAAATTCCGAACTTTGAATGGTCAGAACGCTCGAAACTCCGAAAGAATAGTACCCCGAAAGATCAAAATTCCGAAAGAATTTTACACGAAAGACTAAAATTATTCCTTAATAAAAAAGAAATACTTGAAATAATTCGTCGATTTATTGAACATTTTTAAACTTTTAAAACTTCCATAGTCGAATTATTTTGACGGTGTTCAGATTTTCGGAGTTTTGGTCTTTCGTGTAAAATTCTTTCGGAGTTTTGATCTTTCGGGGTAGTATAATTTCGGAGTTTTGAGCGTTCTGATCATTCAACGTTCGGAATTTCAACCCGGTCCCGTTCACATTTTCGGAGTTTTGATCTTTTGGGTAAAATTCTTTCGGACTTTTGATCTTTCGCGGTAGTATAATTTCGGAGTTTTGAGCGTTGATCATTCAAAGTTCGGAACTTCAATTCGGCCCCAAACAAACCCAATATAGGCGTCGAAATGTTCAAAAATACTCTATTTTATTACGTGTTTCCGAAAATTTCGAAACCCCATATCTTTTTACGAGGGGAGAGGGGGGGGGGGTGAATTTCTACTTCCCCCGACTGAATATCACCATTCATAACCCAATAAATCAGAAAATAGCGACAAAAAAATATTAGTCTCATTTTTCGGAAAAGTCACTTATCTAAAGAATGGATATTTGACTGTCGTACAGAAATCGTCTTAAATGGTCAATTATTTTACATTATACTCACAATATTGCTTTATCTTCGCGAATGTCAGTATTTACTGAATAAATCGGCAATAAAATTCCAATATTCAACGAGACCGTCAAAACGCTCACGTTGATAGATATGTAGTCACGTGACGCCTATGACGTCATATGCCAGTAAACTAGGTAAAGGACCTATATCGCCGCTGAATTGTCGCACAGCAAACTTTCCTCTCCGTTCTCATTCAAAAGTTGATAATATGATAACTATCATTACAAATAACTACGAATGAACAGAAAAAGCACGGAAATACACAGATGTAAATAAGAAAATCGCTCATTACTGGTCACAGGACTTGTAATGACAATCTGTTTACTAACATGTGACATCACTAGAGATTCAACCAATCCTGGAGCGTTTTCGTTCACGTGACCAGACGTTTAAATTTAGCTAATTAAAAAATGGAAATTAAAAAAAATAATTCATATTTTGTCAATAAAATTGACCAAATGGCGGCGTATTGAAAAACGAGCATCGCATTTCGGCTATATTTTCGTTAAAAAAATATGAAGATTTTAAAAAAAGCTTCTATAGCAAGATAAATAATAGCGTGAATGTTGTGTGAAAATTTGAGCGGATAGCTTGAAAACTCTTTCTTTGAGAGTGTATACCGTTTTTAAGAACGACATTTCGAGAAAAACGCGTCTCAGGTAGCTGGCCGAATCCCTTTTTCTGAGAAAGGCAACTGCAATAATTCAAATTCCGCCCCAAAAGTTAAACAGCGTGTTTATAACCGTCTATACGCTATCGGATAATGAAAAAAATCGATTTTTCGACGATTTTACACTGTGGTGATCCTTTAAAGGGGAACCTCCTCCAGACAACGGGTTTTTCAACACTTTTTTCACAAAAAATTGAGAGCATTTATTGCAATGAATCAAATTACATAATAATATTGACGTTCAAATTAATAGAACCAAAAATTTCAGGAGTAAAAAAAAACAAAATGGCGGCGCTAGAGGTGCTCGAACTTGGCTCCTAGAGTTTGCGCCGTGGAACGCCCAGGTCCTTGTAGTTAACTGAAATCAACGGAACAATTTTTCTTAATTTAAGTAAATATTAAAATAAGTCATTCCGCTTTGCATGAACCTAAATTTATCAAACAAAAATTAAAAATTGAAAATTTGAGGACAAAAAGAAAAAAAAACCCGTTTTTTTTAAATAAACAAATCGTTAAAAACAGTATTTATTGAAACAATGTATATGAAATTTTAGATTTGTACAAAGGCCGATAAGTTTAAGAATATCTGTACAAAATTTCAAGTTGATTGGTTCATTACTTTTTGAGTTACATTCCAGGGCACGGAAACAAACACATTTCGCGAAAAACTCGATGGAAGTTTTCGTTCTTAAAAAGTAGAGTTTAGAGTGATTTATAATTACCCAAGCTTAAGGCCTTAGGACACTCGAGAGGCCGAAAAACAGGCTTTTTGGGGATTTTTTTTTCTGAAAAACTACAAAATGAATCGAGATTACAAAAAGGGTGTTTATCATACATATCAGTGACTGCATACATTAATTTTTTTGATGCGATCAATTTTAAAATGGCGGCTGTGCAGCGTTTATCTCAAAACTGCATTTTTTAAGTTGGCCGGAAACATAACCCAAAGAATTTTCAACCGATTCACTTGAAATGTTGAATATATCTTGAAAAATACATTGTCTATGGAAGTACGTAGGATTTGTTTTTAAATTGCATAGTTCATTTATTATTAACAATTATCTGACGATTTTTTAGGAAAATTTTTCATTTTCCAAAAAGCCTAAAAAATCGTCAGATAATTGTTAATAAATTTAACAAAGTTAACAAATTTTTGGAAAATGAAAAATTTTCCTAAAAAATCGTCAGATAATTGTTAATAACAAATGAACTATGCAATATAAAAAAAAATTCTATGTACTTTCATAGACAATGTATTTTTCAAGATATATTCAACATTTCAAGTGAATCGGTTGAACATTGTCTGAGTTATGTTTCCGGATAACTTAAAAAATGCAGTTTTGAGATAAACGCTGCACAGCCGCCATTTTGAAAATAATCGCTTAAAAATATGGTATACAGTCACTGATATGTATGATAAACACCCTTTTTGTAATATCGATTTATTGTGTAGTTTTTTCTGAAAAAAAATCACAAAAAGCCTATTTTTTCGCCCTCTAGAGTAGCCTAAGGCCTTAAACTTTGGGAATATATTCTTCAGATACCAAATGAATTTTCAGAGCAATAAAAAAAAATTTATGTCTGGAGGAGGTTCCCCCCTTGACGAGTACATTGATCCACGTGAATATTGATAACAACGCAACGATAACGTGGATTTTCCTTCTGCAGGAATTGAGCGCTGTTCTAAAGAGCCGGGGATTGCTGTTAACGGCGGCGATAAGTGCGGACAAGGCTACGATCGACGCTGCCTATGATATTCCTGAAATTTCTCGGTATCTCGATTTCATACACGTGATGGCGTACGATTATCACGGGGCCTGGGATCGCAAGGTCCTTCCGAACGCACCATTGGAGTGCGACGACGGTCTTTGTGTGGTATAAAATGAAATCCTGATTTTTATTCTACCCCAAGCGCAATTTTCGACCAACAAACCACTTTTATTATGTTTTTAACAAACGAATGAACTTGGAAACAAATCATCAGGCAATATCATATAAAATGTTATAAGTCATGATCTGTCCGAATTTTCAGTGAATCGGACGAATAGATTTTGCGATATATACCGTTTTATAAAACATTGTCTCGAGAAAAAAGGAAGGATCATTCGATTGTTGGAATTTTTACAAAATATATTTTTTTTAAATAAAAGTTAAAATCCTAGGCTACAATTAATTTAATTATGCATTGAAAAAAATTGAAATGGTTAGAAATTTGAAAATTTGGAATTTGAAAATGCTTCTAACCGTTTAGGCCCTTCTTTGTTATCATTTTCTCACGATCGTTTGAATTTTCCCGTTCCGGCAGGAGGAAAGCATAAATCATTTGTTGAAACTGGGCGCACCTCGGAACAAGCTCGTTCTCGGCCTCCCGATGTACGGAAGAACATTCGTGTTGGTTACGATGCCGAATAATGGAAGCGATGAGAGTCCGATCGGTGCGCCAGCCCTGGAACGAGGATTCATGGGTAATTTCACGCGCGAGCTTGGATTTCTCGGATACAACGAGGTGAGATAACACGAGGTTTTGATGGGAAAGTTAATTTTGGAAGCCAGAACGACGCTCGGTAAAGGAAAGGGCTGTAAAAATGTTTATATTTCCCTATGTCCTGTGTGCCATTTCATCAAAACTCTTTTACGTCTGCACTAATGCCTTTCGCGATTTTTCTATAAGACGCCGTCGTTAAGGGATCGTCTCACTTTGGACGCTAAAAAAAGCTGTTTTCATGAATCTTCTTGATGGGTTTATATTATAGATATTGATATAAAAGTTGTTACACTTAAGGGGTAAAGCCACTGTAGCGGGGAAAAAATAAGTATATTTTGGGAATTTTTTTAAGCGGGACAATGGAATAAATCAAAATTCTGAAATAGCTCCTTTATTGTACATATCATAACTGTGTAAACTATTTTTTTCAAAGTAATATAAAACAAAATGGCGGCTGCACAGCTTTTCTTCGACGAAGCCTTTTTTTCATAGGCTTTTACATTCCAAAGGCTTTTTCATTCATTTACAGTGAATGACATTTTTTTTCGATTATACATGTGAATAGCTACATCAGTACGTAGAATTTTTTTGATATATCGATTTTTGCAAAAACAGCGCGTTTTTTAGATAAAAGTTCAAAATTCTCAAAAAAACCATCGTCCGAAAATTGTTTATAAAAAAAACTATGTAATATATCGAGAAAATCTTATGTACTTCTATGCAGAATGTAATTGTGAATATACAGTTAAAATTTCAAGTCAATCGGTCAAGATTTGTTTGAGTTATGAGTCCGGCCGACTTGAAAAATGTAGTTTCGAGAAAAACGCGTTTAAAGTTTTCATTACGGATTGCATTGGAATGAGAGGGGCTGCGCCGAAATTAAAAATAGAAGAACTTAGACATTTTTCCCACCTTAATCCTTTGAGTATGTCATTTTTAAGATATGAAGGTATCTTTTGAGAAACAAAAAAAGAATCGATTTTTTGAAATTTCTACAGTGGCCTTACCCCTTAATAAATGCACTTTCGAAATACATAAAACAAAAAAAATTTATGTGTTTATGTAACCCAAACAAACTTTAAACGCGTTTTTCTCGAAACAACGTTTTCGACGGCTTGTTGATAAAATCTTCGAAACCACTGAACCGATCCTTACGAAATTGTAACCACATATTCTTTATAACTATAGCTAAAGCGCATGTCAAGGATTTCTTTCAATTTTGATATTTACTATTTTTTGTTGCTAAAAACGGTGAAAAAATACGTTTTTTTTTTTTTTTTCGAAAAATGTCCGCCATTTTGTTATTTTTGCATATATCAAAAATCGTATGATATGCGCTATGGCCATTAACATACTGAATCTAAAACCGTTTGGATTTTTTGTTTCGGATGATCCATCTCCGATATTTCATCAACAGCGCAAACCTACAATTTTACTAGGACATTATTTTAACTACCAATTTCGTCTATAAATAGTGACTTGAATAAATAACTAAATGTTTTGAAAATGTATATCGAGAGTGTATTTATTAAGTGTAACAACTTTTATATCAATATCTATGATATAAACCTATCAAAAAAATTCACGAAAATTGCCTTTTTTAGCGTCTAAAGTGAGAAGATGCCTTTAAACATTTATTTTCTTCGCAAACTCCTCTTTTTAATATTTAGCGATTGAATTTTGCTTCCCTCTAGATATTCAATTTAAAACCCTGTAGTTCTTGCGTCACAGCGCATTTTCGAAAACTGCACTATGTTGCAAGAAGCTAAATAACTTTGCGAAAAAAACCTGTACGAAATATTTTTTGGAGAAAATCGGACGCAAATCTCCACGATTACAAGGGCCTCTGAGGACAAATTTTTATCGCCATTACCAAAAAAATAGATCGCGAATGAATGAGACTAGCAAAACAACGCTGTTCGAGGTCACCCAGCGAGCAAAAAAAGTAGTACAAAATGATGAAAAAAGCACAATGTTATCTGTAATTTTATGTAAAAAATAAACATTGTTGCAATTAAAATTTTTTTAATCCCGTACCATTAAAACGTTTTCGACGAAAAACGAAGAACATTCCCACTTTTGCGGGTGCGTTTCACCCCTTAAAACCGTTTTTCCGCCGATAAAAAAAATACGTGTCTTAGTTTTTGATATTCTCCCACATAAAAAAGTTTCAACCAAATCGGAGGCGGACACCAAAGTGATGTTCCTTGTAAGTCTCAAGCCTCAAAGTAGTAATATAGTCTGAGTCTCAAAATGGTGAAAAAATATTTCCTTTTAAGAAATATCCCCAAAATCAGAAAAAAGTATCTCCCCCCTTAAGGTGTATTTGCATTCTTCACCGGTAGTGTACATCACCGATAATTTTATTTTCGCCCCTAACTCGCTTCACCCTCCCCTCAATTCTTTCCTTGATGCTTTTTCGTGGTTTTTACTCATCGTTATTATTTTTCCCAAAGATTTGCCGCGAGCTCACGGACTCGCCGAACAATTGGCGAACCGGTTGGTACGAGGACGGTTACAGCGCGTACGCGATAAACGAGGACCGTGTCGTCGTTTACGACGACACGCGAAGTCTCGTGAGGAAAGCCGAATACGCGATTAAAATGAGGCTCGCCGGTGTGATGATATGGAGCATAGATACGGACGATTTTCGCGGCGATTGTTCGAAGCTTCACGCCGAATATTTCAATCCGTTGACGACACCGAGCGATTATCCGCTGATGCGATCCATCAATATGGCACTCGCGAAAGACTCCACCGGCATCGACGACAACACGATCCAAGCTCAACCTTCCTCCTCGAATTCGCTCTTTCTCGTTGGTTCGACAATTTTCTTTGCTTGTCTCGCTCACGCGTGGTGAACAAAAAAAAAAGATCAGAGTAAAGAAAGCGGAGAATAAGAGACTGCGAACGCACGAGTCTCGAGTGAGCAATGAATTTAACGATCTTACTGTTTTTTCTCAAACTAGCGAGAATTGAACGATTTTTATCGACGTGTCGCGCGATATTTTAGTGCTGCGCGATCGTCACGTCCTACCGATTTACTTGTTGCATTATGAATAAACGAAATGTGTATTGTTCGATTTAATGTTCGCACACGTTACTTTTTTCGGGGAAAAGACTTTTGAAGTCGTTACATCTATGCGACTGTTTTCAGAACGCCCCTTTAATTTTTTCTATATAGTATAATTTAGTACAGGGCCGCATTTGAATTTTTTAAAATTTTTCGGAAAAAATGTGGTTACATTTATCCAAATGATTTTAAGACATTCGGGCTTGCATAATGTCGAGCACGAGGAGATTGGCTACTATGAGCACGGTCCTCGAAGACGAGTATCTTCAGAGTCACCTTTTCCTATCTTTCCATATGAGAAATGGTTGAAGCCTTTCGACTGAAATTTACTTCGTTTAGGCTACTGCGACGGTCCGAAAAGCAGGGTTTAACAAAAATGCATTTTGAAGGAATAAGTATGATAATCGAATAATCGTTTGGGAATTTATTTGTTTTTTTTTAAATATTAATAATTTAAAAAATTATAAACAATTTTGTGAAGGACCTTTGAACGTCACCTGTCAACGGTGTACTTAATTTGACCACCCGGTTGATGAGGAAAAGGACGAGTTTTTTTTTCTTAAAATAGTTAATATTGGCTTAATAGTTAATAGTTAATATTAACCATTAAATATTAATTGGCTTATAAGTAATATTATAATTACTTATAAGTAAAATTGTAGTTGGCTTATAAGTAATATTATAATTACTTATAAGTAATATTATAATTACTTATAAGTAATAATTGGCTTATAAGTTGATAGTTAATATTGGCTATAGTTAAGACGTGACCGAACTTTTTTTTGTTATCGTGTTTTGAGGGTAAAAAAATGGATTTTATTTTATTTTTCGAGGAAAAATGACATTATTTTTTATAAATAATGAAAAAAATGTTAAGAAGAAAAACGTCGGTCAAGACTACACTGCTATAGCACTGAATAAGTGTACCGAAATTCAAGTAAATCTGTTCAATAGATATCGAGAAATCGTGTACACCGTTCTGAAAAAAATAGTTACGAGCAGTTTTATCGTTGTAATCATAAGTTTACGTTCAATCTTCGATTCCTGCACCATATGTTGGACCTTCCTCTTCAATTTGAGTTGCTTCAAGCAACTGTCGATTTTTCTTATTTTCACAGTAGCCTTACGCCTTAATATTATAAGCCTGAATCATAGACATTTTTTTTTACAAATTGTTCGTTTTATTTGGACAAGAATGATCGGTAATTGGTCAAAAGCCATTAACTAGAAATACGGTAGGAAAACGATTAACTGGAGGACATAAACAACACGAGCAGGGCGTGGAAGACTCCGTCGGCGCCACCGAAATTATGCAAGATATTGGTAAAACAAAAAAAAAGAAAGTACTCCAAAGGCCGTTCAGTCGCATTCGGCTATGGACAGTGCAATCGAATATATTGGAGCTATTACAGACCCACACATATGTACATCTTGTTTCGCGTATTTACGAAGTGGGAAAAAAAATGAATACGGTAAAAGTATCCTCGACGCTTTGACCTGAATTCCTTGCTCTCGCATTCCCAATAACGAAAGTATATCAGCGGTCCTCGAATTACACCGCCGATTCATAATGCAATCTTTATTTTCGCAGGTTCGCGCAGTGGTGACGAAACGTTTCGGTGACGGTGGCAGAAAAATAATTAGAGCATCAAATCTTGAGAGCCTATTCATCTCTCTGTGATTCGATCGTGCGATTGTTTGCAATTGTTCGTCGCTGCGATCGCCTCGTAGCCGTCGCTACGCGCGTTACATATATTTAGCGAATTTTCGGGTGGCCTGGATCGAGTCCTGGCGGCGACACGTAACGCGTGCACGTAGTGTCCATGTAGGCAAGTGGGTGGAGTCCGAAAAGATGCTGGGAATTTCGGCCAGGTTGATCTCGCGTGCGGATATACTCGAGTTTCCCCCTGCGGCTCGGTACGCGCGCGCAGCTGTGAATGTTGTGAAATAAATTCGAGGCGCCGGACACAAGGTCCATGGGGACACACACCATGAGAAATAATCGGTCTCGTGATCCCATGCGATAGAGTTAAGGCCTTAGGCCACAGTAACGGGTACAAAATCATGTGCGAATTTAACCATTTTTTTCGTAGAATAAAGTGATTCAGTCATCAAATTAATTACACATCTATTTAGTAAAAATATTAAGCTGATAGAAATTTTTTTTTTTTTTCGATGTACAAAACGGTCGACTACTGATATTTTCTTTTATCTTTTTTTTAGGCGCTCCGCGGCGTGACATTTAGCATCCACAATTTTTTACCTAGAACAAAAAACAAAAATTCTCGTCAATCTACATTAGAATACCTAGAGAAGTACGTACGGAATTTAAAAAACATTGTTTTATTCAAAAGTTGTAGGTATTTGAACTTAAGAAATGAATTTTCAGTAAAAAATTTCGTTATAATTGCTCATAAACTGCTCATAAAATGAAAAGTTTTCGATTAATCAGAAATTCCGTACGTACTTCTCTGCGAAATGCAATTAGGAACATAACTTTTAAACTTGAAGTAAATCGAGTGAAAATTGTTGAAGTTATTTGTCACGCCAATTGGAAAAAAGCTGTTTCGAAAAGTTTCGTGTAGTCGGCCATTTTGTACATCGAAAAAAAATATATATATTTTTTCTAACAGCTTGATATTCATACTAAATAGATGTGTAATTAATATTATGAGTGAATCACTTTTTCATACGAAAAAATGGTAAAATTCGCACATTATTTTATACCCGTTAGTGTGGCCTAAGGCCTTAATCACGACAATAGCCGGATCCCACCCGTAAGGCCCGGCTTGCCGCACATTTTGTTAAGTGGGGCCTGTATCGATAGTTGGAATGTAAAAGTACGAGAAAAAAAAATATATACGCATTTTTGGGCCAATGGAGCTTGCCGCCCGCTTGACCAGTGGCGACGAACAACTTCGGAGTCAGTTTTCGTCCGGCTCTCAATTGGAGAGGAAGTATCGATATCTTGCAATAACCCATCCACCTCGGGACCCCAAAAATATTGACTATTGGATCCGAATACGCGATATTTTCGAGGTTTCGATATGCAGACTCTTATAGTTCTCTGTACCGGTGAGTATTTGCAATACTCGACTCGTCTACTCAAGCTGGTACCTCTTCCTGAAACTAGATGTCGTTTTTTTTCGTTGGTATTTTTCGCGATAGTTGCAAGCGTAGTTTACTGCAGTCATTTCTACGAAGTCGATAAGACACCCTACGATGCTTATCACGAGCTACACTTGCCGCACGATCCTCCACTCTATCCAACGTTTCATCGACTGCCCTACACCGGCTTTTCTTGCTACCGACGGGCCGATCAGCTCTGGTCGGACGTCGCCACCGGATGTCAGGTACATTCGAGAATGACAAATTTGTCGTGTTAGAACGAGAGAGGAAAATAACGAGTTTACTACTTGCAGGGTTATCATTTGTGCCAGGGAGAAAAATTAATAGCGAGCAATCTCTGTGGCAACGGCACTCTGTTCAATCAACAATTTCAAGTTTGCGATCAATTCTACAACGTCAGATGTGGAAGCGTCTACGAGGACTTGTAATAAGCCCACGTTTCCAAAAATCTCAATATTTTGCAGCATTTTTTCGATAATTTACGATGATTTTCATGTTACAAATGTAGGCTATTACGACGAATTGTACAAATGTTCGGCTCAATGTTCCTAACGAAATAAACGATGATGAGTCGCAAGTTGTATTTTTTTGATAAAGTTGTGAGCGTGAGGGATTTAAGTGTTTCCCGCCAGAGGAACTGCCGCGAGAGGTCGCACCGTCACTTCGCAGGTTCCACTTCCGCTCTTGGCTCTTTTGCATCTCTGACAGCTCGGCAACATGGTGAGTCTCGACGCGTGCTCCTAAATCCTCGAGTTAAAAAGGAATCTTTCGTTGAAACGCCGAAATAATTTCACCAGTTCACGATTGAGACAACAGTGCAATAAGTGTCGTGAATATTTTTGTGTCCCGATGACGCGACGAGTGCAGAAAAGGCTCGGGCAAATCTTGTCCGGTGTCGATCTTCCGTGATCCATCATGGCCTCCATATTTACTTCGAAATGTAGCGATTCGAGCGGAATATTCAAGGAGCATTTCTGTTCTCTAGCCAAACTCTTTCCTAGTCTTTTTATCAAATGGAAAAATATAAAATAAGATTTTACCTTCGAAGTCATCCAATCGGCGTTATTTGGCTCCGAGATAACCTCACTTTTCTCCGAGCTCCGGAAAATAAACCGAACGCTTCGATTTGTTTTCTCGTGTTTCTCGCGTGTATAAAGACCGATTGTGGTATTCTTCGAGGATTAGAGCAAAAATCCGTATAATTCACGAAAAAGTGAGGTTATGTTCATAATTCCTCGGATCGTAATCGATTATTGTCTTCCAGTCGCTCGTCATTCCGGAGAAGTTCCAGCACATTCTTCGTGTCATGGGCACGAACATCGACGGTAACAGAAAAGTCATGTTCGCCATGACCGCCATCAAGGGTGTAGGTCGTCGCTACGCCAACATCGTTCTGAAGAAGGCCGACATCGACCTCGACAAACGCGCCGGAGAGTGCTCCGAAGAAGAGGTAAGAAATAAAACGGAGCCTTGCTCTTCTCGTTAATTTTTCAATAGCATATTTTTTTCCAAGAAAAAAACATTGTTGCAATTTTGAGGTCTTATTGGAGAACATTTTAGAAATGTCTAAAATTCTACAAAACTTTTGTTGGACAATATTCTAGAAATATCTAAAACTTAAAATTCTTATTAAATAACATTTTTTGAATATCTGAAAATTTGAAAGATACTTATTTAAGAACACGTTAGTATTATCTATAAAAAAAAATCAATGGCTTATTGAAGGTCATTCAAGGAATGTTTAAATTTTATAAAATGATATTAACGAATATGTTAGGAACATCTGAAATCTAAAGGATCTCTTTTGTTCGAAATTCCTCTGACTCTGATTCAAAACAAGAGAATTGGGATAATTAACGCGAACCATTGTTACAGGTCGAGAAAATCGTGACGATAATGGCCAACCCGAGACAATACAAAATCCCCGACTGGTTCCTTAACAGACAGAAGGACATAGTCGACGGAAAGTACTCGCAGGTACGTTTGCTTTAGTTATCGCATGGATGCGAAAAATCTTTGATAAATTAACGAATTTCTGCGATCACCATTCATGCAATAGACAATGTTTATTTTCACTTTTTGTTCGACAGCCATAGCAGGCTTTTAAAACCCTTTCCACCTGTACACGTCGCTTTTGCTATTTCCTAACTGGAAAACATACACTGATGCCGACTCGCTATATTTTCATAGACCGTCGCCATTACTGTTCGTGATATTAGTCCATAATCAGGGTTCTTAACCCTCCCTTGGCACACTTATATTTGGCCACGGCTTTTACACACTGGGTCAATTTGATCCGGAAGTCCTTCATTCACCTGCCCTTAACAACCCTTCGGTCAAATTTTATTGAAAAAAATCCGGGATACACTTTAAACATTTCTTAATTTGTCTGCATCATTAAAATTCGGAAAATATTAATTGAATTGTAAAAAAATTATTGAAAACTTTCAATGTTGGGCAGGTGAGCGTTTTATTTCAAATTCGTCCGGGTTAAAATGACCCAGTGTGTCAAGGAAGTTAATTGCCAAAATCGAAGATTTTTTTTACTCGTTCCGGTTGAACTACTCGAATTTTCGGTTTTCTCGAAAGCAAAAAGCGAAGTACAGGCTGCACAGATACACGGCCGGTCGTACGTGACCGGTGTAACGATCGGCTGGTAATCTGTGCAAAATTAACCGCATTCGACCGACCTCTCGTAGCATCAAATGTGACGCCGAGGGTGTCGCAGCCTCGCGGCCGAGTGCAACATTCACTATCAACGATCTAAATTCGTTAACGAGACGCTCGCCATTCACAATACCAAATTGACAATAAATTTTCTTTTGCGTGCAGTTGACGAGCTCAAACTTGGACTCGAAGCTCCGTGACGATCTCGAGAGGATGAAGAAGATCCGCGCCCACAGAGGTCTTCGTCACTACTGGGGCCTGCGTGTGCGAGGTCAACACACCAAGACCACCGGACGTCGCGGACGCACCGTCGGTGTGTCCAAGAAGAAGTAAACCTTCCTTCTTTGTATTAAACAATAAAATATAAATAAGCAAGACACACGGTTTTTGTTTGTATCGAATTTATCCAATCCACGAACATGTGTATCCTCGCGAAGACGTATCAGTTTTTTGCCCACCTGGGTTTAAGGAACATCACTTAAGTGTCCGCCTTCGATTTTCATGAAACTCATATGTTAAAAAAATCGTGGTTAAAAAAATCGATTTTTTTCTCAACGGAAAATTGAAGTATGTAAAGAAAAAGAAAGTTTTGCAAAATTTGAGGATTTTAACCAATATTTTTAGTTAGTGCTCAAACGCCTTTTTCTTGTTTTTCTTTCATGATTATCGGAGTATACATTTTTTTATCTCGATGCAGAAAATGTTAGTGCGTGATCCAATGTAAGTCTCAATTTAATTTTTTCTGTAACGACACACAATTTTTATTTAAATATTTGTTTCTACCATAAACAATTTGTATTTGCAGATTGAGAATCAATATATGTAATTCGGTTGTGAAAATAATATCAACCATTTGATGAACAAGAACACGGTGTTTACATCATCGCACGTCTAACACGTATGCGTGTTTTTTTGGAGTAATATGTTGTTTTGGAGCAAGAATACAAAGTCATACGGATTCGAGAATTACAAACCGCGGCGCTGTTGACGCTACTGCACCTTTGTTTCTCTGACTGTCTGTGAGTTTTTTCCGCGATTCATTTGACTGTTTCCAGTAGTTGCTATATTCATGCACATCACAGTAGACGTAGAAATAAAAATGGTCAAAAATGATCGCGGGTTTGAACGAATAGTGAAAGTGCCGAAATTTATCTAATTGGGTCGGAAATCGAAGAATTTGTGGAGCGGAAATCACCCACGAATAGAGAAGCATTAAGGGGAGATGTACACCTAGGAGTCGGAAAGAGGTCATTTTTGTGAATTTTTTCAAGGAAAACTATTTAGAATTTCGGATTGCGGTTTTAATTATCTAAAAGTATATACATTCAAAAATATGTTTAATTTTCTTTATTTAAAAATATCAAAAATATACAAGGATATTGTATGATCCTTGGAGCGTCGTAAAAAAATCTGCGTATACGGTACCCACTGGCGTTTCTCCAAAAATCATCTAAAAAAAACCAAAAAGATTATTAAATTAGATACTATAATCTAGTACTTGTCATAAACGATTTTGAAAATATCGATTTATGACAAAATGGCGGACGTTTGAACATAAATAGTGATTTTTGGGCCAAAAATAAGTTATTATTTTTCCTATAAAACAAAAACTAAGTAACGGGGAAAAAAATCCTATGACAAGTACTAGATAATGGTGTATAGAATACCCACAAAAAACCTCAAGGCAATCGGTTCATTGGTTTTCGAGAAATTTTGGGTACCGATTTGAAAAACGTGGTTTTGAGAAAAACGCGTTTGAAAGTTTGGTTATGAAAAAATCAAGAAATTTGTCAACTTACATGGAATCATCGATACCAGGCCCGTAGTGTAGGTCTTCTACGGTCGACGGAATGTTCATAGCTTCTAAATCCTCGACCTCGGCTATCTAGGTGTATATCTCCCCTTAACCAAGTCTTCCTCATATTTATATCAATCGGCATTTTAATCCACAACTTTCCCGGTGTTTTTGCGCCAGTATTCTTACATTTAGGAACAACACGCCAATGATAGGGATTGCAACTCACTTTCAACCAGAAAAAATTACGTATTCACAATTAGCGCAGCGTCAATGTTTACTATGCAAGTGACGTCACGAACCGCAGCATGGCTGCTAGAATTTTCGCGCGGAAATTTGAAATGTAAAATTCAAATGCATGTTTAGGGCACTTATCGATTACATAAAATAGAAATAAAAATTCCAGTAGTTTATTACCACCAAAGGATCAAATTGAGACACCTTTCAAAAAAGGGTGTAATACCCTATTTTCTCGTGCTTCAAAATTCGTGAGGGAAGAGCAATAAATACGCATGTTTAAAGGATTTCCCCGATATATTCCAGCAGAGAAACATGTCTCCATTGTATTTACATAGTACATTAACAATCTCGTGACGCAGAACATTCGCAAACCGAAACATATCATGCCCTTCCCTATATAATTATTCGTTTGTGATCGGCGTAATGTATTGTAATAACAATGACGAAGAACGACTTATAAAACTGTCGATATATTGCAACGTTACTCGCTAAACGTGTTATATTACCGCGAGACATTCAACGAACATTATTTCTCATAAGACGAATAGATTTTCATTTAACTTTAATAGAGATTCGGCAAATCGCGTAGCTTGCTTTCTTTTTAAGCCATCTTAGATCGGACGTGAAATAATTATTACTATTATTATTACTTTTATTCGTTTAGTCGAAAGAGCAACGAATTTTCTCTTCAACTCTGATAATTGTGTGTATTGACTCGTTGAACAATTGAATGTAGAACACGATCGGATTATTTGCAACTTCCTTCGGGAAATCCTCGTTTCCGGAATCGTTCGTAAGTAAACGAAAGCGTTAGAAAAAGATCGCGAGACTGTTTTTTCTGCTTTATCGTTATTATTCTTTTTTTTTGATTTTTTTTTTCTTTCAACGTTGACCAAGACTTTCCAGAAATGCTTTGGGCACTTTGCCTCGCTGACTGCCTCTGATACCCAACAGATAATCCTCATCGCCAGGTATTTCGGTAACGCAAATTACCTGGAAACGTAATTGTCGAATTAATTGCAACGCGCCGCAGCCCGCCACGAGAGAGTGTAAGCGAATACGAAAGTGCGCGCAAAAAACGAAAAATCTCACACGAAAAGAAGACAAAACAGAGGCAGAAAGCAATTGGGATGAAATATCACAAACCAAAAAGAATCCTGATCGAGATTCAACGAGTTCGTTAAAGTGCAGCACTTGCTGCAAACACAAAGTTAATTCAAAGCAAGCGTTCGTAAAGTAAACAATTTCCGTAAGTTCGTAAAGTAAACAATTTATTCGTTACATATTGACGCAATAATAATAATAGTAATAAAAATATAACACAGGCGAATTCTATGACTATGTACACGTAATGAGTCGCGTTAGGAGAGAAACAAATTCTAAAATGCGAGACTTGCGTCTCAATGACGGAATATACAGAGAGTAAACGTCTATCCGCCATATATGGCTGGATATCAATCGCTCCTTGGATTCGTGAAGAATTATAAAACGGTGGAAAGTATGGACCCACTTATCGCGATTTTTCGACCGATATTAACCGTACAAACAAAAATCATAAAATATTCATTTTTCTCAAGCTATCTGTTTGATATTTTTCACTCCAACTTTCTTCTCTCCGGATAGTTTATTCTGAACCAGAGTTCTCGAGTTACGGCGCATTTTCGAAAACTGCGATACTTCGCAAAAACCATCGCGTTGAAGTTTGCATCGTTGGAACGCAACGAAACTTTCGTTTTACATTTTATTTTCCATTTTATTATTATAGGCGACCCTTTTTAATAGATTTATAATGTACAGTGGGTAAAAAAAGTATGTGTACATCTCACACGAAACTGTTGTTAATTTGGCTTTATTTTTTTGCTCGTGTTTGCCCAGGATTTGTGTAAACAGACACTGTATATTTAGGGTAAGCTTTCGAACACAGAAACTCAATAAAGCATTTTATTTGTTTCGAAGGATAAGTTGAATAAAACGACGGGTACAAATACTTTTTTACCCACTGTAGATCGCAAAATAAATATTTTAAAAAACAGTAGACGGACTGTTGTAGGCAAAATATGCCGAAAGAAATTTCATTCGTTGCAGTCCAACGATGAAAACTTCAGCATCGTGCAAAAACCCGAAGAACCGCAGAGGAAAAAAATCAGATAAAATCTCAGAGGCCAACATCGCTGCTAGAAGTGCCTTCAAGAAGAAACTTTCATTGCTATTCGCACAGAGAGCGGAAAAATCACAAACAATCATGTTCAGTCACCCGGCGAGTAAGAAGAGTAGCAAAAGTAAAGAAAAAAAGCATACCGATGATTGTTTTTGTTTCTCAATTCGAATAATACCTCAAGCATCCCCTTGCCCCGTTTTTTCGCCATCCGAAACTTTCGTCCCGATCGAAAATTCGCAAAGTGTACCCATTCTCTTCACCGCCATGGATGTAAACGTGAAGAAACTCCCGGACAGATATTTCGGAAAGAAAAAACGAGGCATGCTCCGCAATTACGCTGATAATAAGTATGTAACGCCTGAACGATACTGAAGTCTGCATCGCTGGAATGCAACATTTTTTTTGCCAGATAAAAGCTACAATTTTTTTATCCTTATTAGAGACCTACAACCCAACTGCATCGAAAAATATTTTGAATAACGATAAAAATGGAGAAAGAGGAAACAAAAAAAAATTCCGTTGCATTCCAATGATGGAAACTTCAACAGCATACGCCTGAATGCGTGTGGCCGCGATTTTCCGTTAGTCCTGCAGCCTGCGGTTCGCGCGATCAACGCCCCCGTGAACGGCCGAACGTGTGTGTGTGTGTGTCAGTCTCTCGCCCTCTCTCGACGTTGCACACTTTTAAATTTCGAACTTCGTTACCTCGTCCTGCATGAGGCTGAGCTCGGTCGGATCTCTCGCGTCGTAATCGCATATGACACGGGCCTTTTCCTGTCCGTTTTCCATCGTTGCCTCACTGGTGTGCTGAGGACCGCCACCGGCTGCGGAATTCGTTGTCGTCGACTGACTCGCCGGATGGAACGAGCCCCCGGTCAAACTGGCGGGATTTGGACAAATCATACATGAGGATTTTACCGCACTCTCTGATTCTCTTTTTATTTTTATTTTTTTTAAACTGATATCGCAAACAACGCGCTGCTGACAAGTGGGTCCACGACTTTTGCTTACTGCGTAGCATTGATCGCGTTGAAAACGTTTTCTCGATCGACGAATACTCGTGATTCTCTGATTTGCGAGAAAAAAAACTAATAAAAGAAACAAATTAATGAGTAAAATTATTACGCAACTATAAACGACACCCATGCAGTTCAGATAATCAATGGGCAATCGGACAGTAATCAGAAAAAGTCGAAACTAGTTAGAATGAATGTTTGTATAATTGGAACGATCATTCGATCGATATTTTTGTTCAATAATGATTTATATTTTTAAATCAATAAATAAAATGGAATAATTCATATATTTTTAATGTGTTCTTCACCTTTGACAACACCAATCACAGCGTATGACTTCGTTCGTGTGTAAACAAACGTTTCCATGCGCGTATTTTTTTCTCTTGTTTGAGTTTTCGTCTCTTGTTTACGTTTTTTGACATGGAGCCCCAAACTTAAAAAAAAACGAGGTTTTCGAATTTCGAGGTTAGGTTATCGTTTGTTTACACACATATGACGTCACGCGTTCTGAGATGGCGTCGTGTAACGTTTGCGCCGCAATTTAAACAAAAATAACATTTAGACATAGTGTTATGTCTTTATTTAGACATAGTGTTATGTCTTAAAAAGTCTATTTTTATAAAAATAGCTTTTATATAAATAAAGTTACTTAAAAAGCTTTTTTTTATATAAGATAACATTTTTCATGGCTATATATATCCATTATGGTTGATTTTAAACACTTTCTGATAAGCCGTCCGATTCCCTATTAGACACGGACGGAATCCTAAGTGCCGACAAAAAAAAGGCTTGTAAAAATAGAGAGTCAACGTTGTCAAACTTCTCGTCGTAACGTCATTGCCGTTGTTTATTGCTCAGTTCTTTTGTCTTCTTTATTGCTAAGATTATCAGGCTCGGCTTGAGACTATTACTATGTACATGGATACAGATAAATATATATATATGTATAGATTTCTAGGCTGTCCCATTTACATTTAACTCGAAAATATCTCCGAAACTGATGGTGATGTGAATATGCCGAAACATCGTTGAAACGCAACGGAAATTAATTTTTTTTTTGTCAAAGCCATTTTTTTGCGTATTCGGGCTACAAAAATCACTCAAACGTTTTTTACGACCCTTATTGTAAATCTACAACATAAATTGGCATGAAAATGATTTTTATAATGATGAAAATAGAAGAAGAATTTTCGTTGCATTACAACGATGCACACTCCAGCACTGTCAAAAACTGTCGATACTAAAGACGAGCGTCAGGCAAAAGTTAAATGGTTTCGAAGGGCTTATTATCTGGTGTAAGCTCTCTCTGTATGGATGACTACCAAACGACTTTGGTTTTTTTTATTAAGGAGTTAGGCTACTGTGAAAATTTCAAAAAAATCGACTGCCGCTCGAGGCAACTCAAATTGAAGAGGAAGGTCGACAATCGCATTTTGTAGGTAAACCTATGATTACAACTATGGAACTGCTGGTAAAACTAAGGTAATCCTATCGCTTCCTACTAGTCATACCACTGATCATACTTGAGACTTGTACAATTCATATTTTTAACACATGCTAAAAACATAATTTTTAATAACTAAAACTTTCCATGTGTAAACTGTCGAATGAATGTTCACATTTAATTAGAAAAATGAAGAAATAGTTATTCCAACGATTCGCGCAGCATTTCTAGGTTTGATATTTGGCAACATTGCTTCTATCTCCGTCTCTTTTTACTCAACCAGGCGAGTTTAACCTCCATGCTTTTCAACGTCGATCTGTCAAAACAATGTCAGGTGCGGGAAATATAAAGCATTGTATTCGGGCCACGACTGGTGAAAAGCGTGGAAACATTGTGTCGGCGAAATATGTCGGTTAAAAATGAAATATGTGTGGAAATTCGAATGAGTGAGATGAGGTTAGGACTACACTCAGCTGTTGCCTTGATGTCACGTCTCTTTATCGTAGCAAGTGGTAATAAATCCAATACCGGAAGTTCAAACTAAACTTGATATTACATAAAAATTACGTCAATAAGCGTGATATTTTTCCAAGAGCATTGGATTACTGCAAGTGTCAAGTATGTAAATCTGATTATTTTGAAGAATCTGACGGATTCCCACTATTATATACACTTTTGTTGCGACCGGAAATTGGGTTTTTCCATGTCGTCTCGGAATTCCTTCGCAAAAAATACGCAATTTTAATTTTTTTTTCTGTAATTAGGTCGATAACCGACCCTAAAATTTTACAGAGACGATTATTAATATATTTGGTGAAGCTAAAAAAAAATGAAAATCCTATGGATTGAAGCCCGGCGATAGGATTACCTTAAACGCGTTTTTCTCGAAACTACGTTGTTGAACACGGTGTACACGATTTCTCGACATCTCATAAACGGATTGACTTGAAATTTGGTACACTTATGCAGTGTAATAGTAGTTTAGTCTTGACCGACGTTTTTTTTCATAGCATTTTTTTCATTAGTTATTAACAATAATGGCGTAATTTTTACTCCAAGAATCGAAATAAATTCAAACATTTATTTTTGTTGATTGAAACACGGTAACGCAAAAAAGCTCGGTCAAATCTTATCCAATAGTATCCATTCAAAAAAAAACTCGTTTTTTTCAGATTTAACTATGAATATTTTTTAACAAAATTTGGTACACAACTTTGTTAATGCACATAGAAATGAATATCCAAATGATTTTTCGACCATCTTGCTTATGCCTTCAAAATTAATTTTTTTAAATAACCCGTTTTTCGGGTCGTCACAGTAGCCTACCCTTTAAAGCTGCCCTAAGGTCTTAGCGCTTAAAGCCTAGAATTCGAAGCTTCATAGAGCTTTTTCAAATCTCGATATCATTATTTTAACCCTTTAATGAGATTTTTCAATGCACCAATTAACGCAGTTATTCCCTGCTATAAGGTGCACTAAAAAATATATGCTTGCATGTAGAAAGCAAAATTGAACGTGAAACCATTTGACGTTCGTCTGAAACATATTCCAGAATTATCGACACTTACGAAGATATTTCCGTCAATCATTGCAAAAGGGACACCCTGTAAACATTCACAGTGGCTTTAAAAATTATTTGCACGTGCCTCTTCTTGACGTGTGTTTTGTAGTTTTGTATATTTTCATCACAACCTGCACAATTCATTTTCGTAACAAGTTTTCGAATAAGCCATGTTGAAAATGTCTTCAACGGAGTTCTTTTGCAAAGCGTGCAAATATTTTTTCGTTCGCTGCATACATATGCGTCAGTTTTATCAACGTTGAGCTATCGAGAAAGCTTTTTTTCCACCTACTCGAAAATACATCAATTTGTCTCGCTACGATCGGTTGTTTATTGCGATAGAATTCAGCAGGAGCGAGTGAGAGAGAAAGTGAGAGAAAGAGAGAAGGAAGAACGGCGAGGATCGCGGAAGAGGACGAGCTTTATATTTTGGTGGTATCGGTGTCGAAAGTGGCAGTGACGAAAGCCGAAGTGCCAGCGGGTGAGAACTGACTCGGAGCGCTCGTCGAATTATTATTGTTTTGCTTTTGCGTGATCGACGAGGGTAAGGGTGTCAGTCCGATCACCTCCTCGCTGTTGACTCGAAGCAAAGGGCTCGGCTGACGCTGCCTGCAATACCAATCGTGCGACACACAGCCCAAAGATAGAGATTTCGACAGAGAGTTGACGAGAAAAAAAAAACGATTTCCACCAAAAAACCTCGTGCAGAGTTGAAACGAAAAATGGAACAAAGAAAAACGCGAGCGAAGCAAGCGGCGCTTATACTTCCAAGTGCGTTTTATTTTTTGCGACTATTCTACAAGCAGTTGAGAATGAAAAAAGCGCCGCCTCGCGGCGTAAGTATACACTGTGATGATTCGAACGAGTAATGGGAACCACAGGAAATTAACTCGCAGATAAACGTTAGCCCAGTGGATGACAGTGATGACAGTGAAAAGATCATCACAGCGTAAATTTTCAAAAAATCGATTTTTTGTAGTTGCATTATCCGATAGTGTAGATGGTTATAAACATGCTGTTCAATTTTTGGGGCGAAATTCGAATTATTCCTTGCTTCAGCCTTTCTCGGAAAAAGGGATTCGAGCAGCTGTGAGACCTGGCGCGGACGGACGCGTTTGTCGTTTTTCAAAACGGTGTACACTCTCAAAGGAAGATTTTTCAAGCTATACGTCTCAAATTTTGACACAACATTCTTCACGCCATTCTTCATCTTGCTATGGAAGCTTTTTTAAATCTTCATATTTTTTTTAACGAAAAAACTGTCGAAAAATAGACTAAATTCGATACTTTTTTTCAAACCGCCGACATTTTGTCAATTTTGATCCAAGGGGTTCGGCCACAGTTACGGGTGTAAAATCATGTGCGAATCTAACAATTTGGTTTCGTATGAAAAAGCGATTCAGTCAAAGAATTAATTACACATCTATTTAGTATGAATATCGAGCTGTTAGAAATTTCTTTTTTTCGATGTACAAAATGGCCGACTACTCGAAACAGCTTTTTTCCAATTGACGTGACGAATCACTTCAACAAATTTCACTCGATTTACTTCAAATTTAAAGGTTATGTTCCTAATTGCATTTCGCAGAGAAGTACTTAAAAAAACCTCCATAGCAAGATGGCGACTTTCGTACTGATTAATAATCTTTTTACAAATTTTGCTTCAGATAATATTTACGAGCACAACCGTGTACACCGTGGGGACTCCTTTTTTTCGAAGACATTTTCGACCGTTAAAAAAATGTAAAAAAGATAAAGATAAACGTTTGAAAATTTATTTTCTGTTCTTCACGAGTGATTTGATTTGACTTTAAAAAATCAGACTGATTGGCGTCTTTTAACCATCGAAAAAAATCATCGCGAAAATTACCTATTTTTCGACCCGTTACACTGTGATGATCCCTGAAGTTTGCATCGTTGGGATGCAATGATGATCATTATTTTTCCATTGCTCGATTTAATCGCTTTTTTCTCGAAATCTTGTTTTCAAAGTCAGTGGACATGATATCTCGAGAACCACTTGATGGATTGTTTCCAAATTTACAGGAGATACGATGAGAAACATTTAAAGGTCGTTGACGATCTCACTTATTTTTAAATCGACCTTCATTTTTTAATATTTACGTAAAAATGATGACTTTTTTCATAGATTTTGTACGCTCGAGTTTCAATTCGTCGCCACGTTGTTAAAAAAAATGATCTCAAATATCGAGGATCGTCCACGACTCGTATTCATTGTTAATTTGAATAACCCGTTTGGTTTTTAGATTTCGGATGGACCGTTCAAGCTGGAGAGTGTCCACCGCCAAACGTCGCGGAAAAAATTTAATCTACCGGCGGCCATGTTTTTGTTGTTTTTCTGTATTTTTAATCATCTTTAAAAAAAAATTATACATGTACTTTTGTGTTTAAAAAATGCGTTTCTTTTTCACCAACCGTTTCCCGGAAGAAAAAAAAACGGGAATTGGCCATTTTTTGGGCCTCTAGGTAGATGTAGCCCCTTAAGGCACTTACTTAGAGAGCTCGAATTCAAATGTTCAGTAAACGATTTTGTAGAGTTATAAAAGTATAGGAGAAGAATTTTCGTTGCTTCCCAACGATGCAAACTTCAAGACCATTCCCTCAGCACAATTTACTGGAAATATTTCCCTGCTACTGTGTTCGAGACTTTGCAATCTCGAGCGATCGCAGATTATTCGTCGAACGGAAATTGTGGCGAATAAGGTGCGGGTTGAGGGTTCTACATACACGTGGGGAAAACGTGAGCGTGATTGCTGATTGAAGCGTTCGATTCCATACAATGCTGACATGCCGTGAGATACTCGAGATACAAGGGCGCGATACATTTGAAGATCTTGTCGTTTCAATGCGGAAAAATATGAGTATTTTGTTCTAATTTGGACGATAACTACGTGGAACAATCCGCTGTAGCACGAATATTTTAACTTTTTTTTCACCAACTTTCGATTGGTTTGGATCATTGCAAAATTATATTAGAAAAATATAATTAATTATACAGAGCTATATAGTATTTTCGTAAAATAATAAATTAAATGAATTATATTATTCCAACATTATTTGGCAATTGTTTAGTGATCGAAAGTTATGCAAGTATCTGATATGTCCGGAAACTTTTGGGCGGTGGTGAATATATATATAGATATATGTACAAAAAAAAACGTTTACCCCCTTCAAATGATAATATTAGGCACGAAAAATGCCTGTCGACTCTGAGGTCCCTAACTCAAGTCTAAGTAGCACAGCATAACTTTTCTCCCCTTTTAATTTGCACGCAAAATTCGCCCATTACCGTGAAACTTGAATAACTAACAAACTGATTAATATATGCCGAGACCAATTGAAGATTCTTAAGGGGTCTTCTCACTTTAGACGCTAGAAAATGGCTATTTTCATGAATTTTTTTGATAGGTTTATATTATAGATATTGATATAAAAGTTGTTATACTTAATAAATACATTTCGAAATACATTGAATTTTATTTTTTTATTTATGTAATCCAAACAAACTTACACGCGTTTTCCTCGAAACAACATTTTTCGAGGGCTTGTAGATAAAATCGTCGAAATTACTAAACCGATCCTTATGAAATTTTAACCACATATTCTTTACAACTATAGCTATAGCGCATATCGAGGATTACATTTTTTTTTAATATTTACTATTTTTATTGTAAAAAACGGTGAAAAAAACACGTTTTTTTCGTTTTTTCGAAACATGTCCGCCATTTTGTTATTTTTGCATATATCAAAAATCGTATGATATGCGCTATAGCCATTAACATACTGAATCTAAAACCGTTTGATTTTTTTTTGTTTCGGATGATCCATCTCCGAGATTAAATAGCTCAAGCTTGGCAATCGTTTATTTTTCATAGCTGATGCTATTGTTCGGAGAAGTTCGACTTGCACTTTTTTCAACACAGCCTAATATACATATACTTGAGCCCTTATTCTACACAGCGGGTATTGCTCACTTTTCGTTTACAACTAGAGGAAAAATGATTGCGCCAGGAATGTGATATTTGACGACGACAATAAACGTTTGTGCTAAAGGAACATTACTCACTCGGATCACCACAGAGTGGGATAGCTGCGTACACAAGGAGGGGACACAGAGAGAGAGAAAGATATATAAAAGAATGAAAAAAAAAAACAACGATAAATATATCCACGCTGTATCTTTTTGTTTTTTCTTTCGGAATGGTGAAAAGTATCGCGTGTATTTTGTGCTTGTGATAAATGACAATTTGCTCTGCGTGTAATTAAAGCTCGCGATCGAGCAGGAATTTAAGAGATATAAATGACGACATTGAAGTTCGCACCGTTGGAATGCAACGAATTTTTTTTTCTCTTGCAAATGTTTTTTTTGCCAAAGCTACGATTTTTTAAAATTCTTCTTAGAGACATAAAACACAACCGTATCGAAAAATATTTCGAATAACAATAAAAATGGAGAAACAGGGAAATAAAAAAGAATTTCCGTTGCATTCCAACGATGCAAACTTCAACAGCATAATGTTTGCATTCTCAATTGCCGACTCACCCTGCGAGCTCGCGTTGAAGATCCTGCATCGTGGCGTGACACTGGGCGTAATGTCGGGCCTGAGCTTCGGCAAACTCGTGAAGGCATCGCAGATGTCCGGCCTGCGAGCTCGATACACCCTCGAGCAACAATTTCGTTATTTCCGATTGTCTGTCGAACTCGGACTGTGCCACCCTTAGCTCACGCTCTGCCTGAGTTCATCAGAAAAATCGAAATTAGACGCGACGTTCCACTTCGCGATGACACGCAGCCCTCGCAACTACGGCTCTCGGGATTGTAGAGAAAAACAAAGCGATCGATTGCGGGCTACACGCATCGAACTTTTGGTTCCGTAGCTCCAAAGAATGTGCAACTGGATCGTTTTCGAGAAGAAAACTTCAAAACTAAACGATCGAACAGAGCTTCTTCAGGGTTGTTACGCATTATTGACTCAGAAATTTTCTGGCTTGTCAAGGTTTTGAAAAAATTCCAGATTTTGCAAATGATCCAAATTAGGATCAAATCAATAGCACCCTTTGTTTTCATCAAATATATATTTCTTTATGAGCCTCAATTAAAGGGTCCAAAAAAGCGGTTTTTTGGGGGAATTTTTTTAGAAGGGAAAAAAAACCAAGTGAGCCCAGTAAACATTGAGGTATCTTTTCATGTATATTTGACATATATGAAAAACATTTTTTAACATGAAACAATAAATGACTGCAGATTTATCAGCCTATTCCATATGCGTCTTGCCACTGCGTTGGCGGGCGTGATAGCAAAAAAACCAAACGACCTATTGAATCAAACCAAAGTTTGTTTTCTTCAGTATGAAAATTCCTTCTAAGTGAACTAAAAAAGTCGTTGGAAAAGTATTTTTAAATAATTTTTATAGCACGTTAAAACATTTTTATTTTTGTTTTGTTTAGTTTTGTTTAAACACATTTTTTTTCAAACCTGAGAATAGTTATAATTTCACGATTCTTTCAGCTTTATCTCAGTTCACCCAGAAGAAAAATATATAACAATTGAAAATTTTATTGATTTTTTTTTTCAGTCAAGAATTATGTTTCATGTTGAACTTATTTTTATTACATTTCAAATGTACATGAAAAAATATCTCATTGTTTACTGGGCTCACTTGTTTCTTTCCCTTCTAAAAAAAATCCCGAAAAACGCTTTTTGGACCTTCTAATTCAGGCTCCGGCCTTAAGTCTCGTTTCAACCATACTAGTATTTGTAAACGTTACAAAATATACGGGAAAAATTATATACGTATAAATAGCAATGAATTATTTTTGTGAACAAAAAAAAAACAAAACATTTTTAACCGACTTGAAAAAAACAAAGGAAACTCCCAATTCGATCCCTCTATCGAAAAATTATGTTGAACTGGATAACGCAATTTTTTTACATCACATATATGGAAATGTTAAAAATTTATATAATAGAAAATGTTTAAAAAACTTAAATTCGACAAATAATTTAAACATTGTAAAGTTAAAAAAATACAATAAAAGTAAATACAGAACCTGTTCTTTATCATAAACAGAAAGTTTTATGCCGGTGACAATAAATAAAAAAATAAATATAAACACTTATCTACAATAATAATGATGTGGTTGTATATCGACAGATCAAATGCAAATGTATAGATCTTTGCAGTTAATCAGTTAGCAGTTTTTTAAATTTTCGATGTTTGGCACCGGCATAACTTTTTTTCGTATATAATGAAGAATAACATAGATATTAAAAATATACAAAAGTATTCATTTCTTATACTGTTCAGTTTTTTTGTCATGTCAGTTTCGTTTTGCGTAATTCTTTCAAAAAGTAAACTCTGAGAAAATTCCAGAGAACTTCCAAAGTTGCCCGATTTTTCCCTGGTTATTTCAGGGGAAAAGAAACTTCCTGAGTTTTCTATGTGCGTAACAACTCTGTTCTTGTGAAAAATCTCTAGGCGAGCTGAAGTTTTATTGTTATCAAAGCTCCCAGTGGCTACGGAACCGTGAATAAAAAGAGGCGGAATGGACACTAAACTTGAACAATTTCGGGCTTGACGAACATTTCAATCGTTCGACGCATTCTCTGACACTATCGAACTACACAAGGGGCCTCGCACGAAAATAATGATCAGGCAGCATTCACTATTTTTTATTCAGTACCTGATCGAGCAACACTTCTGGCGACACCCCAGAGTCCTGTCACGTTTTTTGTGAAGGGGCAGCGGGTTTCAACGAGACATTTTGCATTTTTATATCATTATGTTTCTTGTGTATTGCAGTGAAAGAGAAACGATTAGAAGATGCGAGAACAGAAGAGATTGATGGATGGATAGATAGATAGATAGATAGAGAGGGAGAAAGAGAGAGAGAGGGAGAGAGAGAGAGAGAGAGAGAGAGAGAGAGAGAGAGAGAGAGAGAGAGAGAGAGAGAAAGGAATGTAGAAATGACGAAAAACGATCAACACTTACGCTCTGCTGGCCGACCATGCTCCTCGCCTTTCTCACACGGTTCTTCGACGCGTCCAAGTCCAATCTGCAATCGAATCAATCTCATTGAATCTTCGAGCACGCCGTTTTATTTTCACGCGCACCACCGGCGAAAAGTGCGAATATACTTTGCAAATTATCAATCAGGTCCAAAGGTTTCCGATTTCAGCACAGGAAAGGCTCAAGCCATATTTGAGTTATTCCTTCAAAGATAAAAAAAAAACAAGCCCCATTACGACATTAAAGTTACCATCGTCGGAATGCAATGATTTTTTTTTCTTCATTTTGCTTTCGTTATTTTTATCATTATCCAAAGCCATGGTCGCTACGCATTATTGACTCACGAGGAAAGGTTACGAGGTCGAGCTCTCCGATTTTGACGAACTTTGGCATGTTTGTAGAATGTGTGAAAATAGGCGACGTGTATTTTTTTATATCTGCGGAACTCGATTTCAAAGGGGTGAAACGCACCCTCGAGAATAGGGGTGTTTTTCGTCCATAACGTTTTAACGGTACGACATATGGAAAAGATTCAAATTCCAACAATGTTTATTTTTTCGTGTACTATACATTGGAGATGAGAACGATAACGTTATCGACGAAAAACGAAAAACACCCCTCTTTTCGAGGGTGCGTTTCTTTCTACAAATATGCCAAATTTCATCGAAATCGGAGCGTTCGACCTCGCGAACTTTACTTGTCAGAAATTTCTGGACATTTCCAGGTTTTCCGCACAGGTTTCGAAAATATTACAGGGAGATGGGGGTCAAATGAAGAGCATAATTTTTTTTAAGATCGAATAGATGACAATGTTGAATATTAAAATAAAAATGAAAATCGAAAAATAATTTCAACACTGTGGAGAAGAAAAAAATGGATTGAAAGCAAATACAGAGCCTGTTCTTTATTATAAACAAAAAAAAAAATTTTTGGTACCAATAAATAAAAACATGCCAAATTTCATCGAAATCGGAGAGTTCGACCTCGCGACCTTTCCTTGTCAGAAATTCCCGGACTTTTCCCGGTTTTGAAAATATTCCAGGGAAATGGGGGTCAAATGAAGAGCATAATTTTTTTTAAGATCGAATTATGACAATGTTAAATATTAAAATAAAAATGAAATTCGAAAAATAATTTCAACACTGTGAAAAAAAATACATTCAAAGCAAATACAAAACTTGTTTTTTGTTATAAACAGAAATTTTTATGTCCGTGCCAATGAATTAAAAATAAATATAAACACTTATTTAAAGTTTATGATCATTTACCTTGGTTATTCAAAAACAATGCATATTCCATCTATACTGTCTTTTTGTTTCTTACATCTTTATTATAATTATAGATAATAATTGTGTGGTTGTGTATTGACAATCGGAATGCAAATGTAAAGAGCTTTAGAGTAAATTAGTTTTTAGTTTTTGAAACTTTCAATGTTTGGCACTTCCATAACTTTTTTATATATATAATGGAGAGCAATATAAATATTAAAGATATACAAAAATAATAATTTTTATACTTTTCGGTTTTTTTTTCCAAGTCGGTTTCATTTTTTGTAATTTTTGCAAAATGTGAATTCTGGAGAAATTCCGAAGAATTTTCAAAATTCCCTGACTCTTCCCGGATTATTCCAGGCGGAAAGAAATTCCCTGAGTTTTCCCGGTTTTCCATAAGCGTAACAGCCATAAAAGCCGTCTTTACGTACGTTACGCTGTGGAAATTACTCAAACGTTTTTACGTACTTTTGTTAGAGATTTACGACGTTAATTTGCAATATTAGCGTCGTAAATCTCTTACGAAAGTACGTAAAAACGTTTGAGTAATTTCCACAGCGTAAGTCAACCAAAAAAAATGTTCTTTACATTCCAATGATGCCAGCTTTAACACTAGTGCCATTGTGCGTTTTTCTCATTTTCTATCTCGTTCTTTACTCACTAGGCGATCTTGAACATGTTTTTTTTCCCTACTCTTCGACTCTCGAAAACCCTCGTCGCATTTTTTGGAAAATCGTATTGAAAATTTGTCAAAGACTTTAAAGGGTCGAGATTTACCCCCAATCTCGTGAGTTTTTGCTCCCATTTTTTTTCTCGCGATTGTTCGCGTCACTGTAGTGAAGTTTTAGAAAATTAGTAACTCGAGAGCAAGGGGACTTGAAACAAATGATCACCAGAGGTTCAAAAAAATATGAATGTAGTATCAGTAGGGTGAGTCGAGGGAAAACTCGCACTTTACCTCTTCGTCTCCAAGATCGCCATCTCCTTGCTGATCGTTTTCATCTCGCCGTCCAGGAACTTCCTCAGAGGTTGAATGTAGCAGTTGGCCGCAGTGCCGATAAAGTCCCGCTCTATCTGGCCGAGCTTTTGCTGGCACTGGCCGACTTTGATCAATGCGCTGCCTGAAATGCCGAACGCGTAATGAGCAAAAACGAGCCTTTTGCGAGCGGACATTGGACAAGCTTTTCACTCGTCGTAAACAACAAAGATGAGAAGAAAAAAAAGCGTTACCATAGGGAATGCCAGGCCCGAATTCATTTCCAGCCTCGATCATGTCTATACCCACGTACTCCAAGTTGCTCAATCTGTTGGGCTTCTTCTTATCGATTTTCTCGTAGAAGAAGTCTTCGATTCTGTTGCCTGTTGGACCAAAAATAATTAAAGCCCTGAACTCTCGAGAGTTCCGCGTTTCAGCATCAGCGGAGAACAACGCGTGGACGTTTTAAGAGTCGAAAGGCTAACCAGGATTGGGAGTCAGGACGGCCTCCATGTTTTTGAGGATCTTTTCCGTCCACGTTTTCGTCGTGTTGGCCCTCTCGGCCAGGTGCTCGAAGTGAGCATCGAGTTCTGTCTTCTCCGACGTGCCGAGCGTCTCCTCCGTCAGCTGCGAGGCGTGCGGGACAAATAATTGAAAACTAATTTCGTGTGGAAAAAAAAGCGAAGATGGGAAACCTTTCAACATTTTTTATCGACCGACGATACCGACGAAGAAAAATGAGTCGCCCAAGCTGTAGTAATGATAATAATGAAAATTAAGACACGCGTGAGAAGAATGACGAATTCCTCGATCGTAAACAAAGGGAGCGGCGCAGGAAGAAGTGGGGTGGGGGAAGGAGGAGGCTCTACAGTCATCGGGATACGCCAGACCGCGTAATTTTTTTGGCTATGTAGAGATCCTGTCGAATTAGCCTAAAAAATCGTAATTCGCGGAGAATCGAGGATTCCAAAGAGGCCGAGAAAAATCGAAAACAAGCGCGATAATTTCGAAGGATTCCTCGACGTCTCGGCGAAACGTCAAAAGTGACAGCGTTATGTTGTGTACGTGTGACAGGCCAGATCTCGCGGAGTTTCTTTGGGAGAAATCCGTTAGATCGTGCCCCTTGGGCTGCTCACCTGAACGACACGGCTGAGTGCAGCTCCGGCATCTTTAACCAATTTCTTCACGTTAAAATCCATCTTCTTTTCGTGCAACGTCCTTGTTTACGCTTCACGACGAATCATTCGCGACACAAAAAGGGCTAAATATAATCGCGTAAGCGCGTCGCGGAATAAGTGGCGCAAGAGAAAAAAAAAAGTGCAACGTTTGCTCTCTCTCCGATCGATCACAACACTCTCTCGCGTTCTTGTCGTCCATGCGGGGAACGCACTCATCGGGCGTAGTTCCGCTTTTCGCCGCGGCGCTCTCGGCTTCGCGTTCGCGCGATTCGAATTTCCAACGATAAGGATGGAAACGTTGTTATCAACTTTTGATCGATTCGCTCGGATCGAATGAATTCGAAAAATCACCACGTAGTGTTCGAACGTGTCGGAGGATTTATCTCGATCTTGTTTGGTGGAAGAATTGAAACGTGGGAAAGTGAATCAATTTTTAGAGAAAAAGTGAGGGCAAGGTAGAATAAATGGAAAAATCTCTGCGCTCGATGATTTTGATGTCTCAGTCGTTTGTCGTGGTTGAAAAGCCAGTCGCGCTTTTCTTCGAGTAGGAATTCAATCGCGAATGATGACGTTTTGTGTGTTAAGTTTTAGGGTCAACTGCGCCGGATCGCGTTTAATGATTTCCTCACGAACGTTTGAATATATAGGCTGATCGTGGTATGAATGAAAGGGTACGTGGCCGAATGCCAGGTTGAAACATATGTAGTCGTAGATATATATAAGTATGTCGTTAACAATGCAAAAGTAGAATGAATGACGATGAAGATGATGACGAACACATATTGTCCTACCTGTCTGACCCTGTGCAGAGCAACTTCGGCACCCTTCACCAATTTCTTCATGTTGAAATCCATGCTTTTTCCGCGATTTATGCCTTTCCGGAAACTGAGCGAACGTTCAGCGACGTTCACCCGCACGGAAGTCCTCTACATCGATCTCGGTGATTGCTCGATTCGACGCAACGGGGCGCTACTCTGGGAAGCCGCGCATGAGCGTATTTGAAGGGGGGAGACTTTGGGCGAGGACAAAAATTGCTGATTTTCATGATTTTTTTTTAAAGAAAAGATTTCTTCGCCTTTTTTAGACTTAGGGTATGTTTTATTACTACTTTTGGCTGTTACATGGGATTTGTTTTTATTGATCTAACATGGCGGAGGTATGGCACGGTCCTCTAAGCGGGTTGCGGCGGATGTTGTCAGGGGGCGCGACCATAGCGTCGGCGGGATTAATCGGAAAAAGAAGCCAACAAAGATTTTTCTTTCATTAACACTCATACGCAGAATATAAACCAAGAAAAAGTGAGAAATGTCGAAAATCGATTCAACAGTAGGCTTTGTAAAAAAAGATTGAACTTTCCGAAAAAGGCTACATTTTGCAATAAAGAAATACTTTTTTTTTAACAGTTAGACTTATATTTTAGACAATAACGTTAGAAAGATTTGTAACAAATTTCATGGGAATCGGTTGATTAGGTTTTTAGATACGTCACGCCAGTTTTGAAAATGCAGCTTACAAGAAAAGGTGCGAAGTCGATCTCTCCGATTTCGATCAAATTTGGCATGCTTGTAGAATGGGTAAAAATAGGCGACACGTATTTTTTTATATCTGCGGAAGCCGATTTATAAGGGTTGAAACGTACCCTCGAAAATTAGGATGTTTTTTGTTTTTCGCCGATAAGGTTTTAACGGTACGAGATATGAAAAAAATTCAAATTGCAACAATGTTTATTTTTTCGTTTTCATTGGAGATGAGAACGATAACGTTATCGACGAAAAACGAAAAACACCCCGCTTTTCGAGGGTGCGTTTCATTCTACAAACATGCCAAATTTTATCGAAATCGGAGAGTTCGACCTCGCGACCGTTCCTGCTCAGAAATTTCCTGACTTTTCCAGGTTTTCCACCCAGGTTTTAAAAATATTCCATCGAGATGGGGGTCGAATGAAGAACATAATTTTTGTTAAATCGAATATCTGACAATGTTAAGTATTAAAATAAAAAAGAAATTCGAACAATAATTTAAACACTGTAAAGAAGAAAAAAATACATTAAAAGCACGAAAAACACCCCTATTTTTGAGGGTGCGTTTAACCCCGTAAAAATGGGGTCCGCAAATATAAAAAAAATACGTGTTGCCTATTTTTACCCATTCTACAAGCATGCCAAATTTCATCGAAATCGGAGAGATCGACCTCGCAAACTTTCCTTCTTAGAAGACCGTGCCATACCTCCGCCATTTTAAAAGAATAATAATTTTTTATTATTCCTTTTATATTATACGTGAAGAAATCTTTACTTTAAACAAAAAATCATGAAAATCAACAAATTTTTTCCTCGCCTGTTAATAGTATCAAAATAAAAAGTTATAAATTGAAAGTCAAATACGTTGAAAAATAATCCAAAAAATTGTTCGGTTCTACGATAAAAAATCGTCTAGTAAGATAATATAGAGTCGCAGAACATTTCGCATAAAAGTATATTCGAATTCGTTAGTGTGAAAAACTGCGAAAACGAATTTTGCAAAATACAGTTGCGCAAAGAATATGCAAATAAGAAAAATGTATACGAAAAATATAAAAGTCAATAGTCAAAAATAAGCAAAAGAATTATTTAAAAAATGTAAATTAATTATCAAAAACGTAATTATACGAAGAATATGGAAATTCATTTTGTGAAAACACAAATTACTGATTGAAAAAGGGGGAAAAAGGCGAAAAATACAAAAATGCAAATGGAATTTGTGAAAAATAAATATCGAAATAAAACAGGGAAAAAAGAATTCTAAAACTACGAGATAAAATTCCACCAGTTTGTCAGTTTCTATCGACCCGCTTTCAGCCCTTTTTTGCACAAGACGTGTCCATTCCAATTTTTCAAGCTACCATAAAGACTCCATGTCTAGACTCAAATGGACGCGATGATTTCGTTAATAGGAAAAAGGTATAATCCTCGGTGTGAATAGAGACGCGGCCGCGATTAAGCCCTTGACAATGAGCAAGTCTCCGCGGCAGGGGCTTGAATGACTTGACGACGTGAGCCACTCAGAGTCCAATGTCGCCACCACGTGACCTGGCAATATAATCGTGACTCACACGGACAAACAGTCAGAACAAATTTTTTCCCCGTCTACTAAACTTATTCTAATCCAACGACACAAATCATCCTCGTACTACGTTCTCGAAATGTGTGTGTGTGTTTTTTTTAATTCCCCTAAAATCGCACGCAACTTCCGGCCGGACTTTGAGTAGATCAATAAATGGCCGAATTCGCAAAATGACGAAAAAAAATAGGTAGTACTTATATAATTGAGAATCCAAAATATTAATAACTATTGAAACTTAAGGCCGTCGTCTAGGGTGAAGATAGAGAAACGCAGTCATTTTTTGAAATGTTTTTTTTTTTCGAAAACCATCAGACACGACATTTTAGGTCTGTGTGGTTTATCAAACAAGAAGTGAAGAACACATACGTTTTTACAAATTGAAAAATGTTAATTAGTGATAAAGTTACACGTATATTGAGGTTAAAATTTTCAGTCAAATATACAGTTAAAATTTTCGAAAAATCGATTTTTTTATTTAATTTTTTTCGTAATGTACATATATTTAAGTACACACACAGAAAATTTCTTGCCAATGCGGCGAATACTCTCGAAGTTACACGCACATTTGTAATGACGGGTCAGAGGGTTCAAAAGTGCTTTTGAAATTAAAAACGCGTTTTTTTCAAAACTGTGTTTTTAAAGTCGGTGAGCAAGATTTCTCGGATACGGCTGAACTGATCAGTCTCAAATTTTAACACAATCTTTTCAAGTATATTTTTTAGTAATTAATCGAAGGTTTTTTCTGACCGATAAATATTTTCAATTTTAAAAACAATTTAAGGCCTAAATTTTTGTCAAAAATCGATTATTTTTTGTTGGGAAGCTGCCATTTTGTCAAAGATTATTATTTTCCTTATTTATTCGATCAATTAAAAGATAATCCATTATATGAAGGAAATATTTTTGGTTTTTTCATTTAAGATGATCCAGTCTAGAAATATCGCGCTCACCGCAAGACGCCTTTTTTCAGAGGTGCTCCCGGAGATCAGCTATAGCAGCTTTCAAAATAATTATTTTTACAAATAAAAAATGTGGAAATAGAGTTAAGAGTTACCATAATATGTGTACAAATTTTACGTTAAGGGGCTACACCAGTGTGAACGCTGAAAATTTGGGTGATTTTCGGGAATTTTTTTGGAAGAAAAGTACTCAATTAAATGTTTGGGAAAATTAAGAATATATTTGGCTATATTTGACCTATATTACATAATTTTTTCATAGAAAAATATTGGGATCCAAGCGACTTGTGCGCTGCCTTCGGAGGCGCCAAAAAAAGTTCCTCCACTGCTGACATGATTCCGACCGATTGAGTAGCTGAAACCAAAAAAGGAAAAAATGTCGTTAAACTGAAAGGTATTGCCTGTACAATGACGTAGGATTTTCGCAAAATATCAAAATATCACAAAATGGCGTAGTTATGAAAAAAAATCTGTTTTCTTGCCTATAAAATGGTCGTTTTATAGGCCGTAAATATGGTCGTTTTAATGGTCAAGTAAATATATTCAAGAGTACTCAGTTCAAATTTCAAGTCAATCGGATAATTGCTCTTTGAGTTACAATGTCAGCAAATTTGAAAAATCTCATTTCATATTCTTGAAAGTATAAAAATCTTGGAAGTATGAAAATCTCATTTCATATTCTTGAAAGTATAAAAATCATGGAAGTATGAAAATCTCATTTCATATTCTTGAAAGTATAAACTGTCGAAAAAGGCGAAAAAAAAAGATTTCTCAAAAGTGTCACGCTGGTATAGTCCCTTAATAGATTTAAAGGTCTTCTCAACAAAAAATCTTGAAACATCGATCTTTTTGGGCCCCTGACTGTATATAACCCCTTAATATGGCTAGAAAAAATGGAGGCCGTCGTTTTTTCAGCATGATATCTCCGCTTCCAGTGGCCTGAAACAAAAAACCATTACAATCTGTACGCACGTTGCTATTGCGGTTACTGAAATGGAAGGTAAAAAAATGAAAGAATGGTCACGGTATAACCAAACATAACGATTTTTCATGCAATAATTATGAATTATGATGAAAAGTAATAGCAATCGTAAAAATTAGAATAGCAATCGAAAAAAAGTAGAAAACTAAGACTTATTCAATTCAATACCTACTGAAAGTAGAGTTTAGAGACTGTTTGCTGGATTGAAGCATGACGAAAAATCAGTTGACTATTTGTTAAGGCATTGCAAAAGTTTGATATTAATGATAACATGAACGTTCGATTAAAGCTTGATATTTCAAGCGTGTTACGTGGTTATCAACAATTATTTAAATTTTATTTTTTTAAACCATGATTGTGAACAAAATGATTTTTTGTCAGGCCGGCCAGCCCCAGAAAAAATGCTGGCTATGCCAATGGTCGTGAAAAATGCTATATAGTACCTCCATACTATTTTATAGTAACTATAGTATTGTATTATAATATTATAATTATACTATATACTATTACTATTAAATAAAATAAAATAAATAAATATACTATTATAATATTCACGTATAGTATTCTATTATAATATTCTACCTCTATACTATTTTATAGTAACTATAGTATTGTATTATAATATTATAATTATACTATATACTATTACTATTAAATAAAATAAAATAAATAAATATACTATTATAATATTCACTTATAGTATTCTATTATAATATTCTACACAATATACATAGTGTGCTACACATGGTATTTTATAAACTACTCAACATATCACCCATTTATCCCGAGCATTTTTCGCTCACGCGACTTGCATAGCAAACGAAAGAATCTCGAACGTGAGAAACGTCACGTTTTGCATGGAAAAACGAATTCCCGTAGCATGCGATTGTAAAGTTTTCGCTCATCTGGTTGCGCATCGTATCGCGTCACTATCCCACGTACTAATCACAAATGTAATCACAAACGATGTGACACGACCTCGGTATCGATCACTTCGTTGTGTATATTTACATGAATACCATAACCAGAGTATCGTTACGTGTCAGAGTTTCGAGTCAACAACACATAGCTTCCAGTAAATCGGTTAATAGTTTAGTCTCTCCCAGTCCATTAACCGGGCCGCTCATGACTCAATCCCCAAAGTTCCAACACTCATTTTCGTCTCCCTCTCCCCTCTCCGCGCTATCCCTTCCCACTCTCGCGAGATCTCTTCGAGCTCGGATTTTCGCGATAATTTATTAGCAACGTTTCTCCCCGTTCCTCGCTCAGTCGGCGTCGAACCATCGAGCTCTCAAATATTCCGGAAAGCGGAGAAAAAGAAACGCCTCGGGGTGAAGAAAAAAAAAAGTTACGTGAATGTTCGAGGAATTCAGTGGCGGTGGACGAGAAAATTCGTTGCCTCGATTTGTAAAGTTCGCGAGCGAGGATGTTGAAATATTTGCAGAAATTGGTGAGTAACGAAGAAGCAAGACACAACCTGGAAAAAAAAGTTACATTTTCAAAAATTGCAATTAAATTTGAAAAAAAAGCAATTAGATTTGAAAAAGAGCAATTAAATTTGAAAAATAGCAATTCAATTTGAAAACATAGCAAATAATTTTTTTAAGCTGCAATTAAGTTGAAAAAAATTACCAGTTTCAAAAAATAACAATTGAATTTTCCAAAATTGTAGTTATTTTTTTAGGCAATTCAGTTTTAAAAATTCAATTAGTTAAAAAAATTCAATTAATTTTAAAAAATAGCAAATAATAAACAAAATTGTGAATAATTTTTTGAAGTTGCAATAAAGTTGCAATTAAGCACTGGTAATTGAAATTACCAGTTTCAAAAAATACCAATTGAGTTTTCAAAAATTGTAGTTATTTTTTTAATGCAATTAATTTGAAGAAAAAATCAATTATAATATTTTGATACTATAATATTAATTCTAAAAAATCCAAACTAATTTTCAAAAATTCAAATAAATGTTCAAAAATTCCATTAATTTCCAAAAATTCACCGAATTTTCAAAAATTCAATCAATTTTCAAAAATTGCAATCAAATCGTAACAAGCCGCGACGAATTTCGCGAATAATTTTTCACCGACAAATTTCCAGTTGCACGGTGTGATGGGTCAGGAGTGCGTTAGCGGAAGTGCGCGGATCGACAGTAGCCCCGAGGAATCACGCGTAGATCACGCGCGCGATTTTCCGATGCCCCTCAAAGAGAATAACGCATCAGCGGTTGTTAACGAGCCAGGCACGAAAAATAGCGTCGAAGAGATCGACGAGAGTCGGGGGCTTCGCGATTGCGCCGAACGGATCTGCGAGCAGGAGTGCAAGAAGAAGGGCGCTTCCCTCTTGGAGAACAGGAAGCGCAAGAGGGCGATCAACGAAAAGAGTCGTCCCGCGGATAACGAAGCGTGTCGTTGTGAAAATTGCGTGATCATCTCGGCGTTGAGCGAGTGCGTCGTTTGCCTCGAGCCACTGCAGACACGTGGCGTCAAAACCTGTCCCGTTTGCTCGAACATCGTTTGCTTCGGGTGCTCGGAAAAATTGCGACACTGTCCGTTGTGCAGAAGCGCAGAGCCGATGGAAAAAAATGGGGCGATCGAGAGGCTGCTCGGTGGACTCTACTTGCCCTGCAAGAATTTCAGGTAAAGTTACGATAATTATTTTTTTTCAAGTGCGAAGAACTAGTCTGGAAGATATATTTTCTGTTATTTTTTGTAAGAAGTGGAAAAATGTCAACGGAAAATTGCAGGGCAAATATGATCGGTGGAAAATGAAGGAAAAAAGCACGTCAATGATATTCGACAATAATAATAAGAATTGTGTGGTGGAAAGTAACGTAAGGGCGTATAAAGGAACATTAGAGGAATTTAATCTGCCAATTAATCAAATAATTAATAAATAATATCGAACAATTAATATTATTTAATAATAAAAATTTCAATTAAAAATATAATATAATAACGATTCATTAATGAAATAATTAATGAATAATATCAAATTGTTTTCTGTTGTTTAATAATAATAATATCAAACAAAAAATAATATAATAATAATGATTAATTAATAAATAATAAATTAAGTATGGCGACGAGCAATGAAATCTATTATCAATTAATAATAAGTTAATTAATAAAATAATCAATGAACAAATAATAATAATAATAATAATAATAATAATGATAAACTAATAAATAATAAGTTAATTAACAAAATGACTAAACTGTCAATTAATATAATATTTAAGCCGTTAATTAAGGCCTTATGCCACTCTAGAGCCCGAAAAAATAGACTTTTTGGGGATTTTTTTTCAGAAAAACTACCAAATAAATCGAGATTACAAAAAAGGGTGTTTATCATACATATCAGTGACTGTATACAATAATTTTTTTGAAGCGATTAATTTCAAAATGGCGGCTGTGTAGCGTTTTTCTCAAAACTGCATTTTTTAAGTCGGCGGAAAACATAACTCAGACAACTCAGACACAATTATCTGACGATTTTTACGCAAATTTTTGGAAAGAGAAAAATTTGCCTAAAAAGTCGTCAGATAATTGTTAATAACAAATGAACTATGCAATATTTTTAAAAAATCCTACGTACTCCCATAGACAATGTATTTTTCAAGATATATTCAACATTTCAAGTGAATCGGTTGAAAATTGTCTGAGTTATGTTTTCGGCCAACTTGAAAAATGCAGTTTTGAGATGAACGTTGCACAGCCGCCATTTCGAAATTAATCGCTTCAAAAAAATATTGTATACAGTCAGTGATATGTATGATAAACACCCTTTTTGTAATCGAGATTTATTTTGTAGCTTTTCTGAAAAAAAAATCCCCAAAAAGCCTATTTTTTCGGCCTGCAGAGTGGCTTTCAATAAAATAATGAAGCTGTTAATTAATAAAATAATTAAAATATTACTTTTTTTTTCGTGAAGAAACGGCTGTCGAAAGATGTTGAATTCCGAGACGAGGTCGCGGCACGAGGCTCGCTGCGATCACATCACCTGCCCGGTTTCGGACGCCTGCTGTTGGAACGGTTCTCCATCGTCGATCCTCAGCCATTTGAAGAAAGCTCACGGCCTCAAGCCCCTCGCGGATCACGGCTTGGCAGTTGAAATATCAAAGTTGCGAGAAAAAACGATGACCAGCCGGGGAGAATACACGGTAAATATATTATTATCGAACACCAAAAAAAGCACAATAAACATACGACTAAGCACCTACGACAAAGCACGATAAACCTACGATTTAAGTTTCCCTTTGATTTCTTTATCAATTTAACATTCTAGCGCTTTACAGTCACTTCGCTATTTTCCAGACATCTACCACTTATACATGTTTTTCTTTTTTTTCACATTCAAGTATGGGTTCCAAAGTTTGATATTCTACTCCACAATACCAACATGGAGTATCTTCGTATCCATTGTCTCCCCTTTCTCTATATTTCCGATTCTTGAGGATTCTTACGAACCCGAACGTTTAATATTTAACCGATTGTCGTCTATAATGAAGTAAGAATACATTCGAGTATATTGGTAAAATTCCAAGCCGAGTTATCGAACTTTTGACGAAAAATTACGGCTCTAAAAATCGTCTCACTTATAAGATTAATCACTTATAAGATCAATCACTTATAAGAGAATACTAAGCGACATGTATTTTTTTTCATCGGCGAAAAAACGGTTTTGAGGGGTGAAAGCGGCCCTCGAATAGGGGCGATTCACCCCTTAATTATTTTTTTGCGATAAGTGACATGTAGGGTCGGCGCGATTAATCTGCGAGAAACCAACGAAGATTTTTCTTTCTTTAACCCTCATACGTAGGATATGAATCAAGAAAAAGTGAAAAAGTGTTGAAAATCGATGAAATGGTAGGCTTTGAAACAAAAAGATTGACTTTTCCGAAAAAATGGCTACCTTTACCGTAAGAAAAAGACGTTTCTTTTATTTTCAAAAACTTTCAGGGTCATGTTTTAGACAATAAAGTTAAAAGATTTATACAAAATTTCATCAAAATCGTTCGATTAGTTTTTTAGCTTACGTCACGCCAGTTTTGAAAATGCAGTTTATAAGACCGTGTCGTAGTCCTACCATTTTGGAAGATTGAGAAAAAAAATACCATGTAACAGCAGTGGCAATAGTGAAAGTAGCAGCAAACGTAGTAATAAAACTAGTAAAAGTAATTTCACTAGTTTTATAAAACTAGTAATAAAGCTAGTGAAAGTAATTTTACTAGTTTCATTACTGCTTTTTTTATTTATTTTTTATATATATTTTATATTTATTTTTCGCTAGTTTTACTAGTTAAGGCGTTACCCCCACTTGTAGCGCAAAAAAAGGCCTTTTTCATGAATTTTTTTAAAGAAAACTACAAAACTTTTTTAATCGATCAATATACCATCTTAAAGAACACATCTTGAAGAACTTTCAGTAATTTTTTTATTGAAAAATATTACATTGTTTAGTGGCAAATGGCCGTCAATGAAATAATGTTTTTATATACACGGTTTGCGGTGACCAACATTGCGGCGAAGTGGATCATCTGAAAAAAAAATGCGGATGGATTTAGTCAAATATAAGTATAAACTAGTCTTTAATCGAAGGATTTTAAAAAATATTCATTTTTCACAAAATGGCGGACAGTCGAAGTTAATGGTTCGATGTTAACGAAAAAAAACGGCCGTTGTTTGGCTATAAAACGGCCATTTTTTTCGAAAAAAAAAATCGAACGAATAAAGACTACATTTTTATGTATGAAATAAGCCTGCAAAATTTCAAGAAGATCGGTTCATTAGTGTTCGAGTAATCTTGGTCACCGACTTCAGAAATGCCATTTTGAGAAAAACGCGTTTAAAGTTTCTCTTTCAACGCTCTTTCAACGCGGATTCTTCTCTTTCAACGCTCATATCTCAGTCAATTTTGTTCGGATCGACTTGAAATTTTCAAGACATATTCTCAGATACTTGTACTTCAAAAAAATGCAATAAAAAAATCGATTTTTTCAAAATCGCAAGTGGGGGTAACCCCTTAATAAAACTAGTAAAAAAAGAAGTAAAAGTGATGATAAAAGTAGTAGTAAAACATACCCTAAGACCCAAAAATGAAAATCTTTCTTCTTAAAAAAAATCAGTAAATTTGTTCCTCACCTACGTGACACGTGGCGTTGACGGCATTAATCTGCAAGAAACCAACAAAGATTGTCCTTTCTTTTACACTCATGCGCAGGATATGAACCAAGAAAAAGTCATAAATGTTGAAAAACGATGAAATGGTAGGCTTTGAAACGAAAAGATTGAATTTTCTGTAAAATAAATGGCTACATTTTGCAATAAAATAATACTTAAAAAAACATTCCAAAAACATTTAGGGTCACGTTCTAGACAGTAAAGTTTAAGAGATTTAGACCAAATTTCATCAAAATAGTTTGATGAAATTATCTATTAGCTTTTTTAGACATACGTCACGCCAATTTTGAAAATGCAGTTTATAAGACCGTGTCCCTGCCCTGCCATGTTTAAAGTTAAAAAAATAAAACACCATGTAACAGCAGTAGTAATAGTAAAAGTAGTAATAAAACTAGTAAAAGTAATTTTACTACTTTTATTAGTACTTTTTTATATATAAAATGCTTATATTTTTTTTTACTAGTTTTACTAGCTAATAAACCTAGTAAAACTGGTAAAAACTAGTAAAAGTAGTAATAAAACATACCCTGAGTCTCAAAAATGGAAATCTTTCCTAAAAAAGATCATGAAAATCAGCAATGTTTTTTCTCACCTAAAGGTATCCCCCTTAAGGGCCACTGTAATTTACCAATGATTCAGAAGGGCCCTCCTTATACCCCCACAAAATACGGCCCTGCGCGAAAGAAATACTTAAACTCTTCTCCCAAACTATTTCTACACTAGCCACGCGCACGATAAAAGTATGTCTCTATCGTACGAATTTGCATTTTTTTCCCCAGATTTACCTCTCGTGTTACGGCCAACTGTTCGCCGTTAAGGTCACACTTCGTCGAAGAAAATTGATACTGTCCTTCTCGCAGATGGGCTACGTGACTCGTATAGCTCGAAAGCTCGTCGATAAGAAATACGCCGTTTGGATAAAGATACGAGTGGCCGGTAAGCAATATCGCGAAGTTTTGTCCTTCGGCCAATTTGATCGGCAGACCGGACGGGTCGAGATCAATTGCGTGACTTTGCGTCCTCCCACTGAGAACGACCACGACGACAAAGACACGAGCTACGACGAAGATGTCAGAATTGAAATTTCTATAAAAGAAATTTAAGTCAATATTCGTTAAACGCGCACGAATAATAATACGTACGCCACTCGTTGTGTATTCGTTTTTGTATACAATCGTTACTTCGTGTAAGTGGTGCTTCGTGTCAAAGCTATTTTGTCGAAAAACAAAACAAAAAACTTATGGAACGCTCGGCAGCATTCCTGACGAAACAAACAAAGCAAGAAAGTATTATAGTAAAATGACGATCGGTCTTGCGAAGCCTGTTATGTACATTTTTACGTGTGTGTCTCGTGTGTATACGTATATACGTATTCACTTGTGATCGACGATGAGCTCGTCATTTACCCATTTTTTTCACTCATTCTCATCGCCAATAAAATGCGCGATATGTTAATTTAAGTTTTATTTAACGCGAAAAGGAATACGAGAAGCGTCACGCGAATGTAAATAATAGGATTGAAAAAAAAAACAAAACGATTTTGTTATTGTACAATTGTAGTGATGAGTATAGAATATCGAGAGATGAGAGCCGAAAAAAACGGAATGGATTACGACTCCGTTGTTGCGATTTCCTATCGTTTTCTGGATCGAGGAATCTCACCGGACGGGGATATGGAATAAAATTGTAAATAAAATTGAGTGAGGGCACGTGGTCTTTTTTAATTCATTTCTTTACGTAGCATTCGTAATACTAATATTACGTAGGAATTAACCGTATTGGAACGTGGATTTTCGTTTATTTTTCGCACACACACACGCGCGCATACAAAATCGTGTATTCTCATTCTCATCCGTGGTCTGTGTACTGATAAATGCTCGATCACAATTATACTTGAGTTTTATCGAAACGAAAGATAAAATATGTTAAAAATGTAGGTAAAAAATGTTCAAAATAGGTGCCATTGTGCGATGTATATCTGTCTTTCTCGCTTTGGGATTCGTTTTTTGAGGACTTTATCGATTGGGGCTAACACGACGATTTTTTGTGGATCGCGACCACACGACACGACGGATCTATATGGTCTTGCTTAATTCATTTTATTTTACGTGGTGGTACTCTATTGACGTCTAGCTGTTAAACAATTAATTACTATCCTCCTAATGGATGCTATTATTTTTGTATGGTAATGGTTCAATAGTTATTATTGTACGTTTGTGTGAAGCAGAGGCCGATTATCGTCGATATTACTCTCACGCTCTCTTCTTCGTTTTTTTCCACTATTTCGTTACTTCGATTAAAAAAAAACACGACAAGAACTCATCCATCTTTTTTTCAACACCTTTTTTTTCGTTCCATCGTCCGACAGATCGCGCGAACGATCCTAATAATTCCCTAGATAGAAAAATATGAATCGTGTGTTGTTCGCGCGCAACGCGCCGCGCATAGGGGTCCTAACAAACGTTCGAATAATTAAATCGTTATTTACACTTAGGGGACTAGCATTCCGCACTTTTCGGAGTCTCCGATATGACGCGAAAAAAAGAACATACCCAAAGGAGTAATTCACTTTGTTTTACCAAGTACGTCATATTGAAAATGCACGAACGCATTCCGTAATCCGGAATCGTTTACCGGAAAAATGTTCGTTCCATTGAACGCACGTCGAGAAACAAAAAAGTCGCGTGTCAAAATGGCCGCCCATAGGGTCCAGCCAAAATGGCTGCGCATCGGAAACAATCAACATGGCTGCCCGTTGCGTTCAGCCAAAATGGCCGACTATTGCATGAAACCAAAATGACTGCCCGTCGCGTCAAGACAAAATGGCTGCCTATTCCGTAATATTGCGGGTCGCTTGGCAAAGCCAGTTCTCGTCACAGCACCGAGACACCGATAAAAAAAGAAGGCGTTGACGATAACTTGGCTATGTCGAGAGTCACGGCAAACAGGAGATTAGCAAAGTACCAACAAAGAGACGACATCACGTGGGTCACAACGGTGCGGCCATTTTGAGCGAGCGATCCGACTAGAGTAACGTGCACGTATTTCACCGCTCCTTCTCCCCGCCTCTCGTTCTCTAATCCGACACGCGTATCCGTAGCTTAAAGAAATTGGACGACTCTTCTTTGATGCGTAAGAAATTCGGCTAAATGAAAAATTAATGGGATATACTCGCACGGGGTGGGTCGTGTGTTATATCGCCAGTTATTTCTTGTTCGAGAGCCACTGGCCGACCATTAGACGTCATTGGGACTTCATGGAGACGAGCTTTCGCGAACGGGCTCTGGTCTCGGTCCGTATGTTCGTGTACTCGAACCACAGAACGTTCGGTATCAGCGTTGTATCGCGCAGCAGCAAATATTCCGAGATTCGCCTTTAGGGAGAAAACAGAAGTAAGTTGATTTTGTTTTCGTTATAATCTCCCATGGCAAGCGATATTTACGGTAGGGCCACAACCAGATATTTACCACGAAACGATGATCGGAAAAAACGGAGTGAATATTAGATGTACAGCGAAGAACCACCCGACGCCGAGTGTCGACCCAATCATCATTCCCCACAGCACCTGGGCCAGTGTGTGATACTGAAGATATATGCGGCTGTAGGAAACGAGAATTGCAACAGCCACGCAGCCGCCCATTATACTCGAACGCCAAAATCTCTCGGACACGCTGCTGTTGTTGTTCTGGTGGAGTCTGCAATTCGTGATATTTTACAGTGGACGCGAATATAGTGATCGCGAGTGCCACACTATGTGACAGATGGCGTATTGCGCACCGAATTAGCAGATATAACAGAGATCTGGAAAGACTTCGGCACTTTCGGTGGTATAGGGTGAAACTCTTATTGAATGATTCTGTTTGTGTCTTCAAACCGCATGGAACGTTGCGAATCGCGGGCGCTTCAAGGCGCGTACCGAATTGTGGAGTAGAAGAAATTACCCTAACCTCTTCGCTTCTCTTTATCTTCATATAAACCCCCATTTGTCTATTGTGTGTTTTCTAATCGTATGAGGCGCTTCTACTAAACACGTCTTTCACTCGTAATTCTACTTCCACCTTCCTTCGCGATTTGACTCCACTTACATCGACTAACAGAGGGGAGAAGGGCAACTGCAGGAAACCCATCGCCGATGCAATCGGACCCTACCCTAAAATCCCGGTCGATGCGAGTAAACTCTATGTCGCCCCATCAGAGGGCTCCCCTCCATCAGCTGCCATTCGATGTGTCATACCCTCTCGGTAAGGTACCCACCACCGGAATTAGAACCGTGTGGTGAGAAACACGCCACACGCAATTCGAAACACTGCTCACGTACTCACAGTGAGTTTTTCGAGATTGAGTTTATGAAGTTCGGACTATCGGTACGCTACCGCAGTAGAAACACTTGAAAAAAAACTCAATCTTTTTATCCGCTTCAGACGGGTCTTGAACCCGCGACCTGCTGAACGTGAGTCCGAGCCTCAAACCACTACGCTACCGCACCTACTCTGTTCCCATGACCTATTCTCTATCTACTGTTGCCCGCGAAAAAAATCGATTGACAAATTTTTAAAAATCTTCATTTCGCGTTGATCGTTCTCGACGACTTCGCGTAGCGACACGAGCGACCAGCGCCGGAACTACTGGAATCGTTTGAGGTTGTTATTGGGCCAGGTAAAAATGCTACCACCGAGCTGAATTTTTCTCTCTAAGCATATAACCCTTTGCTAATCATCCTGTGCAGTTCGAGTACAATCCACAGCACCGTAAAAAAAACCAATAGTGGATTTTGTGCCAAACAAAATAATTTTTTAGAATATTCTAAAATTATAAAAGCTTTTGATTTCTTTTAAATTATAAACAGCTTCAGTACACACACTTTCTTTCCAGTGAAAGAATTTTTTACGGGGACCGATATTCATTGTTGACAGCGCCTCGGGCCGATTTTGAGGCTATGAACGGGCGCACGTGTCTCTAACTTCGCGACACTATTCGTCTCGCGTTAATCAGGCGAACCAAAATAAAAGAAAATAATTATACAAAGTAACGAAAACATTTCACGTAATCATCGATTGGTCAAAAACGGGTATTTTCATGAATAGGTGTAGTAAAATAGTTCGAAAACGCACGTTAAACGTGACCATTATTTTGTAACTAACAGTTGGTACTCTCCTCGTTTTGTTTTGTTTGTTAATATTATGTGTAAGTCAACAATTTTTGTTTTGTTTGTTTATGTTATTGGGTGTACAACTTAATTCGGTTCGTTTTTTTGCTCAAAATACGCCCTTATTTGAATGATAAAATGAATTAATGCATTAATCAAAACATTGTCCATCGCTAGTCACTACTTTTCCCCATCTTTCTGGTAATTTATGAATTCCGTCGCGGAAGAAGCGTTCATCTTTTGAAGCCAGAGAATGAATCGAGCCAATTTGTGATACCCTGTTGTGACGTGAAGCGTATTCCGGTCAAAGCTTTCTGCATCGATCGAAACAAATAGTAGTCGGAAGTGGCAAGGTCTGGGCTATAAGGCGGGTGAGCCAGAATTTCCCACCCGCTATTTTCCAAATAGTTTTTAACCGCAATAGCAACGTGAGGCCGAGCGTTGTCATGTTGAAAGATTATGGACTCGTGTCTGGTCGCATATTCTGGACGTTTTTCGGCTATAGCTCGCTTTAAACGGATCAATTGTTGCCTGTAGAAGTCTCCCGTGATGGTGCCACAAGCATTCGGTGGGCTTCAGCTGCACTTTTCTTCCAATTGAAGCAGAAAATCAACACTTCCCGCAAATGGTGCTTATTTGGGACGAAATTCGACATTTTCACCGCAGTAAAAATTAGACTTGATGCGCAAAACTCAAAGGTCTGCAAACGATATTTGGTTAAGAGATGTTGATACTTCACGATACAGCAAAAATCAGCTGTTGCCGTCAACCATTTATAGCACCTAGAGCCATCTTTTGAAAACGGACCGAACTGAGTTGTACACCTAATATATACACTTAAACATAACCTCCGCCGGCTAGACTCCATAACAACCTTAAGGTTGTTGCCTAAAATATTGGAGTGAATAGATATTAATGAAAATTTTACTACTGTATATTTTCTGAATATATAGGAAAAAGGAGAACGGAGATTTCCGCACTCGTTTATTGACTATTAAATTTTAAAGTTCACGTCCATCTCCGCTTGATCGCATCGGTTGTATGGAGCAACGTCGTTACCATTTCAGTTTCTCGCGTATAGCTTCCACACATGTGAAGGAAGTGACCCAAAAAAGAGATATTGTGTGCAGGATAGTGTACAAAAAAATATTAACGAAAAAAAAAACGACGGGTATATCAATGTAATTAAAGAAAATGTATGAAAAAATGCGACCAGTGTACGAAAAAGTGAGGCTTGTTGAGACGTATGTATTGAAATATGGCATCGTCGGCACTATGGGAATAGCAGAACCACTCGAAAACCTAGCGCGCCAATTCCAAATACGTTAAAGTCAAACACGACTGAGGGGAACTTATTTATATATTTATATTATGTATTCCCTTTTTTCTAACTTCGGTGAGCATAGTACGATGCTTGGGGGCACGAGAACTGACAAATCGTCTTTTCCATCGGAAACCTTGCGTCGTACTAATATTTTTTTCTAAATCATTTGTTGCCTCCTTTTGCTTTGACATAACCTCTGAAAACGCCGACCGGCCTCGAATTACGACAGAAGCGTGCGCTGTTGCCAAAACCCGTGTCTGTTTTAATAGGATTTTTCAACATCAACATTTAAGGGGTTTTCTTACTTTCGACGCTAAAAAGGCTATTTTCATGAATTTTTTGATAGGTTTGTATTATAGATATTGATATAAAAGTTTTTACACTTAATAAATACACTTTTTTTAAATGTATTTATTGAAGTCACTATTTATAGACGAAAACGGTAGGTAAAAAAATGTCCTAAAAAGCATGTAGGTCTGCGCTGTTGATGAAATCTCGGAGATGGATCATCCGAAACAAAAAAATCTAACCGTTTTAGATTCAGTATGCTAATGGCTATAGCGCATATCATACGATTTTTGATATATGCAAAAATAACAAAATGGCGGACATTTTTCGAAAAAAAACGTGTTCTTTTCACCGTTTTGGCAAAAAAAAACTAGTGAATATCAAAATTTAAAAAAATCCTTGATATGCGCTATCGCTATAGTTGCGAAGAATATGTGGTTAAAATTTTATCAAGATCGGTTCAGTAGTTTCGAAAATTTTATCAACAAGCCGTCGAAAAACGTTGTTTCGAGAAAAAACGCGTTTAAAGATTGTTTGGGTTACATAAATATATTCAAAAAAAAAATGTTGATCTATTTCGAAAGTGTAACAACTTTTATATCAATATCTATAATATAAACCTATAAAAAATAGCCTTTTTAGCGTCTAAAGTGAGAAGACCCCTTATTTTTCTAATAATCCTTACTCCTTCATATTACTATATATGTAAATAATAATCACGATTGTCTACCGTACATTTGAAAATTTTCGCGATATTCAGTCGTACACGTCATTAAGGGGCTATAACCATGTGACACTTTCAAAAAGTCGTTTTTTTGCCTTTTTCGACAGTCTATACTTTCAAAAATATTCTGTAAAAATTTCAAGGGCGTATCTCTAATCATTTTATCTTGCAAAAATCGATAGTTAAAACTTTAAACGCGTTTTTCTCGAAATGAGATTTTTCAAATTTGCTGACATTGTAACTCAAAGAGCAATAATCCGATTGACTTTGAATTCGAACTGAGTACTCTTGAATATATTTACTCTACAATGAGGTAGGATATGTCTGATTGGATGAAAATTGACGATTTGGCATTGAAAAAAATGACCATTTTATAGGCAAGAAAACAGATTTTATTTCATAACTACGCTTATTTGATATTTTTCGAAAATCCTACGTTATTGTACAGGAAATACCTTCCAGTTTAACGACATTTTTTCCTTTTTCGGTTTCAGCTACTCAATCGGCCGGAATCATATCAGCAGTGGTGGAGCTTTTTGTTTTGGCGCCTCGGAAGACAGCGCATAAGTAGCTTGGATCTCAATATTTTTCCATGAAAAAATTATGTAATATAGGTCAAATATAGCCAAATATATTCTCAATTCTCCGAAACATTAAATTGAGTACTTTTCTTCCAAAAAATTCCCGAAAATCCCCTAAATTTTCAGCGTTCACACTGGTATGACCCCTTAGTATTTTGCTACGATAAGTTGGCACTGATGACGTCACACAATGTATAAGTATAGACACTTCGTTTCTCCCTCCACCCTTCGGAAATCATTTAGCAACAACCTTGAGAGCTTCACCCTCACGATGAGAGTTTCGAGACCCGTGTATGCAATGAACATGGAGTATCTTAAATTGTTTACCTAATGCATACAAAGAGTGTCGTGTACGCAGCAAAGAACCACATGAACTGGGAATGAGCCGAGGGCATCCCGTATTCCATGTATACAACCTCACGCCTCATCGGTCTCGATTGCTTTATGGTGTACTTGAGGAAGAGACCGATCACGTCGTTTATCACCATACCGAGGAAGAATACAATCTGCGATTAAAAAACACGCTCGCATTAATGGCTCGTCGGTTTTTTTCCTTTGCCGTTTCGTTCATTTTTTTTATTCTCACCGTGTGCAAGTCTCGTCTGAAGAGCACGAGGGTTGCGAAACCGGCGATGACAGCGAACGGCAGCAGGCTCACTAGCGCCAGGAAGAGACCGAATCTGTCGCCTGCGATCACGTGTCATCGAAAAAATATTAATAACCTGTTGTAATTCGTTAGTTATCGACATTAGAGGGCGCGCCGTCGGTAAAAATTCGACGGCCGTTTTCTCCCAAGCAAATTTCCGGGGAAATGAAAAGACAGTCGTTAGTTTTTCAACAGAGCAGAAAGCGTCTCTCTTCTTTTCACCGAAAAATCAACCGTCTCGGAGAACACGGGGAATCTGCAAATCAGCTGTCCCGCGCTCATTGCCGCTCGGTCGGTAATCCGGATTACCGACCGAGGGGCCCACGAGTGCGAGAGAGAAACAGCTGTCAATTCGTCACCACGTTTTATCTCCCGCAGCACTATTTTTCCTCGAAAACGTGACTAACGCTCGTTCCGTCAGGCAAGCCGCATTTTTTCCCCATTTTTCGCACGAGACCGGAAGCAAAGTGGAGAATTTTTTTTACCGACCGCGCGCGCGCGACTTCAACTTTTCCGTTCTCGCGATCTTCAATTGTTTCACGTTCGAATCAGTTTTTATTTTGATTTTATTCGTTTTTCGTTTTTTGTCTTGTTTTGGAAGACGAGACTGTAGGCATTCGATGTTGGGCTCGTCGATCGGCGGGGGTACGATGGCCGGCGTACAAGCGGAGGGGTTTTTTTGTTTACCTTGAGGATATTCCACGAGAGTCAGTGACAACGGTACCCATTTCAATTCGTCCGTTTCATGAACGAAATGGGAATTCACGTCGTGATAGGACTCGTCCTCGGGCGACGACGCCATATTGCGCGATTACGCTCGTACTGTGATCCGTGGCATGTGTCGCGCGTCGTGCTGCGTCCCACAGGCTCTTCGCAACACTGCCACGCTAGAACTTTGCTGGCGAGATAATATGACACGTATGTAAATGTACACATGTATATACGCGACGCCTGACACAATGACGCAACTACGAGGGGGCGCGCGCGGCGTGTTTATCGGCGCAAAACGACCGCACGGACTAGCGTGTGGACCGATACTGGCGCGGCGACCCCGCTGCGATCTGCGATAGCGTTCTAATCGTTACTCGCACGCGCTCCCCGCGAGTCGCGCGGCGCTCTGCGCTCCGTATTGTAAACGGAGTTTTACCTCCGTCACGAATGCAATTCGCACTTTGCGTCAATCACACATGCTTTTGGGGGACGGAATACATTTGTTGTTCTTGAACGATGGGGGCAGGGCAATTTTGAGGAATTGGAGCGTCAACATAACCCTAAAAGTTACGAACAGTTCGAGGAAATCGCATAATTTTTAATTCAAAAGATCCGGCGTTATTTTCCAAGTTTTTGAGTACTTCGCGTACACGATTGCGAAGGACGTGGTTGGGAACTTGGCGGGAAATAAAAAAACGTTAATGAAGCGGAAATGGATATTATTGTTTTTAATCGGTGGTAATCTTAAATGTGTCTACAATCACGAAAGCGGACGCCTCGTTCCGGCTATGAAGATCGAGTCCCAGCGGGGCAAAGCAGATTGTTGAAGCAAGTAAAGATGAAGAAGTCGAACGTGGGCTTGCATTCAAACGTAAGATGTAAGTGTGTGGTCGCGTTTGCTTGTGTGCACTCGCATGCGCAGAAGCATGTCCGTGACGGGCGACTTCTGACGAGTTGGCGGTTCTATCTTTCTCAGCCTTATTTGGAATGATGGTGCGTTCTCTCTCGCAGCCGATCGATAATAGACAAGTAGAGGGGAGATCTGTACGATCGTGGTGGGGCATCACTACAATGCGTGGTGGGGGATCCGTGCGACGCGTGGTGGGGGATCCGCACGATGCGCAGTCATGCGCAGTAGAGGATCTGTACGACGCGTAGTGGGGGATCCGTACGACGCGTGGTGGGGACAGGCACGCGAGTCCTACACCCTCACTACGCTGTGCTCCGCACGGCGGGGACAGCTCGACACTAACGCCATCTCTCGGCTGTTTAGGACATTAAGAAATTTGCTTCACGCGCCGCGTACTTCTACACTTGTATGGAACTCGGTCTTCATTCGCTTGTTACCAGGTTGAGTACTTGCATTTATCGAACGTGTTTGCTGCGATCATATGGCGAGTGTCGGGCGTGCGGGGACGAGGATATTGTCAAGAACAAGCGCAATGGCGCAAGAATTCACGGAGCGTGCGAAACCGCTGACTTTCGAAGTGATCGCTGAGTGTAAAACGACCAAAGCACGAGTTGGAAAAATGGTACTCGTGCATCATCAGGTGGACACGCCGGTGTTCATGCCGGTTGGCACTCAGGTCTGTTATTCCCCTCTCGTATTTCAGATAACAAAAAATATTCCACGCAGGTAACGTAGCGCAATAGATGGGTGAATTTTGATTAGGCTAGGGCGGATTTGATTAAAAAAAAAACTTGATCAAATGTCAATAGATAGATACTGGACCTACAATGTCATTGGTTTGGTATTTTTATATTTCCGTACATCACATTCATGTATCGTCTTTCCGCCACAGGGAACTCTGAAGGGCCTGTTGCCGCAGCAATTGGAAGAATTGGGCTGTCAGATAATGCTCAGCAACACGTATCATTTAGGCACGAGACCCGTGAGTTTTCTCAAATATTTTATTAAAAAATTGGTTTGTCTTCCTGGCACCTAAAGAATATTCGGACACCCCTTGCCAAGCAGGGCCCAGAAATTCTGAAGAAGGCAGGTGGCTTGCACAACTTCATGAACTGGAATAGAGCCCTTCTCACGGATTCCGGTGGATTCCAGATGGTCTCGCTGCTGAAACTTGCGGAGATAACCGAGGAGGGTGTCAAATTTAAATCGCCCTATGATGGTGAATTTTTTATTGATTTTCCTCACGTATTCATACACTACGAGCAAAAAGTTATAGATCTTGGCTAAAAAAGGTCCCAAAGAATGGTCGACACCATTATGCGCTATATCTCATTGTCTACTAGTCTTTTTTACTCACGCGGTGGCCTTGAAATGGTAGTTTTTTTTTCAAAAACTTGTTACTCACAAACACACGTATAGTTTTTTGGAAAATGGCAGTAGAATTTTCTTATAGGAATTCGGAAGGGCTGACATATATTTCCGATTTGTCTCTGAAAAATTATTTTTTATTCCGCAAAATGATTCAGCTCTTTGCAAAGCTACATAACATTTTGTAGGGAAGAAGTTAGATCAGGTTTTGTAGGGAAGACGTTAGATCAGGTTTAGAAAATGTCATAAGGGGGAAGACCGTGTACAATGAAACCTCAGATAAAAAATGCCAAATAAATATTGTCGTTTTCATGACTACTCTTTGTAGGAAATCCGAAAAGAGCGCGTTCATACTTTTTCCCCTTCGTGTGTGTCTATGAGTCAGATTATATCGTATTATATGCTGGAATTTCAGTTTCGTAAAAGTTCCACGGTTTTCGAGATCAAAGTCAGCTGTTCGAATTGGTTTGTATGAAAATTCTGCACAAGTTCTTTTTTCATAAAGTTTCCTTAACATTTAAGGTTAAAAATAAGACTTTTCTAGATAAAACAAATAACCAAGAGTATTTTTTACAAAACGGGGTACAAAAAAGTTATCATTCGTAGAAATAGCATGCGAAAAACCAAAAGCACATTATTTTTATTTCTCAAACTGTGGGGCTTTTACTAAACTCAAATTCCAGCATATAGTAGGACATGATCTGATCTATGTACAGTTGCAGGATTATCCATTCATAACAGGACACCCTGTATATATATATGACAATATGAAAATAGATTCGTAACTCGGGTTTGCCTCCAATACAGGTTCCGAATGCATGCTGAGCCCGGAGCACTCGATAGAGATTCAGAACGCGATCGGGGCGGACATAGCGATGCAGCTGGACGACGTGATAAGCAGCACCACCACGGGGCCTCGGGTCGAGGAGGCTATGGAGAGGTGAAAAAGTCTTTATCCGATAATGCAAGTACGTAAAGGTCGAAGAAAGACGCGCGGACAATTCATCAATGTGAATTTGGCGCACGTTTTTTTCTTTTCGTTCCTCTGCAAGGACGACGCGATGGCTCGATCGTTGTCTCGAGGCCCATCAGAGACCGGACGACCAGAGCATTTTTCCGATTGTCCAAGGCGCCCTCGATGCGGAGATGCGAACAAAGAGCGCCACGAAACAGTCGCAGCGCGATGTAAATGGTTTCGCTATTGGAGGACTCAGGTGAGAAAAACTTCATTTTTCACCTACGGAATCCTGAGAAGCATATTTTTTTTCGTCCATTTTGCAGCGGCGGTGAGAGCAAAAACGATTTTTGGCGAATGGTCCATCTTTCGGCGGACATTTTGCCGAAGAACAAGCCTCGCTACCTCATGGGCGTTGGATTCGCCGTTGATCTCGTTGTCTGCTGTGCCCTCGGCGTTGACATGTACGACTGTGTCTTTCCCACGAGAACTGCCGTACGTACAGCGCGAAATAATCTCGGCGAATCACAAAATGGAGTCTCGTTCGTCGACAAGTTGACGGGAGATTCGTGCAAAAAATTACGTTAAGGCCTTATGTCACAGTAACGGGTATAAAATCATGTGCGAATTTAACTATTTTTTTCGTATGAAAAAGTGATTCACTCATAAAATTGATTACACATCTATTTAGTATGAATATCAAGCTGTTAGAAAAGTATATATATTTTTTTTCGATGTACAAAATGGCCGGCTGCTAATATTTTTTTTTGTTTTCTTTTTTTTAAGCGCTCCGTGGCGTGACATTTAGGGTATGTTCCGATGTTACTGACTGTACTTTGAGCACCGCGAATGCCGTTCCGATATACGCCGCAGTAAGCTCGCGGTTCGCTTTCGTGATCTTATGACGTCATTGTTTTCGTCGTCACTTCCTGCTGCGATTACTGCCGTTCGCGACGCGAGGCATCTGAAGTAAAACTAAAATGGCGGGTGGGGAACGCGAATCGCAGTATACTGTCGATGTTGTCCGTTATACATGTGCCACAGTACAGAAGAAATAGCACCAGTAAAAACGGAACGGTTTTGCAGCTGTATTCAGGGACGTCACGTCGACGGTACTTGCAGTGAATATCGGAACACACCCTTAGCATCCACAATTTTTTACCTAGAACAAAAAACAAAAATTCTCGTCATTCTACACTAGAATACCTAGAGAAGTACGTACGGAATTAAAAAATATTGTTTTGTTCAAAAGTTGTAGGTATTTGAACTTCAGAAATGAATTTTCCGTGAAAAATTTCGTTATAACTGCTCATAAACTGCTCGTAAAATGAAAAGTTTTCGATTAATCAGAAATTCCGTACGTACTTCTCTGCGAAAGGCAATTAGGAACAGAACTTTTAAATTTGAAGTAAATTGAGTGAAAATTGTTGAAGTTACTTGTCACGCCAATTGGAAAAAAGCTGTTGCGCAAAGTTTCGAGTAGTCTGCCATAAAATATATATATTTTCTAACAGCTTGATATTCATACTAAATAGATGTGTAATTAATTTGATAAGTGAATCACTTTTTCGTACGAAAAAAAATAGTTAAATGCGCACATAATTTTATACACGTTACTGTGGCCTAAAGCCTTACGCGGCTTTTCGAAAATTTCAGAGATTCGGTTGCGCCCTCGTGAGAACGGGTCAGCTCAATTTGCGGCAGGAAATTTACGCCAAAGACTTCAGGCCGATTGACGAGGGCTGTCACTGCAGTACCTGCAAAACTTACACCCGGGCCTATCTCCATTACCTGGTGACGGTCGAAACCGTCGCCTGCCACCTGTTGACCTTCCACAACATCGCCTTTCAGCTGCGACTGATGCGCGACATAAGGGAGAGCATAAAGGAGGACAGATTTCCAAAATTCATCAGGGACTACATGTTGGATTTGTATCCCGATAGAAATTATCCACAGTGGATCGTTGACGCGATGAACGCCGTCAATGTCGAACTGTCGTGAGCCTCGGCATCGTGAAAAAAAACGGCACATCTCTACAAAGACGGGCATTCCATTTTTTTTACCTGCTTGAATGGACCAGAAAAAAAATCCTACCGATCTTGCAGTATTTTGAGCTTCGTAGACCAAAATCTAGTTCTGTACTTGCCTAAAGTAATTTAAAAATTCGTAGAAATTTGAAAATATACTTTGAATTTTGTAAACCAATCGTCTGTACTTTATCGGCTTGAAATAAGGAAAAAAAATCCCTAGACACGTTGCTGTACTTTGAGCCTTGTAGACGAAACGTCTGCACTTCATCGATCGGCATATCGATAAATATTTACAGGCAAACGGGAAAGGTTTTATTGAAAAGCAATGAATTTCATCACATGAAGTCGTCCGAGTCGTATCCGGTGTTTTCCGTGTTCGTTGTCATGCTTGATTTGCTGAACAGCGATGTGTAGCTCCTGAAATAATTTTTTTCTTCAGTTCATTCCATTCGAAAAGGGCGAACAATTTTTTTTTCTTCAAAAGTCGCGACACTCAGGGCACGTTTGACTTGGGCGCTTACATGCTTATTAGCGGCAGAGTTGGGCGTAATGCTATCTATAAATACGAATATGAATTTATTCACATCGTGATTTTCATGTGAATATAAATACAAATTTATTCATACTTCACTTATTTGTATTCACATGCATGCATACAAATACAATTGTATTCACAAATATTCTGAACATACAAATAAATTCACAAAAAAAATTGTGGCTGTTCACAAGAAATGTGAACATTTACAAAAAGTCCTGTGAATTAAAAAAAATTCACATCAAAATCTGTGAATGCAAATGTTTTCACAAAAAATTGTAAATACAAAAAATTCACAAAATAATTTGTGAATTTTTTCGTATTTAAGGAGGTACACCAGCTTCATACAATGTTGCCATGCTAAACCATGGTAAAATTTCAAAATGGTGATAGATCAATAAAATTTGGTGAATATATTCTTTAGTATTATATATGTCAATACAATTTTTTTCAGATTTTTTCATTGTGCCGTTATCGAGTAATTGAACATTGAAGTTCACGTGTATAAGCATAGCGTTTTTATAGATATAGGTATATATTCCGGGTATAAGAATAAACGCTTGTGAATTATTTGTAAGAAAACGGCACAACCAAAAAATCTGAAGAAATTTGTATCTACATGAATAATACTAAAGAATATATTCACCAAATTTTATTGATCTATCACCGTTTTGCTGAAGCTAGTGTACCTCCTTAAGACAAATTAAAGTCAAATTCACAATGATTAGATTAAAATTTACTCCAAAAGTGAGTTCTTACGTATTTTGAGAGAAAACATTGCGTCGAAGCAGAACAATTTTTCCAAAAAAAATTGAGTTTCAAATATTACATTATAAATATGAAAAAATTCCCAAAATGAGTTGTCAATTTCCTCAAGTTGAAGAAAAAAAGGAAGGAAAGAAAAGCGTAATTACTCACTTGTGGTGTAAATTTTAATATAATTTTCGTGAATTCGATTTCAATTTTTTTCAACTTGAGGAAATTCACAACTCATTTTGTGAATTTTTTTATACTTATAATGTAATATTAGTCCAGTCGAGATAGGTCTAAAATTCGGTTCACCTGGAATTAATTCGGGGCTTCGATTTTCTTTTTTTATACTTGGGGGGTGGTAGTGGTGGTTGGTAGTGTAAATCTCGATTTTCGGGAAAATCCCCCCGGTGCGTTTGCCGCCATCTTGATTTAAAGAGTGATTTTTTGTTTTTAGAATAACTCGTTTATTTTCAACCTTAGAGTGAAAATGATCATATTAAAAGTTGTGGCAAATGTAATTCCCTACAAGTTTGGTGATTGTAGTTTTTACCCTAGGATCGATATTTATAGAGTTACACTGCAAATAGGAGTAAAAGACGTTTTTTTGTTAATTATCTCGTTTATTATCAAGTTTACCGTAAAAATGGTAATAAATAATCACGTAGAAAATTTTATTTCCTTTAACTTTGGTTATCAGCATTTTTACTCTCGGATCAATATTTTCAGGCTTATACTTAATTTAGGGGTGAGCTTTTTTTTATGTTTAGTATTTCGTTTAATATCAAGTTTATCGTAAAAATGGTAATAAATAATCGGGTAGGAAATTTTATTTTCTTCAACTTTCGTGAGTACCATTTTTACCCTAGGATAAATATTTTAGGAGTTATAATTAAAATAGGGGTGTAATTTTTTTTTCATTTTTTCTTAAATTTATTATTGAATTTGTTATAAAAATACTGATGGACAACCGTACGTAATTCAAATTTCTTCGACTTTGGCTGTGTTCTCTCGTCGCAAAGAGCCATTCCAGCAAGTAGAAACCTGTGGATTTTAACACCTGATTAGTTCTTTTAACTTGAAAGTTACGTCAAATTCGTACTAATGTTGTTTCCTTCCATAAGATACGTAGCCTCCAATTTTAATCCCGTGTAGGCCCCCCGTAGGTTGTCCTATGCCAATTTTGCTCGTTTTACCGAGGGCCCTGCGATGTTTGGATCTGCAACCTCGTCCTCTCCTACCTCGCTGTCGATCAAATAATCGTGATCGTCGCATGATCGCGGACGTACTGCAGATACAATGGCATGCGCAATAGAACTGCATTTTCTCTTCCACGGTTCGAGCGAACGCTTTTTCGACTCATAAATAATGTTGGTCAAAAGAACGTGGAGAGATTCGGGGATGGCAAGAGGATAATTCTTGACATCGTAAGGTGTTGAGCTTATGTCCTCTACAATTATGGCGGCAGCTTCGCGCACGACCCTCAGTCTCTCTTGCTGTTTATCCGCATTTCGTTCCTTGTACCAGCGTTGCGCGAGTAGCTTGTGACCCGTATTTCGAAACAAAATAATAGACTCCATCCCTGTCGTATCAAATATTACGATTTCGTCTTCATAATGTTGCTTTAAGCGCTTCTTAATTCTTTTCGCATGAGGAAGGATTTCTCCTTCGATTTTTCCCATCAGATCTTTGATTGTGAATTGACATTCGTCCGAATGCTGTTCGATATAATTATAAATATACTCCATAGCACGATCGATGTTGTCGGATACTGGCCTTTCCGGACGATCTTCCACCGAAACCGATCTATAGATACGTTTGTAACAATCACGGTGATATCGCGCTCCAACCGCACTTAAATCTGGAATATTTTCAATGCGCCCTTTCACTTCCTTCGCAAAGATGTCATTACGATCACTTAAATTCTCGAACAATGTATCCCGGAACGAAGATTTAGTTACAAACCAAATACTTCTTCGTCTTTTGATAGGGAGCTTTGCTTGCAATGGCAAATCCTCAAGTACTTCGCCACAAATAAAGCAGCGATTTTGAAAATCGAGCGCTGGTGTTACTGTTGTTTGTACTGCTGATGGTGATGACGTCGATGCAGACTGCTCAAGGCTTTTTCGACGTGATGCCCGTGCAGATTTCAAATCACTGTAACGTTTATAGCAATCTGAGTGCAAAATAACGTTATCCTGAGTTCGTAGCATCTGCTCATGTTCGTCGCCTCTAGCAATGCTAGCCGACAAGAGCGTCTGAATACCACGTTTTTTCACAGTTATTTCGTTGCCTTCGGTTGTCTATTTTCCACAAACAAAACATTTCGCCATTTTAAAAACATCCGTCTACTATAGCGTGTATCATGCGACTAATCCAACGGCCAACGTTGTCCTCGGTCGACACAAAGGGACGCGGTCCCAGAAATGCTTCCTCTTCCCCTAGGCAACCCAGCCCGGATTTTACCCTAGGGATGTACACAGCTGCTAAATAACCGGTATCCATGAGGGTGTCCAAAATATCTATACAGTAAAACCTTGATTATCCGAACCAATTGGGACCGAGACTTGATCGGATAATCAAAACTTCGGATAATCGAAACGTAGGTTTTTTGGGACGAGATCATCAACAACACCTTTTTACATAAAAACAGTACATACATATATATTAAAATTTGACATACATATTAACGTGGAAATATATATATATATATATATATATATATGTGTGTGTGTGTGTGTGTGTGTGTGTGTGTGTGTGTGTGTGTGTGTGTGTGTGTGTGTGTATTTTAACCATCTGAAAAAAGTTTAACGCCTTTTAAAATATTTTAAAAATAAAATCGTCCATTTTTAATTGACGAACGGCTGTAACGCGTTTTTGAGCGGCTAAATCTCGCAGCCGTTTGAGAAGGAGAAGTTGCGTTGGGTTGCTCATTGTTACTCACGGCGGTGACAGCGAGCAACAATGTATCTTTCGCGCCAACGTTCGGATAAAGTAAGTCATCGTTCGGATAATTGAGGGTTGGGATGATCGAGGTTCGGATAATCGAGGTTCTACTGTATATTTTTTTTCCCGCACCTTCATTACAACTCAAAATATTGATCGTAGGGTAAAAATGGTAATAATCAAAGTTGAAGCAAATAAAATTCCCTACCTGATTATCCATTACCATTTTTACCATAAACTTGATAATAAACGAAATAACTGAACATAAATAAGAAGTTCACCCCTAAATTAAGTATAAGTCCGAAAATATTGATCCTACGGTAAAAATGCTAATAACCAAAGTTGAAGAAAATAAAATTTCCTACCCGATTATTTCTTACCATTTTTACGATAAACTTGATAATAAACGAAATAACTGAACATAAAAAAAAAATTCACCCCTAAATTAAGTATAAGTCCGAAAATATTGATCCGGGGGTTAAAATGCTGATAACCAAAGTTGAAGGAAATAAAATTTCCTATGTGATTATTTATTACCATTTTTACAATAAAGTTGATAATAAACGAGATAAGTTGAAAAAAAACGTTTTTTACCCCTTTTAGCAGTCTAACTCTATAAATATCGATCCTAGGAAGAAAATTATAATCACCAAACTTGTGGGGAATTACATTTCCCGCAACTTTGAATACCATCATTGTCACTCTAAGGTTGAAAATAAGCGAGTTATTAGAAAAACAAAAAAAAACCCTCTTTAATTCAAGATGGCGGCAAACGCACCGGGAGGATTTTCCCGAAAATCGAGATTTACACTACCAACCACCCCCCCTCCCCCTAAGTATAAAAAAAGAAAATCGAAGCCCCGAATTAATTCCAGGTGAAGTCCTATTTCGACTGGACTATATTTGAAACTCATAACTTTTTTTGCAAAAATTTCTTTGCCTCGACGCAATGATTTCTCTCAAAATACGTAAGAACTCATTTTTGGTGTAAATTCTAATCTAATAATTGTGAATTTGATTTCAATTTGTCTTAAATAAGAAAAAAATTCACAACTTATTTTGTGAATTTTTTTGTATCTACATTTTTTTGTGAAAACATTTGCATTCACAGATTTTGATGTGAATTTTGTTTAATTCTCAGGATTTTTTATAAATATTCACATTTTTTGTGAATATTCACAATTTTTTCTGTGAATTTATTTGTATGTTCAGAATATTTGTGAATATAATTGTATTTGTTTGCATGTGAATACAAATAAGTGAAGCATGAATAAATTTGTATTTATATTCACATGAAAATCACGATGTGAATAAATTCGTATTCCTATTTATAAATAGGATTACACCCAACTCTGATTAGCGGTGCTGTGGCACGCTCGGGTTGAACTGTGCGCCCTTCGACGCGCTTACGCTTTCCGGAACTCAGATCGTTCGGGTTAGCATTATAGTACCAAGATAGCGGGCGCAGCAAAAGCTTTCGTTGGTTTTCAAATTATTGTCGAGCTGTTTAACATCATTAACAATGAAACTGGTAGTGATGAAGATCACGGTCTAATAAAGAAAAAGTAGTGATCCAGAAATGAAATGGGAACATTTTTCCTAATTTGTGGATATCTCACTGAACCCTTCTTTGACACTTTTATTTGGCCACGGTTTTGGCACACTGGGTCGATTTGACCCGGATAGTACTTCATCCACCTGCCCTTAACATCCCTTCGGTCGGTTTTTATTGAAAAAAAATCCGAAATACACTTAAGCATTTCTTAATATGTCTGCATAATTGAAATTCAGAAAGTATAAAATTCAAATGTTGTAATCAATTATTGAATACTTTCAATTTTGGGAAAGCGAACATTTTATTTCAATCTCGTCCGGGTCAAAATAACCCAGTGTGCCAACGTAGGGTTAAAAGAAATTCCCAAACTCGGATCCAGAACCCGGCCCCTGACATTGCAGACCTTTCCCGTAGTAAGAAAGTGGGCACTCTCTGTCCCCGAGTATAACTATATTGTGTGGCGCTGGTAGTCGAGTGCCCGGTTGACTATACAGGGTGAGGCACATAAAGTGTTACAGAGCAATAGCACTCAAACTATTGATCATATCCAAAAATATTTCAGACAAAAGTTTCTGAAATATTTTTCAGCCCGGCATACCACCCTATTTTTTATCTGTGAAGGCGCTAAAGCTACGTAAAGATCAACTCCACTCTATTAAGGAGGTACACCAGCTTCAGCAAAATGGTGATAGATCAATAAAAATTGGTGAATATATTCTTTAGTATTATTCATGTAGATACAAATTTTTTCAGATTTTTTGGTTGTGCCGTTTTCTTACAAATAATTCACAAGCGTTTATTCTTATACCCGGAATATATACCTATATCTATAAAAACGCTATGCTTATACACGTGAACTTCAATGTTCAATTACTCGATAACGGCACAATGAAAAAATCTGAAAAAAATTGTATTAACATATATAATACTAAAGAATATATTCACCAAATTTTATTGATCTATCACCATTTTGAAATTTTACCATGGTTTAGCATGGCAACATTGTATGAAGCTGGTGTACCTCCTTAAATGGAATGGTACATTTTTTTCAACCATTTTGTAGAGCACCTCAAGCCGCATAAAAAACATCAGGGGGTCAAAGTTGTTCAAGGTCATTCAAGGTCAGTATCGATGATAGAAATTTGTATTTCATTTTAATAGGTGACCTTGAGTGACCTTGAACGACTTTGCCCGCCCAATGTTATTATGCGGCTTGAGGCACTCCGCAAGATGGATGAGGCACATAAAGTGTTACAGAGCAATAGCACTCAATTTATTGATCATATCCAAAAATGTTTCATACAAAAGTTTTAGTGTTCGAGAAGGCCGTCATACTGGACCGCCCTATTTATTTTCATCGGTGAAGGCGCTGATGCTACGTATATTAATTTAAAAACATTAGGCGGTCAAAGTCGTTCAGGGTCATTCAAGGTCACCTATTTAGATTTGTATAATCGATACTAATCTTGAGCGACTTTGACCGCCTGATGTTTTTGATGCGGCTTGAGGTGCTCCAAAAGATGGTTGAAAAAAATGTACCATTCCATTTAAAAAAGTGGAGTTGACCTTGACGTAGCCTCAGTGCCTCCTAGATAAAATAGTACATTTTTTCAACCATCTTGTGGATCACCTGAAGCCGCATAAAAAACATTAGGGAGTCAAAGTCGTTCAAGGTCAGTATCGATTATACAAATCTAAATAGGTGTTCGAAATGACCTTGAACGACTTTGACCTCCTATTGTTTTTTATGCGGCTTGAAGTGCTCCACAAGATGGTTGAAAAAAAATGTACCATTCCATTGAAAAAAGTGGAGGTGACCTTCACTGTGCGTCAGCGCCTCCACCGAAATAAAAAAAAATTGTCGCACTTGATGGCCCCCTTCACACCGTACAACTTTTGTCTGAAACATTTTTTTGTGACATCGATAATTACCGAGTTATTTCGGGTGGCAGAGATGAGAGGGACACCCTGTATACTTATATCGGTCGTAGAGCATATCGTTAGCATCTATCCATCCATCCATTCGCATTTATTTGCATCTCGCATTGTTCGGGGGTACGTTATTAGAACATATTAAAGTTATTTAGTGTACCAAGTGTGTTATTATAACTATTATTGCTATTAAATAATGTAATATACGTGCGCTGCGAGCGAGCCGGCCACACAACTCCCAGCGCCTCTAGCGGCGAGCGACATTTCGTGGTCCACTGAAACTGCTCTGTGTCAGGGGCCTGTCCAGAACTATGTTTCTGTCGTTATTTTATTGGAAATAGTGTCCCCCAAATCATTACCTGAACATTAACGGAAAACAGTTTGCGTGGAGCTGTTGCCGCCATTTTTGATAAATTCTCCCAAAGAACTGGTAACCTAAGTAGCAATTTTCAAAAAGTCGCCTAAAAGTGTACCAAGTGACCGCACGGTGCTTACCGTCGAGTTGCCAATTCAAAAAGATGACTCATGTGTTGGATACATGATATTCAAGCGGACAGTTGGTACCCATTTAGACAACTTCTTGACTACAATTTGGAAATTGGTACCTGGGAAACCATCGTGTGCGTTGTGCCCGTGTGGCGTCCATTTAAAAAAATAAGCGCGCTTTTAACGCTCACGCTTTTGTTGCCCTACTTCGTTGAGAAAAGCGTTTGAAAGCGCAATATAGCAATGGTAATTACGGCACGCGTGACGTCATAAATGCTTCTATAAGCGCGCGCCGCGCCGAGTCGAACGACACGAGCGATGCTCACAAATGCTCAAAGTGTGTAAGCCTCCAAGTCGAGAGCTTTCCAAGGTCTCAAAAAAAAACGTACCCTGCATGTACCACCAGAATCAATTGCACACACAATTCGCAGGTCTCAAAATTAAAATAATACAAATACAGCGAAAAAAGTGAAAATCCGCTGACCTTATCTCAGCCTCCTCCTGCCGTCTCTTCTCATCCATCTTTTCTCGTTCCTTTTGTTCGCGCAGAATTTTCTTTTTATCTTCGCGCTCTTTGCGATCTCTCTCCTCGCGCTCGGCTCGCAAATTCGGCTGTTCCTCGCGTTTAGTTTTGTCGATGCGATTGACAGTGGCGTTTATGCGCTTGGACACGTGAATCCTTCGCACGTCCTTGTCCTTGTGAAAGCCCACCTGACCGACCTCCATACCAGGCGTCTTTTTCAAGTTGGACCACATGGTGTAAACGACGTCGACGTTGTTCACTTTGTTACCTTCGATGCTGTTTGCCTTGACTAGTTGCGCCGCGTCTTCCAGCACCGCGTTCGGTATGTCGTCGATCGCTTGGCCCTGCGCATTTTTCGCAGGATGAAAATTCAACCGGTGACATACGGGGCGGTAAATTGTACGGCATTGTAAACTTTTGTGAGAGTGGATCATAGAATTGTGGAAATGAATTAAAATTGGTATAATTACGAGTCGCAGTCGCAGATAGACGTGGGCTGAGGAATATTTGTCTACGTGAAACCAAACGTCCTCGGGCCAACCCCATTTTATGAGATCCTCGTCTGAGGAAATTCGGAATAAACGTTAAATTCGTATTGAGGCCTAGAGAAATTGTGATGAAGTCTAGGGAATTCGTAATGAAGCTTAGGGAATTCGAAATTAAGCCTGGGGAATTCGTGATAAATCCTAGGGAATTCGTAATAAGCGTTATCGCGAGATTGGTGAAATTTTAGGTTATGTTGATCTTCATTTGACGCGACCGCATAATTCCGTCCGAGTAGTCGCTGATAAAACGTAAGGATCAGTTCTATAGCGAGTTTCACTTACTCTCGTGTTTGTCCAATCCCATGAAAAGTGTGACCGGTGGTTGAACCACTGCAAAATGTACAATATATCGGAATCGGTCACACATAACCTCAAATTGTCGTGTAAATATTGACGAAAGTGGGTGCGAACGAGTAGAGAAACAATGCAAGATTCACCGGTGTAGAGAAAATCCGAGAAACCTTATTACCGTCGCTTTCGAAGAAGTAAACCATCTTCGGAAATTTATCCGATCGATTTTTCAATCGCAAAAGCCGCACGATTGTCAAAACTTCTCTCGCGGGGCGAGCGGAATATCTTCGGTGGCTGTGGATGACGCACGTGGGGCTTGAGACGAGTATACCTATATGCATCTGTGTAACGTGTATAGTGTCCAGTTCGAATCGATCCACTCGTATAACTTCGCAAGCGTTGATATTGAAACTGATCTATTCGAAGGGGACACCCGGTTCCGGAAATTCGAGAATTCCAGTGAAAATGCAAGAATAAATTAATCAAATAAAGAGAGAAAAAAAGTCGTTGCCGATATGCGTTTTTAAGGCGAGAAATCCCTTTAGAACGTTCAAAAAATCGATTTTTTTTTACATATTTCGAAAGTATGATACCCAAAGAATATACCGACCAAAGGAAAACTCGAAATAATATATTAAAGAATATGGTTTTACGTATCTTATACGATCTTTGTATTGAAAAATATTTATAAATGTCGTACATAAAATGGTTTATGCAGGCGGCTGATTGAAAAACGTCCTCCGCGGTGACCACTGCTGCTCGGAAACAAATCATCCGAGAAAAAAACAAACGCGTTTAGTTTTTGCATGAGATTATCTAATGCTTGGACAAACGATTTAATAAAATATTTATTTTTGAAAAAGTAGCCGTAGTCCAAAGTGAAAGTATCGATTTTCGGTGAAAAACGCTCCATTTTCTATCATAAAAAACTACGCATAAAAAAATGTTCGTTCAAATACTGCTTTTTGATACGTAAAAGAAACTTGTCAAACTTGAAGTTGATCGGTGCAGTGATTTTTTAGGTATCGTGACCAACGATTTTGAAAGAGTCATTTTAAGGCGAGAAATTCCTTCAGGAGCGTGAAAAATAGGTATTTTTCGGGAATTTTTTTAGAAGGGATAAAATAATCTGATCATTTTCAAATTTAGACATGAGTTTATTACAACTGCCAAGTTTGAAAAAAAAAATTTGGGATGACCAGCAAAATGGCGGCGTTATTAAGGCTCTTCGGACGCCTGTTTTCCGCGACATCGAAAAGTGCTGCAGTTGTCACTCTTTTTCTGTTGATCTGAAAAATATTTAATAAGTGTCATTCGCTTACTGACATATTAAGGGGAAGGCTATACCTAGAAAATGATGAAGAAGTACAAAATTGAAAATTTGGGCGCCTTTTTACTCCAAAGTTCGAATTTTCGACCATTTCTTCGACATATTTGACGCCAAAAAAATTATTTTACACGCTACCTTTCAAACTCCAGGTATATCTTCCCGATAATATTACTGAGAGTAACCTTCGAAAATTTCATTCAAATCGGTCAATAACTTTTTGAGCTACAACACGAGCAGTTTTTGAAAAAGTAGTTTCGAGATAATCGCGTTTAAAGTTTACTCGCTATCTGACCGCATGCTGTCCCCGCGCTCTAGACTATATGCGATAACTCCGCAAATATTCAATATTTCGAGTTTTCCTTTGGTCAGTATATTCTTTGGGTATTATACTTACGAAATATGTAAAAAACACGATTTTTTTTAAATTCTAAAGGGATTTCTCGCCTTAAGGTAAACGCGTTTGAGGAGGTCGGAGCGTTAGCCACAATCCGAGATTTAAAAAAATATATATAAAGGGTGTCTCAAAATGACTTAAAATTTTTATTTATTAATTCAACGTATTATTTATTTGAAAGGTAGAAATATTTTTCTTTTAATATAAGGTACAAACATGGAGGTTATGTATGGAACACAATATCCGATAAATGGCCGCCTCGTCCCTGTTTGCAAACGTTCGCGCTTTTGACGAAATTTTCAATAACATTTTTGCATAATTGCGGAATGTCATTAATGATGCGTCCAATTGCTTCCTTGAGCTCCGGAATGGTCGGTGGATCATTTTCATACACTTATCCTCTAAAAAAACTCCAAAAAAAGGAGTCCAATAATGGGGTCAAATCGCGCGATCTTGGTGGCCAATTCACATCGCCGCGGCGCGAGATGAAAGAATATATGAAAGAATATGTCTTCCAAGTCAATGCGGTTCAATCCATTCCATAAAAAGTTGGTTATCATGTCACGATAACGAACCCAATTGACGGTAACCGCATTTCCAGCAGTATTCTCGAAAAAGTACGGCCCAATGACTTCTCCAACCCAAAATCCGCACCAAACAGTGACTCGTGCTGGATGCACGGGAAGCTGTTGAATCACTTGTGGATTTGCGGTCCCTCAAATTCGACAGTTTTGTTTATTTACGTAGCCACTAAGGGGCCGTCCATAAATTACCTAACGCAAAATTTGCCAATTTTACCCCCCCCCCCCCCCTTCCCCCACGTAACGGGACCGTAACGCTTGGCCAGACCCCCCCCCCCCTATTCCGTTACGTAACGGGTGCTTTGGCGTCAATAATTGCGATTTTTTTCATAGACATAACTAATTATGAAAGGATCGGGTTCATACTCATTTTATGAAGTATATATTCATCTAGTTTTATACTAATTTTTATGGCAAAATCTTGAAAATTAACCGGGATATATGCCTTGATTTGACGACATAAAAAAATTCTCTTCATTGTCCCATTGATATCTTTATGAAAGGTTATCTGTAAATTGAAAGTCACCAATTTATCGATATCTATACAACTGTAGCTATCGTTATGCGTAGCCGTTTTTTTATTTTGTTTTTTACATAATGCCGACAGTTTGAACATTTTTTTTATATTTTCAAGGTCCTTTTACCTGTATTCAAGCAGTCTTTAAAAATAGTAATTATCAAATGTTAAAAACGCGGATACGTACAGCCTCAGACACTGCGATAACAAAAATGTTTCTAAAAAATTGAAAATCGGTTGATAAGTTTTTAAGTATTCGCTCAGACAAGGTCGAAAAAACTAATTTCGAGAAAAACCCGTTCAAAGTTTTTGTTCCGTCTTTATCGATATAAAGTAACGATTTTTTCTAGAATATTGATACTTACATTGAAGTATCTAGTCGCGGGCGATACGACGGTTCTTCATTTTCATGATAGTTCACAAAATAATAAGAGCCTGTGCTTTATCTATCGTAAATGATGCCACACCATATTTCATTTTTAACCGACATATTTCGCCGACACAAATTTTCCACGCTTTTTACCAGCCGTGGCCCGAATACAATGCTTCATATTTCCCGCACCTGACATTGTTTTGACAGACCGACGTTGAAAAGCATGGAGGTTAAACTCGCCTGGTTGAGTAAAAAGAGACGGAGATAGAGCCAATATTGCCAAACATCAAACCTAGAAATACTGCGCGAATCGTTGGAATAACTATTTTTTCATTTTTCTAATTAAATGTGAACATTCGTTGAACAATTTACACATCGATAATTTAGTTATTACAAATTTTTTTCTTGCATATGTTAAAAATATAAATTGCACGAGTCTCAAGTATGACCAGTTGTATGACTAGTGTGAAGCGATAGGACTACCTTAATATTAATTAATGGTAAAAATAAATAATCTCGTGACATAAATATACATAGGCATAATTATAAATTACTCAAAATTTCATTCTGAGTTGTATAAAACAACCAATGATACAGTTTTTTCATGATAATCATCCATGTTTTACTTTTTCAAGTTGGTACTAAGACAAAAGTTTTTCTTATTCACGTAATAAAAACATGGAAATGCATAATTTTGTCCTTTAATTGTATATTTTATGAAAAATTTGCATCTACAGAATAAATCTACACTTCGTATGCATTTTTTTAGATAAATTGAAAAACTTACAAGTCGTCATTTGACTCAACTGGACCGTCCCAATCTCCTCAAACTTCACTGATTCGCGGAACCTACTAAAAACGCCCATAACTCCCCTCACTTTTGAACGGATCGACAGGACGTTTTCCGTGAATATTTTGAAAATCCGTCGAAAACAAAAAATCGATGTTCGCAAAAATGTCAACTGGATGTAAGCCCTTAATTACACATTGTACACAGGAGTATGGAATATTCACGGGAGGAATATGGATAAGATATTGTAAATAATTCAATCTTGGTAAAATATCATCTTTTTAATTCTTAAATTGCTAACGGTAAAATTACACGGTGCCCGGGTAATTTGCGTTTTGAAACGCATTCAATAAACGTGTGTACGTACGTATGTGTATATACACACATGCACGTGTATTGAACAATTTAATTTTTCCTTTCCTCCTCGTCCACAATTATTGCCAACGAATTCGTCGAATCATTTTTTTTACTTTGCTACGATATTGAATATTTTTATTTGAACGCCTTTGAAATTTACGCACCGAATAAATAACAACCGAAATAGATTTTCCGCTCTACATCGCTACTAATAAGTCGAAGCGCGAAATGCCTTTTCGTCAAAACGATACACCCCTCTCTCTCTCTCTCATTCTTTCTCTCGATCTATTCAGGCTCAACTCTTGAACTTGTAAATTTTTATGAAAATATCGTTGTTATCGCTAAAAGCTGATTTTGTTTTTGCTCGACATAGATTTTTATGTCGAATTATGCGAGATGAGGACGCGAAGAGTGTGTCACATAACTATATATAATTATATAATTGATAATTATATATAGGTCGAATAAACAGCGCGATTGCGACGAAACGTTAGCTGGGGGTGTTCTCGTAGCGATTCATGTGAACTGCGTGTTTCTCAGCATGATAAGTTTTGAATATTTGACTCAGGACAGGCGAAATTTCCGGATCGTTTATCCAAACGTTCGCGGTCGACGGAGTCTCCAGTATTGACAAATAGGCTGAAACGAAAGAATAGGAGGAAGAATGTGAGCAACGTACAACCAGAATGCAAAAAACAACAAATAACAAACGGTGCCTAGCTTTCTTGGAGCCAATACTCGGATGGGTGACCGCTTAGTGGCGCGCACTAGCTTGCAATGGTTGACGCTCAATACTTTTTTAAATAAAAATAATGAAGAATTCTCTTTCCTTCTTGGACATTTTTTTACGCTGTTTTTCACGTTACACGGTTTTTTGAAAATTATCGCACGTGAGAGGAAAAGGAACATTATTCACCTAGAAGCATTTTTGGATTTGTTAGACTCAGCTGTATGTGCGGATTGTTCATGATCGCTTTGTAAATCGGCCCTTCGGGATCGAGGCCATCGTCGAGGTCCTGAAGACTCGGCCTTCTCGCCCCGAGCAGCCATTCGCACTGGAATTTTTCGTCAAATAAATGACGACGATTCGATGCACAATAAGAATAATAACGATGATAATTATGACAACAATACAGGGTGTTTGGCGCACGGACCGAAACAATTTTCCGGTTTGGGGACGGGGGTGGGGGGTAATTTGCTAGTTTTTTCACCCTCAGATCCTATGTCCTAAGGGTAACGGTAATTAACATATGATTTTTTTTCGTTTTTTTTTATTACCTGAAATTTCGCCTTTAAATCATCATAACTTTTTTGTTGGTGGTTGTAATAGCACGAAATAACTTTTGTTGTATTCCGCAACCTATGATTATTGTAAATAAATCATCATTTGATACAATTGGTTTCAAGAAAATTACTCATGAGCTTCCGTCTTAAAAATGCGTAAATATCAACTTCTAAATACATTATAAAAAAAACTAAAAGCTATTTTGAACTTAGCTTTGTTTTGAAAAGTTGTCTAGTTTATATCCCCTCCAACGGTATGCTACATGTAGAAATAATTCATTATGTGGTCAAAATAAAAAGAATAAGTGTCTTTATAATGGATTTAGAAGTTGACATTTTTCATACATTTACACATTTTTAAGACTTTGGAAGCTCAAGAGTCATTTTCTTGAAACCAATTGTATCAAATAATGATTTATTTGTAATAAACATACATTAAAGAATACAAAAAAGTTATTTCGTGCTATTACAACCACAAACAAAAAAGTTAAGAAATTTCGGGTAATATAAGGTAATCCTATCGCCAGGCTTCAGTCCATAGAATTTTCATAATTTTTTTTTGAGCTTCACTGAACATATTTCGTCTCGTCTCGTTATTTCGAACATAATCGTCTCTGTACAATTTCAGAGTCGGTTATCGACCAATTACAGAGAAAAAAGATATTAAAATTGCGTGTTTTTGTGAAGGAATTCCGAGATGACATACAAAAACCCAATTTCCGGTGGCTACAAAAGTGTATATAATAGTGGGAATCCGTCAGATTCTTAAAAATAATCAGATTTACATACTTAACACTTGTAGTAATCCAATGCTCTCAAAAAAATTACGCTTATTGACCTAATTTTTATGCAATATCAAGTTTAATTTGAACTTCTGGTATTGGATTTATTACCACTTGCTACGATAAAGAGACGTGACAGCAAGGCAACAGCTGACTGTAGTCCTAACCTCATCTCACTCATTCGAATTTCCACACATATTTCATTTTTAACCGACATATTTCACCGACATAAATTTTCCACGCTTTTTACCAGTCGTGGCCCGAATACAATGCTTTATATTTCCCGCACCTGACATTATTTTGATAGATCGACGTTAAAAAGCGTGGACGTTAAACTCGCCTGGTTGAGTAAAAAGAGACGGAGATAGAACCAATATTGCCAAATATCAAACCTAGAAATACTGCGCGAATCGTTGGAATAACTTTTTTTTCAATTTTCTAATTAAATGTGAACATTCATTAAACGGTTTACACACGGAAAATTTAGTTATTACAAATTATTTTTTTTGCCCATGTTGAAAATATAAATTGTGCAAGTCTCAAGTATGATCAGTGGTATGACTAGTGTGAAGCGATAGGATAACCTGGAAAAATCATATCTCAATTACCGTGACACTTAGGACATAGGGCCTAAGAGTGAAAAAATTAGCAAATGACCCTACTAATCTCCAAAAAAAAACGTGTCGGTCCATGCGCCAAATACCCTCTATATACACTTACAGCGTTCGACTGATCGTTCCCGGTCACTTTGAGAGCTTCGACGACTTTTTTCTCCTCGAATCCCATTTCCACGAGCGACTCCTTGATCCTCTGACTCGGCTTGAAATCGAGCCTCTTGTACTGTCGGAAGCTCTCCAGCAGCAGTGCAACGACGTTCACCAAATTGGGCTCTTTTTTCGTCCCAGATTTTTGACCTGACGAGGTTTAACGCAATGTTCAGTTCTCGTTGCATCGACGATGAGTACTCGATCGTTGGAGGTCGCGAGATGGGGGAACAAGGGATAATTAATATGATTGAAAATAGACCTCCTTTGAAAAGATCCACGCAAGCTTCCTTGAGGGTTTTTCGTCTGGCGCCTCCGTGACTGGTCGGTGAAGAACTCGGTCCGGGTATGCCGCTTTCCTCGCTTGTCGAGAAATCGGCAGCGTCGAGCGGCGGAAGCTCGAGGTCCTCGTCGTCGGGATCGTCCTCGTGCTCGATCAGCCACTCCAGAGCTTCGACAGTGTTCAACCTTGGAAAAAGCAATTTCCAAGTAACGGCGAGAAGTAGGGACACAGCTTTTTTTTATCGTGAATTCGTTCTTTGGGAAATTGAGATTTATTCTCCGAAGGACAAAAGGCCCGAGATTTAACGCCAATTTACCTCTGGACAACCTTTTTCCTGTTTTTCTTCCGCGAGTTTATTCAACTTTTCGAAAATGTGCTTGAGCACCGTTGGATTGAAGATAAAATAACCCAGGGGGAAAAGTTCGATAGAGAAATCGAACGGAGCAGAATTCAAGGAAAAAGTGTCAGACATTTTGTTTTTGTGGCTGCTTCCGGTAAACCGAGAAAAGCCCTGGATTGCCTTGGATCTTCAATATCGATACGAGTCTCAAGTGAGGCACGCTCGCGTTAAGGGGGCTTACCTTTACGCACGGCAAGAATTTGCTGATTTTCATGATTTTTTTTTAAAGCAAACACTTCTTCTCCATTTTCGAGACTTGGGTATGTTTTATTACTACTTTCGGCTGTTACATGGTATTTTTTTCTTTTTATTCATCTTAAAAATGGCGGGCGTCGACTAGTTTTTCAGCTATACGTCAATGGCGTGACGTATAGCTGAAAAACTAGTCGACCGATTCTGATGAAATTTGGAGTAAATCTTTATCACCTTATTGTGTAAAACAGGACCCAAAATATTTTTTAAATAAAAAAAGTCTTTTTTATCGCAAAAATTAGCAATTTTTTTGTCTCAAAGCGAACCGTTTCAACGATTTTCAACATTCCTCACTTTTTCTTGGTTCATATTCTGCGTATGAGTGTTGATGAAAGAAAAATCTGGAAACGAAGAGAAGTGGAAAGAATAGAAGAAGGATTAGCAAACTTAAATAAGGAAACTTTAAGGAAGGAATAGGAAAAAATGATAAAATCAACATATAATGAAAAATGCAAATATATTGTGGAAAACGAAAAAAGACGATGGAAATACTGGTCAGAAGAGGGAGTAAAGGGAAGGAAATGTGGGCGAGATTAAGATGCGGAAACATAGGGAGGGCAGGAAAGAGGGTGGAAAAGGATTGGAGGTGTAGGATTTGTCAAGAAAATGAGACGCTGAAGCACCTGGTAGTATGTGAAAAAGGCTGTGCGTTAGTAACGGAGAAAGCAAGAAAGAAAGCAGAGGAGTGGGTGCAAGGAATGGATAATTTGGCGATAAAGGGAGAGATTATAAATATGTTGGGAGGGAAGATACAAAAAGGGATATGCGAGTATTTTAGGGAAATAGAGGAAGTGTGCAGGAAGATGTGCAAGGAGACAGGGGGAGTAGAAAAAAATGGAGGGGAGGATGAAACTAAAAAAATAGAGAAATGTTAGATAGTGACAAGGGAAAGAGTATGCAGAATGGAAAATAAGTTAGATGTAAAAGAAAAAATAGCATTTTGTAAAAAACTTGTTAAAAAAGTCGATTTGATTAATTGAAAGAATGATCTTCGTTGGTTTTTTTTTCAGATTAATCCCGCCAACGCCACGCGTCGCGCCGTCTGACAGCGTCCCTCGCAATCCTTTTAGAAGACCGTACCATATACATCCGCCATTTTTAAAGATTAATAAAAACAAATACCACGTAACAGCCAAAAGTAGTAATAAAACATACCTCAAGTCTCAAAAGTGATGAAGAAATCTTTCCTTTACAACAAAATCATGAAAATCAGCCATTTTTTCCTCGCCCATTTTTTCCTCGCCCCCCTTGAATTCACTCCTCACACGTACTTCCTCAGGTGCAAAGCCTTTAGGACTTTCCGCTCCGAGAATCCCATGTCGACGAGCTTCTTGACGATTTTCGGATCGTTCGGCGGCTTGCAGCGCAACTCGAGCTTTTCCCTGATGACCTCGTACACCTTTGTCGCTTCCTCGCTGTTCGTGAGTATCTTCGCCGAGACCTGCACCAGCGTTACCAAAATTTTTCGAAATTCACTCTGAAACTGAGGAAGAGACGCGGCGGCGTTGTCAAGGGACGGAGAACGTTAGTACTGGGTTTTTAGAAAATCATTACTGTCCGGAAGTAAACGTACGTCGGTGGGACAATTATTGGACGGTACGGGCCTCGGAGGATTGCGTGGAGAAAGATTGGCGGTGGCTCGATCGATCGCCTCTTGAGTCGGACCCCTTATAGTTTCTTCGCTGAGATTATCACGGCTCACCATCGGCCTTACTTCGACCAGTATCAGCTCGTCTGGAAACAGTACATACACCTTTGGGGACAAACTTTGCGACAGCACTGGATCTACTGGAAAACACTGGAGAAAAAACGACGTTGAAGTTTGCATTGTTGGACTGCGACGAAAATAAAAATTTCTGATTTTTTTCAATCTTCTTTAGCAGATTGCGCCTACAAAAATCCCTCAACCATTTTTCTAGTTATTTATTTAGCGATCTACAAAATAAATCTATTTTTTAAACTTCCATAATGATAAAAAATTATAAAATAGAATGTGAAAACGAACTTTCGTTGCGTTCCAACGATGCAAACTTCAACCCTATCGGAAATTCATTATTTTTGACATAAGTTTTTCTTTGGACATCAATTTTTCTTCTTTGGACGATTTGTCAAAACCGCTCAAACTGTTCTACGTATTTTTATTAGAAATTTACGACCTCAGTTTGCGTGAAAATGCTTCGGATAATGTGAAGAAAGTAGAAAATAAAAATAAAAACAATATCGTTGTGTTCCAACGATGCAAACTTTAGCGTCATCGAAAAAATGCGTCGCGCCGTGGATCTATTTTGCACGCGGTTCTTCTTTCTTCCTCGTAGCGGAAGCTTTTTTTTCGCGAAAACATTTGGTGAGAGATTTTATTGGAAATGAGTTGAGAAGTTCCGAAACGGCGAACAATTAAATTTGAATAGAAATGTCCATACGATTAAGCACTTTTCGTACACGCAAAGATTTATAGTTTTTGAAATACGTGTTTGAGTTTTTGTCCACCAATAGCTTACCTTAATACGTACGTTCGGAATAAATTTAGCGAAATTCGGTGAAAAGATTTAACGCGTTCAAATTTTCAGAAAAAAGTATTATCCGCATCCTAACTTTCGAAATATACGAGAAATCGGATTGAATTTTTCTACGGAAGTAGAGCAACGTATTTTCGGATGAAATTTTGCAACATCGATGCAGAAGTTTACAATTCAGAGAAGTTTAAATGTTCCGGAATGAAGAATCGGCGAACCATTTGAGATTCTCAAGTGAGTACCACTTGTCCAAGGAGAAGTGTCTTGCAAAATGGATTACAAACTTTGAACCGGGAAGACCGACATACGAACGAAGCAAGTTAAAGAACATTTTGTAGTAAGACATTAGTAAGCATTTTTGCGTTCCAACGATGCAAACTTCAACCCCATTTAAAATCGAAGTACCCCTCGATCTAAAGAACGCATCGACTTTTTTGACATCTCACCAGCCGATTTGACGTCCTCGTCCGCGATGACCCGATCGTCGCACAACTGTCTACGTCCTGTGGCGTGAACCAAACGATACTTTGCCACAGGGCCGGACGTTGATGCAGATTGCTTAGAGGTAACGTCAAGCTGTCCGTAAAAGTGCTTTGTCGCTATGTTCTTGATCTTCTCCACCGTAAAATTTGGCTTCACGGTAACGCCCAACACGCCACCCTCCAGACTGAAACGATAAAATAATTTGGAGCCTTCTGGAATTTCTTCCTCCGCGAGAAGAAATCTTGCTCCAGCTTTATTTCTTATCTCAGGCTCCGCGTTCCCATCTACCTTATCACATTGACGGCAAATGTCTCGGACGAGGCGGCAGCCGGGAGAAACATGCCTGTTTCGTCTCTGCTGCCGCTTCCCTCCGAGCTTCCGCCTCCTGGCGATTTCTCCGCGTTGTTGTTTCTTCCTTGGGTCGCTCGTCTCTCCGCTGGAGATCTCGAATTCTTTCTGCTATGCCAAGCTTCCGCGATCTGGTCTCGCATCCATGGCAACATCAAATCGATCTGATAAACGCACATATTTTTTTGGCTTCTTTTTACTCACGTACTTTTTACCATTCTGGCATTTCAATGAACGATCGTTACGTGTAAATCAATTTGATGATTTTTCTTATCGTTATTGAATTGATGATTGAAAATTGATTAATCACGATTTATTTTTTATTTTCTTGATATAAATTATTTTTATTAACGTAAAAATAATTGATATCGAAATAATATTTACTCCATGTCAATTTTTCATATGTAATCTTTTTTTTTATTAATTATTAAGGGAAGTTAAAAATACGAAATAGGATTTGCGCTTTATTATTATGTCGCGTAGAAATCAATCGCGTAAGTTGGCACGACGTAAACGTGTACGCGAAAAATATAGAGATGTTGACCCATAAAACTATCGATTCGAATTTAAATATCGCGAGTCTAAGATGAAATTTAGTGAGTTTACAGAACGAGTAAATTGTTCAGGATAATTACCTTGTTGACAACGGTGAAGTTGGAATTGCACGGAACGCCATTGGCATAGAGGTTAAGCCCGCTGCCGATACGATCTCATCGTATTTGCCTCATCGCTCGCATCGTTCACTCCAAAATTCATACGCTTCATCTTACCTTGCGACTATTTCTAAAAAAATCCTTTTTTTCTCTCAACCCCGACACTATTTTCGTTGGAGTTTGATTCGTGACGGACGTAAATATTATTCTCGGTTTCGAGTTATTCGGGGCCTGGCCCTGCTTGAACGAACGAAGGGCTATTTCCGCGGCGGGAGGACGAAATTACAAGGGGTGGTGTGTGCGAGGGACCATCCCTCGTGTATATTCGTGACACGAACGCGCGCTCTCGTCACGAAATTCTGCGGTTCCAACTAGCGCGACATGGGGACCTCCGGAATCGAGTCGAGCCAACCCCCACCCCGCTTTTTACTTTTTCACGCCGCGAAACGTCGAAATTGAAATTCTCGAAAAAAAGAACACGATCGCGGTCAGGCGATTCTCCGCTCACTACGAAACGTCATTTCGCACCGTTTAGGCACAGACGAGAATCCCCGTTGAAAAATTCAAAATCTCACGTTTGAAATTGCAATACTTTCTTTTTTCGTTTCATTTTTTATAAAAAATCACGGCACGCAATCGTTTTTTCAAGCCGAAGCCAAGATGCGAGGAGGATGACACGAGCGGATACGCGAGAAAAGGGGACATGGCTCACGCGGAAGGAACTTCCAATTTGGTCGTCAAGGTATGACGTTGAGTTGAAGAAGAAAAAAAATTGTAGTTGGTTCACGTGGGGGTTGTAACAAATACGTGAATTTATCCGAATGTCATCAAGATTGCCTACGTGCTCGGATGGATCTTCGCGGCGAGTTATTACTTCGGCTGGGGTGAAAGGGAACGTACCGTTGACGAGCCCGTGGACGAGACCGGCTGGGTACCCGATGGCGCGTATGCGCAACGCCTCGGATTGCACGGCAGATCTCACAGTCAGCGCTGAAAAAGTGGATGTTTTCAACTAATAAAAAATCTGTCGTAACCTCAATGTACTTTTTGATCATTCATTTTATTTACGTATATAATTAGTTATAGCAAAAGGGGAAAGTATCACCTTTCGCATTTTTCTAACACCGCTAGATTTTTTTAAATCGATTTTTTTTTACAAACTCTACTTTCAACCCAAATCTTTTTTCCTAGATATTTTAGACCTTATGGTTTTGGAGTTACGGGGCGTTTTCGAAATCTGCACGGAACAAAACGTCGTGTGGCTTGCAGAAGAAATTAGGAAGTTTTTCTTTGCAGGCTGACGTTTAGGCTCAGAGATTAGAGTCCTCTGAGAAAATTTTTGTGCCATTCCTCAATGACGCGTGTTTGAGTAGAAAAATCGGAGACAAAAAACCACCTTCAAGGCCACCTAACGATCGCCTACAATTCAACGTATTCTCAGTTTCAACGTTCTTTTTTTAATAGCAATACAATATTTCCGTCACGAATTCAAACGTTTATCAATGATCAATAATAATAATGGTAATCGAGACCTTGTTTCATGTACAATAGTACGCGAATCAATCATTTGCATTGTTTACTGTCATATATAGGGTACTATTAAAATATATAGGCGTGATTATCCTGGGAAAATGGTCCTCGAGGATTTACGATCGCCGCGACACGTTTGCCAATATTTCTCGCGTTACGTGGAAAAAAGTTTGTGTTATCTTTGAAAATACGTATGTCATATATTTCGCGGTTTAATTGTATACTTATGGGAGAATGAATTGTCACCTAAAGTTTCGCGTATCTTGTCAGCGCGGGCGATCGCGTTTGCAATCGTTGCGGTCTATGATCGTCGTCACATCCGCGGGATATAAATTCATTATTCAGTCTCGTCGAAAAAGACGATCGATCTCGAGAAGTCTTCGATCGAAGTGGTATAATATTTATTTGCATCGCGCACGTTTCGTAGCGACGAATCGCGCGTATTGTCGTGAAAAAACTTTGTCCCGTCGAGTTAAAATAAAACAAATTGACAGGGAGGAAGTTACATCCGGTTCCACTGCGAACGCAAAAAAGGCAAAATTACTTCCACTTCGGAGATTTTCCGCAACAACAATAACAATAACAAAGTTCCGGAGATGGGTTGGCGAATTATCGCGAAACGTTAAAAATCCGGGGTGAATTATCGAACAATAAAGAGAATTCGATCTCTAGGGTCGTTCTACGCGTTGTTGGGCTCTTCCGTTGACGATTGCAACAGATTGCCGTTTTCCAAAGTCCCGTGATCGGGCAAGATGGCGTCATCCTGATCGTTTTGCAACTGCGCGTGCCACATCTCGTTGTAAACGCCACCGTAGGATATCAATTCCTCGTGTTTGCCGCGCTCGATTATTTCGCCGTCTCGCAGCACGAGAATCTCGTCGGCGTGTATGACGGTGGACAATCTGTGAGCTATGATGATGGTGGTGCGATCAGCACAGACGCGATTCAGAGCTGCCTGTATGTTTCTCTCGGTTTGGGTGTCGAGAGCACTCGTAGCCTCGTCGAGAAGAACGATTCGCGGGGCTTTCAAGATCGTCCGGGCGATCGCGACACGTTGCTTCTCGCCGCCGCTCAAACGCAAGCCACGCTCGCCCACTTGGGTCTCGTAGCTCTCCGGAAAGGTCAAAATTTTTTCGTGTATGTCGGCGTACTTCGCGGCCGCGATTATGTCCGCCTCGGGCGCGTCGATTCTCCCGTACTGGATGTTGTATTTGATCGTGTTGTTGAACAGTACCGTATCCTGAGGTACGACACCTGCGATTCGAAAGAAAAAGTCATTGTCATTAGTGGAGCCAATCGGAATTCTTCCGTCCGTGGAAAATGTTTCTCGCATTTATTCCCCTGGCGTTTCAGCGCGGCGCTCATCCCGCTTTGCTCCTTACCGATGGCACTTCGCAGCGAGTCCTGCCTGACCGTTTTCACATTTTGCCCGTCGATCATAATGGCCCCTTGCTCGACATCGTAGAACCTGAAGAGAAGTCGCATTATCGTCGATTTGCCGGCTCCGGTCGCTCCAACGAAGGCGATGGTTTTTCCCGCAGGCGCGACGAAGCTGACGTTCTTCAGAATAATCATTTCGGGCGAGTAGCCGAAAGTTACGTTCGAGAATTCGACTTGACCGCGCTTCACTATTAGCGGCCCGGCACCCGGAGCGTCGATGACCTCCTGGTCCTCGCGCAAAAGCTCCAACATGTTTTCCATGTCGACGAAATTCTTTTGTATCGCCCTTGAAGGAAAGAAGCGCTATTATAGAAGCCTGTCAGTAATATTTGATGAATGAAAAAAAAACGAATAAACTTTGTACGCACCTGTAGTAAGTACCGAACCAGTTGAGGGGCACGTAAAGCTGAACAATGTAACTGGCGAACAATACGTAATCACCAATGGTGAGCGTTTTATCAACGACTACCTGCGAACAAGAAATTATTCCTTCAGTCAGCCGTATTCCAAAAAACTACCAAGATTTTTTCTCCCTCTTGACGACGTTCCTCCCCTAGATATTCGGGAACAATGTGCGGAGGGGGGCGTCTCGTGAGTAGGCTCACCATGCGAAGGCAGAGCAGCGAACCGGCCAATAGTCCAGCGCATATTATAAAGTTTTGCAACGTATTGAGAATGTTTAAAGTTATCATGGACTTCCATTCCTCGATCTGGTACTTCAGTATTGCGGTACGATAACTCTCGACCTCGTATCTCTCCGCACCGTAATACTTGACGGTCTCGAAGTTTATGAGGGAATCGACGCTTCGAGCGTTCCTCGCGTTGTCCGCGAGATTCATTCGCCTTTGGAACTTCGTTCGCCATTCGGTCACGCCAATCGTCGCGCCTGCCGAACATGGAATATGTTTGTGTAAGAGAAATTTTGAATTCTTCAATTTATACTCAATTATTCGATTCAGTGCGATTCATATGGAAAAATAATGATTTTAATTTCAAGCGACCCTGGTATGAAATGCGAATTAAATTAATTAGAAAATTGAATGAAATTAAAATTAATCAGTAAGTACAATATGTGGAAAGGAACAAGCTAACGGTCAATATAAATGTCGAAGAGCAAGAAATGGAAATATGACGATAACGAGCTGGAAATAGTCAAGGAGTACAAGTATTTCGTTTTTTTGGTCCTCTGTGGGAAACACCTTCAAAAAGCACACTATAATCCTAATGGGAAAAATTAACAAAGTCACAAACGCAACATGCGGGGGCGTTTAAGCGTGCAAGAATTAGTTGCCTTAAAAGAAGACCAAATGGGAGTAACGTAAAAAAGTAAAAAATGGAATGCTGTATGGATGCCAAATTTGGAGGTGGAAGAGGAAGAAGCAGGTAGAACAGTGTCGAGCATCGTATATTAAAATGGCTATGAGAATTAGTAGAAAGACCCTAAACTAAATTTGGCGAATGGAAGCAAGGTGCCGGGGAATAGAAGTAGAAATATGGAAAAGGGCCCAAGGGCCCTACGTGAAATAATGAAGATGAGGGAAGATAGGTGGCAAAAAAAATCTCCAAGGGAAGAATTAAGGGCAATTATCAATGGTAACCCATCAAAATAGGGAAGAGGAATAAAAGAAACAACGGAAAGCCTAGGCGAGGGGCAATCTGGCAAGCCTTATGGAATGAAAATGTAAGGGAGCTCGAAAGAAAAAAAGAAAGAGGCATAAAAATTAAAATTGAACAGGAAAGTCAATACGATTGGAAAAAAATCGATGGCCCAACATACTGCGAGAAATATAAACATGGGAAAACAGGTATACGCATGGAAAAATATGGGGAGGACAAAATGGTTAGCGGAGAATCAAAAGAAACGTGGGCGAGGATAAGATTGGGCAATATCGAGAAAGATAGAAAAAGCGGGTATGTAGACACCGAATGTAGAGTATGCAAGCAGGCAATTAAAAAATTGAGAGATAGAGATTGCGAATGTACGGAAGTTTAAGGCGGGATATCCATTTACAACGATCAAAAAATCGTTCCTTTTAACGATAGATTTATATATTAAGAATATTTCCCCAAAAGTTTCAAAGCGAATTCGAAGAACTCCAAACGCGTTTTTCTCAAAACTGTATTTTCGAAATTGGCGTGCAGGATTACTCAACAACTATTACGCTCTATGAGTTGACCCTTGGTAGAAATATTTATAATATTGCTATCTTCTACTTGACGAGAATTTTTTTTGAAAAATTAGAAAAAAAAAACTACTTTTTTAATCCAAATTTTACAGAAATTATGCGTAAAATGTTCATTTAATCAAAATTTTACAGAAATTATGCATAAAATGTTGATTTTTGGTTGTAAATGTGTGCCGTTCTCTTGAATTCGCACTTTCTTCATTTTAAATATTGTCGAATAGAAACTATACATGTTCCAACTGAAAGAAAATGTTGAATTTTTTTGCAAATCAAAGTCTACGAGAAGCTAAACGGTAAGCCGATTCGCAACTCCCGCGGCAACCTTGCAGTCACACTCTGCCAAAGCTCCACCATTTTTATGATAAATGAATTTCAAAAAATTGTTTTGTATACTTGAATATAAATTAAAGTATACCTACAGTTTGATAAATGTAGAATAATTATTTCTTCGTTTAAAAAAACCCGCAAAATTGCTTAATTTTTTCCCGTCTAAGTGTATATCCCGCCTTAAGGGAAAACTAAATCAAGAAATAGTAAATAAAGTGGAGCAATGGTCGCAAAATGGCAGAGGTTTAGAAATTGACCGGAAAATAGAAGCGCAACTGAAAATGCAACCGGCAAAGGAACTATGCGATTACATCAGAAAATTTGAGAAACTAACAACCCAAACAAACAATTGATGTAAATGAGAAGTGAGAAGCTTTTATGTGATCGACCTTGAAAAGGGCATACAAAAAATAAAATACTACTACTACTAGTAATTTCAATATCTGGAATTAAATTAATTATTAATTTGCATAATTCATTTAATTAATATCAAATTAATAAGTAAATTCTTCATTTTGAGTCAAACTAAAAATATCAAATTGCAAAAAAAACCCCACGATGGAACCGAATAAAATCCGCACGATTAAATCGAATCTAAACAATCAAATCAGCACGAACCCAAAAGAATTGTTTGGGCTGGGCCAATTGGGTTTCATCTGCACCGCACAATCGCCCGTCATTGCCTTATTGTCTTTAAAAATATTGATACAAGTACTAACCAATGTACAGTAGCATAGTACTGAAGACGATGAGTCCGAACCACTTGTTGAACGCGGTAACGAAGAATATCACAGCGATTACAATGTCGACTATCGTCGGGGCGATCGAGAAGAGAATGTAATTGAGCAGGTTGTTTATGGAGTCGGTGCCACGGTCCATTATTCGCAGAACTTCGCCGGTTTTACGGCTCAGATGCCAGCGCAGGCTGAGTCCGTGAAGATGCCTTGTGGTGTGTCACACACGGAGAATAAATGTCAGGAATTCTATATACAATTAACGCGAAGAAGAGGTATGCCAAACATTATACCTGAACAATTCGACCTCGACCTCGCGCGTAGTGTACTGCTGAATGCGAATCCACAAGAAAGTTCTCAGGTTGTTCAGCAGCCCCATGCCGCCGGTTCCGCCTCCCTGGAGAAACTTGAACGCGACGTATATCAGAACGAAGTCCCATCTGTATGAAAAACGAGTAAATGAATCGGTGCTTTCCGGAAGAATTTCTCCGCGGTCCTAGATTTGAAGAATACGAGGGATTGATTTCATATAATAACAACGTTATTGTAGTTATTCATTATTAACCTAATAATGTATACTAAAGACGTTATTCTAGAATTTAATTTTTTAATATGAGATATAAGAGTTTGACAGTAAATATCACATGTATTATTAATTGAAAATTATTTTTTTTTAATATTATGCATAATATTATAAAATATTACAAATAATATTATGCATAAGAGTTAAATAGTAAATATTAGATGTATTATTAGTTGAAATTTTCAAACTCTTATGTCGCATATTTAAAAAATGAAATTCTATGATACGTCTTTAATATACATTGTTAGGTTAATAATTATAATGATTTATATTATATGATTATAAAATATATATATATATATATATATATATATATATATCGCATTTTCATGTTGGACGACGAACGTTACTTTGTATGGCAAGGTTAACTTTGCATACCTTACTGATAATTTATGATTAAGCTCAAAAAAATTATTACTGTTATGGATGTTTATTACCTGAAAAATGTGAGAAAAATTTGGGAGAGAATAATTTTTAATAATAATTGATTTGTCTAAAAAAAAATCTCATAATAATAAAAAAACAAAGCACAGCTTTGGAACAACGAATCGAGCCACTCTGAAAAAAATAGGTGTTACTGTACACACTTCAGAGTATTTTCTGGAATTCTTTTAGAAAAATCAAAAGTGACATACCGACCGAAAAAAAATATTTTTGTATAATTTTGGTGAAAATGGGCATTTTTTAAACTCGAAAAATTCAAAACAAAATTATTTCACAAAGTTCATGTAAAATTGCAACTTTTTTGTCTCAAACATTTTTCTGTTAAATCAAATGCTCACGAGATATAACGGTATTTTGAAAATTTTGAAATTTTGAAAAACTCGAGAAAATGCGATCCAAAAATTTTGAAAAAAATTACACTGTTTTTTTTTTCATATAATTAAATAATTTGACAAAATTTCAATTTTTTTGAGAATAGACAACTTTTTGACCGTTCGAAATGGTATGGAACGCCCCGTATATATATATATATATATATATATATATATATATATATATATATATATATATATATATATATATATATATATATATATATATATATATATATATATAAATTTTCAACTAATAATACGTCTGATATTTACTGTTAAATATTATGTATAACAGTTCAACTGTAAACATCGGATGTTTTATTAATTGAATACGTAGTTATAGAATTAAAAATATATACAGTTCGTTATATCGAGGTTCGACTGTACTATGTATAAGAGTTTGACAGTAAATGGCAGATGTATCATCAATTGAAATTGAAATTGAAATTGTAATTGTAATTATACAATTATTATTTCAAATATCATGTATAAGAGTTTAACAGTAAATATTACATGTATTATTAATTGAAAATTTATATGTGTATATATACATTTTCTTGACTGTTACACTCTTGTACAGGACAGTTAAAAAATGAATTCTATAATAACGTCTTTAATTACAATATCAACTCAATTATAATAATTATAATAATAAAATGAATATATGTCCATATGTTATTTATACTTCCAAATATATATGTGTGGTAAACGACCTTCAATACCTCTATAATGTATTGATATTGTATGTATGTATAACTTCCTATATAAATGATAGTCAAAAAATCATATATAATAATATTAAAATCAATATCTAATTAAATTTTCATTCGAAATATCATTATAGATTCGTTTTTGAAAATCATCGAAAGTGATAAAGTATTGGTGAATATTAAATATCAGTCAGCGTATAAGTATTTAGATTATTGTTATTATAGTGAACTTGGTGCAGTGTAAAATATTGTCTTTAATGAACATCTATTAATACTATTATGACAAAAACCGATGGAGGAGACAAGGTGGCCAATAAATTGCTTATCGGACAAAATTAGAGCGATAATAAACGGTGACTCGTCGAAATGGGGGAAAAAGTTGGTGAAGGTATTAAGAGATCTGGAGATAGAAGATATAATAACAATGATAAGGGCGCGAAGAGACGTAAAAAAATAGACAAAAGGATAAAAGAGGGACTGGAAAACTTATAAAACAGAATTTTAAGGAGGGAAGAGGAAAAAGTCAGAAAATCGACGTATAATGATAAGTATAAATATATTATAGAAAAGGACGAGATGCCATGGAAATATTGGTCAGAGGCGGGAGTAAAGGGTAGGGACAAGGAAATACGGGCGAGGCTAAGATGTGGCAACGTAGGAAGGGCGGGAAAGGAAGGGGAAAAGGATTGGAGGTGCAGGATATGCAAAAAATGAGACATTGGAGCACCTATTCATATGTAAAAAAGGTACGGAGTTAGTATCAGAGAAAGCAAAGAAGAAAGCAGAGGAGTGGATGGAAGAAATGGATGATTTGGCTGTAAAGGGGGAAATCATAAACATGCTGGGAGGAAAAATACAAATAGGGATATGCGAGTACTCTAGGGAAATAGAGGAAGCGTGCATAAAGATGAGTAAGGAGCATGGGGGAGGAGAGATCGACGGAGACGAATAAATGAAGAAAGGGAGAATGTGAAAATAATGCGGAGTGTAGGAATGTAGGGTGTAGATAATAAGTGAAAAGTAGGTATGTGAAATATTAATGTTTGTAAAAAACTGTGCAAATAAAACGCGATACGAATGAATGTTCTTCAAACGTATGATCAAATAAGCACACACATATGGATATCCATAGATCGAACCTGAACGTCAACGGTGTTTCCGCAACGCTGTCGACGATCTTTTTGTTGTAGATCGGTACATAGAGATTGATCAGCCGGCCGGCGGCGAGAAGGGCGAAGCAGAAGAAAACCCGAAATTGAAGCAAAACATCTTTCTTGGGCCAGAGAAACGGGGCCAGAGTTTTGATCTTGTACCAGACGTTTCTCCAAGTCGACGCGTTATCGTCCGGTCTCTGAAAAAGAAACATTGAAAATCTTAGCCGATCTTCGGCTGGAATCGGAGGCTGCACCGGCCTGATGGAGAAAAACAAAACAAAACCCTCGACGATACAAGACTTACACCTTGATAATATCTCGTCCTGAAATTCGGCCCATCCTCGTCAAGGGTTTGGTAGGTGGAATCGGAACTTCCAATGATACCCGGTGCTCTGAGACCCAGGCCGAAGATCACGAGACTACTGACATAGCGCAGTACGAACAGTGCCATTTCGATCTGGTCGGTGGGTCTGCGAATAGAATCGCGTCGTTATAAATATATAACTCTGTTAATAGTAGAGTGTGGACGGGTTCATCGTATTTTCCGTTGCCAAGCTCTCTCCGCATTCGCGAGACTCCAACAGTTCTCGGGCTGACGTCGCGCACTGCGTACTCACGTGTTCAGGTGGAACCACCATTCCACTCGTCCTATATTTATGAACGTGAGATTCTCGGCGATGAACGCTAAAGTCCAAAAACCCAGGAGAACGAGACCGTGGCCTCTGGGCGGTACGCTCGGCAGGAGTTTGTGCCTCTCGACGTGTAGAATGTACACCGAGTACGGATAGACGACGAGCGTGAGTGACGTAGTGACAATCTGCGCGGACAAAAAACAACACGGGTTAACAAAAAAAGGAAAAAATTCGCCGATCACTTTAGCCTGGAAAAATTGGTCAATTGGCCTGGAAAATTCGAATTTTAAATATTTCACACTTTGCCCAACTGCAACCCTATAAATTCGTCACTCAAGTGCATTGATCCCGAGTTATTTTTAGCTGCTAAAATGTTATCCCTCAATGGGCTTGCACTGAGGTGAAATTTTTTTCAAACATCGGATTTTGGTATTCGAAGGATTCTCAAAATAAAACATTTCAAAAATATTCTCTGAAAATTTCAAGTCGATCCGTTCAAAATTGAGGGAGTTATGGGCGTTTATAGGTAGACTCCGCGAACCGGCGGACTTTAAACGCGCTTTTCTCAAAATTACTTTTTCAAAATCGGCTAGGCGATACCTAAAAAATCATCGCACCGATCAACTTCAAATTTTACAAGCTTTTTTTACATATCAAAAAACAGTGCTTCAACGAAGGAATTTTTTTCGATGCATTGTTTTTTTTTATCAACGAAAATAGAGCGTTTTTATCAACAAAAATCGGGACTTTTACTTCGGAATGCGGGCGTTTTTTAAAAATTAAATATTTTTAAGAGCACTAGATAACATCATGCATAAATTCAATGCTCTTGATTTTTTTTTATTTCGGGCGATTTGTTTCCCAGCAGCATTGGTCACTGTGAAGGACGTTTTTCAAATGGCGATCTGCACACAACATTGTAGCTACCACATTTATGAATATCTTTCGATATGAAAATCGTGAAGGATACTTAAAATCATACTCTTTAATGTAAAAAAAAATTGAAAGAAAATATTTACAAAAATTCATCTTTTTTTCTGGCCACGTGCTAGGTGTAACCCATTAAGTGCATTGAGCTTTGGTTATTTCTGGCTTCCGAAATTTCATTCCTGAACGAGTTAAATGGTTACTCTGTTTTATACATCTTGATTTATTATGCGTGAGAAATAATCAAGGGAGTTGGCAATGGAAAGTAACTGTAGGTATTCTTGACTATCCGTCAATTACGACTGGTCACTAGTTGATCTTGAGTTTATTTGGATTGTCTTTTTCCAAGCTGTGTAATTCGATTCATTATTTGACGATTCTCATAATCATTGCTATTAATATTATTATTATTATTATTATTTGCTCAATTATTATTTTTAATTTGATAAGATAAAAAGCAATAATCGAGCATGTACAATAGTATGTAATATTAAATATTTCACTACGAATATTTAAATTCTTTATATGTAGAGTGAGTGCCAATGAAAATTTAATCTTCCCTTTGAATTTTTCAATACTGTTAACCAGTCTGAGATGTATTTTTATTATAATTCAATAAAAATGTTCTCTATTAAATTCAGAGCAAATTGCCAAACAGCTGATGAAATTTACTTACAGTGGAATATTTACTGTCTCAATATTCCGGAGGTCGAATTTATATGGGGTACAATTCACGGGAGGTTATATTGTGCTTGACACAATTTACCTGTCGTTCTATTGTCGCAATTAAATTGTCCTGATTCAATTTGCCGCGGCTCAAGTTACAAGGATGACTCGGTACGGAAGGGAAGACAAGATTCTCCTTTTCTTCCGTTTACCCTTGCGACTTACCATATATCCGTAAATCGTTTTATCGTCGAGGATCGTGGCCTGGAGCACGATTCTAAGAATACTGAGAACAGGCACCAAAAAGAGGAAGAACATCTGAACCGCGTAGAGTTTGCTGCGCGGCAGCAGATTCTCGTTGATAGGCGTGCCGTACTTGCGATACATCCACAATTGTATCGAGCCGAATATCAGAAGATAGAAAGCTATGACGGCCGTGCCCACCGTGTCCATGAAACATTTCGACGTGCCGTGGTTCACCCAGATCTCGTCGAACGTAATGTTCGGCGAACAAAAGCTCATAGTGTAATTCGCCATCGTGTTTCTCTATTAATTTTTCCTACGCGCCTCTTCGAATTCTTCTCTAGAAATACTTTTCTTCAACGTTGCCACGGAGTGTTCGGTTCGCTCATCGTGAGTTTTGCCCGAGTCGAACGGCTCTGCAAGTCGCACCGATCGAACGTGACGATCTGAAAGACAAATAGAACAAGGCTGAAATTAAATTTTTCTAAATCAAAATTTTCATTGAACCATTAGCGCTGGTGCCGTTTCCCTTGGCCAGGAAATTGTATGTTACTCGCGTCATTATCGGCGCCATAATTTGGGTCGGAATTCACCAGAAATTCTTTCTTTTTGATTGCTCAAATTTATCTTTGCCGCATTTGGAGCAAAAGAATCACCGGAACGTTCTTACGTGTCGTTATTAGAGATTTGTTACCTCGCGTGTAAAACAACGCTTCTGATAATAATGATGTGGAAATACATAGAAAAAACGCTTTGCTTACCAGCTATGCAAATTTTGTCATTGAGTTCTAGGACATTTGCGTCTAAGCACCGTTGATATTCTTGATGTCGATTTCCTCAAATTTACTTATTTCTGGACAAGTGAACATGCCGTTACACGCGAGCAGTGAGTCAACCAGGGCTATCGATTACTGTTTAATTCCTGATCACAAACTGTTCGCCATATGACTTTCTATAATTGAGCCTATTACAGATAGATAAGAGAATGACGGATAACGCCTACGAGTGGTGAAATACGTTCGGTGATAAGAAAATTGTTATGTATCGAGAATATGCCATTGCATGATGATGAGCCCCTTTAAAATTGCGGTACGGGTTAAAAAAGAGAAACGTTTTCTTGAAACACATACGTTCGAAGATCGGGCAAGGAACAATTCTCGCGACGCGCTTATTTCTGTACAAGTAAAAAAGTGCACGGAAAGATTGAATAAAAAAAAAAAATTTATGGAAGTTATTCGAATTTGAAGTCCAGCGTCCGGATTCGAATAAAAGCGCTTTTTTTACAACGGGAAATTCCGCAGCTTATCTTTCGAGTGATCGTCGTCTGCACGGCCAAAAAAAACTGACGAATTCGTCGCTTTGTCGGAGTGAATGTAAATAAAAAAATCGTTGACGCACTTTGACGGGGATTAAAAATTCTCGGCTGAAAAAACAGCGTTGTCATGAATCTAGTGATTTTCACAATTGCTGCTCGCACTTTTCAACTACGCGTATATTTTGACGGGGCTCTTCGGTTAACCTAAAAATATTTTCGTACACGGATATCGGCTGGACCATGGAGACTAGATGCAGGAGACCAAACTCCAATGGGGAGACAGTAAATAAAGTGTGCGCGAAAATGCGAATAATAAGGATGGCGCGTCGATAGAAAAGACCCATATATATAGTACTAGATCGGTCACGGTCTCATGGCCGGCAACTCCACTGGTGGGGGTAGATTGCATTTTGTAGACATTTTTAAATATTGTAGTGGCCGCTAGAGTCGCCGGTGTAGACGGTCTTAAGGTAATTCTATCGCCAGACTTCAATCAATAGGATTTTCATTTTTTTTTGAGCTTCACTAAGTATATTAATAATCGTCTCTGTCAAATTTCAGGGTTGGTTATCGACCTAATTACAGAGAGAAAAAATATTAAATTTGCGTATTTTTGTGATGGAATTTCGAGACGACATACAAAAACGCAATTTCCGGTCGCTACAAAAGTGTATATAATGGTGGAAATCCGTCAGATTCTTAACAATAAACAGATTTACATACTTAACATTTGTAGTAATCCAATACTCTCAGAAAAAATTACGCTTATTGACCTAATTTTTATGTAATATCAAGTTTAATTTGAACTTCCGGTATTGGATTTATTACCACTTGCTACGATAAAGAGACGTGACAGCAAGGCAACAGCTGACTGTAGTCCTAACCTCATCTCACTCATTCGAATTTCCACAAATATTTCATTTTTAACCGACTTATTTCGCCGACACAAATTTTTCACGCTTTTTACCAGTCGTGGCCCGAAAACAATGCTTTATATTTCCCGCACCTGACATTGTTGACGGATCGACGTTGAAAAGCATGGAGGTTGAACACGCCTGGTTGTGTAAAAAGAGACGGAGATGGAACCAATGTTGCCGAATATCAATCCTATAAATACTGCGCGAATTGTTAGAATAACTATTTTTTTTTATTAAATGTGAACATCAATTAAACAGTTTACACATGGACAATTTTAGTTATTACAAATTATTTTTTTTTACATATGTTAAAAATACAAATTGTACAAGTCTCAAGTATGATCAGTGGTATGACTAGTGTGAAGCGATAGGACTACCTTAAGGGGTGAGATGCAGTCAGAATTTTCAAAAAACAAACGATAATACCCGGGAAGGCAAAATGCTTCGAAGACAACACCAAATTGACATTTTGGAAGCTTCCACATCGGCAGAAGCCCTATTGTATGGGCCAGGAATTGATGATTCGATGTAAGTAATTTTTTAATTAGTATTTATATACATAAATCAAGTGTAAAATTGGAAAACTCTTTCAGAAATGTTCAAAAAGTTATTACTCAAAATCTATCGACTTTAGCAAAATTTCATAAAGCATACTTTCGTTTCAAAATTGCCCAAAATGTTTTGAAAAAAATAATTCATTCCGAAAAACTTTAATTTTTTGAATAATTATTTTAACAATTGGCTATAAAAATTGAATGCTCGGCTTTTCGCCAAAAATTGTGATATTCGGATTCAGCGGATTAAAATACAAAAAAAAAGTTTAGCTTCATCCATCGAGCTCAAAATTTTACGAACATATAATACCGTATCCACATCGAAAAACTTTAAACGCGTTTTTCTCGGAACTATGTTTTTCAAGTCGGTGACCACTATAATTAAAAAACCACTCGATCGATTTTGATGAAATTTGGTGTGCTTATTGATAGCATTAAAAACTAGTCCTTGATCGAAGGATTTTCATTTTTCTTGAAAATTTATATTTTTTTTAACAATAGACGAGCGATTTTTTGGTCGAAAATCGAAAGTTCTCTGACGGAAGCCGCCATTTTGTTGATTAAAAAAAAGCCTCGATTAAGGACCAGATTTATTTTTAAACTAATTATTTTTTTTGTTTTTTTTTTATTTCAGATGATCCAGTAAAATTTTATGATGGTCACCGCAAAGCACTACATGCCGAAGGCAATCCGACAAAGATGGCGACATTTTTATAAATAATTAACATTTTTCTTTGAAAACTGGTTCAAGTCAAGTTGAAATATAACATGAAAAGTCTGTGTAACCACTTTTGTAAAACAAATTTAATTACTATAAAAAAATGTATTGAAAATGCTCGTTTTTTCACGCCTCTGACTGCATCTCACCCCTTAAGGTGCGCTTACACGGGCAACTAAAATTACTCAATTCTGGGCAATATTGGCCAAGTATGACGTCACGACTACATCCGGCAGTTTACTGCGATTCCTATATGGAGCAATTGTTGCTGGATGTGTTGACACAACATCTTAAGGGAGACACTCCATATCGAGGCTTTGAAAAAATACATTTTTTTTATTACCTAAATTTATAGTTTGAAACCTGTATAATACGATGCAGTAGTGATTTTGGTTAATTGTCAAAAATGACGTCCCTTTGAGCGTGACTCACCTCTGCTCCGTTTAGAGCCCTACGCGCAGGCATAGGCACTATGTGGAGAAGTGAATCGTCCATTCAATAAATAGCGCTCTTTGGCGTTGCTAGTATCGAGGGATGTTTTTTTGATAGTGAATTGGCGAATATGAAATCTCGTGGCGGGTTGATACATGCTAATTTAAAATTATTCCATCTTAGCGACACGATAGTGTTAGCGACTTATAATTTTACTTTTTCATGCGAAGAACATGGCTCGGATATTCTATCATAGGCGATTGTTTATTAGTCACTATTGCGCACGAGGCCAAATGCACTGCGGAAAAATATGAAATTAAAAAAAAAATTGAAAAATTGTCTACGCCTCGGATTGCACAACAGATCGTTCGGTTAGCGCTGAAAAAAAATCAAAATGTTTACGTAATAAAAATTCCAGCGTAACTTTAATATACTTTTTAATAATTCATTTTATATACGTATGTATCGGGTTATAGCAAAAGGGGAAAAGTATGACCTTCCGCACTTTTGTAACACCGCTAAATGAGAAAATCGTTTTTTTTTAAAGCATGGCGCATTTTGGAACTCTGCACGGAACAAAAAGTTGCGTAACTTGCGGAAGAAATTAGGAAACATTTTTAGAAGCAATTATAAATTGCAGCTCCCCCGAGTCCTCTGAGAAGAAAAATGATGCGCGTGTTTAAGTAGAAAAAACGTAGTAAAAAAGGTCAAGGTCAACCACGGTTACCTAGAATCAGTATTCTCAGTATCAACGAATTATTTTTTTTCATTACAATACAATATTTTCATCACGAATTCAAACGTTTAACAATAGCCATTAATAATAATCGCGACCTTTTTTGATCTACAGTAGTACGCGAATAAATAATCGGCATTGTTTACCATCATATATAGGATACTATCAAAAAAATATAGGCGGAGCCGCACAACAACACTCGAGTAAAAATTAATATATATAAACATATATAATTGTATATTAATTGATCATATACAATTGTATACAAAAATTGGCCCCATAGATTTTTATATATTTGTATATAAACGTACACAATTGTATATACTAATAGACAGTTATGTACCATAGTATATGAATATATAGAATTTTATATACAACATATTATATATATAGTAATATACGATTGTATATTATTATCATTTATAGGATTTTATACAGGGTGCGCCAGAGAAACTTACTTATTTGAAAAAATTCCCGCGCGGTGAGTTGGGCGGGTAGAGGGGCGAGAGGGGGCGCATCTGGAGGGGGAAGTTCCCAAGTTTGTTTCTCCCTCCAGTCAGTTGCCATCATGCTCTGGTCTAGAGAGCAGCGGGCCTTCGCAGTCGAGAGCTTCTTTTCTAACGGTTTTTTGAAGAAAACGAACGCGCAGTTACCGTGAATGGAGCTCGTTACAGGAACATGATCGAGGAATTTTTTCTTCCAAGACTCGAAGAAATGAACGTTAGGAACGTGTGGTTTCAGCAAGATGGAGCCACAGCACACACAGCACGAGACTCAATGAATTTGTTGCGACAACATTTCCCCGACCGCCTCATCTCTCTCAGAGGCGATCTCCAATGGCCGGCACGCTCTCCAGATTTGACTCCATGCGATTTCTTTTTATGGGGTTATGTGAAATCTCTGGTTTATGTCGATCGACCACGGACCATAGCACACCTCAAGAACAACATTCGCGACGCCATTGCCAACATACCGATTGATATGCTGCAAAGAGTGGATACGAATTTCAAAAATCGACTTCATCAGTGTATGCGCAATGGGGGTCGCCATTTATCCGATGTCATTTTCAAGACTGCATGAAAAAAAAATTGGGATATTGCATTCTCAAAAAAAAAAATTTTAAACAATAATTGAAGTACTTTTGTTTTTATTGACCTTTCAAATAAGTAAGTTTCTCTGGCGCACCCTGTATTTGTTATGCATATATATTATATACAGATTTATCTATATGCATAACAAATATAAAATCCTATAAATGATAATAATATACAATCGTATATTATTATCTATAAAGTATGTTGTATATAAAATTGTATATTAATTGATCATATATAATTGGATAGGAAAATTGGCCTGATAAAATTTTCTATATATTCATATACTATCGTACATAACTGTATATTAGTATATACAATTGTATACGTTTATATACAAATATATAAAATTCCATCGGGCCAATTTTTGTATTCAATTGTATATGACCAATTAATATACAATTATATATGTTTATATATATTCATTTTTACTCGGGTTGTACTCAAATTTGGCAAATATATTTCATCAATACATAATTTGTTAACTTTTAATAAACAATCTTTTGATTTACCTGCTTCCATACGGGAATAAAACCAAAGAAAACTTCTTCTATATCTAATCATATATGAAGCCATATAAAGATATATACAATTATATGTATTTCAAAAGAAAATAAAAGTACTCATATACAGTCATGTACAATTTTATATACGGTAAATAAAATTGTCACGTATATATATCATTATATACAGAACTATGTATAATATTATCAAATCAAATTTGATGGAAGGACATTTATGTCGGATTATATATACAAATGTATAGAGTTATATACAATTATATATAAACCAATACATAAATGAGGGGATGAGATTGCGAATTTTCGCAAAACGTTGAAAACCCGGGGAGAATTAACGAACACTGAAGAGAATTCGATCTCTAGGCTCGTTCTACGCGTTGTTGGGCTCTTCCGTTGACGATTGCAACGTATTGGCGTTTTCCAAAGTCCCGTGATCGGGCGAGATGGCGTCATCCTGATCGTTTTGCAACTGCGCGTGCTACATCTCGTTGTAAACGCCACCGTAGGATATCAATTCCTCGTGTTTGCCGCGCTCGATTATTTCGCCGTCTCGCAGCACGAGAATCTCGTCGGCGTGTATGACGGTGGACAATCTGTGAGCTATGATGATGGTGGTGCGATCAGCACAGACGCGATTCAGAGCTGCCTGTATGTTTCTCTCGGTTTGGGTGTCGAGAGCACTCGTAGCCTCGTCGAGAAGAACGATTCGCGGGGCTTTCAAGATCGTCCGGGCGATCGCGACACGTTGCTTCTCGCCGCCGCTCAAACGCAAGCCACGCTCGCCCACTTGGGTCTCGTAGCTCTCCGGAAAGGTCAAAATTTTTTCGTGTATGTCGGCGTACTTCGCGGCCGCGATTATGTCCGCATCGGGCGCGTCGATTCTCCCGTACTGGATGTTGTATTTGATCGTGTTGTTGAACAGTACCGTATCCTGAGGTACGATACCTGCGGTTCGAAAGAAAAAGGCAATGTCATTACTGGAGCCAATCGGAATTCTTCCATCCGTGGAAAATGTTTCTCGCATTTCTTCCCCTGGCGTTTCAGCGCGGCGCTCATCCCGCTTTGCTCCTTACCGATGGCACTTCGCACAGAGTCCTGCCTGACAGTCTTCACATTTTGCCCGTCGATGCTAATCTCCCCTTGCTCGACGTCGTAGAACCTAAAGAGAAGTCGCATTATCGTCGATTTTCCGGCTCCGGTTGCTCCAACGAAGGCGATGGTTTTTCCCGCAGGCGCGACGAAGCTGACGTTCTTCAGAATAATCATTTCGGGCGAGTAGCCAAAAGTTACGCTCGAGAATTCGACTTGACCGCGCTTCACTGTGAGCGGCCCGGCACCCGGAGCGTCGGTGACCTCCTGGTCCTCGCGCAAAAGCTCCAACATGTTTTCCATGTCGACGAAATTCTTTTGTATCAGCCTTGAAGGAAAGGAGCACCATTGTAGAAGCCTGTCCTGTCAGCAATATTCTATGAATTAAAAAAAAACGAATAAACTTTGTACGCACGTGTAGTAAGCACCGAACCAGTTGAGGGGCACGTAAAGCTGAATAATGTAACTGGCGAACAATACGTAATCACCAATGGTGAGCGTTCCCTCAACGACTACCTACGAACAATCAATCATTCCTTCAGTCATCCGTATCCCAAAAAACGACAACGTTTTGTCTCTCTCTTGGGGATGTTCCTCCCGGAGATATTCGGGAACAATGTGCGGGGGAGCCCATCCCGCGAGTAGGCTCACCATGCGAAGACAGAGCAGCGAACCAGCCAGCAGTCCAGCGCATATTATTAAGTTTTGCAGCGAATTGAGAAGGCTTAAAGTCATCATGCACACCCACTCCGCGACTTGGAACTCCAGTATTGCGGTACGATAACTCTCGACCTCGTATTTCTCCGCGCCGTAATACTTGACGGTCTCGAAGTTTAGGAGGGAATCGACGCTTCGAGCGTTCTTCGCGTTGTCCGCGAGATTCATTCGCCTTTGGAACTTCGTTCGCCATTCGGTCACGCCAATCGTCGCGACTGCCAACATAGAATATATTTATGAAAGAGACATTTTGAATAATTCTTCAATGTATACTAAATTATTCGATGCAGTGCGATTCATACGAAAAAAGAATGATCTTAATTTTTCATATTAATATTTTTGTAGATTATTTTTCATTTAATAAATATATTTCTCCATAGTCAAAATTAATTTCGAGTCAAACTGAAATTATTAACTTGAAGAAAAAAATGCAGCGATGGTACCGATAGTACAGTCGTGCTCTACATTGGAATCGGAAAAATCAGAAGGTTAGTTTTTTGACAGGTGATTTTGTAGGTGGCGCGGGTGCTAAATCCAAGTTTGCCTAAAAATCGGGGTGTAGATTTTTTTAGGGGATGGAAGAGGATGCGGGCGGATTAACGCCAAACCACAACCTCCACGAGGTCGGCGCCGGGAGACAAAATGTTTAGAAAAAGCCGGGCTTTATTTTTGTCCACAGCGCCGAAGTCGTGGAAGTTCATTTTGGGGGTGAAAAAGTGGGGTGATACTTTGAAAAATCAGTTTTCATTCGATAACTCTTTAGGAAAAATTCATACAATTTTTGTTCAAATGCGAACGTTGTAGCCCTTGAAAAGACGCGTCGATCGAGTATTTGATCATCCTCCTCCAATAATATCTTCACCCCTAAAAGAATTTTTGAAGTATGAAAAAAGTTGTTTATTGAATAACTAAAAAACAATCGATTTTTCGGGGATGGTTCAAATGTACGAAATGTAGAAAATAAATTTCTCTATATTTTCATTCCTATGGACCACCCTTGAATTTCGCTTTTTCGAACCCCTCTCAGGGGTTGAAAATTCAAACTGAAATTCTGGGAAAACTATTGATCGAAAATAAAGAGATACGAGTTTGGCGCTGTGGACAAAAATGTAGCTGAGGGTTCAAGCTACAAATTCTTCCACGGCGGCGAATTCGTGCGGTCAAGAGTCCCGGAATTTCATTTTGAATTGTCAACCCCCGAGAAGAGTTGGAAAATCAAAATTCAAGGGCGGTCCATAGAAACGAAAATATAGAGAAAATTATTCTTCATATTTCGTACATATGAACCATACCCGAAAAATCGATTGTTTTAGAGTTATTCAATAAACAATTTTTTTTTCACACTCCAACAATTCTTTTGAGGGCGAAGATATTATTGAAGGGGGATGATCAAATACTCGACCGACGCGTCTTTTCAAGGGCTACAACGTTTCCATTTGAACAACAAGTCTACGATTTTTTTCTAAAGAGTTATTGAATTAAAACTGATTTTTCAAAATTTCACCGCACTTTTTCACCCCCAAAATGAACTTGCACGACTTCGGCGATGTGGACAAAACTAAAGCCTGGATTTTTCTGCACATTTTGTTTCCCGGCGCCGACCTCGTAGGGGTTGTAGTTTGGCATTAATCCACCCCCATCCCCTAAAAAAACCCTACACCCCGATTTTTAGACAAACTTGGATTCAGCGACCGCGGCACCTACAAAATCACCTGTCAAAATACTAGCCTTCTTCTATTTTTTTCCTAATTGGGCCAAATTGGGTTCCATCTGCACCCTAGATTGGCCCAATATTGTCTTCTTTTCTTGAAAAATATTGATACGAGTTCTAACCTATGTAGAGTAGCATAGTACTGAAGACGATGAGTCCGAACCATTTGTTGAACGCGGTACCGAAGAATATCACGGCGATTATAATGTCGATTATCGTCGGGACGATCGAGAAGAGAATGTAATTGAGCAGGTTGCTTATGGACTCGGTGCCACGGTCCATTATTCGCAGAACTTCGCCAGTTTTACGGCTCAGATGCCAGCGCAGGCTGAGTCCGTGAAGATGCCTTATGGTGTGTCACACACGGTGAATAAATGTCAGCAATTCTACATGCAATTAACGCGGAGAAGATGTATGCCAAATATTATACCTGAACAATTCAATCGCGACCTCGCGCGTCGTGTACTGCTGAATGCGAATCCACAAGAAAACTCTCAGATCGTTCAGCAGTCCGATGCCGCCGGTTCCGCCTCCCTGGAGGAACTTGAACGCAATATATATCAGCACCAAGTCCCATCTGCATAGAAAACGCGGCAGTGATTCGGTGCTTTTCGCAAGAATTTCTCCGCTGTCGCAAAGCCGAAGATTACGAGAGATTCATTTGATATAATATATTAGTTTACATGAAAATCAATACTTTCATCATAATTCATATAATTGAATTAATAATCTATATTAAAGACGTAACTATAGATAATATTTTTTTACTTTCAGGTATAAGTTTCATGGTAAATATCAGATGGCGTATTAATTGAAATTATAATTGTGATTATAGAATTAATTTTTTTTAATATTACGTATCCGCGTTTAACAGAAAATATCAGATAGCGCATCAACCAGTGAGCGGAATGTCAATACTTCTGAGTCCTTGGTGTAGATGGTGGAGTTAGAGTGCGTGCATCACAGAATCAGAAGTATATAGGGCTGTCTATACCGGTACGGGTGTTCCACAGTTTCCCCGTACCCTCGGCAAAGGCGCTATAGTGTAGCAATCGCGCTACTCTATAGCGCATGCACTTCTAACAAATGCAAATGCAGTACATATCAGATTTATTACTAATTGAACATTTATATATATATACAGGGTGTCCCATTATAATCTTACACCTGAATTTCCTCGAAAAATATTGCTCGGACGAAATATTGTGTGGAACAAAACTTCTAGGGATTGAAGGGGGACGTTTGAAAAAAAATTATTTGAGGAGCCAAAATTCAAAATGGCGGCGCTACAAAGGCTGACATGTTTTTTTCAAACGGAAACATAACTTTTTTTTATTGCAAAAAAATTTGTCAGCTGAAAGCTAAAAACTTTTGTTGAAAAATTTTTTTGATAAAGTTCATAGTTTTCAAGTGAGAGCATCATTTTCAATTATTTCAGATGTATCCAGGATTTGTGTGTGTGTGTGTGTGTTTTTCTACCCATCGTGATCAAAGTTCGTCAAGGATTTAAAGAAACACGTTTTTGGGCCTGAAAATGGCACAAACGCTATTAAAATGGAAAAAAACTATTTTTCATCGATTTTCCTCCAAAATTTTCCCATGAAATATCGTCCAAATTTGAAAACAAAAAAACCCAAAATTTTCAACAAAAGAATTTAATTCTTTTTTTATTCAAGTGGTCATACATTCGAAAATACAACATTGAGCGGCTTGCCGTGAGACATTTAGTCTAATTGTCCCTACCACCGGCATTTGCGTTAGCCAAAGCGTAGGAGGTAGGGACACACACACACACACATCCACACACATACACGCACGCGCGCCACACACACACACACACACACACACACACACACACACACACACACACACACGCACACACACACACAAATCTCTGAAATCATCTGAAATAATTGAAAATGATGTTCTCACTTGAAAACTATGAACTTTATCAACAAATTTTTTCAACAAAAGTTTTTACTTTTCAGCTGACAAATTTTTTGGCAATAAAAAAAAGTCATGTTTACGTTTGAAAAAAACATGTCAGCCTTTGTAACGCCGCCATTTTGAATTTTGGCTCCTCAAATAAATTTTTTTCAAAAGTCCCCCTTCAATCCCTAGAAGTTTTATTCCACACAATAGTTCGTCCGAGCAATATTTTTCGAGAAACTTCAGGTGTAAGATTAAAATGGGACACCCTGTGTATATATATATATATATATATATATATATATATATATATATATATATATATATATATATATATATATATATATATATATATATAATATGAGGCATTCCACGTCACTTCGGCCAGTAAAAAAAAATCCACAAATAATTCTGAAAAATCGAGTTACTTTATTGAAAAATATTCACCGAGTGTCGAATTTTTAAAAAATTATTGACGTCTTTTCTCGTTGATTACCATTTTTTAACATTTTTCCATTTAAATGGCTGTATTTTTGGCAGGATTTGACGTATTTACATTCGTACAAAACGAAAATCTGCGTCTTTTCATAGCCTCCCAGAAAAAAATCAATTTAGACTTTATTGAGCAAGTCGAACGTCCGTTTCAGGGCAAAATATGCCAAAATATTTTTTTTCTCAAGAAAAGGCACTCGTTATTTTATTTTTAAGAATCTCCCCGAATTGTGAATACGAAAAACGGATTTTTGGTATTTCTTATATTATGGGATTCCTAAACACCGGGAAGCTATTTTCATTTAAATTTTTTAAAATTAATATTCGATTGAAGAGTGTGGAGCACTCCAAGGCTCCAATACATATGACATGTATGTCGTATGTATTTGAAAAATCTGGTAAACATATAGCGAGTGCTCCACACTCTTCAATCGAATATTAATTAAAAAATAAAATAAAAAAATAGCTGTTACTTCAGGGTGTTTAGGAATTCCGTAATATAAAAAATACCAAAAATCCGTTGTAACAGGAGGAACAAAAGAAACTTGGGCGAGACTTAGATGTGGGAATGTGGGAAAGGAAGGCAATAAGGGATATAGTGATAATAAATGTAGGGTGTGTGAAAAAGAAGTGGAGAACTTTGTCCATGTATGTATGTATGTCTATATATATGATCATTCATGATGTTTGTTAAGGCATCTATAATTGTATATAATGTTATATATGACTATAAACAATTATGTATGTTTATATATGTCCATTTTTTCACGGGTAGACTTAAGAAAAAACTTGTAAGGGGAAAGGAACATTTAGGGGGGATTTCGTTTGTGTAAACACCCTGAAAGAGTATACTTAAAATAAATACTACTACTACTGTACATTATTAACTTAATTATAATATCCATAATGATGAAATAAATATATGCCCACATATTACACACGCATATATATATATATATATATATATATATATATATATATATATATATATATATATATATATATATATAACATTTTCATTCGAAATAATATTACAAATTCGTTCTAAAAAACCATGAAAAATGATAAAATGTTGGTGCACATTAAATATCAGTTATTGTACAAGTATTTAGATGTGAGACAGTTGATTTATTTTTATTGTAGTGAACTTATTTCAGTGTAAAATATTAGCTTTAATGGACGTATATAAATGCTATCATTAAAAAGGTTGCAATTGCATTGATAATCTACATTTAATTTTTAATACGGCATGTAAGAATTTAGTAACAAATGTTCTTCAAATGTATTGCTAAATAAACACACACATGGATATCCATAATTCGAACCTGAACGTCAACGGTGTTTCCGCAACGCTGTCGACGATCTTTTTGTTGTAGATCGGTACGTAGACATTGACGACCCGTCCGGTGGCGAGAAGGACGAAGCAGAAGAGAACCCGTAATTGAAGCAAAACATCTTTTTTGGGCCAGAGAAACGGGGCCAGAGTTTTGATCTTGTACCAGACGTTTTTCCAAGTCGATCCGGTCTCGACCGGTCTCTGAGAGCAAAAAACATTGAAAATCTTAGCCGATCTTCGGCTGGAATTGGAATCTTCGGCAGCTTGGTAGGGAAAGAAATAAAACCCTCGATGATAGAAGACTTACACCTTGGTAATAGCTCGGCCTGAAATTCGGACCTTCGTCGTCGAGCGTTCGGTAGTTGGAATCGGAATTTCCAATAATACCCGGTGCTCTGAGACCGAGACCGAAGATCACCAGACTACTGACGTAGCGCAGTACGAACAATGCCATTTCGACCTGGTCGGTGGGTCTGTGAATTTAATCGCGTCGTTATAAATATATAACTCTGTTAATAGTAGAGTGTGGACGGGTTAATCGTATTTTTCGTTGCCAAACTCACTCCGCCTTCGCGAGACTCCAACAGTTCTCGGGCTGACGTCGCGCACTGCGTACTCACGTGTTCAGGTGGAACCACCATTCCACTCGTCCTATATTTATGAACGTGAGGTTCTCGGCGATGAACGCTAAAGTCCAAAAACCCAGGAGAACGAGACCGTGGCCTCTGGGCGGTACGCTCGGCAGGAGTTTGTGCCTCTCGACGTGTAGAATGTACACCGAGTACGGATAGACGACGAGCGTGAGTGACGTAGTGACAATCTGCTTGGACAAAAAACGACACGGGTTAACAAAAGAGGAAAAAGTGGCTGATTACTTTAGTCTGGAAAAATTGGTCGATCAATGGGCATTGAGTCTGGGAAATTCGAATCCTAAATACTTTAAGGTATTCCTTACACGAACCTGAATATTTAACAATTAACTGATCTTCCTCTACAAGGAAGTAAAAATACATTCCAGTATACTGGTAAAAATTCAAGACGAGTTAGCGCACTTTTAACAAAAAATTGCGACTCTGAAAATCGACTAATTTATACGGCACATTTCTTCCTAATAATTGATATGCTAAATAACCCTGGTTGTCTGATATAAACTGCTCTACGCGTGTTAAAAATTCGAAAGATTCCAAAACCTCGATAAAGACAGCCGGTCGCCGAATGTTTGAAGAGAAGATTAATGATAAAACTTGGAAAAATGTGACTAGCGGAAGCATTTTCGGGGCCACGACTTTTCAGAGAAAACGGAAAAATGTCTAAATCTACTAAATTTAAACCTGATAATATTTTATTGTAACTTTTTTTTTACTTTAACGCCACTGTAGTTTGCGATTATTTAGAAGGAACTTATCCCCTCACAAAATACGGCCCTCCGCGAAGGGAATTACTTTATTAAATTCCAACCCTACAAATTCGTCATGAAATTTCGTCTCTAATTGGGCTTACGCCTACTTGAATTTTTTTCAAACATCGCTTTTTGGTTTTCGAAGAATTTTCAAAATATATAATGTTTCAAAAATATTCTCGAAAAATTTCAAGTCGATCCGTTGAAAATTGAGGGAGTTATGGGCGTTTATAAAGGGCGTCTCAAAATGACCTGACATTTTAAATTGCGCGCCATTTTTTTGTGGAGAACATAGGTCGTGTTCGTTGGGTCTCATCATTTGACACGAACAAGAGCGCATGTGCATAATGATGCGCAATGCGTTTCATTGCGGATCGCACGTTGCGCATCATTATGCGCATGCGCACTTGTTCGTATCAAAATGATGAGGCCCAACGAACACGACCATAGAGTACTAATCTTTGACAACTGACATCGCGAAGTATTGAGGTTATCGTGGAGAATTACACGGTCGAGCAATGCATAGAAATTGTTATTTGCTGCATTGTTACTGCATAATTATTGCAGACGAAGTTTCATGGTTGTGTTATCTCGCGCCGCGGCGATGTGAATTGGCCACCAAGATCGTACGATTTGACGCTATTGGACTCTCGACTTCAAATTCAATCAACTTTAAATCTTATACGCTTTTTTTTTACATATCAAAATTTTCCAATCAATATTTTTTTTCGTTGCATAGTTTTTTTTATCAATGAAAATAGAGCGTTTTTTTGTACCAAAAATCGAAACATTCACTTTCACCTGTGGCTTTAAAAAAAAACAATATTTTATTTAATTCTTCGTCCAAGCACTGAATAATTTCATGCAAAAAATAAATGCGTTTGATTGTTCCATTTCGGATGTTTTACTTCTCAACAGCAGTGGTCACCGCAAAGAACGTTTTTCAAACAGCAGTCTGCACAAACCATTGTATCTACCACCTTTATGAATATTTTTCAAGACAAAAATTGTTGACAAAAAAAAGATACTTAATATGATACTCTTTAATGTAAAAAAAATTGAAAACCTGCACACATTTGCACATTACAAATTCACGAAAATTCTTTTTTGTGGCCATGTGCTAGATGTAAGCCGTCAAGTGCATTGAGCTTTGGTTATTTTTGGCTTCCGAAAGTTCATTGCTGAATAAGTTAAATGGTTGCTTTATTTTTATACCCCTTGATTTATTATTTTTGAGATATAATCAAGGCGGTTATTCTCGTTAGTCTCCTCATTAGTTGATCTTGTCTTCGTTGGGATTGTCTTTTGCCAAGCAGTGCAATTCGATTCATCATTTAATGCTTCTGATCATCAATGCTATTAACATTCTTATTATAATCACTTTGCTCAATTGTTATTTTTTTTCTAATAAAATAAAAAATAATTTTTTATCTGACAAGATGAAAAAGTATTAGTTTTATACAATAAGACAAAAGATAACTATCAACAGTTATCTTTGTAGGAATCTCAAATATTTTACTAGAAAAATCTTAATTATTTATATGTGGAGGCAGTGCCAATGAAAGTTTAATCTTCCCTTAGAAGTGTTTCAACACTGTTAACCAGTGTAATGTGTATTATTTTATAATTCAATAAAAATGTTCTCTATAAAGAAAAAAAAATAAAATGAAAATTGCTTTCGAAAACAGTTGATTAAATTTACTGACCGTTGAATATTTAGTCTCAAGTTGCCTGCGAATTCATTGCTGGTACAATTCACCGAAGGTTATATTGTGCCTGACAAAATTAATCTGCCGTTCTATTGTCGCAATCAAATTGTCCTGGCTCAATTTGCCTCGGATCAAATTAGAAGGATGACTCGGTACGGAAGGGAAGACAAGATTCTTCTTTTCTTCCGTTTACCACGCAACTTACCATATATCCGTAAATAGTCTTATCGTTGAGAATCGTGGCCTGGAGAACGAATCTAAGAATACTGAGAACAGGAACCAAAAAGAGGAAGAACATCTGAACCGCGTAGAGTTTGCTGCGCGGTAGCAGATCCTCGTTGACAGGTGTGCCGTACTTGCGATACATCCACAATTGTATCGAGCCTAATATCAGAAGATAGAAACCTATGACGGCCGTGCCCACCGTGTCCATGAAACATTCCGACGTGCCGTGGTTCACCCAGATCTCGTCGAACGTAACGTTCGGCGAACAAAAGCTCATAGTGTAATTCGCCATCGTGTTCCTCTATTAATTTTTCCTACGCGCCTCTTCGAATTCTTCTCTAGAAAAACTTCTCTTCAATGTTGCCACGGAGTGTTCGGACCACTCATCGTGAGGTTCGGCCTCGTCGAAGGGCTTCGCAAGGCGCAGCAATCGTTTGTGATGATCTGAGAACTAAATGCAACGAGGCTGAAATTAAATTCTTCGAACTAAATCAAATTTGCCAAGTGAATTGTTAGCGCTTGTGTTCTTTCACTCGGCCAGTATATTGCACGATACACGCTCAATTATGGGCGTGACAATTTACATCAAAATTCACTGGAAATTATTTCTTCTTTTTAATCGCTATTTTTCTTCGGCTGATTTAGACCAGAAAAATCACTGCACTATTTTTACGTATGCTTATTAGAGATTTTTTTGTGTAATAAAACGCTTTGGATAATAATAATGTGGAAATAGACGAAAAAAGAAACTAGTGGCTTACCAACTATGCAAACTGTCATTTATGACCTTCACGTGTAATAAAACGCTTCGGATAATAATGTGGAAATAGACGGAAAAAGAAACTAGTTGCTTACTAACTATACAAACTGTCAATTAGAGTGGTTTATGACCTTGACGTTTAATAAAATGCTTCGGATAATAATAATATGGAAATGGGAGGAAAAAAACTCGTTGCTTACCAACTACGGAAACTTTCCCATTGAGTTCTAGGAAATTTGCGTCTAAACATCGTTAACATGCATGATGTCGATTTCCACGAATTTGCTTATATCTGGGTAAGATAACGCGTCTTTACGCGCGAGCAGTGAGTCAACCAGAGCCATCGATTACTGTTAAATTCCTGATTGCAAAATGTTCGCGATGCAATTTTCTGTAATTGGGCCCATTTCTGATGGATAATAGGATGACAGATGACGCCTGCGAGAAGTGAAATACGTTCGGTAATAAGAAAATCGTTGTATACCTATATAGTATGCCGTTGCACGGCCATTACAATTGGTACTGGTTTTTTAAAAACCGCGCTCGTGATGCACACACGTTCGAAGATAGTGCATGGAATATTTTTCGCAACGCTTTTATTTCTATATAAGTAAAAAAGTGTACACGAAGATTCATTTAAAGACTGAAAAAATGAAAGTTCTTCGAATTCGTAGTTTAGCGTCCGGATTCGAATGGAAGCGGTTTTTTTCAGCGGGAAATTTCGCACCTAATCTTTGAAGTGACCGTCGTCTGCGCGGGCAAAAATAACTGACGAACTCGTCGCTTTGCCGGAGTAATGTAATTTTAAAAAATCGTTGACATCCTTAGACAGGGATTGAAAATTCTCGGCTGAAAACCAACGTTGTCATAACTCTTCTGATTTTTACAATCGTTGCTCGCATTTTCCAGCTTCGCGTACACTACAACGGGGCTCTTGGGTTAACCTTAAAATATTTTCGTACACGCATATCAGACTCGGTGCAAAACGCAGGAAAAGAAACAGCGTTCCACAAACTCTATGATTTTTTAAATATATTTATTTATTTATTTTTTTCCCAGAAGACCAAACGGAGACGATCAGCGCGAATGACAGTTGCAAAGCACTTACCAATTTGTGACGACGTTGAACTTCGCAGTTTCGTACGGTGCGAAGCGACGATTGTGCGTCCGTATAGTAATGACAATGATTATTAGCGCTAGAATTCTTAGCTATGCACTTTTTGAATCGTCACTTCTATGCGATGAGCCAGCGCGCATGTTTGATGCGCATCGACGGATTCGTGAAGTTGGTCACGTGGGGTCTAGTGGGGAAGTGGGGTATATGTGAATGCTCGACGCATACGTAAAATTTCAAAACTTTCACGACAATCGACGATACTCCGGTTTATAATTATAAAGTTTATCGGATTGTTGTGCATAAATCGTAAGTTTTGTTGATGTAAATATGATAGCGTTGTTATTGCGTTGCGGATTGAATGACCCTGAGGGTTTGTCAGTAATCGTTGAATGATGCGCGAGGCAGTGCACGCTTCGGCGCGACATAACCTCAATGTATACTTTTGGGGCAGTGTAAATCAATTGACTCGCGTTTTGTTGCCATTGATGCGAGGTAGAAGTTGTACCACGTGTCATACGAGTGCGAGAGAGATGGCCGATATTTTCGAACAGAGAATTCTCGGAGATGAATATTTGGGGCGAAAGAAAATTGTTAAACTCTGCCGCAGTGGATCCTACAGAGGCTGACGCTTTGTTTTTCTAAAAAACTTGAGAATGTGTAGGACAATTCTGCTCGAAAATTTGTGAGGTTATGTTGATCTTGTTCATGCTCTTAATATTTTCTCAAGTTCCAATGCATACCCTTGCAGGTTTTTACGTATTATCCTTTCTAATTCATGCCATGCACAAAACCGCCTGAATCAAATATCCCTCCAGTGTCATCCATCAGTGTCAATGCATGTCCTTAAGGAGGGAGATACCTTGAGGCAACGAAAACATTGATTTTCATGAGTTTTTACATGAAAGATTTCTAAACCATTTTTTAGACTTGAGGTATATTTCTTTAGTCCCTTTGGCTGTTAGATGGTATTTTTTTTATTTGTTCTAAACTTCTAAACTGGTTGCGACAAATGTTGTCTGACCCTGCGACACTTACCATCGGCTGAATTAATCTGAAAAAAACAAATGAAGATTTTTCTTTCATTAACACTCATACGCAGAATATGAACCAAGAAAAAATGAGAAATGTTGAAAATCAATAAAATGGTATGCTTTGAAACAAAAAGATTGATTTTTCCTAAAAAAAATGGCTATATTTTGCAATAAAAAAATACGTTTTTTTTGTTTTCAAAAACATTTAGGATCATGTTTTAGACAATGAGGTTAAAAAGATTTATACCCAATTTCATCAGAATCGGTCGAATCGTTTTTTAGCTATATGTCACAGCGGTTTTGGAAATACAGTTTAGAAGACCGTGCCACACATCCGCCATTTTTGAACATTAATAAAATTAAAAAATACCTTGTGCAGCCAAAAGTAATAAAGTAACAGAACTTACCCTAAGTCTCAAAAATGGTGAAGAAATATTTCCTTTCGAAAAAAAAATCATGAAAATCAGCAAATTTTCTCGTTGCCTAAATGTATCTCTCCACTGAAATCAAAGGCTGGAAAGAAGAGGAATTTACATAAACTTTATATAGAAAAACCGGTGCAGCTTTAAAAAAAAATGTTTCCATTGAAGGGTATGTTTTCAACGATGCTGAAGTTTGAATCGTTGGACTGCAACGCATTCAATTTCTTTTGGCCGATTTCGCCTGCAAAAGTCCTTAAACCATTTTTCAAGATTTTTATTTAGCGATCTTCATTATAAATCTATTAAAAAAAGATCGCTTATAATAATAAAAATATGGAAAATAAAATGTAAAACGGAACTTTCGTTGCGTTCCAACGATGCAAACTTCAATGTCATATGTTTTCAAGTATCTTGCAATTTTTGTATTGAAGAGTATTTATTAATACGGTTGATTCAATCGTTTGTACAGAACGCTGTTTAAATAACATTCTTCGCAATGATTACTGCAGCTTGGAAACAAGTAATCCGAAATTAAAAAAATAAAATGCATTTAGTTTTGGCATGATATTATCTAGTACTAACAAAGGGTTTAATAAAATATTGATTTTGGAGAAAAATGGCCGTCCTACAAAGAGAAAGTATCGATTTTTAATGAAAAAAAAACTCTAGGAAAACTAAGGATCGAAAAAAAAAATTTGTTCAAGCACTGCTATTTGATACATTAAAGAAACTTGTGAAATTTGAAGTTGATCTGTGCAACGATTTTCGAGATACAATAGTCACCAATTTGGCTAGTCATTTTAAGAAAATTACGTTTAAAGTTCGCCTATTGGCGGAACTTACCTATAAACTTTTAAGAATAAAAAATAAATTTCGATATTATTTTTGAAGTGCGAATTTTGCGAATCCGTTGAAAACCGGAAATCGATGTTTTCGGAAATGTCCATACGGTGTAAGCCCTTAATATTAAACAATTATGTATTTTCGTCGCTTAATCAAGTTTTATCTTCTGGAGTCTGTTTGTTATTTCTTCTTCGAATATTTGGAGTGTCGGTTTAAATCAATTAAAGCAAAGAAGAAACATTCGGGTCTATTGCTACAAGCATGCATGTATGCAAGTTCTGCAGAAATGCTACCATGGGAATAAAAATGGACACACTAACACTTCAGTTGTCCCGAGCCTGGATGCTAAATTTGACTTTGATCTACTAGCTCACTGGAGAATTATAAGACTGTCAATTTGCAGTTATTTCGCGTGTGTTCCCACAGTCACGTTTTTTTAAATTCTCAGTAGCGATAAGTTGAAGCGTAATGAAGAACTGGCTTATAAACTTCAAAAAGTAGCTCGTTTATTTTTGCAACATCTTTTACTTAGTTCTTTGGCTATATGAAGTCTCGTGTACTTTCTGGGTCGAAAGAAGTGTCTTTGAGTACAGTTCGTAACGCCACTATACACGTGCACGTCCGATGATTTGCAGTAACAGAAGAATGGGAAAGAACAACAGGCACCAGAAGAATCTGAAGTCGGAGAGAGCGAAGGTCAAACTGAAAGGAAAGAAGCCGACGAAGAATTTGCCGAAAGGATTGAACGTGACGGACACGACTTTCAAAGTGAAGAAGATCATCATCAGAGACCAACTGAAGCAGCACGATGAGACGGAAATACTGAGCCGGAGGAAGTTGAACGTCAAGGTGAAATAGCCCGCTTGCAAGCGGTGTTGCAAAATGACCTGACATTTCAATTTATCAATAAAACGTATTATTTATTTGAAAAGTACGAATATTTGGATTAAAATATAAGGTAATAATACGGTAATACTCGCTAGCTAACTTAATAATAAGGTAATAGGTAACGAAAAATACGTTTTATTAATAAATTAAATGTCAGGTCATTTTGAGACACCCTATATACACCCTTGGCGAAAAGTTTGGGGCACCCTGCAATTTTTCTTTCCGGACAAAAAATTGAATATCTGGGCCAAAAAAAATCGGAAACTATTTTACCAAACGGGGTTTTGAAGAGAATAAAGACAGCTTCAATTTGCTGTTTTAATTTTATTTTATCGATTTTTTTGTGCCTGGTACGTAATTTTGAAAATGGCGTTTTTTCACGTTTTTCGCACTTTGCAAAGTCGTTTGCTAGACTTCGGAAAAATAGAAATCTCGCTATTTAGTGAAATGATTTTTAAAAAGGGAAGTATGAGCTTTAGTTTCGTTTAAAAAAAAAAATTTGCAATTTTTTTTCGCAGACGATTTTAGTTTTTCTTAAAAAAACGGCAGGTTTCCGTAAAGCCGGCATCGTGCAACGTATCGTGAAACTATGAGGTTGAGAATATTTGTCCTAAGGACTAAAAAGTTTTCATTTGTTATTTTGGCATTGTTAAATTATTTCAGATTTTTTTGGCAACATTTTTTCATCGCTAGTTTTGGTTAATGGGCGATTAATCTCATTAATTTATAGCCATTACATTGAAACGAAGATGTTTTAATGATGATAACTTTTGACTAAAAAGTTTTGTTTTGTTATTTTGGAGTTAAATTTTTTTCAGATTTTTTTGGCAACATTTTTCTTGATCGCTAGTTTTGGTTGATCGTCGACGATTAATCTAATTAATTTATTGCCATTACATTGAAATAAAGATATATTCAGTAAAACGTCTTCGTTTCAATGTAATGGCAATAAATTAATGAGATTAATCGTCGACGATCAACCAAAACTAGCGATGGAAAAAAAATGTTGCCAAAAAAATTTGAAAAAATTTAACAACTCCAAAATAACAAAACAAAACTTTTTAGTCCTCAGGACAAATATTCTCAACCTCATAGTTTTCACGATACGCTGGACGATGCCGGCTTTACAGAAACCTGCCGTTTTTTCAAGAAAAACTAAATTTCTCTGAGGAAAAAAATTGCAAATTTTTTTTTTAACCAAACTAAAGCTAACACTTCCTTTTTCGAAGATCGTTGCACTAAATAGCGAGATTTCTATTTTTCCGAAGTCCAGCGAACGACTTTGCGAAAAATCGTTCGAACGAAAAAATTAAATTAAAGAAGCAAATTGAAGCTGACTTTATTCTCTTGAAAACCCCGTTTTGTAAATTGGTTTCCGATTTTTTTTGGCCGAGTTATTCAATTTTTGGTCCGGAAAGAAAAATTGCAGGATGCCCCAAACTTTTGGCCAAGGGTGTATATCGATGAGGCATCGAACGATAGTATCGAGAGCGGTTGAATTTTCAGGATCTACTGACGAGACTTCAGCATCACAATTCGACGGTCCGCCAAGATGCGATACGCGAGCTCAAGGAAATGCTGTCGCATCATTCCCCTGAGATTCTGAGTTCGCAGTTGCGTTCCCTGCTCCAGGGAATCGCCTGTCTGGCGCTCGACAAGGAGAAGGACATACGTCGCGACTCCTTGAAAGTATTGAGTTCCATCCTCGGGCCGATATCGAACGAGCAGTTGCGCCCGTTCGCGGACGTTCTAGTCTCGTATCTTCGTTGCGCGATGACCCACATAGATCCCAACGTGAAGGAGGATTCTCTCTTGTTTCTGGACGTGTTGGCGCAAAACTGCGGCTCGCTGCTCGCCAAGAACGCGCGAAAAGTATTGCCGAATTTTCTCGACATGATATCGAAGTTGGGCTCGGCGTCGCAGCCGGGAAGGCAACTGGTCACGACGATGAGTTCGAAGAACACGAGCGTGAAGTGGAGAACGAAAGTACTGGGTAGGCTGTCGACCATTTTGTCCTCGATGATCGGCGAGCGAAGATCGCGAAGGCTCGAGCACAATTGTTCACGCGCCAATAAGATTCTCGTGGTCGACTCGCAGACTCGTTACGCCCCGATCCACAATTCGAACCTGTTGAGCTTGTGCACCGTTGACTTTGACGACGCGGAAAATCCCAACGACGAATCCGAGCTCGCCGAGCTGATGAAGTACACGCAAGTTCTAATGCCGCTGATGTTCGACAGTTGGCTGGAAGTGACGCCCAAGAGAAGCTCGGCGGTCGCCGACTGCGATCCCCTCATCAGCCACGAAGCCGCGAATCTCTTGAAAAGCATCGCCGAGGTTGTCCACCTGATGATCGAGTACTTCGAGTTGTTGGAGGCCGAGATCGACAGCCGCGATCACGGCGCCTGGCTGAGGGAAAACTTCCTCAGCGCCCTCGAGAGAAATCTGATGGACAAGTTTCCCTACAGCCGGGCCGGAAGCGCGCAGAAGCCGCGCAAACGCCAGGAGGACTTCGACAGGCTCGAGTCCAGCGACAAATGCGACGAACAAAACTTTTCTCTCGCTTACGCGCATCTCTGGATACTCACGGCCAATAGATCGAGCAAAATCGAGAACCCCGCCAGCAAAGTTATCTGCGCGCGAATTTTGGAACACGTCAATGGTACGGAAGATGAAGTTCGATTCGTCGGACTTGAACTTTCGATCGTACGGATGATCGCAATTTTGGCAAATGTTCGCAGATAGATTGACGAGCTGGTCGAGCAACGAGGCAGCTGCGCTTCCCCATCTCACGAAACTTCTTCGCGTAATTTTCCTTCGCGGTGGCAAAGTTTTGTACAAGAGCGGCCTCGGCCTGGGCGAAAGTCTTCGCGCTGTCATCGAGGCACACGCGAGAGGACCGAGACGCGAATTGCAAACGCAATTGTTCGCGATCCTCACGGAGATCGTACTCGACCACGAGCTTCGAGAGTTGCACAGGTGAGTTTCGCAAAATGGCGGCCCTGTTTGACGTTGCAAAAAATGGCGGGCGAACTCGGTGGTCCACAAAATGGCCGCTCTGCGATAGTCACGGGCTTTTACAAAATGGACGTTTTTTTTTCAGCGAAAAGGCGTTCAAAGACTTCGTGACTTCCCTGCCGAGTTCGTTGCTCAAGAGCAGCATCAATCAGGGCACGATTCAAATGCTGAACAGAGTTGTTTTGCAGCATGGCCATTGGCTACGCGACGAACTCGCGAACAAACACGAAAAAATAATAGGTAAGCCCCGTCGTAACCATTTGTTTTTGTTTTCAACATTTAACTGATCATTTCTTAATCTCAAATCTCAAATTTTCAGAAAATGCGAAAAAGATCGAGATCATCGGTAGCGACGACGAGCAACGTTTCCGCCTCATGATATGCAATCTCTTCTACTTCATGGACGAACAAATATATTATTGATTCCTTTCGCCCTCTCGTTGCGTACCGTTTGTAAATAGAATGTTTTTTTTTGACATCCCCACGGTGCGTTACTTCGAACCAATCAATGCCAATGGAAGAGGGAAGAAGTATTTGTAAATAAATAAACGTTTATTTTCAATCGACCGGCGCTCGTTGACGATGCGACAAAGTCGTTTCACTTAAGGCTAAGCGTACTAATAACTACAATAAGGAGGATCGTTTCACCGATTAACGCTAGAGTACACTGATTTTTTATAGAAAAAACAATATATCAAAATCTAGACAATTTGACGCAATTTCTCATTTACAATCGCGGGCGGAGCTGGAATTTCATAGTCAATAAGCACAGATTACGATTTTTAAAAATTAAAGATTGCGTTAAATTGCTACGATTTTTTTTCTCGAGAACGCCCTAGTGGCACGTACTGAAACTTCGCAGTTGACCTTTCATAAGGCGTAGTCAACATAACCTCTTATATTTTCGAACAGAGTTTTCTGACAGAGCTATGTCTCGCACTCACATGTCACGTGGTACCGCTATTACGTCGTCTTAAAGGCATGTCCAAGGTTAACATAACCTCAAAAAATGTTGAACAAAGTTTTCTCGCCAATGATTATGTTTTTAAAAAGAAAAAAAGCGTCCGGCTCCGTAGAAGCGACTGGCGCAGAGCCTGACGATTTTATTTCGTCCTAAAATTGTTATTCATCTCCGAGAAATGTCCGTTCGAAAATTTCAGCTATCACTCGCACTCATATGTCACGTGGTACGGCTACTACTTCGTCTTAACGCGCGTCGGTGGAACGCTCAACCCTCCTCGATAACACACAACTCGATAATCCATCGAGCGCCCTCTTTGCTCTTTCTTCCCTGCAGCCTCGCGAATTTTCGCCTGCCACGGAAGTTGCTCATCACATTTTTTTCATTTCGTTCGTTACGGCGCGAAAAACAATACATATTTAACAGAGTTTAAAGAATACTTGAATATTAAATACTGTTCCTGATAATTAAATCATATTAGCTTCATTACCAATCTCTTCTCGCGTGTGTGCCTCTATAATAAAACAAATACAAGCTCACAAATGTCGATTACGCGTGTTTATAACATTCGCTCGCCATTATATTTAGTATCTATCCTTTCTCAATGCATATAATGCCCGAGGCTTCTATTTTTCGTTTCTTTCGTTGCGAATAATCTTCAGCTGCAAAGTTACACACGAGTGTTGATTATTACTTTGTGGTACAAAAATCGGCCGTCAGCCGGGTCCGGCGCCACGGTCAACGTGAGCTAATCTCCCGGTAAAGATCGCGAAGATCACTCATAGTTTAGCAATTAACAAGTTTGCGTCACTTCGATAAAAATTCATCATGGTCAGTAAGTCGACTTCGCGGATGATGTGCGCCGGGAACTGGCAAGTCGGAACTTCCGGGCTACATGCTTTTACATTTTCATTCGATCGTTATTGAGGGGTACACGACCATGTTGGGCCGAAAAATGATTTGGGGAATTTAAAGCTTCAACGGAAACCAACGAACTTTGGGGAAATTTACCATCGCTTCTGAAAAATGAAGACAAAAATGAGTACGAATAATTTTTCTATAGGATTATCGAAACAAAATGACGGCTCACAGGTGGTTCAAGAATTGGCCTGAAGCAAAATACCAAAGCCTCTTTCAACGAAGATACAAGGCACTAGGGAAATACCAAAGATTTCCACGATATATTGAAGCATATCTTCGCAATAAAAATATTAACCAAAAGTTTTTTTCAACGTTACTATGGTCATAAAAAAAACAATATTTTTTACACCTTTGATACCTCGATGTTTTATATCTACATGAAGAAACGCTTTCGTAATTTCTTCCGGATTCGTTCCAAAAAATTGGACAAATCGTCAGTGGTGCCGCCATTTTCAATTGAAAAACCTCGAACTCTGTCCTTTTCGTGTACACCTCATGAAGTAATTGCAAATTCTCACCTCAATCCACAAATTTAAACATAACTCAGTTGCTAGAATCCTTAAAGTTAAATTTACTTGAGTTAAATCGATTTGATATTCCCCACAGGAGTTTCCGGCCGCGGTGGGGATTCCCCGTGAAAAGCAGACGAAACAATCCCGAACGTCATCACGAATAAGTTCATTTCTTCGCGCCGAAGCGATTGCAGTCGCGAACGATAAGACAAGTTCGAAAAGCTCAAAATCGCGTCGTCTCGTTGGCGTACTCCATGGCGAAGTTCTCATCCTCGACGAAAGCCAAATTCGTCGTTCCTCCTAGTACAGCCGTGGATCGTTGATCGTCGGAAGTTTCGTCGTCGCGGCATATTTTGATGATGTTTTCGACGCTCGGTGTGATCGGTAGTACGGGCAGTTCTCGATCGATTCTCGGCCATCCGGGATTGTTTTTGAGATCGTGCTCGACGCGAAGGTAATACTTCTTGGACTTTTCGGGTCTGTAGAGAGCGGGTTTGAGGCGTCGCTCGATGAGATACTCCACGACGAACATTTCGATGCCGAGGCAGACGAGAAAGTTTGCGAAGCCGACGACAAGCAGGAGGATGGGCCAGTCGTACGTGGGCGGTACGACGAGTTGTAGGGTGCTCGTAACCCAATGTGCTGGATAGACCGTGATGTAGGTGCAGATAGCGACAAGCAAAAGAATCGAGGCGATAAAGGCTTGATTGGTGTAAATTGCTTTTCTGTAGGGTTTGCCCCGTGAGAATATCACCGCTGTCGTTATGTATTGGAACAGCGAGACGCAGAAGACCGAATAGTTCTCGTAGCAGGTGTAAGAGGTGGAGTTGGCGGGTACGAACGGCACGAACCAGGAGAACGTTCTAACGGTGTGGAAAGCGAGAGCCTGGAACATCGTCATGACCAGCATGTGCAGCGAGAGCGACAGGAGAGGCGTAATGCTCAGGAGGCTCGTCATCGGCGGTTCTTTCGCAAGTTTGCCCTCGAATGCCTTCGTCTTGCCGAAGAAGAAGGCAAAATTCACTATGAGACATATGTCGATGAAGAGAAACTCCAGATCCGTCAGGTTCGAGTCGATCGAGTAGAGTATTATGACCGAGAGGAATTCCGTCAGGGAGTACGTCACCATGAACTTGAATATGCCGAAGGAAGTTACCAGGGCCGCGCGACCCTGTCTTATCACCTTCGGCACGCACGTTATGTCCGGTATTCTCGACGTGAAGGGACTCGCGACACTGAGAAACGAAGAAGAAAGAGAATATCATAGCCGAAAGAAAGTTAGCGGAGTGTACAGTGGCGTGAACATTGTTCCAGGTGGCGTATTTTTGGATCTTCGCTTACCTCGACTCCGCTTCGGACAGAGACACGCCAGCATGAGCGGCTCTCAGAGCGCCGCAGTCGTTCGCGCCGTCCCCACACATTGCTGAAACAACATCAGGGGTATGGATTAATTGCGTGATTGATATTCTACAAAAATAGAGTAATTAATTGCTGATTGTTCAATCGCGAATACTTGATTTTTATTCTATTGGTCATTATTAATCATTATCGACAATTTTGAATCATTATTAATCATTATCAACCATTGAAAATAATTGTTAATAATGATTAATCACTATTAACCATTTTTAATAATTATTAATGATAATAAATCATTTATTATTAGTATTAACCGTTTTTTATAATGATTAATCATTCTCAATGACTGTTAGTCGTTATTATTCATTGCTAATCATTGTAATAATTAATAATCTTTATGTATGATGATTAATCTTCATTTATCATTATCGACCTCTCTTATGGGAAGGTTTTGCCTTGTGCGAAAAAATGTTCGATTTTTCACCAATTTTTTATGGGAAAAGTATTAAATATAGAATGTTGATATTTGGTATGTTGACTAAGCGGTCTTCATTGAACATCAAAATAATTTTTAAAGTTTGACACAACATGGTGGTGGGAGGGGGAAGAGCCACGTATGTCGGTGCGCGGGCGATGACATTCTTCGCTTGCGGAAGTCCCAAATCCCGGACAGGTGATCTGAAGCAAAAAAATCAAACATATTTTTACTTTGTACAATGTTGTGTATAAGTTGACCTAGAATCAAGAAGAAAAGTTGAAAAATCACAAAATAGTGAGCGATCGGAAGGAAGTTTGTTTTTTGTACCAAACATTTTCGCAGTTTTTTGCTCACTATTTTTTTATTTTTCGATTTTTCTTCTCGATTCTGGGTAAACTTATACACAATATTGTACAAAGTAAAAATATGTTTGATTTTTTTGCTTCAGATCACCTGTCCGACTTCCGCAAGTGAAGAATGTCATCGCCCGCGCACCGACATACGTGGCTCCTTCCACTCCCACCACCATGTTTTGTCAAACTTTAAAAAATATTTTGATGTTCGATAAGGACCGCTTAGTCAACATACCAAATATCAACATTGTATATTTAATACTTTTCGCATAAAAAATTGGTGAAAAATCGAACATTTTTAGGCCCAACATGGCAGTACCTTCCCTCAATCATTATTAAGCATTGTTAATTATCATAAATCGTCACCAGTAACTATTAATAATCATGACGCATTTTTCATTACCATTAATCATCATTATTTATCATTAACTACCATTCAATATTATTGACCAGAATTAATAATCATGAATTATTATTCATCATGATGAAATACCTTCAATTATTATTTCGTCACTATTGATCGTTACTAATTATCATCAATCATCATTATCTTCAATCATTAATCATTATTAATCATCATTCATCCATTGCTCTTCGTCATGAACAGGTATTTATTATTATCATCGTTACGTAAAAAAAATTAGTTAAAAACAAGAAGAAAGAAATGCTGACAAGGAAACCGTTTCCGGTGTCCCCCTCCGATTTCGGTCATTTTCGGATATGTTATTCTTCATCGAAATCCAAGAGAGACGTATTTTTTTTATCGGCGGAAAAACTGTTTTGAGGACTGAAACTGGCCCTGAAAGGGACTTTTGCAGTTTTCCTTTCGATGAAGAATAACATATTCAAAAATGAACGAAATCAGAGGGGAACACCGGAAACAGTATTATACAAGGGTAGTCACCCCTAAAAGGGTTCCTCAAAAAAAACCCATATGTTTTACTTTTTTTAGCTCCTGCAAATTTTTTTAGCTCATACGAGTTTTTTTAATTTCAACCCGTGTAAATTTGCCTCGTTTCACACGCCCCCTCCCCCGGAACTGGAAAAGCGCATTTTTTATTATTCGTCATAAGCATTGTTCTCGAATTGGTTTCATTCGGATATCTTGATTGCAACTATGCAAAGCTGCAAAAGTCACTTGGAAGGTCCCCGACTTTAAGGGTGAGTTTCACCCCTTAAAATTGTTTTTCCGCCGATAAAAAAATACGTGTCTCTTAGATTTCGATGACATATCCAAAAAAGAACGAAATCGTAGGGGGACACCGGAAACGGTTTTCTTGTGAGGCATTGCTGGGTGTGTACTGACCAACATAATATCCAAGCTGCATGAGCTCGAGTACAAGCTGCTGCTTCTGTTCGCTGGTCATCCTCGCGAAAACTGCACCCCTCACGCAAATACGAGGCAGCAGATCAGCGTAGTGTTCCCGAAGTAACTCCCACGTCTGGCCGGTAAGCGCAAACCGATACTCCTTATTCAGATTCATTCCTCTCTCGAGTGCCTCGAACGACGACGTCATCGATTTACCATTCTCGGCAGCCTAACACCAAAAAACGAATTCTAATTTATGCACGTCGTTTTTTTTTTAAATCTTAATGCTCTTTTCTTATGTTCATCTTTTGGTATATTTTTTTTCATTAGTTGATTTTGCTGCCTTTTCTCTTAATTTATATATGAGGAATTCCACGTCACTTTAGCCAGTAAAAAAAAATCCACAAATAATTTTGAAAAATCGAGTTACTTTATTGAAAAATATTCACCGAGTATCGAAATTTTTTGAAAATTTCTGACGTTTTTTCTCTTTGATTACCATTTTTTAACATTTTTCCATTCAAATGGCTGTATCTCTGGCAGGCTTTGACGTATTTACATTCGTAAATAATGAAAATGTGCGTCTTTTTCTAGCCTTCCAGAAAAAAATTAATTTATATATTTTCGAGCAAGTCGAACGTCCGTTTCAGCCCAAAATATGCAAAAATATTTTTTTTTCTCAAGGGAAGACACTCGTTATTTTACTTTTAAGAATTTCCCCGAATTGTGAATACGAAAAACGGATTTTTGGTATTTTTTATATTATGGGATTCCTAAACACCGTGGAGTAACAGCTATTTTTATTTCTTTATATTTTTATTAATATTCGATTGAAGAGTGTAGAGCACTCCAAGGCTCCAATACATATGACATATATGTCATATGTATTTTTAAAACCTGGTAAACATACAGCGAGTAGTCCACACTCTTCAATCGAATATTAATAAAAAAAAATGTTTACATAAAAATAGCTGTTACTTCACGGTGTTTAGGAATCCCATAATATAAAAAATACCAAAAATCCGTTTTTCGTATTCACAATTCGGGGAAATTCTTACAAATAAAATAACAAGTGTCTTTCTTTGAGAAAAAAAAAATATTTTTGCATATTTTGGGCTGAAACGGACGTTCCACGTGCTCAAAAATATCTGAAATAATTTTTTTTTGGAAGGCTAGAAAAAGACGCACATTTTCATTTCTTACGAATGTAAATACGTCAAATCCTGCCAAAGATACAGCCATTTGAATGGAAAAATGTTAAAAAATGGTAATCAACGAGAAAAAACGTGAGAAATTTTTTTAAAATTTCGACACTCGGTGAATATTTTTCAATAAAATAACTCGATTTTTCAAAATTATTGGTGGATTTTTTTTTACCGGCTGAAGTGACGTGGAATGTCTCATATATTTTTATTACTCGTAGATCATTTCAGAAAGATTTTGTCGGGAATTATCTCACGGCTTTGACGGGTCCGCCCTGGGCGTTGAAATAAATTTTGGGCTCGTGCGTCTCGTCGCCCGGGATGACGGTGACGCCTATCACGGTCTCGTCCTGCGACAGAATTCCGCAATCCTTCGCCACGCTCACCGCCGTCTGGATGTTGTCACCTGGGAAACCAAACGCCAATCCAGCAGGTCACGAGACATTCAAAATTGGTTCACTGTTTATTTATTCCTCGAAGACTATGAATTTGATTTCAATCGCCAAACGATCGAAGAAATGTCGTCTGGCGAACGTGTTGGTTGCTTTTTTTCTTCTTCGCGATTTGTACGCTCGTGAAAGATTGTATTACCGGTTATCATGACGACGTGGATATTGGCCACCCTCAGTTCCTCGATCACTCCCTCGGTCGGTTCCTTCAGCCGGTTCTCGAGCACCACCAGACCCAGAAATTCCAAATCTCGCTCGACCATGTCCCGCGACATTTTGTGGATCTGCACGAGATCGATGATAAATAATTGGTGATCAGTGTTGTACTATAGAGAAAGATCGTGCTTTCACCTTAAGGAGGGAAATTTTTTGCTGATTTTCATGACTTTTTTTTAAAGAAAAGACTTCTTTACTATTTTTGTGACTTAGGGTTTTATTACTACTCTTGGCTGTTACATAGTATTTTTGAAAATGATAAATCTTTTGAAATGGCGGAGCTATGGCACGGTCTTCTGAACTGCATTTTAAAAACTGGCGTGACTTATACCTGAAAAACTAATCCACCTATTCTGATGGAATTTGATAAAAATCTTTTTAAGAGGTCTTCTCAATTTAGACGCTAAAAAAAGCTATTTTCGAGAATTTTTTTGATAGGTTTATATTATAGATATTGATATAAAAGTTGTTACACTTAATAAATACACTTCCGAAATACATTTTTTAAAATTTAATTTATTTGAGTTACTATTTTTTAGATAAAAACGGTAGTTAAAAAAATGCCCTAAAAAAATTGTAGGTCCGCGCTGTTGATGAAATCTCGGAGATGGATCATCCGAAACAAAAAATCAAACGGTTTTAGATTCAGTATGTTAAGCTATACCAGTGTGAAACTTGAAAAAAATCGATTTTTTTTTGCCTTTTTCGACAGTGTGTACTTTCAAGAATATCCTGTAAAAATTTCAAGGCCGTATCTCTAATCATTTTATCTTGCAAAGATCGATAGTTAAATCTTTAAACGCGTTTTTCTTAAAATGAGAATTTCAAATTTGCTGATATTGTAACTCAAAGAGCAATTATCCAATTGACATGAAATTTGAACTGAGTACTCTTGAATATATTTACTCTACAATGACGTAGGATATTTTTGATTGGATGAAAATTGACGATTTGGCATTGAAAAAAACGACCATTTAATAGGAAAGAAAACAGACTTTTTTTTCCATACCTACGCCATATTGTTAGATTTTGATATTTTTCGAAAATCCTACGTCATTGTACAGAAAATACCTTCCAGTTCAACGACATTGTTTCCTTTTTCGGTTTCAGCTACTCAATCGGCAGGAATCATGTCAGCAGTGGAGAAACTTTTTTTTTTGGCGCCTTCGAAGGCAGCGCATAAGTCGCTTGGATCTCAATATTTTTCTATGAAAGAATTATGTCATATAGGTCAAATATAGCCAAATATATTCTTAATTTTCCGAAACATTTAATTGAGTACTTTTCTTCCAAAAAAATCCCGAAAATCACCGAAATTTTCAGCGTTCACACTGGTATAGCCCCTTAATGGCTGTAGCACATATTATACGATTTTTGATATATGCAAAAATAACAAAATCGTGGACATTTTTCTAAAAAACAAAAAAAAACGTGTTTTTTTCACCATTTTTGGCAAAAAAATAAGTGAATATCAAAATGAAAAAAAAATCCTTGATATGCGCTATAGCTATACTTGTAAAGAATATGTGGTTGAAATTTCATAAGGATCAGTTCAGTAGTTTCGAAGATTTTATCAACAAGCCGTCGAAAAACGTTGTTTCGAGAAAAACGCGTTTAAAGTTTGTTTGGGTTACATAAATACTCAAATTAAAAAAAAATGTATTTCGAAAGTGTATTTATTAAGTGTAACAATTTTTATATCAATATCTATAATATAAACCTATCAAAAAATGCATGAAAATAGCCTTTTTTAGCGTCTAAAGTGGCAAGACCCCTCAACCTTATTGCCTAAAACATGACCCTTAATGTTCCTGAAAATAAAAAAAAAGTATTTCTCGATTGTAAAATGTAGCCATTTTTGCGGGAAATTCAATCTTTTTGTTACAAAGTGTACCATTTTATCGATTTTCAACATTTCTCACCTCCTCTTCGTTCATATTTTGCGTATGTGTTTACGTCGGTTTTTTCAGATTAATCCATGCTAAAGCGTACCTCCGCCACATTTTAAGGGGTTACCCCTACTTGCGATTTTGAAAAAATCGATTTTTTTTTATTGCATTTTTTTGAAGTATAAGTATCTGAGAATATGTCCTGAAAATTTCAAGTCGATCCGAACAAGATTGACTGAGATATGAGCGTTGAAAGAGAAGAATCCGCGTTGAAAGAGCGTTGAAAGAGAAACTTTAAACGCGTTTTTCTCAAAATGGCATTTCTGAAGTCGGCGACCAAGATTACTCGAACACTAATGAACCGATCTTCTTGAAATTTTGCAGGCTTATTTAATACATAAAAATGTACCGGTGCGATGGTCTAGTGGTTAGCGTGCTCGCCACTAAACCAGCGGACCGGGAGGTCCCGGGTTCGAATCCCAGTCGCGTACATTCCGTCGTGAAATGTTTTTCTTCGGCATTTCGCGGCGAAATAAGACTAGTTCCATGACTGGGGGGCGAACTTCGATGACCGGCTGTATTGGTATAGGTTTTCCGCAGTTTCCCTATACCCATGACAGAAATGTCATGATGAATATAATACAGAGGGGGAAGTCGGCTGCGGCCGCAACAGGGGGGAACAGGGAGAAAGATGGAGACAAAAAGGAGTAAACAGTAGAGGAAAGAACGGTTATAATGATGGGAAAAGAATAGGTAACAAACGCGAAAAGCATGTACCTAAGGAAAAAACCAAAAAAAAAAAAATACATAAAAATGTAATCTTTAATCGGTCGATTTTTTTTTCGAAAAAAATGGCCGTTTTTTAGCCAAAAAACGGCCGTTTTTTTTCGTTAAAATCGAACCATTAACTTTGACTGTCCGCCATTTTGTGAAAAATGAATATTTTTTAAAATCCTTCGATTAAAGACTAGTTTATACTTATATTTGACTAAATCCATCCGCATTTTTTTTTTCAGATGATCCACTTCGCCGCAATGTTGGTCACCGCAAACCGTGTATATAAAAACATTATTTCATTGACGGCCATTTGCCACGAAACAATGTAATATTTTTCAAAAAAAAAATTACTGAAAGTTCTTCAAGATGTGTTCTTTAAGATGGTATATTGATCGATTAAAAAAGTTTTGTAGTTTTCTTTAAAAAAATTCATGAAAAAGGCCTTTTTTTGCGCTACAAGTGGGGGTAACGCCTTAAGATTATAAAAAAATACCACGTAACAGCAAAAAGTAGTTTAAAACATCCCCTAAGTCTCAAAAATAGCAAAGAAATCTTTCCTTTTAAAAACATCATGAAAATCAGCACTTTTTTCCTCGCCTTAAGGATCCCCCTTGAGGAATTATCGTCCGTTTGGCTCCGTGTGCCTCAGGGATTTATGCATTGCGAAGAAAGCTTCGAGATTTTTTTTCCCTTTAATTTACCAATATTGTTATCCCGGAAATTTTACTTCCGGTCACATTTAAGGTAGTACGAGCGCGCAATCTTGATTTCTATAGATTTTGTTCAAATTTTAACCAGACATCATAAAATTATGCATGTTTGAGTGAAATTTCAGAACAGTCGACTATTTAGATTGGGAGATAATGGGTTTTAAAATTACAACTTTTAACACTGCAGGTTCTGCATTGAAATTTAGACAGAATAATTTTCCGTAAAAAATATTTGTCCCCTATAATAAAAAGACATATGGCAACACTGCATCGATCCACGTATCCAATGACGTGAGTTTGCGCGGCATATTTAAAATAATACTGCAACACCGATTTTTATTTGGAAGTAATTTTTAATCGAACAAAGTTTTTAATAAGTTATGAATGAACCAACACTTTTATTTGTTAATGAAGGTACCATAAACAATATAAAATATTAATATTTATAATGCAAATATTTTTTTATGACAACATTTTTAACCTTCGGAACACGATAACTATTTTTTTTCTCGAAATATTGAACAATACTGTTCTACGGTGTTGCCATATCTTCTTATTATAGGGGACAAATATTTTTTACGAATAACTATTCTGTCTTTACTGAACGTTTTTAGCAAAACTGAATAGTAAAGGCAATCCAAACTCTTTTTACTCTTTCCCTCACTAGTTTGCTATCTAAACATAATTTTTATTCAAAATTTATAAACACAATAGAATGGTACGACGAATTATGCGACCTGACTTTCGGTCAATGCAGACTCTGCAGTGTTAAAAGTTGCAATTTTGAAACCCATTATCTCCCAATCTAAATAGTCGACTGTTCTGAAATTTCACTCAAACATGCATAATGCTATGAACAATATCTGATTAAAATTTGAACAAAGATAGAAATCAAGATTGCGCGCTCGTTCTACCTTAAGGGGTGAGATGCAGTCAGAATATCCAAAAAATCGATTTTTTTTAACTTTTTTTTTAAGTATGATGTTTCGAAAATACTCCCTGAAAAATTCAAGTCAATCCGATGAATAGTTTCCGGGATATCCCAGAATTAGTGAAGGGGTGTCGATTATCAACGTATAGACGTGGCTGACAAACGCGCAAACGATTATACCCGGGAAGGCAGAATGCTTCGAAGACAACAACAAATTGATATTTTGGAACCTTCCACATCGGCAAAAGCCCTATTCAAGTGTAAAATTGGAAAACTTTAACAGAAATTTTCAAAAATTTATTACTCAAAAACTATGAACTTTAGCACAATTTTATAAAGAATACTTTCGTTTTAAAATTTCCCAAATTGTTTTAAAAATAATAATTCATTTCGAAAAACTTTAATTTTTCGAAAAATTGTTTTAACAATTGGCTATAAACAATTGAATGCTCGACTTTTCGGCAAAAAATTGTGGTATTCGGATTCAGTGGATCGAAATACATAAAAAAAGTTTAGCTTCATCCATCGAGCTCAACATTTTACAAACATATAATACCGTATCCACATCGAAAAACTCGAAACGCGTTTTTCTCGAAACTATGTTTTTCAAGTCGGTGACCACTATAATTCAAAAACCACTCGATGGATTTTGATGAAATTTGGTGTGCTTATTGATAGCATTAAAAACTAGTCCTTAATCGAAGGATTTTCATTTTTGTTGGAAATGTCTATTTTTTTAAAACAATAAACGAGCGATTTTTTGGTCGAAAATCGAAAGTTACCTGTCGGAAGCCGCCATTTTGTTAATTAAAAAAAAGTTTCGATTAACCCCTTGACTGTGAGTGACACGCATAGGGGGAAAAAAAGTCGTGCTATTTTTGTGTCATGGCACGTATAGGGGCATTTGAAAAACAACCTATTTCTACTGCATCGATTCGATCGTAATTTGGTACATCATGGTTTTTGGGGTCGCTGAATTTGAATTTGACATCAGATTTCCAAAATTCAAAATGGCGGATCCAATATGGCGGACGCAAATTCGAAAAATGGTTTGATTTCGACGAAAGTGAGTACCTCATGGTTTTCGGAGTCGCTGAATTTGAATTTGACATCAGATTTCCAAAATTCAAAATGGCGGATCCAATATGGCGGACGCAAATTCAAAAAATGGTTTGATTTCGACGAAAGTGAGTACCTCATGGTTTTCGGAGTCGCTGAATTCGAATTTGAAATCAGATTTCCAAAATTCGAAATAGCGCATCCAATATGGCGGACGCAAATTCGAAAAATGGTTTAATTTCGACGAAAGTGAGTACCTCATGGTTTTCGGAGTCGCTGAATTCGAATTTGAAATCAGATTTCCAAAATTCAAAATGGCGGATCTAATATGGTGGACGCAAATTCGAAAAGTAGTTGGATTTTGACAAAAAATTTCGAATTTGGATCCTGACTCCAAGTATGTGAAGCTCGGATACAATATAATGAATAAAAATTTGGCAAATCATGTATGACAAACTATTCATAATAGCAAATGTAAAAGAATACGTTTTTTGGCGTTATATCCCGCTCTTAGCCGAACCCAGAGTCACGAATCGAGGACGTGGCGGTTGTTGACTCCATTTCGTTTTTTTTGTGCTTTTTGTATTTTTTTTTGCTTTTTGTAATTTAATTTTTTTGTCCTTTTCGTATGTTGATTTTTTCTTGTGTTTTATGTATTTTCAAAACTTTTCATTGTAACTTATTCAAAATTACTTTTCGCATTCTTTGAATTTCCTTCTTTTTTTATTCTTGGAATTTAAAAAATTTGTTTTTTCATTTTGTACTTTGAATTTTTCGTTGATTTTTTCATTTGATTATTTTTGTTGTTGTCTGTATCGATTGTTTTTTCTTTCATTTTTTGTATTCTTGAAATATAGAATTTCCAAATTTGGAATTTTCAAAATTTTTGAATTTTCCAAAACCGATTTCCGATTCGGATTCAGCGACCCCAAAAACCATAAGGTACTCACTTTCGTCGAAATGAAACCATTTTTCAAATTTGCGTCCGCCATATTGGATCCGCCATTTTGAATTTTGGAAATCTGATATTATGTTCGAAGTTAGCGACCCCAAAAACCTTCATACTGAAACTTTACAGCAAATCTATGAAAAAAATTTTCCAACACAAAAATGGCACGAAAATCTTATTTTCACTTCACTGCGAAAGGGTTGAGGACTAGATTTATTATTAAACTGATGATTTTTTTTTGGTTTTTTGATTTCAGATGATGCAGTAAAATTTTATGATGGTCACCGCAAAGCACTACATGCAGAACGGGGTCCGACAAAGATGGCGATATTTTTATAAATAATCAATATTTTTCTTTGAAAATTTGTACAAGTCAAGTTGAAATATAACATAAAAAGTCTGTGTAACCACTTTTGTAAAACAAACTTAATTATCATTAAAAAGAATTTATTGAAAATACTCGTTTTTTCACGCCTCGGACTGCATCTCACCCCTCATTTTAATAATTAATTTCTCAAAATTCAATGCAGACGAAAACATTTGGAAAAATCCACGAGCCGAGGGTCTCACTTACTTTGTGGAATTTATTCCCATTGACGATCGATCTACCGATCGCTATGACGCGATAGCCCTGCTCGGTGTAGTGTCGCAGAGCGAAATTGATGTCGGGCGGCACGGTTTCCGGTTTGCTGAGGCTGAGTATGATCTCGGGCGATCCTTTGGTGTATGCCCGGAAGTGGTCGGAGCCGAGGACCCTCACGATCACGGACATACGCTGTAACGAACTGGAAAACTGATACTGCTGTACTATACCGATTTCCGGCAGTTCGTTCATGTTCTCGGTTAAGTTTTTGTTGTTCGGTGGCCGTACGATCGTTGGCGTCAGCAAATCGTATTTGCTCGTGTCACCGATGTCCGGCTCCTCGAGGATCCATCCGGTACTCTCGAACATCTGCAAACGCGCGTTGCGTCACGATAATTACAGCGTTTTATCATCCACAGTGAAAAAAAAGCACCGATGGGCATTTCGCGAATCAATCGCGAGAAAACTGCGCGTATTTCATTCCTGGCGCATCGACAAATGGACAGGGAAACTTTGAAGGCCGGAAATCGAAGCTGGACGGTAAAATGTTTATCCGTTAATCGTTTATTAACGAAGTTAACATATTGCTTGAAGACTTAACTTTTAAGGCGTGTGGCCAACCTGAATTTTTTTATTCGTTTTTATTTCATAATAAACCTTTAAGGGGCTATACCAGTGTGACACTTTCAAAAAGCCTTTTTCGACAGTTTATACTTTCAAGAATATGAAATGAGATTTTTCGAATTTACTGACATTGTAACTCAAAGAGCAATTATCCGATTGACTTGAATTTTGAACTGAGCACTCTTGAATATATTTACTCTACAATGACGTAGGATATTTTTGATTGGATGAAAATCCACGATTTGGCATTGAAAAAACCACCATTTTATTGGCAAGAAAACAGACTTTTTTCTCACAACTACGCCATTTTGTTAGACTTTGATATTTTTCGAAAATCCTACGTCATTGTACAGGAAATACCTTCCAGTTTAACGACATTTTTTCCTTTTTCGGTTTCAGCTACTTAATGTGCCGGAATCATGTCAGCAGTGGAGGAACTTTTTTTTTTGGCGCCTCCGAAGGGCATATGTCGCTTGGATCTTAATATTTTTCTATGAAAAAATAATGTAATATAGGTCAAATATAGCCAAATATATTCTCACTTCTCCGAAACATTCAATTGAATCCTTTTCTTCCAAAAAAATCCCGAAAATCACTCAGATTTTCAGCGTTCACACTAGTATAGCCCCTTAATGGCTGTAGCGCATATCATACGATTTTTGATATATGCAAAAATAACAAAATGGTGGAAATTTTTCGAAAAACCAAAAAAACGTTTTTTCACCATTTTTGGCAAAAAAAACAAGTGAATATCAAAATTCAAAAAATCCTTCATATGCGCTATAGCTATAGTTGTAGAGAATATGTAGTTAACATTTCATAAGGATCGGTTCAGTAGTTTCGAAGATTTTATCAACAAGCCGTCGAAAAACGTTGTTTCGAGAAAAACGCGTTTAAGATTTATTTGGGTTACATAAATACATAATTAAAAAAAAAATGTATTTCGAAAGTGTATTTATTAAGTGTAACAACTTTTATATCAATATCTATAATATAAACCTATCAAAAAAATGCATGAAAATAGCTTTTTTTAGACTTTGATATTTTTCGAAAATCCTACGTCATTGTACAGGAAATACCTTCCAGTTTAACGACATTTGTTCCTTTTTCGGTTTCAGCTACTTAATCGGCTGGAATCATGTCAGCAGTGGAGGAACTTTTGTTTTTTTGCGCCTCCGAAGGCAGCGCATAAGTCGCTTGGATCTCAATATTTTTCTATGAAAAAAATTATGTAATATAGGTCAAATATAGCCAAATATATTTTTACTTTTCCGAAACATTTAATTGAGTCCTTTACTTCCAAAGATTCCCGAAAATGACCCAGATTTTCAGCGTTCACACCAGTATAGCCCCTTAAGGGGTTATCCCCACCTGCGATTTTGAAAAAATCGATTTTTTTATTGCATTTTTTTTAAGTATAAGTATTTGAGAATATGTCCTGAAAATTTCAAGTCGATCCGAACAAAATTGACTGAGATATGAGCGTTGAAAGAGAAGAATCCGCGTTGAAAGAGCGTTGAAAGAGAAACTTCAAACGCGTTTTTCTCAAAATGGCATTTCCGAAGTCGGTGACCAAGATTACTCGAACACTAATGAACCGATCTTCTTGAAATTTTGCAGGCTTATTTAATACATAAAAATGTAGTCTTTAATCGTTCGATTTTTTTTTTCGAAAAAAATGGCCGTTTTATAGCCAAAAAACGGCCGTTTTTTTCGTTAAAATCGAACCATTAACTTTGACTGTCCGCCGTTTTGTGAAAAATGAATACTTTTTAAAATCCTTCGATTAAAGACTAGTTTATACTTATATTTGACTAAATCCATCCGCATTTTTTTTTTCAGATGATCCACTTCGCCGCAATGTTGGTCACCGCAAACCGTGTATATAAAAACATTATTTCATTGACGGCCATTTGCCACTAAACAATGTAATATTTTTCAATAAAAAAATTACTGAAAGTTCTTCAAGATGTGTTCTTTAAGATGGTATATTGATCGATTAAAAAAGTTTTGTAGTTTTCTTTAAAAAAACATCATGAAAAAGGCCTTTTTTGCGCTACAAGTGGGGGTAACGCCTTAAGCAGCTATAGCTATAGCTAACTCGGAAAAAAATGAGCCAATGATCCCACTTCGACCCTACTTCTTTATAGATGCGTTACCATCTTCAACTACACGCACGCAGTTCCGGTAACGCCATCTGTTGGAAAACAGCGAGAGCTTATTCAACGTCCTAATAATTACTCATAGCCGACCTTCTCATTGACCAACCCAAACAAACATTACGTTCTCGCGATCGTTTCGGAAAATGTGTACCGATTTTTGGCACTTTGAAGGCCGCCGTTACCTTAACGTCCAGAGGATCGCCGCACAGTTCGTCATTGATGATGGTGAGACTGTGACAAACGAGCATTCCCTCGAACAGCGGGTGATTCTTCAGTGCGGGAACGTCCTTCTCGGAGTCCTGAAGCGTTCCGTTGGTGCTCGGCACGACACCCCACATGTCCAATCCGTCCTCCGTCAGGGTTCCGGTCTTGGGTGGATTAAGAAAAAATCAAATGTGTATCTCCGGCAAGTGATCTTCCATTTTTCGTCCCTTTTCGTATTGTTGCAACTTTTTCTTTCGTTGGCTCAAACGTGAGGGACGAAAGAGGAGCGTAATGTAGAAGAGACGCGATACCTTGTCGAAGCAGACGCAGTTCAAGCTGCCAGAGACATTTATGACGCGGCTGTTGATGCAATATATCTGTGCCTTTTTCAGACGGGCCTGCGCGTACAGTTTGCCAACTGTCATAGCGGCCGGAAGAGCCGGTGGAATGACGATCGTTATTATGTCGAGTGCCTTTATCGCTATGTCCCCAGCGGTGATGCCCCTAGACGCCTTCGTAACAACCCAACACGTGACGGTTACAACAATTTTCCAAACGCAATGGATTTCCCCTCTTTCTTTTTACTAGCTTTTATTTAACTTGACTTTCTGTCAGATGCAGAACGGAATATCGATATTACACCCACTTCTCGACTACTTGGAGCTCTGGAGTTTTGCAAACATGCATCTAAAAGGTGACAATGCATGATTCAACTTGAAGAAAAAGAAACATGTATGCACAACATTTTTAACTTTTCATGTAAAATTAGCAATATCCAATCGTCCATATAAAATCTCACTAACACATACAAACAAATTCGTAACCGACTGTGTTTGTATGTGAAAAGTTTATATGCAGCAATTAGCCGTAAGTTCAATCCCAATTACAGTCTGTTATTTTTTACAAGCATTCCAAGTTCTTAACGTACACACTCGTAAATTAGAAAACTACTAGTAACAACTAACTAGTTAAATCAATTGAAGACTAAAAAGTGGAAAATAATTTATATGTGAAAACGGATTTTAAAAAATCAAGCTTTTATTTAATGTACTAAAAAGTAGAAAAGAATTTTTTTTTTACCAAGTCACCTATATGTGACTATGAACAAAAGCTCGGGGCACTCAAAATTTAGACATATAATTTTCAATTTACATAAATCCGTTAACATATCAACTGTATTTAATTTGCTGTAAAACAACCTTAGATTTCATAAATAACAATCCTGAAGCTGCGTATCACGTGTGATAATAATTTCTCAAATTCCTATTGTGCCAAATTAAATACGGTTAATGAAACCGATTAGCCGAAGAAATAGGCTTTTTGGGGATTTTATTTCAGAAAAACTACACCATAAATCGAGATTACAAAAAAAGATGTTTATCATACATATCAGTGACTGTATACAATAATTTGTTTGAAGCGATTAATTTAAAAATGGCGGCTGTGCAGCGCTTATCTCAAAACTGCATTTTTTAAGTTGGCCAGAAACATAATTCCGACACTTTTCAACCGATTCACTTGAAATGTTGAATATATCTTGAAAAATACATTGTCTATGGAAGTACGTAGGATTTTATTTTATATTGCATAGTTCATTTTTTATTAACAATTATATGACCATTTTTAGGCAAATTTTCGGATAGTAAAAAATTTGCCTAAAAAATCGTTAGATAATTATTAATTACAAATAAACTATGCAATATAAAAAAAACATCCTACGTACTTCCATAGACAATGTATTTTTCAAGATATATTCAACATTTCAAGTGAATCGGTTGAAAATTGTCTGAGTTATGTTTCAGGCCAACTTAAAAAATGGAGTTTTGATATAAACGCTGCACAGCCGCCATTTTGAAATTAATCGCTTCAAAAAAATTATTGTATACAGTGACTGATATGTATGATAAACACCCTTTTTGGTAATCTCGATTTATTTTGTAGTTTTTCTGAAAAAAAATCTCCAAAAAGCCTATTTTTTCGGCGTCTAGAGTGGCCTAACCCCTTAATTTACTGTAAAACAACCTTAGATTTCTTAAGGTAATCCTATCGCTTCACACTAGTCATACCACTGATCATACTTGAGACTTGTACAATTTATATTTTTAACATATGCCAAAAAATTATTTGTAATAACTAAAATTTTCCATGTGTAAACTGTTTAATGAATGTTCACATTTAATTAGAAAAATGAAAAAACAGTTATTCCAACGATTCGCACAGTATTTCTAGGTTTGATATTTGGCAACATTGCTTCTGTCTCCGTCTCTTTTTACTCAACCAGGCGAGTTTAACCTCCATGCTTTTCAACGTCGATCTGTCAAAACAATGTCAGGTGCGGGAAATATAAAGCATTGTATCCGGGCCACGAGTGGTAAAAAGCGTGGAAAGTTTGTGTCGGCGAAGTATGTCAGTAAAAAATGAAATATGTGTGGAAATTCGGATGAGTGAGATGAGGTTAGGACTACAGCACGGTCTTACATACAGGTCTTGCAACGAAGCTAAATTTTCGTGGTGGGGGTAGGCACGCTTGTCGGCTTCACTTTTCGATTCACTCGGCGCCGCTACGCGTCGCTACTAGCAAGGGGAAGTAGTTTCCCCCTTACCTCTTACCGGCGAATGGGCCCAAGGTGTTTACGTATGTTTTTGTGGCGCGATTGTCGAAATAACCTTTATTTGCGACCATATACCAGAAGGTTCTACGCGATTTACCGTGATACATTTTTTATCGTGTTTTTACGCATAAGTGTGAATTTTTTTGGTAGTGTTAGCGAAAAAAATGCGAAATGGCTAAGGGTTGCGCGGTTCGCAATTGTAAAACGGGGTACAAAAATTGTAAGCAGAAATGCTCCGTGTTTCGCATGCCCAGAAACGTCGAACGATACAAAAAATGGCTCGATGCTATTCCGGGACTGAAAGAGTCTCAGTACGTGTGCGAAAAACATTTCGACGAACGATGTATTGTGAGACATTGGAGAAAAAAGGATGTAAATGGTCGTAATATGTGCTGGTATGAATTAATGTATTCAAAAAGTTTTCAGTTTTTTTAGATGAAAGTAGTTATCTTTTTTTCAATCAACACATTTTTTTAATTGGTTTCGTATATTATGCAGTTTACACGGCAGTACGGTAAATTAAGTTAGGACAAACGGCGCATGCGTTGCGTTCAAGAGGGAAAAGGACAGAAGAGCTATTTCTCTCTTCGTCGCACCACTACTTCCCCTTGCCGTCACGCACCAAGCGGCAGAAATCGGAATAAAAAACAGAACCGCTAAGGGTGCCTACCCCCACTACCGCCGTTGTCAGACCTGTATGTAAGACCGTGGACTACAGTCAGCTGTTGCCTTGCTGTCACGTCTCTTTATCGTAGCAAGTGGTAATAAATCCAATACCGGAAGTTCAAGTTAAACTTGATATTACATAAAAATTAGGTCAATAAGCGTAATTTTTTCGGGGAGCATTGGATTACTACAAGTGTTAAGTATGTAAATCTGATTATTTTCAAGAATCTGACGGATTCCCACTATTATATACACATTTGTAGCGACCGGAAAGTGGGTTTTTGTATGTCGTCTCGGAATTCCTTCACAAAAACACGCAATTTTCATATGTTTTCTCTCTTTAATTAGGTCGATGACTGACGCTGAAATTTTACGGAGACGATTACTAATATATTTAGTAAAGCTCAAAAAAAGATGATGAAAATCCTATGGATTGAAGCCTGGCGATAGAATTACCTTAAATAAGAATAAGAAATTAAATAAGAATTGTGCCAAATTAAATACGGTTAATGAAACTGAATTGATCAAAGTTATTAAACATTTAAAAAGTTGAGCGCCCCAGGCTTTTATTTATAGTCTCATAAGGTGACTTGGTAAAAAACATTTTCTCCTTTCTAGTACATTAAATAAGAGCTTGTTTTTTGAAAGTATTTTTTTTACATATAATTCTCTCTTGCTACGAGAGCACGTACCTTTGTGACGATCGTGTAGACGAAGCCTAAGAATGCTATGAGCGCGAGTATGCCGATGAACTTGTAAGAGTCCTGGTCGAATTTGAAATCGGCCGGTGGTGGATAGAGTATCGCCGCGACGAGGGCGCCTCTGTTTGTTTGAAGACCTGTACGAATGACCCTTGCCAACACCGGGTCATCCCCGTGGATCCTGCAGTCATGGAATGTCGTAAGCGATCATTTTGCGGGAGCCAAGGGGGCGCTTTTCATTTGCCGCAATCGCCTCTTATCGGCTGAGGATGCACGGGGACGATAAAAGTTTGAGGGAATATTGCTTCGTTTGCTCTAAGCCCGTATGCAAAGTCGGAAAGTGATCCTCTAATCTGTTGAAGTATTATGACACTTTAAAGGGACTTGGCTACTGAGAAATTAACGAATACCTCCGCCATTTTGAAAGATTAATCATTTTAAAAATACCACGTAACAGCCAAAAGTAGTGATGAAACATTCCCTAAGTCCCAAAAATAGAGAAGAAATATTTTCTTTGAAAAAAAATAATGAAAATCAGCAATTTTTTTCTCGCCTAAAGACTTGAAATTTGGTACACTTATTCAGTGTAATAGTAGTTTACTCTTGACCGACGTTCTTTTTCTAAACATTTTTTTTTCGTAAGTTAACAATAATGGTGTCATTTTTCCTCGCAGAGTAAAAAAAATAACTTCAACAAAGCAACGAATGCAACTCGATACCCAAAAAGAGCTCGGTCAAGTCTTAGCTAATATTATCTATTTTAAGAAAAAAACTAGTTTTTTTGTTTCAGATCAACCGAGGTGCCAAAATCAAGGACATCGTTGAGCCCCTCCCGTTCAAAGGTCCTTCACGAGATTGTTCATAACTTCTTTTATTATTAATATTTTTCAGTGGAATTTGGCACACAACTTTGTTAATGTACGTACAAATAAAGGGCCAAACGAGTTTTCAATCGTCTTACTTATTCCTTAAAATGAAAAATACAAATAAACCTCATTTTCGGGTCGTCACAGTAGCTTAACCTCTTAAGGGGTCTTCTCACTTTAGACTCTAAAAAAAGGTTATTTTCATGAATTTTTTCATACGTTTATATTATAAATATTGATATAAAAGTTGTTACACTTAGTAAGTACACTTTCGAACTACATAAAAAAATATTTTTATGTATTTATGTAACCCAAACAAACTTTAAACGCGTTTTTCGACGGCTTGTTGATAAAAGCTTCGAAATTACTGATCCTTATGAAATTAACCGATCCTTACGAAATTAACCGATCCTTATGAAATTTTAACCACGTATTCTTCACAAGGGTTTTTAACAAATTTCAGATTTACCTTTTTTTTTGCCAAAAACGGTGAAAAAACACGTTGTTTTTCGTTTTTCGAAAGATGTTCTCCATTTTGTTATTTTTGCATATATCAAAAATCGTATGAAATGCGCTATAGCCATTAAGGGGCTATGCCAGTGTGACACTTTCAAAGAATCGATTTTTTTTTCGACATTTTATACTTTCAAGAATATCATTATCATTTATATAATTTATATCAATATCATTTTATCTTGCAAAAATCGATAGTTAAATCTTTAAACGCGTTTTTCTCGAAATGAGATTTTTCAAATTTGCTGACATTGTAACTCAAAGAGCAATTATCCGATTGACTTGAAATTTGAACTGAGTACTCTTGGATATATTTACTCTACAATGACGTAGGATATTTTTGATTGGATGAAAATTGACGATTTGGCATTGAAAAAAACGACCATTTTATAGGGTACAAAACAAACTTTTTTTTTCACAACTAGGCCATTTTGTTAGATTTTGATATTTTTCGAAAATCCTACGTCATTGTACAGGAAATACCTTCCAGTTTAACGACATTTTTTCCTTTTTCGGTTTCAGCTACTCAATCGGCCGGAATCATGTCACCAGTGGAGGAACTTTTTTTTTGGCGCCTCTGAAGGCAGTACATAAGTGTTGCCGTGGTCGTGAAATCAAAACAAAATGGCGGCTAAAATACGAAAAACAAAAATGCGTTTTTTTTTCGTATTTTAGCCGCCATTTTGTTAATTTTGCACGTATATAAAATATTCTAGTTAGGTCGGTTCCTGAAGACATACTGAACATGAAACTATTTGATTTTTTTGTTTCAGACCATCCGTCGGGAAGATTTCACGACCACGGCAACGGTACCTGCTTTTCGAGGCGTTGGCTTTAAACATATTTTACGTGTACAAAAAATGAATAAAATACACTTAAAATTTTTTTTTTATGTACTTAAAGAGTGTATTTATTGAACAGTTTAAACCCCATATCGAAATCTTTAATAGTATTATCAGAAAAAAATCACGAAAATAGCGTTTTTTTTCATGGTTTCAAAGTAGAATCCTGCCTTAATTCGCAGTCGTTTTCCATGCGTTCTTTCGAGACGTTGTTTTATTCTCCGTAACGACGAGAGAAAGTGTAGTGAATAAAAGGAATGGAAAGTTTTAGACCTTGTGGGATATTCACGTGTGGAAGAGACTTTTTGAAAAATTTCGCGATCATTCGGTACGTAATTGTAGTGTGATCAAGAGTGGCAGGGTCGGTGGCAAGGGTGACGTTTGTACGCCAAGTAATCGGAGACGAATCGAAAATTCACGAAATTTTACCAACGTAATCTGATTTTAATTGCAGCGTACGGAAATTGCGCTCGTTTTCTCGTTTGGCTTTCCCATACATCCTCGCCGCACTGTACGGCAACGCGGCAAACGGCTGGGCCGTGCGAAAATTTCGGCAGCCGTGAGACGCGGCATATACACTCTTAAGAGTTGGGATGTATTTTTGGAAATAATCAAATCATCAAATTTCTTTGCTCTTTGTTCCTGGAACAGCCAATTTGATTTTTGAACATTTCTTCATCAAGGACGGTCTTTACCTGGTCTGGATGATTATGGTGCCGCTGTACAGTGTATGCTGCGAGCACTCTTTGTGGTCGTAGAGAACTTGACGTGGCGTGAGTGGAGTTTTCGTGACCGGGACGGCTTCACCTAAACAACGCCGGAGAAGATTTAACGACGCGGCCATTTTTGCTTCTGAACGCGACTATTTAAGGCGGAATGTACATTTACAACGATTGAAAAATCGATTTTTTTTGTTTCTTCTTTAAATTATAGAACTATATATGTAGAATATTTTCCCAAAGTTTCAAGGTCAAATTCGAAAAACTTCAAACGTTACAGCTTAAAAAAAATTAGGAAAAAAACTACTTTTTAAATAAAATTCGTACAGAAACTCTGCGTGAAATGTTGATTTTTTTTGTATAAATGCATGCCATTCTCTTAACGAGTTACATACGGTTAAAATTTTCGAAAGGTCGATTTTTTTTTAATTTTATTTTCGTAATGTTCAATGTATTCAGAAAATTTCTGAATACAATGTATTCAGAATGACAATGAAATTCAGAAAATTTCTTGTCAATCCGGCGAATATTCTCGAAGTTACACGCACATTTGTAATGACGTGTCAGAGCGTTCGAGAGTGCTTTTGAAACTTTAAACGCGTTTTTCTCAAAACTGTGTGTTTTAAAGTCGGTGAGCAAGATTTCTCGGAAACGGCTAAACCGATCAGTCTCAAATTTTAACACAATCTTTTCAACTATATTTTTTAGTAATTAATCGAAGGTTTTTTCTCACCGATAAATATTTTCCCTTTTATAAACAATTTAAGGCCTAAATTTTTGTCAAGAATCGACTTTTTTTTTTGAGAAGCCGCCATTTTGTCAAAAATTATTATTTTGCTTATTCCTTCGATCAATTACAAGATAATCCATTATATTAACGAAATATTTTTGGTTTTTTCAGTTTAGATGATCCAGTCCAGAGATATCGTGCTTACCGCAAGACGCCTTTTTTTAGAGGTGCTCCCGAAGATCAGCTATAGCAGCTTTCAAAAGAATTATTTTTACAAATAAAAAATGTTAAAATACAGTCAAAAGTTACCATAATATGTGTACGGATTTTTACGTTAATAGATTTAAAGGTCTTCTCAAGAAAAATTCTTGAAAAATTGATCTTTTTGGGTCTCCTGACTGTATATAACCCCTTAAATTAGCATTTTCTGCATTTTAATTACTGTCAAATAGAAACTATACGTGTTCTAACTGAAAAAATGTTTGAATCTTTTTGCAACACTCTGCCACAGCTCCGCCATTTTGATGATTAATTAATTAAAAAAAATTGTTTTGCATAGTTAAATATACTATTAAAGTATACCTAAAGTTTGATTATTGTAGAATAATTATTTCTTAGTTTAAAAAATCCCTCAATATTGCTAATTTGTTCTTGTCTGAATGTATATCCCGCCTTAAGGTATTCCTTTCGTGGAAGGCCGTATTTTGTGGGGGCATGAGGAGGGTCCTTTCGAACCATTGGTAAATTACAGTGGTGCTTAATAATACTGAGTTACTATCAATTATAATACACAATGACCAAACGAAATAAAAAAATCGCACGAATTTAGTAGATTTAGACATTTTTACATTTTCGATAATTTTCAGAGTCGTAATATTTTTTAAAGTTTGTTAACTAGACTTGAAATTTTACCAGTATACTGGGATGTATTTTTACTTCGTTGTAGACGAAAATCAGTTAATCGTTAAATATTCGGGTTCGTGAAGAGAACACCTTAAGGCGTTACATCTTAGAAGAAAAAATGTTTGAACAATTTTTTTTTCTTTTGGCTTTGGTGTATAAACGTCACGTGCATGATACACAAAAAGAATCATAGGTGGAAAACTTTTAGAGCTCATTTTCCGAAGCGTTTCCGGGCGCTTCGAAACGCCCGTTTAGACCAGTCGTACGAAAAATATACAACAACCTAACAAGTGAAACCGCGTTTTTGAAATCGGGAGGACGCATAATTCGGGCAGTCTTCATTCGATTTCCTTGAAATTTTAACTGTAGCTTCTTTGATAGATTCTCTAAAAAAGTACACACGATTTTTACGATTCACCAACAATTCTCGTTTTTATAAATAGATTAGCGTCGATTTTCTAGCCAAACTTTGTATTTTGTATCATTTTCATCACGGCGTCAGCATGGTAATACAATCTATTTAATTTTTTGTCGTTTCAAGAAATTTGATGAGCTGACAGCCGTTCTTCTATGAATTTGACATTGTCTGGTCAAATTCCGTGGAATTCGGTAGAGCCGTTTAGGAAATCCGTGGGTATCTACTATTCCGATTTGCCATACCGACGGCGATGGGGTACCATTCCCTTTTTAAATAATCGTGTGTACTTCTCTAGCAAAACTAATGTAAATGACGATTTTTTTTCTTTCTAGGTGTTAGCCCATAAAAGTTTTGCGTCCTTCCGCAGAACGCCTGAAAAAATCCTTTCAGCGTGGCTACGAATGAGCCGCCATTTTTCATTTTTTTTCATATTTTTTTTGTGCACATCAACACTCGTCGAATAGATTCTTCACCTTCGTTTTGAATGCTTATTTATTATTCTAAAAAAACTCCCAAAAAAGTCTTATTTTGCCAAGCCACACGATGCTTTTCAGAGGTACAAAAAAAGAATTTCGACATTTGGATAATTTTTTGAAAGTGCCAAAAATCTCGATTTTGAGAAGATTATTATGGGGTAAAAAATTCCTCATAGGGAAAAATCGTTTTTTGGAATAATAGTACACATAGTTTTGGCGTCCTTTGAAGATTTAAGACGAATTTGTAAAAAAACGTTGGACTTTACCGTAAACCCTTCCTTGACACACTGAATTTGAAATGAAATGCTCACTGTCCCAAAGTTGAAAGTTTTCAATAACTTTTTACAACATTTCAATTTTATATTTTACGAATTTTAATTATGCAGACATATTAAGCAATGTTAAAAGTGTATCCCGCATTTTTTTCATTAAAAACCGACCGAAGGGATGTCAAGGTCAGGTGGATGAAGTACTATCTGGGTCAAATTGACCCAGTGTGTCAAAGTCGTGGCCAAATATATCTAAGTGTGTCAAGGAAGGGTTAAGAACGTTTTTTCGAAATATTGACTCAACTTTATATATTTACCCGTTAGCATGGATTCGTTAAGTATGCAATGTCCCGTGAGTAATACCGCGTCGCATACGACCGTTCCTTGGTAACGCGGAAGTTCGATTACGTCGCCTGGGACCAACTCTGCGCTTGAGACACTCTCGAAGGTGCCGCAATCGCGGCGGACCCGAACCGTTTCCGTTGATGTCACCGTACCGTGAAGATTTATTTGATTCTGAAATAAGTGCATCGTTGTCGAAGATGAAACGTCGCTCTTCGGGACTTTCACTGTTCCAGGGGTGGCTTTGTTTGTTCTCCTTGTCTGGTCATTTTTTTTAGGTTACCGAAATGGAATTGTAGTTTTCCGGGAAAGATGTAGGTCTTTTTGAAAATTAGGGGATTTTTTAGATAAATAATATGAATTTGCAGTTTTTTTTCAATTGTAGATCTTTTTAGGGATCTAGGGAATATTTATTGAGATGCAATAGAGGCTTGCATCTTTTCGGGGATATTGTGGATCTTTGTAGGGAATTGTTTAGATAAACGATTCAGATATGCAATTTTTTGTTTGAAAAATTGTGGAGCTTTTTGGCACTCGGGGAGTTTTTTTGGATAAATAATTTAGACTTGCAGTTTTTTGAAAATTGTGGATCTTTAGTGAATTTGAAATATTTTTGGGAATTAGGGGATTGTTTTAGATATACAATATGAAATGTGAGTTTGATTTTTTTTTTAATTGTAGATCTATTTCGGGATCTTGGAACTTTTTTAAAAAGAGGTTTGCAGTTTTTTTCGGAAAAATTGTAGAATTTTCAAGGGAATTTGTTAGATAAACAATTCAGATTTGCGACTTTTAAAAAAATGTTCGAGCTTTTTCGGAATTGGAAAGTTTTTATAGATAAATAATTTAGATTTTCAGTTTTTTGAAAATTGTGAATCTTTAGTAAAGTGAATATCTTTTTGCAAATTAGGGGATTTCTGAGGCAAACAATAGACATTTGCAATTTTTTTTCGGAAAAATTGCAGATTTTTTAGAGGAATTTGTTAGATGAACTTTCCGATTTGCAACTTTTTCAAAAACTCTGGAGCTTTTTGGGAGTTGGGAAGTATTTTTAGTTAAATGATTTAGATTTTCAGTGTTTTTTTTTAATTGTGGATCTTTAGTGAATTAAATATTTTTTTGCAAATTTGGGGATTTTCTTAGACAAACAATATGAATTTGCAGTTTGTTTTTTAAATTGTAGATCCTTTTAAGAATCTAGGGAATTTTTTAAGAGAAGCGATACAGATTTGTCGTTTTTTTCGGAAAAATTGTAGATTTTTTAAAGGAATTTGTTAGGTAAACAATTCAGATTTGCAACTTTGTGAAAAATTCTGGAGCTTTTCGGAATTGGGAAGTTTTTGTAAATAAATAATTTAGATGTTCAATTTTTTTTTAATTACTGTTCTTTAGTGAAGTGAATATCTTTTTGCAAACTTGGAGATTTTTTAGATAAACAACATGAATTTGCCGTTTGTTTTTTTAATTGTGGATCCTCTTAGGGTTCTAGGGAATTTTTAAAGAGAAACAATAGAATCTTGCATTCTTTTATCGGAAAAATTGTAAATTTTTAAAGCGAATTTGTTAGATAAACAAATCCGATTTTCAACTTTTACAAAAATTCTGGAACTTTTTGGGAATTGGGAAGTTTTTTTAGATCAATAATTTAAATTTTCAGTTTTTTTTTTAAATTGTGGTTCTTTAGTGGAGTGAATTTTAACTAAAGGTTTGCAGGTTTTTCAAAAATAAATTTATAAAAATTTGTAGAAATTTTTTTAGATAAACAATTCCGATTTGCAACACGTATTTTTCAAATTGTGGAGCTTTTTGGCAAGTGGGAAATTTTTTAAGTTCAACGATACCGATTTCCAGTTTTTTCTTTTTAATTGTGGATCTTTTCAGTGAATTGGAAATTTCCATACATGAATAAAACAGATTTTGAAGTCTTGTTTTTGCTAGAATTGTAGAAACTTTTGGGAAATTGGAGGTTTTGTTTTGAAAAAAAAAAAAAAAAAAAAAAAAAACAGATTTGCATTTTTTTTAGGAAACTAGAAGATTTTGTAGAATTAGAGGATTTGTCCGATAAACAAAACAGGTTCGGAAAACCTGTCAATCATTTTTTTTGGACTTATAGGCGAATCGGAGAAACATACCCGTCGCGTCTGCATTATCGAGCTGGTGATACCGAACAGCGACATGAGTATGATAGCGCCGGTGTAGTAATAATAATTTTCGGCCAACCATACCGCCAGCGTGAAGACTTGAAATATGTAAAACGGATTGAGTACTTCCAGGAGGAGTAGAACGAGTATACTTTGTACGGGAACGATAATCTCGTTGTTTCCGTACACGATTCGCCTGGGAGAAAAACAAAAAAGAAAGCAAAGCAACGTTGCAGCAATACAAATTATTACTATCCAATGGAAGTAGGATTCCGTAAATGGGTACGCACATAATTACAATATTGAATTTGAAAAACTTGATCATTTCGAATTAATTTGCCACTTAATGCAATGTTACTTTAGTTAGTTAAATCGGTTGCCGATTTGGTCGTTACCAAACGACCATATTTTACAAATTTTGCGCACGGTATCAAAAATATGGATAAGTTTTGCTTATTTTTTTCTCCACGAAATTAATTAATTTCTAGCAATGGCATTAATTTTATTCGACAGTACTCGCTCCATGCCATGTTCATGAATTATTTCCGATTTTTCAACAATAGCCATATGACGAAGTCATGGGTGTTCCCAATGAACTACGGGAGCCTAAAAAAGTCACTAACAAGGAACACCACGTAGGTGTCCGCCTTCGATTTTGGTGAAACTCACATATGAGGCATTCTTCATCAACTGGGCCACTTTTTGTTCAACCTCTCCAATTTTTTTTCAAAATCTGCCAGTATGAAATATTAGTCAAAAGGAACGTCTGTGATTTTTTAAAGATTTTTTTAGGTGTCCGTTCAGGATTTTCAATTTTTCATTACGAACACTGTATCCGAAAAAATATTCATCAAACAAAAAAAACCTAAGAATGAATACTTTTAATTTTTTCCGCTTTATCGAAAAAAATCAAAATCAATTTTTCTGCATTTGCAAAATTGAAATTTGGCAAAAAATTGAGAATAACATTTTTTAAACCTAATAACACACTTTCGATTTCGGTACAAATTTTACAGTGTATCTGTCATTGGGTAAAGAGTCTGCGAAAAAAATTCAGAATTGTACCTGCAATGGTTAGGATGAAAAAATAAATAAAAACCCTGCGAAATCTCATAACCGCATATATGCGGTTAGGGGGCGTCCATTAATTACGTGAGGCGTTTAGGGGGGGGAGGGGGTCGAGCGAAATCTCACCCAATCTCACGTGGGGGAGAGGGGGGCTTCGGCAAATCTCACGTAATTTTAGTAATTTTAGTAATCACATAATTTTTATCACGTAGGGAGAGTCTCCCTACTACTTTACATGGTGGAGTAAATGGTACTACAACCGCAATTACTTCTACTACAATTTATTTTCCGTGAACGTATGCATTTTGAAAAATCTCACGTGAGATTAGAGGAGGGGGGAGGGGGTCGAGCAAAATCTCACGACATCTCACCGGGGGGAGAGGGGGGGTCGAAAAATCGCCAAAATCACCTCACGTAATTAATGGATGCCCCCTTATGACAGACACACTGTAAAATTTGTACCGAAATCGAAAGTGTGTTAGGTTTAAAAAAGTGTTATTCTCATTTTTTTGCCAAATTTCAATTTTCTCAATGCAGAAAAATTATGATGTTGATTTTTTTTCGATAAAGCGGAAAAAATAAAAAGTTTTTATTCTTGTGTTTTTTTTGTTTGATGAATATTTATTCGGATACCGTGTTCGTAATGAAAAATTGAAAATCCTGAACGGACGCCTAAAATAATCTAAAAAAAATCACAGACGTTCCTTTTGACTAACATTTCAAACTGGCAGATTGTGAAAAAAATTGGAGAGGTTGAAAAAAAAGTGGCCCAGTTGATAAAGAATGCCTCATATGTGATAAAGCATTGAACATTATTACACACATGTTTTTTTTACCGACGGAAAATCGGGTTTAAGGGGGGAGATACCTTAAGGCGAGGAAAAAATTTGCTGATTTTGATGATTTCTCTTAAAAGAAGATTTCTTCGCCATTTTTGAGACTTAGAGAATGTTTTATTATTACTTTTGGCTGATACATGGTATTTTTTTATTTGATTAATCTTTAAAATTGGCGGAGCTATGGCACGGTCTTCTGAACTGCATTTTCAAAACGGGCGAGACGTATAGCTCAGAAATTAATCGATCGATTCTCATGAAATTTGTGATAAATCTTTCTAACCTTATTGTTTAAAACATGACCCTAAATGTTATTGAAAATAAAAATAAAGTATTTTATTACTGCAAAATATAGCCATTTTGTAAAGGCGAATTCAATCTTTTTGTTTCAAAGCGTACCATTTCATCGATTTTCAACATTTGTCACTTTTTCGTGGTTCATATTTTGCGTATGAGTGTTAATTATCAATTATCTGACGATTTTTTTGGAAAGTGAAAAATTCGCCTAAAAAATCGTCAGATAATTGTTAATAACAAATAAACTATGCAATATAAAAAGAAATCCTACGTACTTCCATAGACAAGGTATTTTTCAAGATATATTCAACATTTCAAGTGAATCGGTTGAAAATTGTCTGAGTTATGTTTCCGGCCAACTTAAAAAATGCAGTTTTGAGATAAACGCTGCATACACTGAGAAAAAAAATCATTGATCCAATATCATTGGTGTTATTGAATGAAATTTCATCGATTCAATTGTAAAATTGTTGGTGTCAATAATCGGATTTATTAGTCCAAACAAAAGGCTATTGACTTCAATAACATGATAAGATTGAAAGTTTTTTTTTCATTCAAAAGATATATTGTTAGCCGAGAACAATATATTATTGAAACTATCTAAAAAATTATCGCGAACAAATGACATAGTTTTGAATGCAATTTCTGCAACGAACGAAAAAAGCGTTTTAATTCATAAGATGAATATTGTTGATTCGGGTACACAAGAAAAATTGAATTTCGCTCGTTTGATTCCAATAAAATTTCTATTGAGTAAATATGTTATTTTATTGTTTCCACCATATCCGATATTAATTTTAAGTACATTATTCGTTAAAATATTAGTATTTTATTTTGATTGAAAAATATTAAGCAAATGTCTGAATTGGTTAAAAAATTATGCGAAAGTAAAATTTGTGTCTTGCACATTTGGTTGAAAAAATTGAACCAAATCATGGCCGAGCGCCACCGACATTATAGCTGTGAGGAAACCCGTAGTTCTCGGAGTAACCGCTAGAGGCCGAACGCGCGCTCGTTTCTTATAGGCGTAGCGCGAACCGAAAATCTACTTAAGGGAGACTTTGTCTTTGAAATGCAGCGGGCGATGTTTAGCGGCTCAACATGAGCAGCTAGAAGAAGAGGAGGGATGCCTCTATGGACCAGGCATTGCCGATTAGCGGTAATTATAAACACATTTGTGTAAACACATTACAAAACTTTAAACGCGTTTTTCTCGAAAACGTTTTTAAAAATGGCTGACATTCTCCTGACCGCTGTAATTAACATATCGACCTGAAATTTGGAGAGCATACTCAGAAAATATGTCTTCACGGAATGACGGATCGTTTTTTCGATAGATACATTTTTGCATTTATTATTTATCTTTTTATGCGAAAAAAACGCGAAAATTCGATTTTTTTTAAAATTGCCGCCATTTTCCGAAATTTGTACTAAACGAAAAACCCATCCGTCATTCCATGACCAAAGGGTCACAGATTGATAATATGCTTTGAATTTGTGTTTCAGATCAACAAAGAGGGGGCAGTGATGTCAGCCGTTTACCTCCCGCGATTTAAGGACCTGTTTTCGCGGAGCTGCAACGGCCGCCATTTTGGTTTTTTTTAAAAAAAAAAATTTTTTTCGAACGTTCTGTATATCATGAATAAAAGCAAGAAAAAAACCGCACTCAAAAAGCTTTACTCGTTTCCTTTAAAAAAAAGAAAATGTAAACACCTGAAATATGGCACTCCAAGGACAAAGTCTCCCTTAAACGCTGAAGAAACTCTAAAGAGTATCGCTTCTTGGCCTGTGGCTAAGATCAATGTGTAGTATCTGCTCTAATCAGTTGAATATCTGATATTCTCTCTATGGATATTCCATTGGATATCTGATATTCTCTCCACTATTGTCGTGGATGATCTTTCTAATGCTCACTTTTTATTTAAGATTTAGAACAAATGGATATTCAGAGAACAGAAGATCTTTTTCAAATAAAATAGTATGTTATTTAAATCAATCATATTTTCCAACATTTTATACTATTGAAACAATTTTTTTTATTCAATTGGTTTTTTTTCAGTGTAGCCGCCATTTTGAAATTAATCGCTTCAAAAAAAACTATTGTATACAGTCATTGATATGCATGATAAACACCCATTTTTGTAATCTCGATTTATTTTGTAGTTTTTGTGAAAAAAAAAATCCCCAAAAAGTCTTTTTTTTCGGCCTCTAGAGTGGCCTAAGGCCTTAAGTGATGTTCCTTGTAGGTCGTATACCCGGAGGTCGTATCTTTCTCAAATCACCTCAACAATTGTTCCTCCTTGCTGAGGCCCTGGTCAGCTCCAAGATGAAGGTCCGAGCACGCGACGAACTTGTCAAGTCCCACCAATCTAGCGAATTCCATTTTGGTGTCGTCCCAAACGTAGCACTGCTTTTTGAACCAAAAGGCACGATACTCCTGCACTTCGCGGAGCGTGCCATTCTCCAATCTCAAGCTGAGATCCTTGCCCTCGAGTTTCTTCAAAGTCTCGTCGCTAAGGTTGCCCAGCGACGTCGAGAACGTCTTCGGCCTTGAAGCGCACAATTCAAGGGAGCGATAGCGTTAAAGAGTCCGATAAGATTGGTGGAGGCCTTTTTCGTTTCGGTTTGTATCCAAGGCCCAGCCATTGGGTTCGAAATTGTCACGTACCTCAAGTTCTTCGTCGTCACAGTCTTGACGTCCTTGACGTAGTAGGATTTGTACTTTCCCTGATAATCGTCGATTATCAGCAACTTCGTGGCTCGGCCCAGCGGACATCGCTTGTGCGTCGCGTACAGATAGAGCTGGGGATACCAGTGGAAGAATAATCTGACCCAGCCAACCGTCAGTAAAAACGAGAGATACGTGAAAAAGGCACCCAGGCAACTCCTCTTGAAACCGTGAACGCGCTAAAAAAAAGGTCCAAGCTTGAATAAGAACCCGCGATTGCATCCTTCAATATCCTCCGGCGATGATCTTTAACGCGGAAGATACGAAGGGTGACGGACAAAATTTGCTGATTTTCCTGATTTTTTTCTTTTAAGGAAAGATTTTTTCTCCATTTTTGAGACTAAGGGTATGTTTTATTACTACTTTTGGCTGTTACATGGTATTTTTTAATTGATTAATCTTCAAAAATGGCGGAGGTATGGCACCATCTTCTAAATTACATTTGCAAAGCTCGCGCGAAGTATGGCTGAAAACATTATTTAAATAAAAACAACATGTTTTATTTACCACGTTTTTAAAATGGACTAGAAAGTATAGAATAATTTCTCCTAGCCCCATACAGATTTATAACCCCATACAGATACCTAATCCCATACAGATTGTCCTGAAAATTGGGGATTGTGAATTTTTAATAGCTATGGAAATACTTGAAAGATTTATAACGAAAAATGTGGGGCGCATGCAATAGATAATAGCCCGACGTTTTCTCTTTTAAATCTTGCAAGTATTTTCATAGCCATTAAAAATTCACAATCATAAATTTTCAAGGCAATCTGCATGGCGGTACGAATCTGTAAGGGGCTAGAAAAAATTATTTTATACTTTTTAGTCCGTTTTAAAAATGTGGTATATGAAATAAATGTATTTAAATTATTTTATTTTTCTTTCTTCTTTTTCACTAAATTATCTTTCATTTCTTTCTTTATTATTCACAATTTTTTTCCTCTTTCTCTCTCTCTCTCTCTCTCTCTCTCTCTCTCTCTCTCTCTCTCTCTCTCTCTCTCTCTCTCTCTTATACACTTATTTCTACAATCTGAAACCTGTTACAAACTGTAAAATATTGTATATATTACTTAATTATATACAATATGTATTTGTATATTATATTATTTATATTATTATATATATATTTTTTAATATTTCGATTTATCTAGTCTGTCTGTTCGTTTGTTTGTCATCCAGTTCTGACCTCCGTTTAAAGTTTCAAGTCTCTAGCTCATCCAGAAGTTAGTTTAATATCGATTGCAAAATTTGTACCGAACAGACAAACAAACAGACAGGCACGAAAGCAAGCTAATAAAAAATTTAAAAAACGTGGTAATACAAATTAATCGCGCGATTCTGATGAAATTTAGTATAAATCTTTCTAACCTTCTTGTCTAAAACGTGATCCTAAATGTTCTTAAAAACTAAAAAAAAAAGTATTCGATTGCAAAATGTACCCATTTTTTCAGAAAATTCAATTTTGTTTCAAAGCCTACCATTTCATCAATTTTCAACATTTCCTATTTTCTCTTGGTTCATATTCTGCGTATCAGTGTTAAGGGAGGTTTCTACTTTGTTGGGCCAAAAAATGTTCGATTTTTCACCAACTTTTTATGCGAAAAATATTAAATATAGAATGTTGGAATTTTGTGTGTTTACTAAGCGATCTTTATTGAACGTAATAACATTTTTTTAAATTTTGACCATGGTACTGGGACGTGCGCGTTTTTCTTGAAACCACGTTTTTCAAGTTTGCGGAAGTGCTACACGCCCTAGATGAGCAATCGTTATGAAATTTGGTAAGCGTGTCTAGATCAAACGAATCCATTAGTCGAACTAGAATTATCCAAAAATATTCAAACGTTTTTATTTTATGAACAAAAAACTGCAAACATTGTTGGTAAAAAACTAAACTTCCCCTTTGATCGTTCACTATATTTTTATTTTTTTATTTTTCTTCTTGATTCTAGTTCGATTTATACACAATATTGTACAAAGTAAAAATATGTTCGATTTTTTTGCTTCAGATCACTTGTCCAGGACTGGGCACTTCCGCAAGCGAAGAATATCATCGCCAGCGCACCGACATACGTAGCTCCTTCCACTCCCAATACCATGTTTTGTCAAACTTAAAAAAATAATACCATGTTGAATAAAGGAAACATACCAAATTTCAACATGCTATGTTAAATATTTTTCGCACGAAAAAATTGGTGAAAAATCGAACATTTTTTAGGCCATTAAAGTAGATACCTCCCTTAATGAAAAAAATCTTCGTTGTTTTTTTTCCGTGGCAAGACCGTGCCATACAGCTGCCATTTTTAAAGATTAATAAATAAAAAAATACCACGTAATAGACAAAAGTAGTATTAAAACATATCCAGTGTTTAAAAAGATGTGAAAAAATCTTTTTGTTTAAAAAATATCATAATAATCAGCATTTCCCCCCCCCCCCCCTTAAGTCCAATTTTGGAAACCGCTGGGTTCTGCATCAACCAACCAATTCTTCGTCATCCTGACCGGTATTTATTTTCTGCCACTGCGCTTCCGACTGCTTGCCGTTTTTTAGCCCTGCGAACAGACAACGAAGAGCAATCAAGTGCCTGTCGTGTGTCACGCATCAAAGTACATATTGACTCAAAACACAATTGCTAAAAAAAAACGATTGCCAATTGGTCTGTTTATCATTGACATTGTCGTACAGACATAATTATCAATACTCGACACGCAACATTTTTCGTACTTTGCCCAAAAAAAGCGGAATGAAAAGTGTTTTTGACATTTTTCCTGTGTGACGAATGACTTTGCAGTAATCGCAATAATTTTATTTGCAAAAAAGCTTGCTCGATGTTATTTTCATGAATCATTTTAGATTTTTTAAATCAAAAGCTTTGTTATCTATACATTATTTTCCAAAATGTAGACAAGTTTATAAAAAGTTTGTTTTAGGTTTATCAAAAAAAAGTTTAGACAAGTTTAACAAAAAATTGTAAAGGTTTATAAAAAAGTGAGTCAAAACGCAATTGCTTAAAAAAAACCGTTGCCAATTGGTCTGTTTATCATTGACATTGTCGTACAGACATAATTATCAATACTCGACACGCAACATTTTTCGTACTTTGCCAAAAAAAAGCGGAATGAAGAGTCTCAAATCGGAAATCGTTTTTTTAATTTTTCTGTGCGACGAATGACTGCAGTAATGTCAATAATTTTATTTACAAAAAAGCTTGTTCGATGTTATTTTCATGAATCATTTTAGATTTTTTTTATAAAAAGCTTTTTTTCTATACATTTTTTTCCAGAATGTAGACAAGTTCATAAAAAGTTTGTTTTAGGTTTAACAAAAAAAAGTTTAGACAATTTCAACAAAAAATTGTTAAGGTTTATAAAAAGTTGAGTCAAAACGCAATTGCTTAAAAAAAACGGTTGCCAATTTGGTCGCTTCATCATTGACATTGTCGTACAGACATAATTATCAATACTCGACTCGCAACGTTTTTCGTACTTTGCCCAAAAAAAGCGGTATGAAGAGTCCCAAATCGAAAATGGTTTTTTCCCCTGTGTAACGAATGACTTTGCTGTAACGGCAATAATTTTTTTCGCAAAAAAGCTTGCTCGATGTTATTTTCATGAATCATTTTCGATTTTTTTTTATTAAAAGCTTCTTTTCTATACATTCTTTTCCAAAATGTAGACAAATCTGTGAAAAGTTTTTTTTACGTTTATCGAAAAATAAAAGTTTGGACAAGTTAATAAAAAAAATTATAAAAGTTTATGAAAAGTTTATCAAAGGCTGAGACCCTCTGGAGAGCCGCACGCGTCAATTGTCGCGGTATTGGAGCACGGGAGATAATAAACTTTATTCGATTTACCAAGTTTAACAATCATGATAAGCGCGAGTTCATTGTTTTTGTCACCGACAGATGTAGACGTGCGAGACCTTGGCACACATGATATTAGTTACCGCGACGATCAATTGCGATGAGATTGAAATCACAGACACACACACACGATCTCTTGGATAATGCATACGTATATATCCAATAATAATAATAATAATAATAATAATAATAATAATAAATAAATATACATATAATAAATAAAAATAAATTAATGAATGAAATAAATAATAAATTTATATACACTCCCGGTCAAAAGTTTTCGAACACTGGATAATTGCCAAATTATATTAGAATAATATTATTAATTTTATAGGGCTATATAGTATCTTCGTAAAATGAGAAATAAAATGAATTTGATTATACTAATATAATTTTGCAGTTATACAGAGAAATCTAAAATTGTTCTATTATCCAAAATCATCGAAAACTTTCGATCGGTAGTGTATATATATATATATATATCCACGATCGTACGGATAGTGCACGATTTTCTTAGCAAAATGTGATCGCAGAATCGCGATGTTTTTTTTTATATCGCGCTTATACTAAAAACGCCTCGTATCGCGATCGGTGCATGCAACAAGTAATCGTCTTGGACACGCGACATCCTCAGTCGCATCGTGATGGCTATCTTGAAATATCGTTACGAACGATCGTCACGAGGTCGGAATCGGCATATTTTTCAGACCATGCAATTATTGTCCGCACAGGTACGCACGACTCGCAAATATACCTATCTCTCCACTCGAAAGTGCTTATTTTCCTTTGAATCATCGGCTGATTTTCAAGAAAGAAAAGCGCGAGTAATATGACGTAGGTAGAAATTGGCGATATGGCTCGGGCGCGTTTTATCGATCTATTAATCAATGTGGATCCGTCACGATCCGGTTTTAACTGTATTTCCGTTGAGCCAATAATAAAGCGCGCGCCACTCGCGCGGCTCGCCGTGTCGCGTATTATGAAAAATCGATTTGTGGCTCGCAAAAACCAGACGAGGATTATTTAGCCGGTGTGACGCGGTATTACTCGCGGACCAAGTATTACTCGCAATTTAGATTGATAAATCATATACGTAATATCTCGCCAGTGCCGTTGGCGCTAATTTTGCTCGCGATGGTACTACGATCCATTGTAAACAATGCGAGTGTGCTTGCGCGTGTCTTTCAGTTTTTATTGTTCCCTCATGGATTCTTATCTCGTAATCTTTGTATTTATAAGTCTTATTATTTCGCATAGATTCGATGGTTTAACGAGTTTACTATTGTACCACTTTGCGTTATACCGATTAGCTCCTGACTGTACCGAAGCTTTGCCGGCAATTTGTAATTATTGTTCGGTATAAATGTGGGTGTATATATATATATATATATATATATATATATATATATATATATATACATATTGCGGTGAGAAAAACATTATCAGCGAAATAATAACACCTGCGCGCATATGCCCGCATCGCTGTGTATTTTAATTCGTCTTTTTCTCGCGGATATCCTTGCCCTAATGCAAAATTCTTTCACGTCTCGCTGACGTGTGCTGCAATGATGCTTTTCATTGCATTATCCTTGTGCCAGGGTAAAATATGATCCCTGAAATCGTCCTGCGCGGAATGTAACTATGGAATTGTTTTTCCCCCAGTCGCCAATGGAGGATTAGGGACTTTCTAGTAACTTTCGAACAAGCTAGAGACTTTCAAGTACAATACATTCTCTGGTAATCGTTTTCTGGTAACTTTCTACTAACCGGGAAGTTTCTAGTAACTTCTAGGGACTTTCTAGTAAGTATGTCTAGTGGTATAATCTGCGAAAAACATACATACGTACATACGTACACATATATATGCGTAAATTATACCGGTAGAAATTGTTACTAGAATGCTTCTATAAGTTACTAGAACATCCCTAGACGCTACGAGAAAGTAACTTGGTATGATACCGGTCAAAAGTTTTCGGACAGGGCAGATAATTGCAAAATTTTCGATCACTTTGGATAATTGCTAAATTATATTAGAATAATATATTTCATTATGTAGAGCTATATAGTATCTTCGGATAAATAATGAAATATAAGTTAAATGAATTATATTATTCTAACATTATTCGGCAATTATCCAGTGATCGAAAGTTTTGCAATTATCTGAAGTGTCCGAAAGCTTTTGGCTGGTAGTGTATGTGCATGATAGTAGTAATTAACACGTGTAGGTCCCTAGTTACTTTGCGGAGATTGCGAGAAAAGTAACTGCGCCTATATGTATATATATGTGCCTCAGTTCCCTAGAAACTTTTTTTGCCCTAGAGGAACAGTCTGTAAAAGTAGCTAATAAAGTAAAAGTAACTAGCACAAGTGCCTAGTAGTTAGAGAAAATAAATATACACTGCCGATCAAAAGTTTTCGGAGACTTCAGATAATTGCAAAACTTTCGATCACTGGATTATTGCCAAATAATGTTAGAATAATATAATTCATCTAATTTTTTTATTTTACGAAGATCCCATATAGCTAATTATAATTTTTTTATTTTACGAAGATCCCATATAATTAATTACATCATTCTAATATAATTTTTCGATTGTCCAAAGTGATTGAAAGTTTTGCAATTATCTGAAGTGTCCGAAAACTTTTGACCGGTAATGACCGGTATACGTATGGGATATTCCACGCCATTTCGGCTAGCCCGTGACCGCGACCATTTTTGGTCTTCCTGATTTTTTTTTGTAATATTTTACCCCATGAAAGGAATATCCACTCCAATTGTTAGATTTTTATGTCTTCTCTTTTAGGAGTTATAATTTTCCAAAAAATGTCAATGTCAGAAGTATTGGAAACGTTTAAACGCTGATAACTCCTGAACTAATTGAGGTATCAACAAATGACACTATGTAATTTTTTATTCATTTTGAAGCATACTTTCGTTAAAAAATACGCAAAAAAATTATCAATTATCGATGTCATTTTGTTTTTTGCTTCTAGAGGGAAAACTATTTTTTTTAAACGGTGTTTTTTTAAATAGTGCTGAATTTAACGAAAAAATAACGTTCTATTCGAAATCACTTTTTTGTTGTTAAATTCAGTACAAATGAAAAATAAACCGTTTCAGGCCTGTCGAAGCCGAATTGGAAATCACAAAATCATTGATAGCATTATTGGACATTAAAATGATAAAAATAGTTTTAAAAAGTTAACTAATTCAAAAAAAAATAGAAGGCAAAATGGGCCCACGATGGGGCTAGTCTTAAAAATCATAGAATGGGTCAGTCTATTTCAGAGAATTTTTTGGAAAAAATCTAAAAAGTCACTCATCTTCGAAAATAATAGTTTTCACTTTAGAAGCAAAAAAACCTCGACATTGATAATTGATAATTTTTTTCATATTTTTTAACGAAAGTAGGCTTCAAAATGAAAAAAAATATATAGTGCCATTTGTCGATATCTCGATTAGCACAGGAGCTATCAGCGTTTAAACGTTTCCAAAATTTCTAAAATCGACATTTTTCGGAAATTTATAACTCCTAAAGGGGAAGAGATAAAAATCTAAAAATTGGGGTGGATATTCCTATCATGGGGTACAATTTTACGAAAAAAAATCAGGAAAACCAAAAATGGTCGGGGTCACGGGCTAGGTGAAATGGCGTGGAATATCCCATATATAGTCTCTAGAAAGACACTAGTAACTATTTTCAATCTTTCCACTGCTATCGCGGAGGACTTTTCTCGAAAAAGGGGATAAAAAACGAAAGAACGCAAAAGTGCACTCTTTATCGTTTCCCGAGAAACGCAGCAATAAAGTTTGCGTCTTCGATTTAGGATCGACGATGAAGGCTTTCGGCCCTTATCCGCGCGCGCTCATATCCCGATGTTTCTCTTTTCTCAGGATGTTTCGATAAACTTTATTAGTTCCGCGGCGAACAGAAAAAGCTAACAAACTTTCGCGATTGATAGCGTTGTTTTTTTTTCCGCCGTGACTTTATTGCATTATTCGCGAAGAATTAATAAGCCAGTGGTTATTAAATGCTCGCGCAGTATTATAGAAACGTCGTAAGCGGAGTGTACTTATCGCTTAAAAATTTTACGAAACTTATCTACCGCACTATAAACGAGCACGTCGCGTTGCACGCCGTTCGTTCCATTGCGATGCAATATACTGCGGGCACAATTAGCGACTGTGCCACTTTTACAAATGCGTTCCAATAATATGGAACAATTTGTCGCAATAACTGCGGTTTGATCATTACAATTTGTTCACTCACCATTGGATTCGGTCATAACTCAAGGCTCCTCCTTGGCGATTGCAGTCCCGCGTTTTTTGTTCACTTTACTTTCAGTCTTATTGCGAGCCCTGCGTGGCGCGTTTTCCTTCGTCCCGATGCCGTTGACCCTCGCCAAGTGTCAGCGCGACGAATATTCTCGCGCGTTGGAAATACTGCCTCTGTACCTACGAGGGAAAATGAGAAACAGACAAAAAAGCACATAATGATGATAATCGTAAAGTTTTATCGAAACTCAAGTAATTTTAAAAAGTTTACATATTAAGGCCTTAGGCCACAGTAACGGGTATAAAATCATGTGCGAATTTAACAATTTTTTTTCGTATGAAAAAGTGATTCACTCATAAAATTAATTACACATCTATTTAGTATGAATGTCAAGGTGTTAGAAAATATATATTTTTTTTTCGAGGTACAAGATGGCCGAGTACTCGAAACTTCTCGAAAAAAGCTTTTTTCCAATTGGCGTGACAAATAACTTCAACAATTTTCACTCGATTTACTTCAAATTTAAAAGTTTTGTTCCTAATTGCATTTCGCAGAGGAGTACGTACGGAATTTCTGATTAAGGCGTTACCCCCACTTGTAGCGCAAAAAAGGCCTTTTTCATGAATTTTTTTAAAGAAAACTACAAAACTTTTTTAATCGATCAATATACCATCTTAAAGAACACATCTTGAAGAACTTTCAGTAATTTTTTTATTGAAAAATATTACATTGTTTAGTGGCAAATGGCCGTCAATGAAATAATGTTTTTATATACACGGTTTGCGGTGACCAACATTGCGGCGAAGTGGATCATCTGAAGAAAAAAATGCGGATGGATTTAGTCAAATATAAGTATAAACTAGTCTTTAATCGAAAAATTTTAAAAAATATTCATTTTTCACAAAATGGCGGACAGTCAAAGTTAATGGTTCGATTTTAACGAAAAAAACGGCCGTTTTTTGGCTACAAAACGGCCATTTTTTTTCGAAAAAAAAATCGAACGATTAAAGACTACATTTTTATGTATTAAATAAGCCTGGAAAATTTCAAGAAGATCGGTTCATTAGTGTTCGAGTAATCTTGGTCACCGACTTCAGAAATGCCATTTTGAGAAAAACGCGTTTAAAGTTTCTCTTCCAACGCTCTTTCAACGCGGATTCTTCTCTTTCAAGGCTCATATCTCAGTCAATTTTGTTCGGATCGACTTCAAATTTTCAGGACATATTCTCAGATACTTATACTTAAAAAAAATGCAATAAAAAAAATCGATTTTTTCAAAATCGCAAGTGGGGGTAACCCCTTAATCGAAAACTTTTCATTTTATGACCAGTTTATGAGCAGTTATAACGAACTTTTTCACTGAAAATTAATTTCTTAAGTTCAAATACCTACAACTTTTGAATGAAACAATATTTTTTAAATTCCGTACGTAGTTCTCTAGGTATTCTAATGTAGATTGACGAGAATTTTTGTTTTTTGTTCTAGGTAAAAAATTGTGGATGCTAAATGACACGCAGCGGAGCGCCTAAAAAAAAGATAACAAAAGAAAATATTAGTGGTCGGCCATTTTGTACATCGAAAAAAAATATATATATATTTTCTAACAGCTTGATATTCGTACTAAATAGATGTGTAATTGCTTCTATGAGGGAATCACTTTTTCATACGAAAAAAATTGTTAATTTTGCACATGATTTTATACCCGTTACTGTCGCCTAAGGCCTTAATTCATCGCTTATATCGAATAACGGTACGATTAACGACGTTGAAGTTTGCATCTTTGGAATGCACCGAAAGTTTTGTTTGTTATTCCTTTTTCATTTATACTATTCCTTAGATATTGATACTAAATAGATGTGTAATTTATTTTATGAGTGAATATCTTTTTCATACAAAAAAAATGTTAATTTTGCACATGATTTTATACCCGTTACTGTGGCCTAAAGCTTTAATTCATCGCTTATATCGAATAACGGTACAATTAACGACGTTGAAGTTTGCATCGTTGGAATGCACCAAAAGTTTTGTTTGTAATTCCTTTTTCATTAATTATTTTTATCACAGCACGATTTTTTGGCCCGTTGTGGTCGTGGAAGACTCACAAGGGTACGCAATATCGTTTGACCGATTTTCGGATTTTGACCTTTATCGGCGAAAAAAGAAGTTGACCTTAAATCGGTTCGATCTTAAAAGTGAAGTTAAATTTGACCTTAAATTGTACCCTAAAAGTTTGACTATTCTTGACCTTAAATCGGTGGGAGAATGCTGAGCTTAGATCGATGGAAAAAATGTTGACCTTAAATAGACTTCATTTCACCTTAAACCTTTAAAAAATTGACCGTAAACGTTAAAAATGTTGACCTTAAACGTTTTTTAAGACCTTAAAAATTTGACAGATTCTGACCCTGAGGAGGTTCGAGCGTTAGCCACAGATCAAGATTAAAAAAATAAAAATATATGTCATTGCCTAGACTATAGTGGGTTTTTACGAATTTTTTCCAAAATGTTCACCTTAAAACACCAGTGGTGAAAAATAGTTTAATGTATGTAATTTTACGTGCGGTTAGATGGGCAAACGTTCACACTACGAGTGATGTAATTTTTTTGGCTACTTAGCAACAAGATAAACGATTTCCAACAACGGATTAACACGGATGACCTTTGTGAACATTTGTGAACCTTTGTGAACCTTTAGAAGAAAAAAACGCATCTTGCCCATCGTAAATCATATATATTCAATACTGAATCATCAAGGTTTGATGAAAGATTACGAATCTTGGCTGGCGAATGAAGAGCATTGCTGCCAACGTTAATGTCCTCAAAGTTACGGTATTCCAGCAGCACTTAATATTAATAAATGGAATTAATGAATAATCTCGTCACATGAATATAAATAGGCATAATTAGAAATAACTTTAAAATTCCATTCTGAGTTGGATAAAACATTCACTGAAGCAGTTTTTTTTCATAATAATCATCAATAAAGTCATACGTTTTCCAGTTCGTAGTAACACAAATGATTTTCTTATTCACGTAATAAAACATTTTAAAAGCATAATTTTGCTTTTTAATTGCATATTTTCTGAAAAATTAGCATTTACAGAATAAATCTATACCTCGTATTCATTTTTTTGAGGTTCATTGAAAAAAAAGCATAAGTTGTCATTTAACTCAACCGCTCCAACCTCCTTAGGTAGAAAAAAACTTGACCTCAAATAGGCTTGATTCTAAAAGTCACCTTAAAATTGACCTAAAGAATTTGGCACATTTGACCTTAAATCGGCGGAAAAAAATGTGATAAATTAAAGGAAAACGGTACAAACTTTATCGTCCCGATAATTAGCGATTTTTCACGTGCGACAATATTTTTCGGAGTGTCGAAAATATGGCTGGCAACAAGTTACCAAATTGGAAAACTATATTTCTTGTTCTTTTCCCCGAATCTAGCTATTTCACAGCGACCGCAATCATTTTGTGTAAAAGTACTAATTTAATGCTACTTTCATAAAACATTTGAGATTTTTTTTACCCAGCGTTTAATAGAATAAAGGAGCGGGGGGGGGGGGCTGTGATAAACAGCTGTGATAAAATAACAACCTATAATTCCGGTGCACTTATCGATTTTTTTTCAACTTGCCCTCGAGCGTGAATTAAAGATTTAATCGACTGCTCCAGCTTACGATTAAGTATTTACTCGGTCTTTTTGCGCCTGGCCAATGGGACAACAGCGTCATAGGGACTTTCGTTTCCACGATCACGTGATCGCTTCGAGGCCAATCGCAGCGCGGCGGGCCACGCCCACCTCGTTGATTCAAATTATTCAACGGTTAAAAAGATTCTAAGTTCGAGTACTATTAACTCGAATTACTTAGCATTTTCAATTTCGAGTCTCTTTATTGCGCGGCCAACATGATTATTGTTTTTTGCATTAAAAAAATATATACATATATACAGGGTGTTTGATGCATGGACCGAAACATTTTTTTGGGGGATTGGGGGGGTCATTTGCTAATTGTTTCATCCTTAGATCCTATGCCCTGACTGTCACGGTATTGAGATGTTTTTTTTCGTATTCATTAATTACCCGACATTTTGCCTTAAAATCGTCATAACTTTTTCATTTGTGGTTGTAATAGCACGAAATAACTTTTGTTATATTCTGCAATGTATGTTTATTATAAATAAATCAATATTTGATACAATTGGTTTCAAGAAATTGACCCCTGAGCTTCCAGTCTTAAAAATGTGTAAAAGTATGCTAAATATTAACTCCTAAATTCATTATAAAAAAAAAAACTTATTCTCTTTATTCTGACCACATAATGAATGATTTCCATGTCATTTAGCATACCGTTGGAAAGTATATAAACTAAATAACTTTTAAAAACAAAGCTAAATTCAAAATAGCTTTAAGTTTTTTTTTTTATAATGAATTTAGAAGTTGACTTTTTCCATACATTTACGCAATTTTAAGATTTTGAAAGCTCATGAGTCATTTTCTTGAAATCAACTGTATCAAATAATAATTTATTCATAAAAAACGTACATTGCAGAATACAACAAAAGTTATTTCGTGCTATTACGACCACAAACAAAAAAGTTATGACGATCTAGAGGCGAAATTGCAGGTAATTAAAAAAAATCATATCTTAAGGGGTCTTCTCACTTTAGATGCTAAAAAAGTCTATTTACATGATTTTTTTTATAGGTTTATATTATAGATATTGATATAAAAGTTGTTACACTTAATAAATACACTTTCGAGATACATTTAAAAAAAATGTATTTATTCATTTAAGTCGCTATTTATAGACGAAAATGGTAGTTAAAAAAATGTCCTAAAAATTGTAGGTCTGCGCTGTTGATGAAATCTCGGAGATGGATCATCCGAAACATAAAAATCAAACGGTTCAAGATTCAGTATGTTAATGGCTACAGCGCATATTATACGATTTTTTATGTGCAAAAATGACAAAATGGCGGCCATTTTTCGAAAAAACAACAACAAAAACGTGTTTTTTCATCTTTTTTAAAAATAGTAAATGACAACATTTTCAAAAATCCTTGATATGATTTTAAAGAATTCTTGAAAAAAGTTGTTTCGAAAAAAAAACGATTTTAAAGTATGTTTGGGTTACATAAATACATAAATTTTTTTCGAAAGTATATTTATTAAGTGTAATAACTTTTATGTCAGTATCTATAATATAAGCCCATCAAAAAATTAATGAAAATAGCCTTTTTTTAGAGTCTAAAGTGAGATGACCCCTTAATTACCGTGACACTTAGGACGTAGGGTCTACGGGTGAAAATTGGCAAATGACCCTCCCAATCCCCCCAAAAAATTGTGTCGGTCCATGTCCCAAACAACCTGTATATTTATATCGCTCGGGAAACTAGTGCGTAGCAAATTCTTTGCAAATTCTTCACAAATTGCACTGCGATCGTTATATCCCTATTTATCTTTGCCGCTCGCGAAGCATGAATAACGCGCGAGCGTTAATTGCGCCCGTAACATTATCGAGTACTCGAAGTGCAAAAGGAAAAAAAAACCCAACGCGAGGAAAAAAAAAGTACAAAACGGATGTCTGAGGAAACGCGACGACACTTGAACGACATTGAGGCTGATCGCGTGTGTATTTTCGACTGCGTGCACACTGTCAATAATTCATTTTTTTCCTTCCCCATCCCGCGTATGACACATACGTGCTCTCATCATCTTTCGACTTTCTGTACTTCCCCGCGGATCTTCCGCCCGAAATGTCAAATCTTCGCTTCCAAGCGCTTAACGAAGGCCATTTTTTTTCCTCCTCCTGTCACACTTCATTTTTCTTTATTGCACAAGACATGCAACAACATTCATTTCGCGCGTACGTATGGATAATGTCGCATTGTCGGAGACACGTTCACTTTGTCGTGTATCGGTGAAAAAAAAAGTAACGATCCTCGTCATTTCTCCGCTCGGAATTTTCTCGGAGCGTAGCACGTGTCTATAGCGATGTCACGTTCAGAGTTGGATTGCGGCAATTTTTCACGTGGATTATTATCAGTGCATTTTTTTCATTTACATTTTTTGCAAAGCTGTTATGTACGCTCGAGACGGGAATTACATCGCGACTCGTGCTGGGAATTCGTTCCACGAGTCTGTCCATTTTTCTCGTGGGTAGTGAAATTCGTTTGTGAATAAAAACTTGATGCTTTTTGCAACTAAACGAATCGATCGATTTCCATGGATATCGATAGAAAAAAATGCATGCAAGCTGAGCGATTTTTTCAGGACAATTTATTTCATTTCAGTTTTAAACGCAGCTAGAGGGCGAACTTGTTTAGAATCATTACTTTTTCTATTACTGTTATTCTTATTTAATTTTTTCATTTATTCATTTTGATTTTACTGTCATTATTATCAGTATTTAATATCACTATCATTATCATCATCATCATCATTATCATCATCATCATCATCATTATCATCATCATCATTATCATCATCGTCATTATCATCATTACCATTATTATTCTTAGCATCACCACCATCATGATGATGATGATTATTATTATTATTATCATTTATATAGCGATCTTCAAATTTGGCGACAGCGCTATTTATGAAAAGAAGAAAAAAAACATCATTATTATTATCATCATTAACATCATAATCATTATTATCATCATCATGATCAATTTTATCATAATTATTATTGTTATTTAGCGATCTGCAAATTCTGCGACAATTTTATTTCGTTTACTAGAAGAAGAAAAATCTATTCCGAGCGCAAAAAATAACAATTAATTTGTTGATTGGCCAAACGCAATTTCCTTCAATATTCGATCGACGTGTACGAATTATTTCCGCATTGAATATTTTTTATTAGCTCGATTTTTTGAGGATAGTTTCTTTAATTTCAGTTTTAAACGCAGCTAGAGGGCGAACTTGTTCAGTATTATTACTTTTTCTATTATTTTTATTCTTATTTAATTATTTTATTTGTTGGTTTCTATTCTACTATTAATATTATCATTATTTATTATGACTATCTTTATCATCACCGTCATTATTATCATTACCATTATTATCCTTATCATCACCACCATGATTATTATTATTTTTTTTTGTATAGTGATCTTCAAATTTGATGACAACGTTACTGCGTTTGTGAAAAGACAAAATAAACATCATTATTATTATCATCGTTAACATCATAATCATCATTATCATCATCATCATTATGAATTTGATCATAATTGTCATTGTTATTTAGCATCTTCAAATTCTGCGACAATTTTATTGCGTTTACTAGAAGAAAAAATCTTTTCCGAGCGCTAAAAATAACAATTAATTTGTTGATTGCCCGAACGCAATTTCTTTCAATATTCGATCGACGTGTCCGAATTATTTCCGCATTGAATATTTTTTATTAGCTCGATTTTTTGAGGACAGTTAATTTAATTTCCGTTTTAATCGCAGCTAGAGGGCGAACTTGCTTAGTATTATTACTTTTTCCATTATTTTTACTCTACTTTAATTAATTTTTCGTTTATTTCTATTCTACTATTATTATTATCATTATTTATTAAGACTATCATCATCATCATCATCATTATTATTTTTATATAGTGACCTTCAAATTTGGCGTCAACGTAATTTCGGTTATGAAAAGAAAAAAAACATCATTATTATTATCATCGTTAACATCATTATCATCATCGTTATTATTATTATTTAGCGGTCTTTAAATTTTGCGCCAACTTTATTGCGTTTATTAGACGAGAAAAAATCCTTTCCGAGCGCAAAAAATAAGAGTTAATTTGTTGATTGTCCAAACGCAATTTCCTCAAATATTCGATCGACTATTTTTATTATTTTTATATATATCTGTTTAGCTCGGCTGAGCAAAAGAAAATGATCGTATGTACAAATTCTGCGGTCATACAGAGTAGCAATCAAATTTTTAATCAGGGTCGAAGTGCGTGCTCGTTGAAGGAGAAGAAAGATCAGAGAGTCGAAGAAAACGACGAAGAGCTGTCGATCTTTAATTGAGAATTCACTTTGTGATTTCGCCCCCCCCCCTCCCTGTCGCGCCGCGCCGATCACCGCAGACCTGTCAAGGATAAAATGCACTCGACGCATCGGGGCAATTGTGTCAGAGACCCCCGTGATGCAATCTCTCGGTCGTCCTTTAAAGGCGGCTAATCCTCTCGGCCCCGCGGTGTGCAGAGCAAATATTACCTCAATTATGGCTCGATACGTGTGCGTGTGTACGTAAATGCTTGTACTTTCCGAGCAAGCTGGTGGAAGAAAAAAAAATTGTACGTTCGGTACGCGTTTCCATCGTCGTTCCGCTTCTTCGCTTTATTCCAGCAGTCGCGTGCGATCAGCGCGTAACTGCACTTGGCTTGCTCAACGCTATAACGCACGCACTTATGCGATCGCGAACCTTTCCAAATTTCTTTACGCCGCACGCTCGCACCACACGCACTCGTTTGTTCTCGTATACGATTATTGCAAATACATTTTTTTAAATCTCATTTTTGAAGAAATTACTTTTTATTCGCATACGCAGTACAGATTGGTTCTATTGGCGATGGAAAATATTTGTCGCCGTCGTATACACAAATGCATTTATATTTGTTTATATATATTTTTTAATCATATTTTTGTTCTCATTTCTGTTCTCACTTTCAATCTCATTTTAATTTCATTTTAATCTCATCTCATCTCATATATATAAACAAATATAAATTTTACCGCCCACCTGCATTTGTGTATACGACGGCGATAAATATTTTCCATCACCAATAGAACCAATCTGTACTGCGAATGCGAATAAAAAATAATTTCTTCAAAAATGAGATTAAGAATTTGGAAAGTCATGGATATCATAAATATTAATTTAAAAAAATGAACAAATCGATGCACAAATATTGAAGTATAGAAAAAATGTAAGAAAGTATGCAGGGCAAGTCGATATTTTTATTTAGAGAAGAATATTTTTGATAAAATGAAGAAAATTCGCAAATTTTTAAAAATCCGGAATTTTTCTACATGTATAGAATAGGTGCGGAAAATAGTCACTCAAATATACATACAGGGTGTCCCTCTCATCTCTGCTACCCGAAATAACTCGGTAATTATCGACGTCACGAAAAAATGTTTCAGCCAAAAGTTGTACGGTGTGAAGGAGGCGATCAAATGCGACCAATTTTTTTATTATTTCGTTCGAGGCGCTGAGGCACAGTGAAGGTCACGTCTAGCCGCATAAAAAACATTGGGGGTCAAAGTCGTTCAAGGTCATTCAAGGTCAGTATCGATTGTACAAATCTAAATATCTCGGATCACTACCAAATATTTGGTAGTGGTCTGAGATATTTAGATTTGTATTTCATTTAAGTAGGTGACCTTGAATGACCTTGAACGACGTTGACCCCCTAATGTTTTTTATGCGGCTTGAGGTGCTCCGCAAGATGGTTGAAAAAAATGTACCATTCCATTTTAAAAAGTGGAGATGACATTCACTGTGCGTTAGCGCCTCCAACGAAATAAAAAAAAACGGTCGCATTTGATGGCCCCCTTCACACCGTACAACTTTTGTCTGGAACATTTTTTTGTAACGTCGATAATTACCGAGTTATTTCGGCTGGCAGAGATAAGAGGGATACCCTGTATATGTAATTTCATTTGTCGTAAATATTATTGTTGTGAGAATTTATTCAAATAAAAATTTATTTGTATAGAAAATTAATCTGAATAGGATTCAAATGAAGACAGGAATTTCGAAAAGAATATTTTTCATAAAATAAACAGAAACAGTCATTTTAGAAATCTAGAATTCTTCTGCACGTATAGAATATATTTGGAGAATATTCATTCAACTATGTGTATAGGTACATGTAATATTATTTGTTAAAATTATTATTACTTTTAAGTATTAACTCAAATGAAAATAGAATTTTCGGGAAGAATATTGTCCATAAAGTAAATAAAAACGGCAGTATTAAGAAGCCAGAATTCTTCTACATCCGTAGAATATATTTGAAAAATATTCATTCAAATGTGCATATATACATTTCTGTAATATATACAAATGCATGTCATTTCGTTTGTGAAAAATATTAGTAGTTTTAGGTATTCATTCGAATCGAAATTAATTCAAGGGGAAATAAAAATATCGAGAAGAATGTTTTTCATGAAATAAAAAGAAAATTCCGTTTTATCAATCTATAATTATTTTACGTGTATAGCATATATGCGGAAAATATGAATTCAAATATGTAAATGTATAATTTTATTTATAAATAAATATTATTTATATTTATTTATAAATATAATATATTATAAATAATATAATATAAATATTATATTTATTTATAAATATTTATTTATAAATAAAATTATACATTTACATATTTGAATTCATATTTTCCGCATATATATATATATATATATATATATATATATATATATATATATATCCTCATTTCCCTCTATATTTCCATTTCGCTCGCTCTGCCGATCTCTCGTTGTTTATATATATATATATATATATATATATAAACAGTGAAAAAAAAATTCGTTCATCCATCCAAAATTTAATTGGTTTAACAAAATGTATCTTTAAATACGTTCAACTTGATTTTTGATTGGCATAACAAAACAGTATAGTTGGTGGTAAAATAGTATAGTGGTGTGAACTGTAGCTTATTTAGCATGTCTGAGCAACTATTAAAACAACAAAATGCATTTTGCACATTCAACGATTCTTTTTTCTCAGTGTGTATATTTCTTTTATAACAATTTTTCTATCAAGATATGAATGAAAATGGAAAAATTATTTCAAAAATCCGAACCCTCTTTCGAACGGTGTAGAATATTTTTTCGTGTCGTACGAAAGTATAGGACACAGATTAAAATAATTCTTTTCGATTTTGCATTCCTTCTGTTTCTTTATTTTTCATTAAATCACTTCTACGGGGTCAGGGTCATTTCGTACCGTCCGCCTATCGCATTTGCGGCTCACCATTGAACCGATGCAACAAGTGCAAGTTCCGAATAGAAGCGAAACTAATCACGTGACGCTAAAAAAAAGACGAAAATAATAACGAAAACGGATAATAGGGAACAAGGAATAACATTAAATTTTCCGACAGAGCGATGAGCTTTCGCGCGATTTCTCACGTTCCCGCTCGTCGTGCCTTTTACTCGATCTTTATCGTTGCAACGATGGAATTTTATCGAAGAGTTTTCTCCGAAAAACGTACATCAACGGGATACGTGAATTCGCGAACAAAAGAAAAGGAGAAATCGTGTCGGCCGCAATTTGTAATCGCGAGCAACGAGGAAACGGCGCGGCGAGACGAGCTTGTTTATTGGAAGGGAAGCGATATAGGCCGCGCGCGATTCCACATATTCTCATTTAATTTGACTAATTAATTGTATCTTTCGCTCTAACGCGTCGTGTCCGAAAGAGTTGAGAAGAAGAAAAAAATGAATAAGTAAATAAAATTATCTCTGTTACTTACCGAAGAAATTTCTATCGGGAAGTGCGAGTCGATTTATCAGCAGCGAGGATCGAAAGATCCTCCGAGCCTTCGCATATTAATGGCCACTCGCGATAAGCTCACGATGCGAAAATTTATCGTTTTTGTTTCAACGTTATTTTTACGCGCGTCACACCAGTCTCGCGATTATTTCTCAACTTTTTTTTCTCCAATAAACGTCGCACTCCAGACAATGAGGATTTTTAAATCGAGATAAAAAATTTTATTGTCGTAGATCTTTTAATAATAAAATTACACGTTTGAAAAAAATCAATAACAAAAAGATCCGTGAATTATATAGGTTTTTTTTTTTCGTCGCCGAAGGTCAGACTGTCTGGTAGAAGTGCCCGAGTGCCAGTAAGTGCCGCGTGAAACTGACATTTCGAAGTCTCCTCGGTTCTTTGGTTGTCATTTGAAACGGTCCCCCACCGCGCGCTTTTCGTCGCCGATCCGAGGAACATACGAACGCGAGCGGCACGCTCCTCATTTCCCTCTCTATATTTCCATTTCGCTCGCTCTGCCGATCTCTCGTTGTTCCAACGATCGAGCCAGTTGCCAATATGGCCAATTCCCGAGGACGATAAAGTTCGCAACGAGAGCCATAATGATCGACGATTCCAACGTCCGTATAACGTGGCACGTTCATTTTTCATTTCTAATTTCACGTTTCGTTTGCGATAACATTCGTAAATCTCATACTTACGAGGGAAAAGGCTTTTTTTTAATCGTTTGACCATTTTTATTCGTGTGGATGATTCATATTGGCTTTCGATATTATTCGAGGTGTCGTATGAGTCAAGCCACGGCAGAGGGCCATTACGCCCGATTTTTCATTGACCCTGGCGGTCACCTTTTTTTTATCTTGACGTCAGACACATTGCCGATGTGTCCGGTGCTTGCCTTGTCTTGAGTACCCGCGATGTTATCTCTCTTTCTCGCTTCATCTGGCATCTGCTCCAAATTATCGCAAAGTTCGTGTAATTTATCTAGCGTTCCAGGTAGGATTGGGGTCAACTTTCCTGTCGTCGTACCCGGTTTGACTAATTTTATCGCCCAACTAATCGAATCGTTCGGGTAATATTCCGAAAGATCTGGTGCAAATTTTATCATTTTTATTTAAGCTGCAATCATTTATTTGAAATTTAGGGCTATGGGAATGATATGATCGAGGAATTTTTTTTTTAAATATAATTATTTATATTCTCCGAAGTCCATTGTCACGAGGGTAGATTATTTGGAATCGATTCCTTCGAGGTAGATCGTTCTGAGGGCAAATGCCTCCGGGGTAGATCGCTTGGAGGCGTATTCCATTGAGTAAATCGCTTGAAGACGATTTCCGCATAGGTAGATTGCTTGGAGGCGTTTTGCCTATGGGTAGAACGTGATTACTGGAGGGGTAGATCACTTGGAGGCGTTTTCCCTAGGAGAAGATCGCTAGAAAGTGATTTCCCCACAGATAGATTGCTCGACAGAATTTTTTCCATAGTTAGATCGCTTGAAGGCCATTTACCTAGTGGTAGATTGTTGAGGGGCGTTTTCGGCAGGGGTAAATCGCTTGGAGGGGCCTTCCCTAGGGGTAGATCGCTTGGAGGTATTTTCCATAGGTGTAAATCGCTCGGAAGGGTCTTCCCCAGGGGTAGATCTCTTGGAAGCGTTTCCCCTAGAAGTAGATCGCTTGAAGGCGATATCCCCTTGGATAGATGGCTTGACGGAATTTTCTCCAGGGGTAGATCGCTCGGAGGCCATTTACCCAGGGGTAGATTGTTGAGGGGCGTTTTCGGCAGGGGTAAATCGCTTGGAGAGGCCTTCCCTAGAGGTAGATCGCTTGCAGGCATTTTCCATACACGTAGATCGCTTGGAGGGGGTAGATCTACCCCAAGGGTAGATCTCTCTGAGGCGTTTTCCCTAGAAATGGATCGCTTGAGGGCGATTTCCCCACGGACAGATTGCTTGACGGAATTTTCGGCAGGGGTAGATCGCTTGAAGGCCGTTCACCTAGGGGTAGATTGTTGAGGGGCGTTTTCGGCAGAGGTAAATCGCTTGGAATTGTCTTCCCCAGGGGTAGATCTCTTGGAGGCGGTTTCCCTAAGAGTAGATCGCTTAAGGGGCTGTACCAGTGTAAACGCACAAAACTTGGGTGATTTTCGGGAATTTTTTTGAAGCAAAGTACTCAATTAAATGTTTTGGGAAATTGAGAAGATATTCGGCTATATTTGACCTACATTACATAATTTTTTCATAGAAAAATATTGAGATCCAGCGCCTTCGGAGGCACAAAAAAAAGTTCCTCCACTGTCGACATGATTCCGGCCGATTGAGTAGCTGAAACCGAAAAAGGAAAAAATGTCGTTAAACTGGAAGGTATTTCCTGTACAAGGACGTAAGATTTTCGAAAAATATCAAAATCTAACAAAATGACGTAGTTACGAAAAAAAAGTCTGTTTTCTTGCTATAAAATGGTCGTTTTTCTCAATGCCAAATCGTCAATTTTCATCCAATCAAAAATATCCTACGTCATTGTAGAGTAAATATATTCACGAGTACTCAGTTCAAATTTCAAGTCAATCGGATAATTGTTCTTTGAGTTACAATGTCAGCAAATTAAAAAATATAATTTTGAGAAAAACGCGTTTAAAGATTTAACTATCGATTTTTGCAAGATAAAATTAATAAAATACGGCCTTGAAATTTTTACAGGATATTCTTGAAAGTACAAACTGTCGAAAAAGGCAAAAAAAATCGATTTTTTAAAAGTGTCACACTGGTACAGGCCCTTAATGGCGATTTCTCCATAAGTAGATTGCTTGGAGGTGTAGATTCCCCAGGCATTGATCGCCTGGAGGCGTTTTCCCCAGGGGTAGATTGCTTGGGGGCGATTTCCCCAGCGATAGATTACTTGGAGGCAATTTCCTCAGCGGTAGATCGTTTGCAGGCGATTTCCCCAGGGGTAGATTGCTCGGAGGCGTTTCCCCCAGGCGTAGATCGCTCAGAGACTTTTTTCCCAGGGGTAGATAGCTCAGAGATGTTTTCCTCGGGGGTAGATCGCTCAGAGACTTTTCCCCAGGGGTAGATAGCTCAGAGATGTTTTCCTCGGGGGTAGATCGCTCAGAGACTTTTTCCCCAGGGGTAGATAGCTCAGAGGCGTGTTCGCCAGGGGTAGATCGCTTGAAGTGCGATTCTCTAGAAGTATATTACTCAGTGGCGATTGCCCTATGGATAGATCGCTTGAAGGCGTTTGCCGCAGCGGTAGATCTTTCAGAGGCGTCCTCCCCAGGGGTAGATTGCTCGGGGGCAATTTTTCCCGGAATATATTACTCGGGGGAAATTTTCCCCGGAATATATTACTCGGGGGAAATTTTCCCCGGAACATATTACTCGGGGGTAATTTTCCCCGGAATATATTCCTCGGGGGAAATTTTCCCCGGAACATATTACTCGGGGGCAATTTTCCCCGGAACATATTACTCGGGGGCAATTTGGCCCGGAATATATTACTCGGGGGCAATTTTCCCCGGAATATATTACTCGAGAGCGAATTCTCCTCACTCAGATCCGCCGAGGTTCATATCCCTGCATTAAATCCTTCGGAGTTCATATCCCCTGATGACGGCCATTTCGGAATCGATTCGAATCAACCTCCTCGTGACACTTTCCGTAATTAACTTAACACTTCCTCGACCGAATCGATAAACATTATTCCTGCAATTTTTATCAAGCTCGCTTTTGTCCGAGCTTTTTATTCACCTGATCTTTTTTCCGTGCATACTTTAACAATTCGTTCTGCCCGCATCTATTGATGTGATCCGTCATGTCGAGACGTCCTTCACGTTTTTAGTATCCGAAAAAAACGCGTCCTCCGCGAATTCGCGCGAGGAGCCCGCTATACCGGCATTTATTTCGCTGGCGCGTCATCGATTGTCGGTCCCGCGATAAAATTCCAATTTGCGATCCGGGCTTCACCGCCGCAAGGACGATCCTCTAGGTTGAATTACGACTTGGAGAGTGAGCAAAAAACACAAGAAAATAAATCAGTGGCGATTTCACTTTTGTCCGATAACGATATGAACTGATAACGCTTTTCAGGACACGTGCAAATCTCACTTTGCATTATGATTGTATCCTAAAAGATTAAATATACGTAGTACTTGACCAAAAAAATTCGCGTGGAATTTCTTTTTATCATGATACAATCTATTTTTTTTTACGGTTATTTGCTTCCACACATCTGAATGGAAAAACTGACATTCAATTCAAACAAGACGGAATCAAATAAAAAGACGACGGACGGTAGTGGGCGCGCGGTCGGCTGCGGGGATTTCTCAACCACCGCCAACTATGACCAATACTCGGATGGGTGACCGTTCAGCCGGAATCCAATTTTACCGACCTTCGGATAGTCAATTTTATAATTTTTTTTTACGGAGTCTCAGCGAATAGCCGCTCACACGGGCGCAGGTTTTCGGCAGTTTCTCTGTGCCCTCGTGCGAAAGCGGCCCTGCATAGCGAAAGGACTTGCAGTGGGAAACGCTCTGGGGGATCTCCGACGAATTAGAAATAGTCAAGTGGCAAGTGTGGGATAAAAGAGAAAAGACTGTGGAAGACCGCAAGGGTCTATAGGGCAGAGTTGGGCGTAATTCTATTTATAAATACGAATACGAATTTATTCACATTGTGATTTTCATGTGAATATAAATACATATTTATTCATACTTCACTTATTTGTATTCACATGCATGCATACAAATACAATTGTATTCACAAATATTCGGAACATACAAATAAATTCACAGAAAAAATTGTGAATATTTACAAAAAATCCTGTGAATTAAAAAAAGTTCACATTAAAATCTGTGAATGCAAATGTATTCACAAAAAATTGTAAATACAAAAAAATTCACAAAATAATTTGTGTTTTTTTTCGTATTCGAGACAAATTGAAATCAAATTCACTATGATTAGATTAAAATTTACACCGAAAGTGAGTTCTTACGTATTTTGAGAGAAAACATTGCGTCGAGGCAGAGAAATTTTTGCAAAAAAAGGTGTGAGTTTCAAATATTACATTATAAATATGAAAAAAATCACAAAATGAGTTGTCAATTTCCTCAAGTTGAAGAAAAGAAGGAAGAAAAGAAAAGCTTAAGAACTCACTTGTGGTGTAAATTTTAACATAATTTTCGTGAATTCGATTTTAATTGTCTTCAACTTGAGGAAATTCACAACTCATTTTGTGAATTTTTTCATATTTAGAATGTAATATTTGAAACTCACAACTTTTTTTGCAATAACTTCTTTGCCTCGACGCAATGATTTCTCTCAAAATACGTTAGAACTCATTTTTGGTGTAAATTCTAATCTAATAATTGTGAATTTGATTTTAATTTGTCTTAAATACGAAAAAATTCAAAACTTATTTTGTGGATTTTTTTGAATTTACAATTTTTTGTGAATACATTTGCATTCACAGATTTTGATGTGAATTTTTTTTAATTCACAGGATTTTTTTAATAAATATTCACATTTTTTGTGAATATGCACAATTTTTTCTGTGAATTTATTTGTATGTTCAGAATATTTGTTGATACAATTGTATTTGTATGCATGCATGTGAATACAAATAAGCGAAGCATGAATAAATTTGTATTTATATTCACATGAAAATCACGATGTGAATAAATTCGTATTCGTATTTATAAATAGAATTACGCCCAACTCTGCTATAGGGTATAAAAATGAGCCCTAGAAATAAAACTAATATTCAGCAGAATTGAATTAAGGCCTTAGGCCACAGTAACGTGTATAAAATCATGCGCAAATTCAACAATTTTTTTTTTGTATGAAAAAGTTATTCACTCATAAAATTAATTACACATCTATTCAGTATGAATATCAAGCTGTTAGAAAATATTTTTTTCCGATGTACAAAATGGCCGACTACTCGAAACTTCTCGAAACAGCTTTTTTCCAATTGGCGTCACAAATTACTTCAACAATTTTCACTCGATGTACTTCAAATTGAAAAGTTATGTTCCTAATTGCACTTCGCAGAGAAGTACGTACGGAATTTCTGATTAATCGAAACCTTTTTATTTTATGATCAGTTTATGAGCAGTTATAACGAAATTTTTCACTGAAAATTCATTTCTTAATTCCAAATACCTACAACTTTTGAATAGAACAATATTTTTTAAATTCCGTACGTACTTCCCTAGGTATTCTGATGTAGATTGACGAGAATTCTTGTTTTTTGTTTTAGGTAAAAAATTGCAGATGCTAAATGTCACGCCGCGGAGCGCCTATAAAAAAGATAAAATAAAATATTAGTAGTCGGCCATTTTGTACATCGAAAAAAATATGTATTTTCTAACAGCTCGATATTCATACTACATAGATATGTAATTAATTTTATGAGTGAATCACTTGTTCATACGAAAAAAAAATGGTTAAATTCGCACATGATATTATACCCGTTACTGTGGCCTAAGGCCTTAAATTTGGAGCGAGTAAACACCATCAATGATGGTTGTACTCCAAATGGAGCGATAGTGTGGGAGCAAAAAAAGTATTTCGAATGAGTAAAAAAATAAGAGGGCAGCGTATCGACAAGGGCTGAGGAATTCTCGGTGTGTAATTCTTTAGATCTCGCATCATCATCCAGGCATAATTCAATATTGACTCCCATGTTTCTACTGTTTTTCTTTTTTTTTACCACTCTCTCGCTCTCGCTTTCCTCTCGCCTCCTCTTTTCGTCTGTGCGCACAATTTATTATCAACCCCGACCTAACGTCTGCGGTCTCGTTGACGGGTATGAGTTTCGGTACAAACGAATGTGAGCAACCGCAGTTGCTATCTAATCGCCCGAGCAAATTGAGAAACGATATGCGGCGAGCTTCTCAAGCTCGGAATTTGCGGAGCACCTACGTGCCCCTCGTGTGCGTGTGCGCTCGCATGTGCGCTCGCGCATCTCGTCCAAGGCGTTAATCGTTTTGCAGATAAAAGCATGAAAATCAAGTATAATCAGCGATTAAGAGGCATTCGTTTGTCACCGATCGCCCTTGACTCGAGTATCCGCGAGGATCCACGAATGTTTTTTCGGTTGCACTCAATAACTCACAAGTAAACATGAGTGCTTGCGTTCGAGCACGTCATTCCTCTTACTGCCTCAATACTCGATGTAACGGGACAGGGCTCCACCGCGTTTAAATTAAGGGGCTATACCAGTGTGAACGCTGAAAATTAGGGTGATTTTCCGAAATTTTCTCGAAGAAAAGTACTCAATTAAAGGTTTCGGAAAATTAAGAATATATTTGGCTATATTTGAACTATATTACATAATTTTTCCATAGAAAAATATTGAGATTCAAGCGACTTATGCGCTGTCTTCGGCGGCGCCAAAAAAAAGTTCCTCCACTGTTGACATGATTCCGGCCGATTGAGTAGCTGAAACCGAAAAAGGAAAAAATGTCGTTAAACTGGAAGGTATTTCCTGTACAATGACGTAGGATTTTCGAAAAATATCAAAATCTAACAAACCGGCGTAGTTATGAAAAAAGTATATTTTCTTGCCTATAAAATGGTCGTTTTTTTCAATGCCAAATCGTCAATTTTCATCCAATCAAAAATATTCTACGTCATTGTAGAGTAAATATATTCAAGAGTACTCAGTTCAAAATTCAAGTCTATCGGATAATTGCTCTTTGAGTTACAATATCAGCAAATTTGAAACATCTCATGTCAAGAAAAACGCGTTTAAAGATTTAACTACCGATTTTTTCAAGATAAAATTATATTGATATGAATTATATAAATGATAATGATATTCTTGAAAGCATAAACTATCGAAAAAGGCAAAAAGATCGATTTTTTAAAAGTGTCACACTGGTATGTCCCCTTAACCTATCCAACAGCCTCAATTAACTTATGGCTACTGGGGCGCTGCCCCCCAGTAGCCGTTTTACCTGCTACTGGAACCAATGGAAACATTTAAATTAACTCATCCAAACCATTCCCAAGTTAATCCAAAGTAATCATGGCATGGGAGTTAATGAGGGGCAGAAATGGATTGCCTTATGGATACTCAGTGGCAATAGAGGAGGGGGGCGTTAACTCATGAATACTGGGGGGGGGGGCAACCGGAGACAAGGCATTAACTCATGGATACTCGGGGGCAATGAAGAGGAAGGTTGGAATGATTTCTCGATGCTTGGGGGTGGTCAGAAGAGGGTAGTAACTCGTGGATATTCAGGGGCAATAGGGAGGGGGTGTTAACTTATGTGTACTCGGGGCAGCGCCCCCAGCCTCCGTTCTACCCGTCGGGGATGAGCGTACTCTATGGCCCTTGTATTTGAACGAATGAAAGGGCATTTAAATTAAGTCATCTAAAAGATACACTGGCTGATGCATGGATGGTCGGGGGAAATAGAGGGAACGTGATTGACTTGCGGCTACTCGGTGGCAATAGGGGGGGGGGGGGGGGGCATTATCTCGTAAATGCTGGCGGCAATGAAGATAAGGTTCGGATTGATTTATAGATACGCGGAGGCAACAAGAAGGGGTTATTAACTCATCGCTATTCGAAGGCAATGGGGGGGGGCTGTTAATTCATGGATACTTGGGGGCAGAGCGGACGCGATACTTATCGATTAACTCATGGACACTCGGGGGCAATGGGGAGGAAGCATTAACTCGTGGATACTCGCAGGTCCTAGAGAACGGCGTGGGGGAGCCCCTCCCCCCGTTTCCGCCCCGTTAACTCACGGGCCTTCAGCGGAAACGAAGATTGGGGCAATGCCTCCAAGTAACGAGGCAATTTGAATAACATACGGCACAACCGAGTCACACAAACACACCGTCTGTATTTCAAACCAATAAGCAACCCGCGTGCCGGTAAGTTTCCACAAGAATAATCCGTATCGAGTGAAAAGAATTGGCATCATAAGGGACATAGAAAAACGTGGCACCGGCGACCACCGTGCGTCACCACCATCGATTTTTCATTAGAAACGTCGATCGCGACCGGTTGAGTGAAGTGTGCTCTAATAGTGCTAACGATCCCGCCTCCTTGGTGCACGCGCACATAACCATTTCCCGGAATCTATTATTCGCCTCCGTGTAACTCGGCGCACATTAATTTGGCATTCGTAAAAAAAAAACTTGCGGACGAAGAACGACGCGTGCTGACGAGGAGCAGAAGAATTTAAAAAACGCGAGAAATAAACCGTCGCGTTAATCCTCTCGCCGATGTGTCATCCAGAGAACGAACGTTTTTAATTGCAAATTGAAAAAAGGATCTATCATCTCGCTACGATTTTTTATAATTTCGATGCAACTAGATTCGATAAAATAGCTCCTCGAAATGAAGGAAAAAAAACATAAAAAATCCTTCTTCGCGAACGAGGTTTCCACGACTTGTTCACCAGGACGAGAAATCGCCGAGCGGATGCAGCCGGTTGAAATTCGAACGAAACGTGGTCCCGCCATCCTAGAGGACATTGGTCCAATGCTCGCGACGAAAGTGAAACTCGATCAAAGGAAGGAAAAAAACGGATAAAAAATTAAAAAGTGGGAACAAAAAAAGCGGACGCAAACCATTCGTAGAAAGGTTGGCGGCAGACATATACGTGAGAGAGTTGTAAATACACGACAAGTGTGGTCAGCAGATCGAAACGCTTGTTCAGCCGCCATTAATTACTCGATCGCTAATGATTTCGAGCAATCATTATTATCATGTTCCATATATACATAAATATACATACATATATACATAAATATACATACATACATACATAAATACACACACACACACACACACACACACACACACACACACACACACACACACACACACACAGAATATATATATATATATATATATATATATATATATATATATATATATATATATATATATATATATGTATATATATATATATATATATATATATATATGTATGTATATATATATATATGTGTATATGTATATGTATATGTATATATATATCTGTTTATGACACATTTATGCATATTCCGAATAAACACTATCCGGCCTACATACACGGATATACAAGTATGCACTATATACATGAGCCTTGTCGCCTTTTAGAAAGGCACGAATGCACCGTCATTGCCGCATTAATAAATAATTGTACCGTTAATCCCTGCGCCTGGATATATTTTTACATAATTACTCATACAATCTAATAATTTACGTTTTTTTCTCGTCTGCAAGGTGATGCTCGATTTCTTGGTGAGATAGTAGCATGCAAGATTGCTACTGGTGTGCGTATATTGATATGTATAATTTTTTTCTCTGCGTGTCTCGATTACCCCGGTCTGTTTTAGGGCCAAGGAGCAATGTTGTTTGTTATATAATGCGGTAAAAGGTACTTTCGATAAACGAATTTGAAGGTGAACGGCATGCGTGCTTATTATTATTCCAATAATAATAAAAACAAAAACAATAATAATGGTCGTTGTTTTTGTTATTACTGTTATTATTGGCGCTACTCCCGATGATAATAGTATTAACAAGATCAGCAACAAGAACGAGAGAAGTAATGATAATAATAATTACATACAATAATAACAATAACGATTTCGATATAATATGATATTGAAATCGTTATTGTTATTGAATAAATATGTAAATTACTCAATTTCATATAACAACAACAACAACGATAATAATAATTTCATAGAATAATAACAATATTTTTTGAAAATTCTACTGCGCCCCTACCTCTTAATCACTGTTATTATTATTGTTATGCGAGCATCAAACAATAACGATTTTTGTTTTTGGTGCTGTTATTATCGTTATTACTATTATTATACGAACAACAAACAACGATAATAATTATTGCTGTTATTATTATTATTATTGTTCTGATGATGATAATAATAGTAACAATAATCTTATTATTTTCAGCATCGTCATCATCATCCTCATCATCATCATCATCTTTATTATCATCATCATTATTGTTATTATTATGCGAACAATAATAATTGTTGCTGTTGGTACGATTATTCTCGTTTTTATTAATATTAACATTATGATTGCCGTTATTCTGAGATACGACGATAAAACTGATGATGAAACGTTGCAATGCTCGTTAAAAAATTACAATAAAAGCTTCGCCAATATCGAGAAAGACTCCGCGATCTGTACGTTATGCAATGTCCCTTTTCTTTTTCTTCTTCTCAATTTTACATAACGAGGCTCTCACAGTGAAAGGGGACAAGTGCGTGAAGTGATTGATCAACGACACTTATTAATTTAACACGCGCGCAAAATTGAATGGTGATTTAATATTGTGCCGATTAATTCACTTCGAGAGAACGAAATGTACGTGATCTTTCATAATGAATAGGAATTTTGAGGAAAAAAACGCACAAACAAATGTATCCGTCGGGGGGTAAATTTAATCGGTCTATGACAGCGGATGTGAGTAAATTGTTTTTCACGAATTATCGCGATTGACAAGCAAACGCAATCACCAAGGATCAATTGTGGGTCTGAGTGCGTATCGGGAATGCGGACGAAAGAATGACATTAACATTAAGGCGTTATGCGCAGTTGCAATGCCAAAAAAAGTCGTCTTTTCACGATTTTTTTATGGAAAAGAATTTAATTTGGGCAAAACGAAAAGTATTAGGCAGTGTAGTGGCATCTTTTAGCTTTAGATTGGCATTTCTTATTTCCAAAAATATCGATTAACATTGCTCCTGTGGGAAGTCTCCTGGAGGTCCCCGAAAAAAATTTCCGGCGGTGAGCAAAGTATCTCCGGTTTGGACTATCTCAAATGAAAAAACCAAAAAGATTCTTTTAGGGGATAGATGAATCCAGGTATTGATCGAAGGAATAGTCGAAATTTTAATTTTTGACAAAATGGTGGCTCCGGAAAGAAACAATTTCGATTTTTGACCAAATTTTTTTCGTTAAATCGTTGAAAAAAAATAGAAATAATTATCGGAAATCTTATTCCTTCGATCAATACCTGAAGAATATATCTGACAAGGCTGTGTTAAAATTGCAGACCGATCGGTTGAGCCGTTTTTGAGAAATCGTGCTCACCGACTTTTAAAACACCGTTTTGAGAAAAACGCGTTTGAAGTTTCTCGGACGCTTCGTTACAAAAATGTGTGTATTTCTGAGAATATTCGCCGGATCGATTTTAAATTTTCAGGGAATATACTCACATATTTGTACATTCCGAAACTGCAATAAAAAAAATCGATTTTTTGAAATTTCTTACTGCGTATAACCCGTTAAGGCCTTATATACGCGATTTCGCCGATTTTTTAAGGTACTTTTCTAGACGCGGTTGAAAAAAATGACGCATATATTGACAACATTTTTTTTACAGATCATTTATGCGCATGGTTAAGTATATGTAAAAAAATCAGCAATATTAACAAATGACGGAGACATAACATAATAAAGCAATGTTTTTTTTTGCGCGCGCGTTGATGGTGAAAGTTCTCGGCATCGATGTGCATGTGGGCATCGGTCTGAAAAAAATGAACATGTTTATAATTGCATAATGAATGTATCTTCAGTGTGAACCAACAATATTTAAAAAGAAATATTATAATAAAAATACGAAACGTAAAATTTTTTGACTCAATTTTCTGTCGGTATTTTATTTTTTATATTTTTTTGTGTCATTGAAATTTCTGTTTCTATGGATCACACGACAGGTCATGATACTAAGAATATGTTGTAAAAATTTCAAAGCGATCTGAACCTTCGTTCAAGAGTTAGAACTTTCACAAGGTTCAAAAAAGTGAGTCGTGGAAAAACGACTTTGAAGTTGGCGGTCGAGCGCGCCGCGCGGTATCTATTATAAATGCAATCTTACCTTATTTTTTTTATTTTTCAATCATGTAAAGCTTAAAATATTCCTAACCGTTCAGGCTAATGGAATCGAAGATTTAAAAAAAATGAAAATTTTTGACTTTTCTCGTGTATATAAGACCTTAATATTGTCGTTTTCGAGACTTTTGCTCCAAGTGTTCGTCCTCTCTCTCTCGGTTCTCTCTCTCTCTCTCTCTCTCTCTCTCTCTCTCTCTCTCTCTCTCTCTCTCTCTCTCTCTCGTATGTCGAGGATTGAGGACATTTTTTCCCCCCTTTCTTTATTTCGAGGAACAAATCGCGTTGAGAGATGTAAAGTGAATAATAAAAAACGATCGTCGCGGCAGACGAGCTCGTCGGAAGCGAAAAACGTTTATGTAACCCAACGCAAACGATCATGTAATGACACTCATTGTCAATCGTCTGCTCGTATACTCCACGTGTACGAGGTGGGCTCAAAATGTTAATGGCAAATTCACCAAGGGAAAATTCGTTTGTTCGTTCCACCGACCGGAGACAAAATAGCACCCAATATAATAATTTGGGTGTTATTTTTTATATTTTTCATCCGATACTAATTGTCTCGACATTTCTTTTTTTTAACCAAAACATTGAAAGAACAATAATGTTTGTCAATATTCTTCGATGTTACACAAAAAAAATGGAACCCCCATTTTTTATGTTTCTATATCAAGTCAATATTATTATAGAATAGGCTTGTATTAGGAAATAGGACAAGAAAAAAATGGAACCGCCATTTTTTATTTTTTTTACAATAAGTCAATATTATTATAGAAATAGGCTTGTTATAGAAAAATGAAAACCTGGAGGATCCATGTTTGGTTCTTGTAACATCGAAGAATATTGACAAATTTGTTTGGAGCTTATTCAACGTTTTTGTTCTAAAAAAAGAAATATTGAGATAATTAGGATCGAATGAAAAATGTCTTTAAAAACAGTCCAGAGGATCTTCGATCCATCAGTGTTATAGTAATATAATATAATAGTATACTAATGATAATAATACGGTGAGGATACAAAAGTGGAATACGGCCGGAACGTAATAAGGGGGAAGACCCGGTACAATGAAATCTAAGATTAAAATAATAATAATAATGATAAAAGACATAAAATATCGCAAAAATTAAAGTTTAAGGGAGAATTATGAAAAATAAATAAAAATGGGCACGGAGCATTATCACAAACATTATATGTATATATATAATAATTATTATATATATATATATTATATATATAATATACAATAATTACTATATATAATAATAATAATAATAAATAATAATAATAGATTTCAAAGAATAAGATCGATGGGACAAATGTAAAAAAAATATGAGGGCATCATGGAGCTAAAAGTAAAATGTTTGTTATGCAATTCTGATAGACACGATTATTTTTCCACAAAAAAAGATTGAAAGACAGAGAGAGAAAATATTTTTTCCTTCATTGCACACCTGTCGCGTCGATAAAATTTAAATTTCCAAAAAAACTTGAATAATAAATATAATACGCGCGCTCGTCACGTATGATAATGATAATTATCGCATGTCGTACCCGGGCACGCTTTTATATCACGCCGATAAGTCAGTATCATGCAGCCGTCTGACAAAACGAGACGAAGCTGTACAGATAACAGATCAACAATACGATCGTCACGTAGAAAGGACATTTATCAAACGAATCGTATTTGCCTAAAGCATAAATCGGACTTGATTCTCGTATCGCGTTATTGAGATTGTCGATATGAGAAAAAACAAAGTGTCGTAAAAAAAAAAAGAAATCGTTATTATCGAGGCCGATTTATTTTCTTTTCGAATTGCATTCCTCGAATATTCTCGGTCCACGCGTCCTCGATGCGCTCGTGGTGCTCAACCGTTAAACGATTAAGGAGAAAACACAAAACGAGATTGTGAAAAACAACGGAAACCGGAAAATTCAGAAAATAAATAGATTGGCGAAAGTCATTTTAGGCAAAATGTGAAAAATATTAACTTTAGTTTCAGGGAGAAAAAACGGTGCGATAAAATTGCGAAAAAAATAGCAAACGGCGCGGACGTTTTTTTTATTCGCGCGAGTATTGCCATTGTTATAGAAATATTTTTATAAAATTATATAAAGTTGATATTTTGGGAAATAAAATTTTTAAGAGTATATTTTAATAATTATATACAATCCAAATATTATTCTAAAAATGATCTATAAATTATAGAAAAAAAAGAATTATCGTACCGATGAGCTTGTAATGGTGTGGATGTTGTAGCAGTATTTTATTCCTTGAATACCCTTTTTAAGGGTGTTTATATAAATACCCCTTCTCATTTATATCAATTACCTTACATTGGTTTTCTGATTTTTATCCTAGTTGCTAGTTTCTCAAGTTGTTTCATGTAATAGCATAGTTACTTTGCTGATTGTATTTTCAGTTGCTCTTCTATTTTCCGGCAAATTTCTAACCCCCTGCTATTTTCCAGATATTGCCCCAGTTCGACTCAAATATCGCAAATATGACTCTAACACGCAAATATGTGTCAAATTTTCAATTGCTTGCTTGCTTGTTCTACATTTGACATCTACATACCCTTTGTTCCCGTCTTTCCTGACATTACCACATCTTATCCTGGCCCACGTTTATTTTAAGGGGGGAACCTCCTCCAGACAACAGGTTTTTCAATATTTGTTTACAAAAAATTGAGAGAATTTATTGCAATGAATCAAATTACATAATAATATTGACGTTCAAAGGAATACAACCAAAAAAACTCATGAGTGAAAAAAAATGGCGGCGCAGAGGTGCTTTTTAGGCAGCATTATTTCAAGTAGATACCTTGCGGCCCTTTTTCATACTTCGACTTCCATTCCCCTGCAATGGTGTGGATGTATAAGTACACTGAACGAAAAAGGTGCAAAATATGAATATAAAAAATAGTGCGATTTACAATTATGTTTAGAAAAAATTGCATTTTTCCGAAACACTTATATTTGCACGTATAATAATTATTTTAAAAAAGCAACCAAAAAGTAACCAATATGACAAAAAAAAACATCGCGATCTAGGATAATTGTTAAAAATTAATCAACTCTCCAAACAACATACATCCAATGAAAATAATTACAAAACTTTTATTAACACTACTTATTATTACGAAAATGACCAAACAAAATATCATCACAAAATTTATTTATGAAACTAATTTTTATTATCCTAAGAAACAACGACAAAAACCCGATATTTCTGCAAAGTAAAACCCAAACATACATCCACTAAAAGCAATTATGAAAATACAATATTATTAACACTAATTATTATTTTCAAAACTACTAAACAAAATATTATCATGCGAGAAATGATCATCATAAAATACATTTATAAAACTAATTATTATTATCCTGAGAAAAAGCAACCTAATAAACAACAATAATAAACTTATATTCCGGCAAAATAAAAATGAAGATTATACTGATCATTTTTTCTCATAATCTTCTGAAAATACGCGACTTTTCATTTTATTCTTCGAGCAATAATCGGAAAAAGAATTGCACTTTGTCTCGGATAAAATAGAGAGAATTGGATTCGAAATCTGTGCAATAAATTAAGGGGGCGATACTTTTAGGCGATGAACAAATTTACTGAATTTCATGATTTGTTTTTATAAAGGAAAGATTTCTTCAACATATTTGAGACTTAGGGTATGTTTTTTTTACGACTTTGGCTTGTTGGTGTTTTTTGTACTTATCTTTCAAAATAGCGGAGGTTTGGCACGGTCTTCTAAACTGCATTCCCAAAACTGCCGTAACATGTAGCTAAAAAACTAATCGGCTGATGCTGATCAAATTTGGTATAAATCTTTCTAACCTTATTGCCCATAACATGACCCTAAATGTCTTCGAAAATAAAATAAAAATATTTTTGATTGCAAAATGAAACTAGTATTGTCGAAAAATTCTATATTTTCGTTTCAAAGCGTACTATTTCATCGATGTTCGACATTTCTCACTTTTTCTTGGTTCATATTCTGCATATAAATGTTAAAAAGAGAATAATCTTTGCTAGTTTTTTTTTCAGATTAATCCCGCCGACGCTACGAGTCCCGCCGCCTGAAACATCCGCCGCAACCCGTTTAGAAGACCGTGCTCTACCATGTAACTAGAGCATGCATACCAATTTTCGATATCATCGAAAAACGGAAATATCGGACCAAGAATCCGATGTCGAAAAGTCGATATTGGACTGGAATAATACCGATATTTCGATATCAGACTTGATAAAAATTAAAATATCATTATAATTGCCACTATTACCATTTGAGTAATATTACTTGTTTTTTTATTATTACATTTAACAGTCTTAAAATATTATTACCTAATTAAATATGTTCGAAGTGTCAACTTATTTATACACGAGTGTGGAATCCGAAAAGGGCCTTTTCTTTCACAGCTTACACATGCAATAAGGTAAGGCCGTTTCTGAAAGACGAAACTTTAGATGCCTTCTGTTGTTCGCGATCATTGTTTCAACAATCTCAATCTCGTTAATAAAAGTGACTATGCTGTTGCCTTTCTGCCACAAGATATGTCATTTGTTTGCCTTCTGGTAGCTACTTATAAGCTACGGCTTGCATAAACCTTCCTATTTTTACCTTTTCTTGTTTACTACTTATTTAACTTGCATAAAAATTTCTATTTTTTGCCTTTTTTGTTTATTTACTTTATGGTGTATTGTATATATTTAAGGATACAGCAGAGCAAGTTCAGAAATTTATGATAAGTGAAGATCTTAAGGGGCTATACCAGTGTGAACGCTGAAAATTTGGGTGATTTTCGGGTGAATTTTTTGGAAGAAAAGTACTGAATTAAATGTTTTGGAAAATTAAGAATATATTTGGCTATATCTGACCTATATTACATAATTTTTTCATAGAAACATATTGAGATCCAAGCGACGTCTGCGCTGCCTTCGGAGGCGCCAAAAAAAAGTTCCTCCACTGCTGACATGATTCCGGCCGATTGAGTAGCTGAAACCGAAAAAGGAAAAAATTTCGTTAAACTGGAAGGTATTTCCTGTACAATGACGTATGATTTTCGAAAAATATTAAAATCGAACAAAATGGCGTAGTTATGAAAAAAAAAGTCTGTTTTCTTGCTTATAAAATGGTCGATTTTTTTTCCTTTAAGGGAATTCCTTTAAGGGATCATCGCAGTGTAAAATTTTTAATAATCGATTTTTTTTTGCATCATCCGATAGTATAGCCGGTTATAAACATGGACCTGACATCGCCGATTGATCGTAAGTGGACAACTTATATTAAAATTTTGCACTCAAAACTTTAAACGCATTTGTCTCGAAACGTCGTTTTTCAAAACAGTGTACACTCTCTAAGGAAGAGTTTTCAAGCTATCCGTGTCAAATTTTCACACAATATTCTTCACGACATTCTTCATCTTGCTATGGAACCTTTTTTTAATCTTCATATTTTTTTAACGAAAAACTGTCGAAAAAATATGGTCAATTCGATACTTTTTTTTCAAACCGCCCCCTTTTTGTCAATTTTGATTTTGAAAAACCTCCATAGCAAGATAGCGGCTTTCATTCTGATTAAGGCGGGATATACATTTACAACAATAAAAAAATCGATTAATTTTTTTCCCCTTCAAACGATAGAACTATGTATGCAGAATATTCTCCTAAAGTTTCAAAGCGAAATTCGAAAAACTTCAAACGTTGTGCCTCACTGCTCGGATTCGGAGCGGGCGTGAACTTCAAACGCGATTTTCTCAAAACTGCATTATCGAAATTGGCCGATTTGAAAACTATTAAGCCGATTGAGTTGAAACTTGGTAGAAATATTGATAATATTGGTACCTTCTACTTGACGAGAATTGTATTTGAAAAATTGGAAAAAAAAACTACTTTTTCAATCCACATTTTACAGAAATGTTGCGTGAAATGTTGATTTTTTTTTGTAAATGCGAGCCATTTTCTTCATTTTAATTACCGTCGCACAGAAACTATACATGTTATAACTGAAAAAATGTTTGAACTTTTTTGCAAATCAAAGTCTACGGGAAGCTAGACTGCACGCCGATTCGCAACTCCCGCGGCGACCTTGCTGTAACACTCTGCCACAGCTCCGCCATTTTCATGATGAATTAATTTAAAAAAAGTTCTGTATACTTAAATATACTATTAAAGTATGCCTAAAGTTTGATAATTGTAAAATAATTATTCCATAGTTTAAAAAATCCCTCAATATTGCTTATTTCTTTCCTGTCTAAATGTATATCCCGCCTTAAGGCAGTAGTCTGATCTAGAAATTTGACAAAATCGATTCTTTTTTTTTTCATTTTATTATTCCTTAGACCTTTCTTAATACGCTCGTGAAAACCGTTTATTGATATTTCAAAAATAAGCAGAGTAACAGAAATTATAAGCAAGCCGCGTGCGAACCTCATCTAACGCTATCAAAACTTTGAACGCGTTTATCTCAGAACTATGTTTTTCAAATCGGCGCCCACGATATCTCGATAACTAATTGACCGATCGAGCTCAAATTTTGCACATACCTTCGGTAGCCTCTTTATGAGGACTGGTAGCAGAATTGAGTCGAACGATAATTTTGCCCACATTTCATAACTCGTCGAATACCCGAAAATGTATGAAATATCGTTAATTAAAGTTTAACAGGCCGCGATTTTGTAACAAAATTTTTTTAAGTACTAATTCTGCTAGCAGTGCTCAGAATACTCATACAGATTGAGAATATGTATATATATTTTTTTCAGCTACATACAACATCCCTCAGAGTGGGCGTCGATTGAGGCGGTTTTCGGCGGACCATGTTGTAAAAAAATAAAAAACTACATGAAAATATTTAAAGTAATTTTTTTTCAAATGTTGATACATTCTCAAAGGAACAATAAATACATATGTAGAATTTCATCAAGACAACTTCAACGGTTTAAGGGGTTACCCCCACTTGCAATTTTGAAAAAATCGATTTTTTCAAAATTGCATTTTTTTGAAGTATAAGTATCTGAGAACATGTCCTGAAAGTTTCAAGTCGATCCGGACAAAATTGACTGAGATATGAGCGTTGAAAGAGAAGAATCCGCGTTGAAAGAGCGTTGAAAGAGAAACTTTAAACGCGTTTTTCTCAAAATGGCATTTCTGAAGTCGGTGACCAAGATTACTCGAACACTAATGAACCGATCTTCTTGAAATTTTCCAGGCTTATTTAATACATAAAAATGTAGTCTTTAATCGTTCGATTTTTTTTTTTCGAAAAAAAAATGGCCGTTTTATAGCCAAAAAACGGCCGTTTTTTTCGTTAAAATCGAACCATTAACTTTGACTGTCCGCCATTTTGTGAAAAATGAATATTTTTTAAAATCCTTCGATTAAAGACTAGTTTATACTTATATTTGACTAAATCCATCCGCATTTTTTTCTTCAGATGATCCACTTCGCCGCAATGTTGGTCACCGCAAACCGTGTATATAAAAACATTATTTCATTGACGGCCATTTGCCATTACACAATGTAATATTTTTCAATAAAAAAATTACTGAAAGTTCTTCAAGATGTGTTCTTTAAGATGGTATATTGATCGATTAAAAAAGTTTTGTAGTTTTCTTTAAAAAAATTCATGAAAAAGACCTTTTTTTGCGCTACAAGTGGGGGTAACGCCTTAAAAGTTATTCCAACCCAAAAATGACGTAAAAAATCTCGCTCTAGACCAGACTACTGCCTTAATACACTTTTTACAATTTTTGTTTCATCATGATGTTTGATGATATTTACGGCCACAACCGTGTACACCGTGAGGGCTCCTTTTCATACATTTCAAACCGTTAAAAAAAATGTAAAAAAAAGAAAAATCAGCGTTCAAAAATGTATTTTCGGTTCTTCATGATGCTTCGATTTGACATTAAAAAATCAGATTTATTAGCGTATTTTAACCATCGAAAAAAAGTCGCGAAAATAACCTATTTTTCGACCCGTTACATTGTGATGATCCCCAAAAAAAAGTCATGAAAATCAGCAATTTTTTCCTCGCCTAAAGGTATCTTCCCCCTTGAGGCAAAAATTAAAATAAACAAAGTTGAATGAATTTGCTATAAAATTCTCTATGCGCGGACGTTCGGTTAGCCACAAAGGATCGCGAAGTGACGTTAGAGAGTCCCACGTGGTCGAGCGCGCTAATGTGCATGCGGCGCGAAGGGACGAAGCGTTGCAGAGAGGAATGGACAGAAGTATGCAACATCAGCAGGGGGGGGGGGTTCAGTAGGACGCCCGGGAGGGGCGACTGGCGATGGGAGGGGGAACAGGAAACGCACGCAGAACAGGAAAGGAGAAACTCGTTCGCGTAATCTCTCGGGGGCGAATGGCCTTCAGGGTCAAGGTCAAACCGCGCTCACGAACTTGGCCGCATTCGCAACGCCCAATGTCACAAATCGTTCGCGGCCGTCACCGGAGCGGCGATGAAACCTCGCGGCCGTCGTCATGAAGAGGGGGTGGTGTGAAGAGTCTAGGGGGGGGGGGGAGGGGAAATGACAGCCGCGATTGCATACCGCCAACATAACCAACTTATCGAAATGCTTCGATTTCCCGGGGCCGTTTCACGCTACGGCCGATCATTTTTCAAAGGCCAAACTCGAGTTTTTGTTTTTTCATTGTTTATTGCTTGCGCAGAGGGATACTCGTTTTTCGTAAAGAAAAAATTGACATTTTCATGCCAGAGTGGGTGGGCTGTCAAAATCCAGAAACGTCATACTCCGGACATGTCATTTTAAAGCGTTTCGGGACAAATTACGTGATGTTACCCTTTGCTTCAAATTTATACAGTAAATGCTTTGTCATATGCCGAATGCACTGTCGAAATTTTAAATCGATCGACCACGCCGTTTGTATAAAATTTACATTTGAAAAAACACTTTTTAACATAGAGAGATGCCTATGATCGGATAACATAAGGAGTACGTTATGACACTGATGACAAAATTGTCATAATTTACTGAGTGATTTAACGGCTTTGCATAATGGGTTAAACATTTTTACATTTGTCTTCTTCACATTTTCACATTTTTTTTCGCCTTTTTACATTTTTTCCACATTTTTTTTGTTCGATTTTTCATGCGTAAAGATGCCACTCAGCGATAAGCATAGGCATCTCCCTATGTTGAAGTGTTTTTTTTTTCAATCATTGATGTGATGGAATCGGTGTAGGCAATCTATTTAAAATTTGGAGGGTAAATTCAGTAAATGACGAAGAATTTGCTGTATAAATAAAAATCAAATGGTAATATTTTGTCAAGTGTCCCGAAACTCCTCAAGGCCTTAGGCCTCAGTAACGGGTATAAAATCAATTTTTTTTCGTATGAACAAGTGAATCGCTAATAAAATTAATTACACATCTATTTAGTATGAATATCAAGCTGTTAGAAAATATATATATATTTTTTATGTACAAAATGGCCGACTACTCGCAACTTCTCGAAACAGCTTTTTCCCAATTGGCGTGACAAATAACTTCAACAATTTTCACCCGATTTACTTCGAAATTAAAAGTTATGTTCCTAATCGCATTCCGCAGAGATGTACGTACGGAATTTCTGATTAATCGTAAACTTTCCATTTTATGCGCAGTTATAACGACATTTTTCACTGAAAATTCAGTTCTTAAGTTCAAATTCCTACAACTTTTGAATAAAACAATATTTTTTAAATTCCGTACGTATTTCTTTAGGTATTCTAATGTAGATTGACGAGAATTTTTGTTTTTTGTTATTGGTCAAAAATTGTGAATGCTAAATGTCACGCCGTGGAGCGCATAAAAACAAGATAACAAATAAATATATTAGTAGTCGGCCATTTTGTACATCGAAAAAAAATACACATTTTCTAACAGCTTGATATTCATGCTAAATAGATGTGTAATTAATTTTATGAGTGAATCACTTTTTCATACGAAAAAAATTGTTAAATTCGCACATGATTTTATACCCGTTACTGTGGCCTAAGGCCTTAAGTCTTTTACGAATTCGAATATTTAACGATTAAATGATTTCCGTCTATAATGGAGTAAGCATACATGTCATTATACTGGTAAAATTTCGAGCCAAGTTTCTGAACTTTCAACTAAAAAGTAGACTCTAAAATTCGTCTTTTTTATACGGCGCTTCATGGAGATGACACGCTGGTCACATTGCTATCTAATAATTTATACACTAAATAATTTTAGATGCCTGAAATAAACTGCTCATGCGTATGAAAAACCTAAAGATTCCGCAACGACAATAAAACCTGGGGGTCACGGAATGTTTAAAGAAAATATTAATGATAAAACTTGGAAAAATGTGACTAGCGGAAAAATTTTCGTAGCCGCGACTTTTCAGAGAAAATGTAAAAATGTCTGAATCTACTAAATTTGCGCGAATTTTTTTATTCGAGTTTGTCATTGGGTATAATAATTGATCGTGCCTTATTTTTCTTAAGCGCCACTGTAATTTACCAATGATTCAGAAGGGCCCTCCGTAAGGGCTTGGACCGAATTAAAATTACTTTAAACGTCGATTTTTGGTCTTCGACGTATTTTCAAAATATAAGCCGTCCTCAGTATAAATTTTTTTACAAATATTCTCTGAAATTTCAAGTCGTTCCGTTCGAAATTGACGAAGTATGGGGCGTTCATAGGTAATTCCGCATACCGGCGAACTTTAAGGCCTTGTATACGCGATTTCGCGGATTTTCGAAGGTACTTTTCTAGACGCGGTTAAAAAAAATGACTCATATATTGACAACATTTTTTTACAGATCATTTATTCACATGGTTAAGTATATGTAAAAAATAAAAAATCAGAAATATTAACGAATGGCGGAGATATACCATAATAAAGCAATGTATTTTTTTGCGCGCGCGTTGATGGTGAAAATTATCGGTATCGATGTGGGTGTTTGAAAAAAAAATGAATATATTTATAATTGCATAATGAGTGTATCTTCAGTGTGGACCAGCAATATTATTTTTTTTTAAATATTATAATAAAAATTCGAAACTTACAATTTTTTCCTCAGTTTTTTTTCGGTATTTTTTTTATTTAAATTTTTTTGTATTGTTGAAATTTTTGTTTCTGTGGTTCGCACGATAGGTGATGATACTAAGAATATGTTGTAAAAGTTTTAAAGCGATCTGAGCCTTCGTTCAAGAGTTGGAACTTCCACAAGGTTCAAAAAAGTGAATCGTGAAAAGACGACTTTGAAGTTGGCGGTCGGGCGCGCCGCGCGGTATCTATTATAAATGCAATGTTACCTTATTTTTGGAATTTTTTAATTCTGTAAAGCTTAAAATATTCCTAACCGTTCAGGCTAATGGAATCGAAATTAAATAAAACATTTTGAAATTTTTCGCGTATATAAGGCCTTAAACGAGCAGTTCTCAAAATGACTTTATCGAAATCGATGACCACGACAACTCAAAAATCATTACACAGCTCATCTTCAAACTTTACAAGCCTCTTTTACACATAAAAAAACAGTGCTTGAACGAAGGAATTTTTTTTAATGCATAGATTTTTTTATCAAAGCGAATAGGGGTTTTTTTTCACCGAAAATTGATACTTCAAATATGGACTGCAACCGTTTTTTTTTCAAAACTCAATATTTCATTGAATTTTTCGTCCAAGCACTAGATCATTTCATGCAAAAACGAAATGCATTTGATTTTGTTTTATTTCGGATGATTTGTCTCCGAGCGTCAGTGGTCACCGCGAAGGACGTTTTTCAAACAGCGGTCTGCACGTACCGTTGCCTACAAAATTTATGAATATTTTTCTATACAAAAATTGTAAAAGATACTTAAAACTATACTCGGTTGTGTCAGAAAGAAAAAAATATTTGTAAACCTGTACACGTTCGATCAGAAAAAATTCATAGATTTTGCTTTGGACAGATGGCACTGATAATGTCTCCCAATGGAAAGATTTTTCGATATGTTTATGCATTTATTAATAATATACTCTAGTGGAATTGGCTCTGGACACTGGTCAATTTTTTAATTTCGCATTCGTTCGTCATTTTTACGTTATAATTACTTTTATTTTCATTCCTATCAAAGTAGGCTTATTAAGACAAATATTAAGTAAAAACATTATAGATTAAAATAAAAATATTACAGTATCATTCCGGCGTAGCAAAATATACATTTTGTGCGTCAATGTCGAAATAAGTTTATTTCTAGTAAAAGTGTCCAACATTTTTTTGACTAGTGTATAAGTATAGTTTTTTTTCGGTCGAACACCAAACTTTTTTTTCTACCATTGGCTAATTCCGAAATTTTTAATATTTCAAAAAGGTATCCAGTCATACGAAAGTTTCATTACTACACTGAAAGTGCGTTCATTTTTCCTTTCAGATCACCCTCGTTGCCAGAACCACCTACACCGATTGGCCATGCGGCAACAGTGGCACATTCTTAAAATAATAATAACTCCATTGTTTATCGATATTTTTAAATAGCAAAAAAACTCAAGCTTGGCAAGGCTATGTATTAATTGAAAGTAAAATCTCGACCTCGCCATTCCAATACTCTTATTGGAAGCGAAGAAAAAATAAAAATCGACCTCTTTTCGAGCCCCAAGTTAATGAAGACTTCGTTCGATCCATATATAGTTCTGAATCGCAGAAATAGAGAATTATAAAAGTCATGCTCGTACTGAATTTTACAACAATTTCGGATTTTGGAAAATGTAGTAACGCAATATGGATCTCAAATTTCGAGAAGTCATTGATTTTTTAAAAATGATACATTACCCCCGAACGTTTTGAAAAAAAGAATTATCCGAATCGGAAATTCGCACATTTCTTCCTCATCATTACATTTCCCTAACAAAGTTCCCTTTCTCCCTTGGGGGCAGGGGCACCACTAAAAAGACGGCTCGCTAATTTGGCACACTTTGCGAGCAAGGCGAAACAATGAGGAAGCAATGTACGAGTTTTTCCGATTCCATTTTACCGTCGTTTCTCACATCTCTTCCTCGGTCGACTTGGACGCTCTCGTATTCTTTTTGCAGCAATCCAACATTTTTTGCGTCCGCGACCTTAAGGATTCTATGCGGCCTATGAGACATGACTATTCATCGCGACCAGTTGTTATACTGGAGCAGAAATACCGGATTTGTTGAGGCGACGTGAGGAACATTTACGAGCGAGATGAGAACCGAACGAGTGCGAGAGAAAAAGAAAGAGAGACGTCAAAGAATTCGTTTTCTGGTTAGCTCCTAAGCGGTGCGTTTATCTCGTAAAGACAAAGGAGCTAACGTTTTTGTCGTCCTCTGCGGAAGGCCATATATAGAGTGTTGCAAAATGACCTGACATTTAAATTTATTGACAAAACGTATTATTTGTTTGTAAAATACGAATATTTTAATTTTATTATAAGGTTCAAACATGGAGGTTATGTGTGGAACACAATATCCAATAAAGGGCCGCCTCGTCCCGGTTTGCAAACTTCCACTCTTTTGACGAAATTTTCAATAACATTTTGGCATAATTGCGGACTAATTTAAGGGGCTATACCAGTGTGAACGCTAAAAATTTGGGTTATTTTCGGGAATTTTTCGGAAGAAAAGTACTCATTTAAATGGCTCGGAAAATTAAGAATATATTTGGCTATATTTGACCTATATTACATAATTTTTTCATAGAAAAATATTGAGATCGATGCGACTTATGCGCTGCCTTCGGAGGCGCAAAAAAGGTCCTCCACTGTTGACATGATTCCGGCCGATTGAGTAGCCGAAACCGAAAAAGTAAAAAATGTCGTTAAACTGGAAGGTATTTCCTGTACAATGACGTAGGATTTTCGAAAAATATCAAAATCTAACAAAATGGCGTAGTTACCCATGTAGAGATTGACCGTTGGGCCTGGGACGGGCCTTCACAGTTAGCTTTTGTAGAATATTGGGCCGTGAGTATTTACCAATGAGGTGCCTTTGTAGGAATGATAAGAACGGCCCGATATCGGCCAACAGAGCCAACAATTATTGGGCCAATGATTTAATTCATTGCAGCGGCAATGTTGGTGATTGCACTTGGCCCTATGTGGGCCCTCTTAAAGGGCCTATGTAGAAATTGACCACTGGCTCTATGATGGGCCTTCACAGTTGGTATATCTAGAAGTTAGTCTATCTAGAATATTGGGCCGTGAGTTTGTTTGGGTTTGTTTGAGTGCGTGATAAATATTCAACCTATATCGGGCCAATATTGGCCCGAGATTGGTCCTTATGGATGGATATTTAATGGAATAACCTTGAAATAAATTGTGATTTGGGTATATGACAGGTTTCAAAATTGGCATATTTTACTTACTTATGTTGGTTATTTACAAATGCCAATAATAGGCCAAGACTTGATTACAAAAACTGAACTACAAAATATAGACGATTAATATATGACGTGCCAGTTATTTGCCTATTCTGGCACAATATACAAATAATGAATAACCCGAGGCTTAAATAAAATAAAAGCAGGTATGGTCTGACCCACTTAGCCAATAAAGGGCTTAGATTAATTAAATGTAATTTCGAGGACTTTAGCATTGCCAGTTTTAAAATTGGCAAATTTCGATGAACTATCACGGCTGTTTATTGGTTTTAACAGATAGGCCCGGATAGGTTTTAGTAATGGGCTGATATTGTGCCAGTTCTCAATTTATAACGGAACAATAATGGGCCAATGTAATAGGCAGTAGTTCAGCATCATCAGTTAAAAAATTGTCAGGCACATATTGTTTATCTATCATGACTGTTCAATGAATTTAGAAGATGGGCCATGATAGGTTTTAACTATGGGCCGATATTGTGTCGGTTTTCAATTTAGAACGAGACAATAATGAGCCAATGTAATAGCCAGTATTTTAGGATTGCCAGCTTTAGGATTGGCAAATTTAGTTTAACTATCACTGCTGTTTATTGGTTTTGAAAGATGGGCCAGGATAATCTTTAGTAATGGGCCGATATTGTGCCAGTTTTCAGTTTAGAGCGGAACAGTAATGGGCCAATATTATTTCGCTTTTGTTGGCTTACACGATGGTCCCAATATTGGCCTGATCGTAACATTGGGCAACTCATGGCAACCTCTACATGGGTATGAAAAAAAAAGTCTGTTTTCTTGCCTATAAAATGGTCGTTTTTTTCAATGCCAACTCGTCAATTTTCATCCAATCAAAAATACCCTACGTCATTGTAGAGTAAATATATTCAAGGGTACTCAGTTCAAATTTCAAGTCAATCGGATAATTGCTCTTTGAGTTACAATGTTAGCAAATTTGAAAAATCTCATTTCGAGAAAAACGCGTCTAAAGATTTAACTATCGATTTTTGCAAGATAAAATGACTAGAGATACGGCCTGTCAAAAAGGCAAAAAAATCGATTTTTTGAAAGTGTCACACTGGTATAGCCCCTTAATTAAAGATGCGTCCAATGTCTTCCTTGAACTCCGCAATGGCCTGCGGATCATTGGCATGCACTTTTTTCGGAAAACCCCAAAGAAGGAAGTCCAATGGCGTCAAATCGCACGTTCTTGGTGGCCAATAGGGAACCTTGCGCAAAGCTCAGCGCAGATGGCGCCACGTAAACGTAACGTAAACAAAAGAAGCTGTCAACGCGCACGGTACATTTTCACGGTGTCTGTCTTGTACTGAAATTATACGAATTGACATAATGGACAATAATTACGGATATTTGACTATACCGGAATTGAAAAATCGGCTTCTACTCATTTCCTCCTCTCTTCATTCTCTACAGTTTCTTTTATGCTCCAAGCAAACAGGGAAGGTATAAACCCTTTTTTCAATATTTTCCGGCTCAGTTTCATCCCCGTAAAGAATGAAAATGAGCTAGGTAAGTATTATGTAATAAAATAATACCGGAAGATTAAAAAAATGCGAATATTGCGAATATATTTTTTTAGGTTATGATGATTAAATACTCTACAATATACTTTTAGAAGTAAATAGCGTCAAAAATATTCGGTTCATACACTGAGCTGTAAAAAAACGTTTATTTCCATAGTCTGTAGATCTAAAATGATCAGAATATAGCCTTGAATGTTTGTGGCTGTAAATTGCTTGCGGCGTATAGCAATTTCCCATTGCTTGCGAAGTTTTTCGTTTTTAGGAAATAAACGAACGCCTTCGTGTCTGCATTCAATTGCACAAATTCTTCACAATTTATTCACGACAAACGGATTATTAAAAGAAAATTCAACAGTAGTCGTAGAAACACGGGCAAAACCGAAGAGAATCTCACCACACGTCATGTTCTATTTACGTTATAATGCAATGTCCCCTCTAGCGGGAGAAATTGGCAGTAAGGTTCCCTATTCAGATTGCCGTGGCGCGAGATAACACAACCATGAAACTTCGTCTGTATTAACTATGCAGTAACAATGCAGCAAATAACAATTTCTATGCGTTGCTCGATCGTGTAAATTCTCCATGACTTAACCTCAATAGTTCCTGATGCCAGTTGTCAAAGATTAATACTCTATGTCCCAGGTAGAAATTTTCAAAAAGTTGTCCAAAAGTCGGCTAATGGGGTGCCAAATGTCCGTCCGGAAGTTATCTTAAAGTCAGCAACCATCCAAAAAGATAACTGTTGGACACATGATAACTTATCGGTAACTTCCAAGCGGACATTTGGTACCCATTTGGACAACTAATAGACAACTATTTTGAAATTGCTACCTGGGGTTCGCCAAAAAAAAATGGCGCGCAATTTGAAATATCAGATCATTTTGACACACCCTTTAGAAGCATTATTCTTTGTAGTTTTGCTTTGTCGCAAACTTTCCACTTGTAGTGTATCGTCGTCATTGCTACCTTCCCCCTCGACCTCCGATACACATTGACGGATAAAAAAAAGGCCCAGGTCGCGCATAGATCATATTGGCGAGGAAAAAAAGTTCCCAGACACTGATTCGACAATGATGCCAATCATATAATCTATGGGATCAACCTTGGTACTGTCATATGCAAGGACTGTCTGCACACTATGTATAAGTACGTGTGTGTGTACATACACCGAGTGAGGCGACAACTATTAGCAGTAGAAATATTCTCTAACCTATCAGACTCAGGAGAAAATTTTCCCTACAAAAGTTGCATAGTTCAAAGGGGCTCATCGAGTGGTGGCTACGAGGTTCATCCAGATGAAGGAGCTTCGGAGATTTCACGGTCACCATTTGACTCGAATAGTACTTCGTCCACTTGCCCTTAACAACCCTTCGGTCAGTTAAAAAAAAATCCCAGATACACTTTAAACATTTCTTAATATGTCTGTATAATTCAAATTCGGAAAGTATCAAATTTGATCGTTATAAAAAATTATTGAAAATTTTTAATTTTCGGAAAGCGTGCATTTTATTTCAAGCTTGTCCGGGTCGGAATGACCCAGTGTGTCAAGGGAGGGTTGAAGTTTCATTTCTTATGTCAACATAAGGGCCTATAAATCTGTCAATTTTGATCCGATTACCTTGAAATTTTAGGAACCATTTATATAACATGATATACTGTCAAAATATATTGGTTTTGAAAGACGTGACTTTTCGACTTTTTTAACTAGGCGTAACACCTTAAGACGGGCGTGGACGCAACGGAACGTTAGATTAGCGAAGTGCGGATAGGGATTGATGGGGAAGGCTTCAATTGGAAAGGGCAATACGTAAAAACCTGTAAAGGTATATTCAGTGGAACTGAGGACATTAAATAACATTATGCCCATCTGCACAGTCGCTTTTTCAGGCTTCAGCTGAAAAACCTAGAAAATGCGGTTTTCCTTTCAAGAGGGCTGCATAAACTTTTTCGAAATTAGCCACGTCCAGACTGGCCGAGGCAAGGACCGAGGCAGCTTCGCATGGCATCGCCTCAGACTACGCGGACGTGCCTCGTTCGCTCGTTGTCGCGCTCGCGAATTGCCTCGTACGTCCTCAAGCAAAGTCATCATTTTTCAACGCGAAACGTTTGCTACGGCCTCGGCCTGCCCCATTTTCGTTCGTACTTGAGTCTGCACCCGACTTAAGGGGGGAAATACATATAAATGGTCGAAAATGCCGAAAATTTTCAGGATTTTTTTCCAACGCAACTACTGGACCAATCGTTTTGAAATTTGTAGGGTATTTTATTGTACATTAAAAGACGTGAAAAACATTTTTTTTAATCGGCAATAAGTGTTCATCAGCAGCCTGCGGCCTATTGTTGCTGAACGAATTTTCCCCGCGATGTCGAACTGCGGCAGCCGTAATTTAAAAAAAAAATTATTTGAAACAAAAAATTAAAAAACCATTACATTTTACATGAAAGTACGCTGTCGATAAACCAAGAAAAAGTCGGAAAAATTGAATATTGTAATAATGGCGGGACTCAGAAAAAAAGATCGAATTTTCACCGAAAATTTTCGTGCTTTTAATGCAAAAAATGATTGTTTAATTAATTTTTTTTTTTGAACATGGAGGTTTATCGACGAGGGTTCGCAATTATGTGTCTAAAAACCTTTAGTTGAAATGAATCAGATAAATAGTTTCTTTTATCGTTGCCGCAAATTTCGAAAATTCGTTCAACAACAATTGATTACAGGCTGCTGATGAACACTTAGTGTCGATTAAAAAAAATGTTTTTCGTGTCTCCTAATGTACAATAAAATACCCTACAAATTTAAAAAGATTGGTGGAGTAACTGCCTTGGAAAAAATCCCGGAATTTTTCGTCATTTTCGACCATTTGTATGTATTTCCCCCTTAAACAATCGGAGGTGGCTCGGGTTTATTTGCGCGAAGCGCAAAGCTGCCTCGGTGATGATTCGCTTTCTCACTCTAGCCGGGTTACAAGCACTCTAGCATCATCCTCGTAAAATTGTGCTCCGTGTTGTCGATGGCAGTTTCTCGTAACGGACGATTTCCGTATTCCATACGATTTTTAAATAACATCTTCTTCCGGATTCATTTTCTTTTTCTACCCTTCGTTAAATTTCGATGTATTACCCAAAAAAAAACCTACTATGGCAACTGAGACTCGTACGTGTGGTGCCATTTGGGCTTTCAAGTATACTGATATGCCTCGCATAACTTATGAATCGCATTCGCCGGGCGAGGAAGCCTCATGACGATTTACTGTGAGCGCGAGGCTGCCGCGCCTGAGGCTGCCTCGCGAGGCATGCGTACCGAGGCTGCCTCATGACGATTTACTGCGAGCCCGAGGCTGCCGCGCTCGAGGCTGCCTCGCGAGGCATGCGTACCGAGGCTGCCTCATGACGATTTACTGCGAGCCCGAGGCTGCCGCGCTCGAGGCGGCCTCGCGAGGCATGAGTACCGAGGCTGCCTCGCGAGGCATGCGTACCGAGGCTGCCTCGCGAGGCATGCGTACCGACGCTGCCTCATGACGATTTACTGCGAGCCCAAGGCTGCCGCGCCCGAGGCTGCCTCGCGAGGCATGCGTACCGAGGCTGCCTCATGACGATTTACTGCGAGAGCGAGGCTGCCGCGCCCGAGGCGGCCTCGCGAGGCATGCGTACCGAGGCTGCCTCGCGAGGCATGCGTACCGAGGCTGCCTCGCGAGGCATGCGTACCGAGGCTGCCTCGCGAGGCATGCGTACCGAGGCGGCCTCATGACGATTAACTTCGAGCCCGAGGCTGCCTCGCGAGGCATGCGTACCGAGGCTGCCCGGCGAGTTTGGACGCATCTGTTGAAATTGGGATATTGAACATTTTCGCAGCGAAATTCTTTCGCGGCTGCCGAGACCGGCCGGATGTGACGTAACCTTTGTTCTCGCAAGTATAATTACCAATCGCATCAGCGTGCTCTTTCCGCAGCACTACGGAAGATCCGATAAGACATTCCGTAGAGCGTGTCGAGTCCGACACGTAACTGTCATTTGCAAATCGTGTCCGCCTGCCGAATATTCGTCGCTAATGGAATAAGATCGGCAATTATTCCGTGTGCACACATCCATTTTTGTCGCGATTCTCCCAATTTTCTCGCAAGTCACGGTGATGCCTCGCGGGCCGTTTATCTTCTTCCGCGGAGCGAAACAATTTGATTGCAGTGTTGTCGCGCGAATGCTCGTGTGATGGTCGGCGTGAGCATTGGACGATCAGGGGGAATCCTATAGCGTCGCTATACCAGTCGTTGAAATGTCGAAGCAAAGCTCAATCGCTGTCGAGCGATTTGAGTAAATTGCAGCCGACCTAGAGCTATTGAAATACACGGTGATTGCAGCACTTGCTCAGGAGAGTGATGAGACTATCACAGATCACTTCGGGGGCACACTCTGATCGCTCGGATATACACGAGCTTGCGGCTTCGCTCGGTTTTACGATCATATCGTATCAACGGGTCTGCACAAGCTTGGGGCCTCAAAAACAGATCGATTTTCGATATTTTTTATGATGCATCAGCGTGACGGGGTCGGGATTTTACACACAATTAACGGGCTATATCTACCTAGGTGGGTCGAAAAATTGTATTTTCCAAAAACATTTTGATTTGATAGTATCACTTTTGAGCTATATTCCCTGAAAAATTCGTTGAAATATGCGTAAAATTGAATGAGTTACTGCTACTAACAGTCGGCCGGGCGAACGGTAACAGCATCATACTTCAAAGTTTAAGGGGTAAGACCACTGTAGAATTTTCAATTTTTTTTCTTTCGAATTGGCTTTGGAGATGCTTTAAACCATCTAGAATAAGGGGGAAAAAGTTTGGTACCTGCAAAACAAAGGTCCGCAGGCCTGTGTGGGTCTGCGGTAGTGACTCGCCCGTGTGCGAGACGACCGTTTTTCTCGTAACACAATTTTTCAAAACGGCACGCAGCATAACTCCAACAATTTTCATTCTTTTCACTCCAAGTTCTGAGCACATCTTTAAAATAACATTCCGAAGAGAAATACGTACGGGATTTTCCATGCGTTAATTCTAACATTAGTTATTAACAAATGATTGTGCTTTTTTTCTGTCGGAATTGAGTTTTTACTTTAAATGCTTGCAAATTACACCAAAATTCATATTGTCAAAATCCCGTACGTATTTCTGGGGCTGGGTTGAAATTCCGAATTTCAATGTTCCGAAATTCAAGATGGGGCTGGGTTGAAATCCGGAACTTTGAATGGTCAGAATGCTCAAAACTCCGAAAGAATTTTACACGAAAGACCAAAACTCCGAAAATCTTAACACCGTCAAAATAATTCGGCTATGGAAAGTTCAAAAGTTAAAAATTTTTCAATAAATCGACGAATTATTTCAAGATTTTTTTATTATTAATAAGTGATTTTGCGTCAATTTTGAAATTTGTCTAGACAATGTTATACGTTCTACATCATTTACAGTCAACTGTGTAGACTTTCACTGGCATGATCTTGACGTGAGGGCCGAGTTGAAATTCCGAACTTTGAATGCGCCGACGGTTTAAAATTCCTAATTTTAATTTGTTTGTTTCGAAATTACAAGGTTCGTCAAGATTATGCCAGCGAAAGTCTACACAGTTGACTGTAAATGATGTAGAACGCATAACATTGTCTGGGCAAATTTCAAAATTGACGTAAAATCACTTCTTAATAATAAAAAAATCTTGAAATAATTCGTCGATTTATTGAACATTTTGAAACTTTTAAAACTTCCATAGCCGAATTATTTTGACGGTGTTCAGATTTTCGGAGTTTTGGTCTTTCGTGTAAAATTCTTTCGGAGGTTTGTTTTGTTTCTCGAAAATTTTGGCAGTTTTTTGCTCACTATTTTTTTATTTTTCAATTTTTCTTTTTGATTCTAGGTCAACTTATACACGATATTGTACAAAGTAAAAATATGTTTGATTTTTTTGCTTCAGATCATTCAGTCATCGCCCGCGCACCGACATACATGGCTCCTCCCACTGTCACCATTATGTTTTGTCGAACTTTAAAAAATATTTTGATGTTCAATAAAGACCGCTTAGTCAACATGCCAAATATCAACATTCTATATTTAATACTTTTCGCATAAAAAATTGGTGAAAAATCGAACATTTTTTGCAATTTCAAATTAATGTTTTCGAAACACATTCTAAAAACCCCAAACTATAAGAAAGTGCAAAAAAAAATCGAATTTTTGAAGTTTCTAGACGGTAATACCGCTTTAAACGCGTTTTTCTCGAAACACTGTTTTCAAAGTCTCTGGACATGATATCTCGAGAACCAATTAATGGATTGTTTTCAAATATGCAGAAGGTACGATGAGAAACATTTAAAGGTCGTTGACGATCTCACTTTTTTAAAATCGATCTTCATTTTTTAATGGTTACGTTAGAATTACGACTTTTTTCATTGATTTTGTATGCTCGAGTTTCAATTCGTCGCCATGTTGTTAAACAAAAATGATTTTCTAAATCGACGATCGTCAACGACCCGTATTTATTGTTACCTTGAATGACCGGTGTAGTTTCGAAGTTTTGGGTGGACCGTTTGAGCTGAAGAGTGTACACGAGGTGTCGCGAAAATTTTTTATCATCTGCCAGCCGCCATGCTTTTGTTGTTTTTCTGTATTATTTTGTTGATTTTTGTTTTAAAGGCCCTCAATATATGTACCTATGTGTTTAAAAAAATGCCTTTCTTTTTCACCAACCGTTAAACAGATTTTTTTTTTCGGAATTTGGGCGTTTTTCGGGCCTCTAGGTAGATGCAGCCCCTTAATGCATAGCCTTGGCAAGATTGAATTTTTCGAAAGTGACGAACATTGATAAATAATGAAGTTATTATTGTTTAAGCAAAGCGCCGCCGTTGCTGTATGGCCAATCTGTGGCCATACACATAAAAAAGATAACAAATAAAAAATGTACTTTTAGTATAATTAATAAAACTTCCTTAGGGCCGGATATTTTTTTGAAATTTTGAATATTAGAAAAATGGCAAGCTGCAGAAGAAATGAGTTCGAATTTCGACAAAAAAAACGAATTTAACCGTTTGTCATTAACAACATATGGAACATATATATAACATATGGAAAATCATCCGGCCATACGATAGAAAATGTAATGAACTATGCTCTGTCCGAATTTGAAGTGAATTGGACCAATAGATTTTGAGGTACGACTCAGAACTAGCTGATATTTTTTTAAACACCGATTTTTCTTTTTCGACGGATTCTCAAAATCTGACATTGCAAAAAAAATTCTGAAAATTACACGTCGATACGTTCAAAATTGAAGGAGTTAACTTTAAACGCGCTTTTCTCAAACTAACTTTGTCAAAATTTTATTTCAAAACCTTTTTTTACATATAAAAAAGGAGTGCTTGAACGAAGGAATTCTTTTTTCGATCTACAGTTTTTTTATCAACGAAAATAGAGCATTTTTTTCACCGAAAATCAATACCTCCGCTTTGGACTGCGGCCATTTTTTCAGAAGTCAATATTTTATTAAATCCTTCGTCCAAGCACTAGATAATTTCATGCAAAAACGAAATGCCTTCGCTTTTTTTCGGGTGATTTGTTTCCGAGCTGCAGTGGTCACCGCGAAGGACATTTTTCAAAAGCGTTCTGCACAAACCATTGTATATACCACATTTATAAATATTGTTCCATACAAAAATTGTAAACGATACTTAAGGGGCTATACCAGTGTGAACGCTGAAAATTTGGGTGATTTTCGGGATTTTTTTCGAAGAAAAGTACTCAATTAAATGTTTTGGAAAATCAAGAATATATTTGGCTAAATTCGACCTATATTACATAATTTTTTCATAGAAAAATATTCAGATCCAAGCGACTTATGCACAGCCTTCGGAGGCGCCAAAAAGAAAGTTCCTCCACTGCTGACATGATTCCGGCCGATTGAGTAGCTGAAACCGAAAAAGGAAAAAATGTCGTTAAACTGGAAGGTATTTCCTGTACAATGACGTAGGATTGTCGAAAGATATCAAAATCTAACAAAATGGCGTAGTTATGAAAAAAGTCTGTTTTCTTGCCTATAAAATGGTCGTTTTTTTCAATGCCAAATCGTCAATTTTCATCCAATCAAAAATATCCTACGTCATTGTAGAGTAAATATATTCAAGAGTACACAGTTCAAATTTCAAGCCAATCGGATAATTGCTCTTTGAGTTACAATGTCGGCAAATTTGAAAAATCTCATTTCGAGAAAAACGCGTTTGAAGATTAGCTATCGATTTTTGCAAGATAAAATGATATTTACCATAAAAACTGCTAATCAGCTTTACCTGGCCCACACAATCGACCCTTCTCTTCCTCGAATAATGCCTGCTGAGAGGCTGAAGCTTTTCACACTGGTATAGCCCCCCAAAACCATACTCTTTAATATAAAAAAAATATAATTCGATACCCTGCACACGTACCAGAAAAAAATTCACGAAAATTCATCTTTTTTCCCGCCACGAGCTAGGTGTAACCTGTCAAAACGTAGTTTCGAGAAAAATGCAAACGAAAAAAAGGTAGCAGGACAGTTCGCCGTAGCGCAATATCCGATGCAACCCTCTACAAAAATCGTCCTAACTCGGTCAGTTTTTTTCGTTTCTACAAAACGTTCGTTGCAAATTAAAGTTAAGACATTAGGCGTCAAAACTATGTTTTATAAATAAATATACCAATAAAAAATAAATAAATACAAAGAAATAATAAATACAATAAAACATCGTATTTTCTTTATTTCAAGCTCGCGCAGCCCCCTTAATCTTACTGGGCGAACGGCGACCCTTTTCTACAAGGGTACTTTCCGAATCCAAAGAAGCGGAACGAGAAAATCCTATGTTTTCGTTGAAGATAGTATATTTTTACGAATTTCCATCAATCCTTATTATTCGATCGAGAATGCGTTATGAAATTGTTCGTCGTGTTCCGCACGGTATGCTTAGCACGTATTCCCTTTGGGAAAGTGGACGATTGGCCGTAACGTACGTAGTTGCGATACGCCAGACTGGCCCGTCAATTTGTTACGCGGGCCTTATTCAATGTCGCGCGCTCGCCGTCTCCGGTGACGCCGGAAATGGCGCGCGTCGTCTGCGGACGCGCTGAGACAACGAAAGTGTACACAAGACACGCGCCGTTTTAACAATTGCGCGAACGCGCGCGTGTACACACAGACGCGCGGGAATTACAATGTGTCCTCTCCGGTTTGCGCAAACGAGACACGAAAAGTGCGCGAGTCGCCGACTCGTTTGAGACCCGAGCGTTTCACCGACGAATTTTAAAGCATATGGATATCATCTCATCGGCATTTTTTTTTTTTCATCACACCTCCGTCCGCTCAAAGTTCAATTTCGACATTTCGACGAGTTCCACTGCGTCCGTTTTCCGGGAGAAAAATTATGTTAAAACGTAGAAAATTCGGCACAGTTTCTCGTGTAAAAAATCCGCACAATTCGCGTTTTTTTTTTCTTATGAAAAATTGTCCTGCCGTTTTTACAGATTAAAATACATTTTTCTTCGTAAAAGATTCAGCGGTGTAGAAACTTCGAGGTTGAACTTTTATCGAAAGACTTGACGGCTGAAGAAATATTCCGTATCCTTTAACACTCACGGATGAGATGCTCGGGCCTCGAGACAATCGACACGAAACGCGCGAGAGGCGCTTCCGTGGAAAATCGTGCGTCGAATGTGACCTTGTTTCTTTATTCTTTCGTCGCTCTCTTGGTGGCCTCTTTTTCGCCATCGGCGTTCTGCAATTTACGTAACCAGTCACGATTTCTTTTTTTCTTCTTCTTCTTTCAACGCTTAATTGATGCCGTGTTTTTATCGTTTCTGTACAAAGAGTATCGAGCGGGATCGCTGTGTTGTTCGTTCCCCATGTTTGCCGGTAGATGAGACCGGCGATCTTTTTGGAGCCCTCGTGACGACACCGGCGCCACCTCGAGTGCGCGCGGCGTAACTGCCGTTTGAAACGGAGTTTGCGAAAAATGCGTGTGGCGCCGCGCGAACCCGTTGAAACGATACCGGCGCGCAGCGGAGCGGGGCGGAAATATCCGACGGTGAACGGAGAGCGCTGGAAAGGAGAAAAAGAACAATGAAAATAAAAAACATCGAGGCTCGTCGTCCGACGCAGGGAGAGCGTCGGGGTTCCGAACTTCCTATTATTCTGCTTCTAAACATGAATATGTGACAATAGTAAATTGCAGGATAATGTAAGACACGTTTAGTATGTCGGTAGCACAAACTGTGATGATGAACTGTGATGAATCGGGTGGGGGTCAAGACTTCGAATAACCAAATATATAACGACAAAGATTTCGAAATGACAGAATTACAACCTCAAAATAACGAAGTTTAAATTGTTCGGAATTTTATCCTTCGACCGATGACGAAATCGAATAACTATTACACCAAAGGATTATGTATTCGAACAATCTTCAACATTTATATCTCAGAAATAGAAAGAAAAAAAGTGAGTATCTAATATTGGTAGTATCATCTATAGCAAAAAGTCATATATGGAGAATACAAACTTCGAATGTGTAGATCTTAGATACGCAAATGATCGATGGTCCAAAATAGCGAATACCTAAATAGCGAACATGGGAGATGACTGCGTTACCCAACTGACCACCAGCGCCATCTGCAAGCTTCACTCTGAAGCGCAAGTAACGTATTGCTCGATCATAAGTTTTCGCTATCCGGACCGTTCGCCTTTTCGGCCTATCGCTATTTTAACTGATCGACTTTTTGGCCCTTCGCTTCAATGAATTCGAAATTGTAAACCATCATAATATGCACAATTCGATGATTGTCTTCTCGAATTGTTCGGTGTATTAATACCGGAAAGTCTATATTATATCTCTCATTATATTTATTTACGCTATAACTAAATTTCGAGATACAGTCGAACCTCGATATAACGAAGATTGTCCATTCCCTTCTGATAGACACACGACACCTTGATACAACGACATAATAATATACATCATGCTCTAATTGCTGTAAACCAAACCACTCTTTCTTTAAAAAATATCGCTATATTTATAATACCAATATATTTTTTTTAAGGAACATGATCTCGATATAACGAAACCTCAATATAACAAAAACTCGATTAACGAACCTCCCTAGAGATTCGTTATATCGAGGTTCGACTGTATTTGTATTCGAAATTTTTATTAACTATTTTACAGACTATAATAAGATTGATCTATCTATATTGGAACGTTCGTCATTAATGATGTCGAAATTTTGGGCCTTCTGAATATTAATTGATCGAATTTCCGACATCCACCCCGGTGATCGATGTTTTTTTGTAGATCAGTCGGAAGGACTGAGTTTTGGGATGTGCGCCCATGGTTCCTACGTATGATGAGAGTTTTTTTTTACTGTGTGAATATTAGAACCAGCATGAATTTATATATATAAAATATACTATTGGGGGTACAAGTGACTTTTAAAGGATGTTTTGTGAAAATTGTCGCTTCATTGTGCAAAAATAGTAAATTGCTGGTTGAGTCGCTCTGAACAATTCTGCAAGTTCTTCTTGCGTTTGACACGAGTCTTCGTTCAATGATGCCTCCAATTCTGCATCTCCATAGGTTTTGTGGCCTTCCTCCACATGTCGAGATTCATAGAGCATGGTCCGCATAGCCTCATACAGCAATCGATGACCTTTATGTTTTTTTTCTTCAAATGGAAGCAGACGAGTAAAGCTTCCCGCAAATTGCGGTTCGTTGGCACAAAACTCGACATGATTGGAGTTTAAAGCAACTATGTTGTCTAGTCTTCGACAAAATGAGACGTACTCAAAACTAAAGCCTAATGATGACGCTTTAACATAAAGGTGGTTAGGTTATGGTCTGACGCGATTTAATACTAGTAACGCCCTCTCTTGTAAATCCTTTTAAACTTACTTGTACCCCTTATACAATTATACTATGGGGTGGAAGGGACAGGAGCTACTGGAAAAATGCCAAGGGGCTATGTTGAGGTGACCATGGGCCTAAATAGGAACACGCCACATTGTATATGGAGGATGGATGCGGGGTGTAGAGGTATAACGCCAGAAACATGGAAGAGAGCGGCAAATTATTTAAGCGGGGGAGATACCTGTAGAGGAGAAAACAGTTTGCTGATTTTCATTATTTTTTTTTAAAGAAAAATGTCTTCACCATTTTTTAGACTTGGGGTATGATTTATTACTACTTTTGGCTCTTACATGGTATTTTTAAACTGATTGATCTTTAAAAATGGCGAGGGTATGGCACGATTTTCTAAACTGTATTTTCAAAACTGGCGCGACGTGTAGATAAAAAACTAATCGATCGATTCGGGTGAAAGTTTGTACAAATCTTTCTAATCTTATTGCCTAAAACATGACCCTTAATGTTCTTGAAAATAAAATAAAAAGTATTTTTGTTATTGCAATAATATGTAGCCATTTTTTTTTGGCAAATTCAATCTTGTTGCAAAGCGTACCATTTCATCGATTGTAAACATTTCTCACTTTTTCCTGGTTCATATTCTGCGTATGAGGGTTAATGAAAGAAAAATATTTGTTAGTTTCTTTTTCAGAATGATCCCATCAGCAGTACTTGTCATATCGTCTGACAACATCCGCCGCAACCCATTTAGAAGACCGTGCCATACCTCCGCCACTTTTAAAGATTGATAATAACAAAAAATACCATTGGTCGGCCAAAAGTAGTAATAAAGGATACCCTAAGTCTCAAAAATAGTAAAAAAACCTTTCCTTTAAAAATAAAATCATGAAAATCGTCAATCATTTCCTAGCCTAAAGGTATCTTCTTGAAAGACATAATGAAGATGGGGGAAGAAAGATGGCCGAAGAAATTCTTCAGAGGAGGCGAGAGGAGTGCTCATTGGGTACCCAACAAAATGGGGAGTGGAAGTAAAAAATGCAATGGAGGAAGTAGGTGAGGTAAACATATGAAGAGCTACAGCAAACGACCATAGAGGGGAAGTGAAAAGAATAATAAAAAGGGGTACGAAAATAAAAGTCGACCAAGAAATTGAACAGGATTGGAACAAAATTGAAAAATGTGTGAATCGCGTAGCACGCCCGCATCCACGACTCGATTGAGGCTCGAACTCGAGCGTTTCGCCGACATTGCATTGAAAGTGGTGGCCATCACTTTGAGCGCTTTTGATAGGAGTAAGTTTTTACACCGATTTTAGGCTAAAAACATAAAAATTTATTTTTTACCAACCCTTGATACTAAATCCTGATCATTCATCTTGAAATTTCGTGTGAACTCATTTTCAGTCCCTTAATAGAATTCTGACAAAAAAATAACCATTTAAAAAAAATCGAACTATGCAACTTTTGTAGGTATCGTTTTCTCCTAAGTCTGAGAGATTGGAAAATATTTCTACTGCTAATAATCGTTGCCTTGCTCAAAATGGAGTCGCCGTTTGTTCGGCATGTAATTCACGTTTGGAGAAAGCACGCCCGATAATGTTTACCTGCCGAGCTTGAGTGCCTCAAAGTGAGTTACTCACCGAAAAAGTGCCGAAAAAGAATGAAGAGACAACACAGCTTTGGTGCGAGAAAAGCGTTCAAGTTGAATTGTAGCTCGTGACAATCGAATCGACATCCAGCTGCGAGAGCAACTCGTCTTCCGTGTCGTTGTCACTGTCTAGCAAATTGTCACCGAAGCCCGTCGATTTCGCGTCTCCCTCGTCTCGAGACGAATTCTCCGTCGACTTCCGGAGGTCTTCTCTTTCTTCGGATGTACCCGCATGGTGCGCGTCCTCGCGTGACCTCGGATCGTCCTTGCTACGGAATTGGGCGAGTCTCGATCTCACGGACGTCATTTTCTTGGGTCTCACGTCGATAGCCTCGGTCTTTTCTTCAAGGTCACTCGAGCTCCGCTCGGGTGAAGTGTCCATTTTGATTGTCGTACTTGCAGGACTGGTTTTCCTCTTTGTGTCTTCTTTTTTGGAGCCTCCAGGGGACTCGATGCTCTTCCGGCTGGTGGAAAAGCTCGCTGGAAATGGAGACGTCTCCAGGTCGTCGAGGTCGAAGCGAGCGAACGTTTCCGTTTCGTTGTCACTCTCGAAATCGCTCGGGTCGACATTCACGCGGTTCTCGCGCTGCGATAGGGTGAAAACGTTTTCATCGTGAAACATGGTAAAGCTCAGGCAGGTTTTACGCGCCTTGCACTTTTGATTCTGAGTCTGGGGAGTCGTTCATACAGGCCTGGAAAGTCTGGTACTTGTGGCTCGAGCTGGAGGTCTTATCGAAAATGGGCTTGGTAGCACCTTCGATTAACGCGTGGATCGCTGCGATCGCTACACGGAGTGCGCATGCGCTATTGGCGAACAGACGTTTCCTAACCTCCCTAAGCTATTTTTACTTTTATATGATCGATTTTGTGTTATTTCTTCTTTGCCGATTAAAAATTGTATGAAAAGTGTTTTTACTAATTAATTAATTTGTATTTCGCGCGACCCCTGACACTTTTTCTCAAGGACCTTTAATTCGTGTAAGACACAAGTGGTTTACGCAAAAACTACTGAAATTATTTTCCCGAAGGCTCTCAGTATGAGAAGTACTTGATGCTTCGAAAAAGTATCTACTTTTCATATGCTGTAACAAAAATACTCAGCCCGATTACTTTCTAAAACCGAAAATTAATCGGGACCTGTGAAAAAGGGACCAATAGCTCAGCGCCCTCTCACGGCGATATTCGTGACGATTTTAAATTACGATAATAGTTTTTCAGCCACTATAATTTGCTATGCTCTTGAAGTTTATATCATTGGAACGCAACGAAAATTCCTTTTTATATTGTTATCTCCTTTTCACAATTACAGCTAATATTTGTTTGCAAAGTTCGATTATAGATCTCGGAATAAGCAAACGAGAAAATTATTGAGGGATTTTCGTAGCTAAGGTCTGCCAAAAGAAATTTGAGCGAACAAATAATGATCATTTTCGATGGTGTTGAAGTGTGCATCGTTAGAACGCATCGAAAGTTAATTCTTGTGGATTGTCAAAGCATCTTTTTGGCGTATTTGAGCTAGAAGAATCGCTAAAACGTTTTTCACAATCCTTATTAAAAGTCTAAAAGTCAAATCGGCGAGAAAATATTTTCGATAATAATGAAAATTAAAGAAAAAAAGATTTCTCGTTGCATTTCAACGATGCAAACTTCAACACCATAGCATTCGTTGCATTCCAACGATGCCAATATCAACATCGTAATATATTCGAGTAGAATGATTCTGTAGTTTGCATCGTAGGAATGTAACGAGAATTAAGTCTTTCCAATTGCTCACATTTTATTTGGCCGATTTAGGCTGTGAAAATCACCCGAGCTTTTTTACGTTTTCTTCTCAGAGATTTAGGGGAAAGGTATACGAGTTGATCCCATGAGGTAAGATGATCATTTTCAATAGCGACAAACCTATTAACTCTATGTAGTGATATTCTTTGATAAAACATAGCCCCCCCCCCCCCCCCAAGCATTAGTCAATTAATGATGGCGATGTGAGCGACGCGCTTGTTTTGACGGAAACAATTAAAATTATGAGCTGTAGATCTAAGGCAAGGTTGACTTTAAGCTTAGGTAACTTTCATTGTATACTTTCAGATGCAATCATTATTGTGTTTGTGGCTTCTTAATATGCTCAATTTGGGTTTTGGTTGGCGTGGTAACAGTAGAATACTTTTATATGTTATGTTACGGAGCAATGTATGAAAAAGTTGAGTTTGGGGCAAGCTGATTCCCTTCTAAGAGTACAAGATCATTCCTAGGGATCATCTTCGACCGAAATAATGTACCTACTTTATTTATGTTATATATTAGGTGTACAACTTAGTACGGTCCGTTTTCATAAGATGTCTCTAGGTGCTATAAATGGTTGACGGCAACAGCTGTTTTTTGCTGCATTGTGAAGTATCAACATCTCTTAACCAAATATCGTTTACAGACCTTTGAGTTTTGCGCATCAAGTCTAATTTATACTGCGGTGAAAATGTCGAATTTCGTCCCAAATAAGCACCATTTGCGGGAAGCGTTGATTTTCTGTTTCAATTGGAAGAAAAGTGTGGCTGAAGCCCAGCGAATGCTTGTGGGACCATCACGGGAGACTTCTACAGGCAACAATTGATCCGTTTAAAGCGAGCTATAGCCGAAAAACGTCCAGAATATGCGACCAGACACGAGTCCATAATCTTTCAACATGACAACGCTCGGCCTCACGTTGCTATTGCGGTTAAAAACTATTTGGAAAATAGCGGGTGGGAAATTCTGGCTCACCCGCCTTATAGCCCAGACCTTGCCCCTTCCGACTACCATTTGTTTCGATCGATGCAGAACGCTTCGACTGGAATACGCTTCACGTCACAACAGGGTATCAAAAATTGGCTCGACTCACTCTTGGCTTTAAAAGATGAACGCTTCTTCCGCGACGGAATTCATAAATTACCAGAAAAATGGGGAAAAGTAGTGGCTAGCGATGGACAATATTTTGATTAATGTATTAATTCATTTTATCATTCAAATAAGTGCGTATTTTAAGCAAAAAAATGGACCGAACTAAGTTGTACACCCAATAGATTGTCTACTTGTGTTCAAACTACACTATTGATGTATAATTGATCTCACAAATAATAATTGATATACCCAAGTGATTTAAGACTGGCTGTAGAAGACTGGTTTAGTTTAATTCTAGTTGGGTGAGATAAAACTTATGGTAATTGTACTTGTAAGTTCAGTTTGTGTTGTATACCCATAATTATTATATGTAAAGGAGTTATAAACTCAAGCAAATTGTTATTTACATTTACCGAATTTCTCCAAAATAAAAAACAATTCCAAAATAGAGGTAAGATGATCCGGGGGACCATCTTGTGCATATCCTAGGGATCATCTTGAACACCGGGGTGTCCAAGATGATCCTTATGTAAGATTATTAAAAAAGGAAATCTTTTGATTGAAACGCTAAAAAATTGAATATTTCGACTATGCCAATCGTAAGGTAGATAAATATGCCAGTAGTAAACGCTTTCAGATCTCAATTATGGTGAATATCTTTGAAATTACGAGCATTCTCTTTTAGGCGAATCAGCTCGTTCACCTTTCCCCTACGATGTGAATTTTTCAAAAAAGCTTTCAATAATGATCAAAACAAAGAAATGAAAAATCAAGGAAACAAAATCGTTGCGTTCCAACGATGCATACTCCAACGTCATCGAGTAGTGTGAAAAACCGCGACTTGATCGGATCCTGTTTTTTCAACCGCATCTGAAAATCAGCTATTTTCGCCGGCCATCGAAGTCCTCCAATCCTCAAAGAGCCTCAGCCCAACCTCGGGAGTTTCCAGACCCGTGTGTACGAGCGTACTTTCGAGCGACTATAATTTCGAATAACTTTCATCCAAAGAGATGATATTGGATATCGTCCAATGTCATCTCTTGGATTCATGCTGGATATTATCGGATAAAGATGATTATTGGGTAACGGATAACGTGATTATTGATGATTATTGGATAACGATGTTATTGGCTAATATCCTATACCTCGATCGTGGGAGAATTTTTCGAGAATTTCGTCTCTTCGGTGGTCCTGTCGAGGTGCTCCGGCGAGTCTCCGCTGGGAAGGCAAGGCTCTTCGGGCTCGTGGCGTTCGCCGAGGACGGAATCCATCCAGGGGCTGGTGACGAGTCTCGCCTTGTCGGAGTAGACCGCGGCGACGTTACGCGGCGCTATCATCACGTGAAACTGCAGGCTGGGGAAGCTCGGGGACGCCTGAAACGCGATTATCCCGACATTGCGAAGAAGCACGACAGCGCCGGGCTCGAGTACGTTCGGATGTCTGAGTGGAATGTCGCGGTGCATCGTGCCCTCGATCTGATCGGTGCGGTCCTTCAGCACCAGCCGAGGATTCTCCATGCTGTGATCGATTCGTTGCACGACGCCCGCCAGAAGAGCGATCCTCGAGTTGTTACGGGCGCTTCTCTTGATCGTCGCGATCTCGTGGCCGCGGAGAAAATCGCTCGGCAAATCGTCCAGCATCAAGCGCCAAGCGCCCGATCTGAAAAGTCTCTCGGTGTTTTGGGAAAAGTATTCGGAGATCTCGTCCTCGTCATCCAGCTCGCTCGTCTCCGCGACCTTGTCGTTTATCCGCTCGAGGAAGTTCGCGTCGTCGAGCCGCGGCTCCGGGCTGTCGGGCAGCAGACCCGCCGGTCCCGGAAACTTCCGGACGAGCGTCGTCACGCGCGAACCACCCGGGCGATTGTTCCTCGGCGAAAATCTCGTTTTTTGCGGCGATTTTGATACTCGGGGCGCCACCGCTGCAGGCTTTTTGAAACTTTCCAGCAGCGTTCTCCTTCGAGCCTGCTCGTCGGAGTCGCGGACACGCGAATTTTTGTCGCCGTTGAACGACGACAACGGACTCGTCCCCCGTGAGTCTTCATTTTTTTCCGTCTCGCTTTTGTGCCGCAAACCGCCGCTGCCCTTTCTCAGAATCTCCAGGGCCAATGTCCTTCTCGACGTTTTCACGTTTTCGCTGGATTCGCCCACGGATGAGGATGCACCTCGGTTCGCCACTCTCTCGCTGACACTGGCGGTTTTCCATTCGCTGCTTTGCGCCGATTCGGCGATCTCTGGAACGGATTTGCAACGCGGGGACGAATTCTGACTTGGAGAAGTCTCGCGAGCAGGCTCCGTGGATTTTGACGTTGTTCGCGCAAAGTCCGGCTCGTCGTCGAAGCTTATGTCGCTTAAAAAGTCAGGCTGTATCGATTCGATTTTTCTACGCTTGGTCAATCGAGGTGTCTCCGGCTCGGGCTTTTGAGAATAATATTCTTGCTCTTTCTCCCCGATGTCTTTAAGAAAATCCTGTGAGGAGAATAATAATTATTATCATCCAATAATCGTAGGATAACATCCTTTAGTAGTAATAATAATTATAATACGCCGGCTGTTGAAGTTTGCATCGTTGGAATGCAACGGAAATTCTTTTTTATTTTCTTTTTCTCCATCTTTGTGGGTATTCAAAATATTTTTCCACAAAAATAGACAGTAGAGATCTGAATGAGAATTTTAAAAAAGTTTATCGTAGCTTTGATCTGGCCAAAAAAATTGCAATGAAAAAAAAAGGTTGCTTGCATTCCAACGATGCAAACTTCAGTATCGTATAATACGCTTCATAATTGTTATCTTTTATTATTATACTTAAAACAATATTTTTCTTTAGTACGCCATTGTTCAGTTTTTACTGACCTATTTTTCTGTTCTAACATTATTATTATGCCCGATTTTACTCCTTCGGGCGTTATTGTTGTTTTTTTCATCTATTATTATTATTGGTATTATTATACGTCCTGTAAGGATGATAGGAAATGAATATCACAATTCTTCTACATTTTCTTTACGATTTTTACTGCAACTTGTAATTGTGTCAATTTTATTATTATCATTGGTAAGATTTTTTTTAAATTATGGATTGATTTTTCAACCGGTTCAATCTGTACCTTCCCCTTTATGTGCGCACTTTAGGGGCTTACGCCTCGTTGACTTTTTCTGAAAATATCCATATTTGATGATCAACGGATTCTCAAAAAATAACGTTTCGAAAATATTCCCTCAGCATTTAAAGTCGAAAATATTCCCTTTCGACTAAAAAATATTTCGAAAATATTCCCTCATCATTTTAAATCTCAGTCACTTTATACTTTATCAAGATCGGTGATCGCAATATCTCAAACATCGCACATCGATCAACTTAAAATTTTCCAAACTTCGTCTATGTATCAAAAAGCAGTACTTGTATAAGGAATTTTTTTTTTCTATGCAGTTTTTTTTATCAACAAAAGTAGGGCGTTTTTTTCACCAAAAATTGATACTCTTACTATGGACTGCAATCATTATTTAATTCAACCAATAGTTTATTAAACCGTTCGTCCAAGCACTAGATAGTTTTAGGCAAAAAATAAATACGCTTGTTTTCTTTATTTCTGATGATTCGTTTCCGAGCAGCAGTGGTCACTGCGAAAGACGTTTTTTAAACAGCGGTCTGCATAATTCATTGTACCTACCACGTTTACAAATGTTTCAATACAATAATTGTAAGAAATACTTAATAACGCACGTTAACGTTGAAAAAAACAAATATTCAATCTGCACATGTTTTCCCAGCAAAACGTCACGAAAATTCTTCTTTTTTTCAGCTGCAAGCTAGATGTAATCCACTTTTTTATGATAATAATAATAATAATAATAATATTGATTGTTATATCCTTTAATGAAAATAATAACTCGACATTACAATTCTTGTACATATTGTTGTAAAATTTTCATTTCACATTGTCATTATTTGACTTTTATTATAATCATAATATTGTAATCCCGTAATAATAATTATACAAATAATAAAATACCGTATGCATTGAAAATATTCAGCTACATTCTCTAGAACAGGAGTAACGAAACTTTTTTTTAACACCCCCTTTCTGCCGAAAAGGAGATGAACGGGCCCCCTCCGTCTGATGTTTGTCGATATTAACCCCCTCTGAATGTAATGGCCTACTTGGGGGACGCACCCTCCCGCCTCGAAAAACAAAGCCATAAAATCAACAACATAACCAAAATAATCTTACTGATATGCTACCTATAACATTGCTACATGCAATAATAATAATAATAAAACAAAAAGTCCTCAACACAACCCTTATAGGTGTTAATCTTTTATTTTGGCTTCAAGATTATTATAATTCTTTATTGCTCAATATATTTTTGCTTCCTCCTTGCCAAATCTTTTGTTTAATTGTTATTATTATTATTATTTCACTAACCTGGGCCCGCGACTTTGCCAGTGCATTACCATTTGAAATAGTTATTCTGACTACCTGACATACAGTTTTTCATAATTCATCTTACTAATTTTTTTTTTTATGTAAATTCCATACATGAGGCATTCCACGTCACTTCAGCCAGTAAAAAAAAAATCCACAAATAATTTTGAAAAATCGTGTTACTTTATCGAAAAATATTCACCGAGTGTCAACATTTAAAAAATGTCTGACGTTTTTTATCGTTGATTACCATTTTTTAATATTTTTCCAGTCAAATGGCTGTATCTTTGGCAGGATTTGACGTATTTACATTTGTAAAAAACGAAAATGTGCGTCTTTTTCTAGCCTTCCAGAAAATCTAAAAATTAATTTAGATTTTACTGAGCAAGTCGAACGTCCGTTTCAGGGCAAAATATGCAAAAATATTTTTTTTCTCAAGAAACGACACTCGTTATTTTATTTTTAAGAATTTCCCTGAATTGTGAATACGAAAAACGGATTTTTGGTATTTTTTATATTATGGAATTCCCAAACACCGTGAAGTAATAGCTATTTTTATTAAAAATTTTTTTTTATTAATATTCAACTGAAGAGTGTGGAACACTCGCTGTATGTTTACCAGGTTTTTGAAATACATATGACATATATTTCATATGTATTGGAACCTTCTTTACACTCTTCAATCGAATATTAATGAAAAAAAATTTTAATAAAAATACCTGTTACTTTACGGTGTTTAGGAATCCCATGATATAAAAAATACCAAAAATCCGTTTTTCGTATCCACAATTCGGGGAAATTAAAAAAAAAAATAGCGAGTGTCTTTCCTTGAGAAAAAAAATATTTTTGCTTATTTTGCCCTGAAACGGACGTTCGACGTGCTCAATAAAATCTAAATTAATTTTTAGATTTTCTAGAAGGCTATAAAAAGACGCACATTTTCGTTTTTTACGAATGTAAATACGTCAAATCCTGCCAAAGATAGCCATTTGAATGAAAAAATGTTAAAAAATGGTAATCGACGAGAAAAAAGTGAGAATTAAAAAAAAACATTCGGTGAATATTTTTCAATAAAGTAACTCCATTTCTCAAAAATATTTGTTGATTTTTTTTTTACTGGCTGAAGTGACGTGGAATGCCTCGTAAACTGACTTCTCATCTCTCACACCTTTATTACGAGTATAGATAGATTATTTACTTACAAAATTTCAATGGAAATTGCCTTGTGTGATCTTAACTTTATTAAATAAAGAAGTGCTAAAATGAGACCTTTGAATTTGGAATACGTTATATTCTGAAATGAGTTATCTAAATTTTAAATTTAATCGATCTTGCAAAATTTCGTTGTACACTGTGTTTCGCATTTTTCTTTCTGCCCCGTCGGTTAAAATAAAAAGATTTTCTCGGTTGGTTACTCTAGAGCAGGTGACATAGAGCTGACTCCAGCCTCTCCTAGCATTTGTCCTTGCGATTTGTTAATCGTCATCGCAAAGCAGATGCTTATGGGAAACTGCACTCACTTGAATTGAAACGGAAAGTTATTGGGAATAAATGGTATTCGCGGTATAAAAATCGTCCTACCTCGTCCGTACCCTGTCCGAACTTCTGCCTTGATGACATTTTTTTGTAAAGTAATCAATTGCTCAACTTATACTCGTTTGATTTGAATGAAACATACTCAATTACCTTCGGGACATTTTGAGCTATAGAACAAAGAAAACCATATTTCATTTGGTTCAGTAGTTTTCAATTGACGCGAGGACGAAGATACAGACAAGCAGGCAGACTTTACTACTTTATTATGAGTATAGTTTATCGTGATTATGGAATAATGATGGAAATAAAAAACTACCGCCTATACTTTAGCGACCGATTTATTGTTCTTGAGGAAACCCTAACCTAAAATAGCCTCAAGGTACGGCGTATTATTTGAACGTACGCAAAATCGTACGGGGATGAATTTCTAAGCCGCTCACCTCGTCAAGATCGAAATCTTCGCTTTCGAACATTTTTCCACGGTCATCACAAATCCTATTCGCGTCACTGCGTCCCTCGCTGCGAATACTTTAACCTCGACAGGATCGTGACTCGGTGGCACACGCCGCCGGCTCGTGAAACGTAAACAAACATACGAACGATAAGGGCAAAGGGGACAAGTCGGACTCGCAACACACGCGGCTCTGCGGTGTTAGCGGCAGGGCCCTCCGACGATGCTAGTGGACAAAAGGTGCAGCGGCCAATCAGTTCCGGGCGAACACTGCCCCGGTGCGATACGCGAAGTTGATTGGTCCTCGCGTCGACGTGTCAAAAAGCGCCGTCAACCTAGACACAAAATTGTTGGAGTCTTGAAACTTTAAGGGGTTATGCCTAGTTGTGAAAGTTGAAAAATCACTTTTGCCAAAACTAATAAATTTCGACAGCATGGTATTCTTATAAATGTTTCCTGGAAATGTCAAGGTCATCGAATCGAAGTTGACGGATTTATAGGCTATGTTGACGCCTGTCGGAACGCCCGGAGTGTCGTTCGAAACTTCGAACGCTTTTTTCTCGAAAGTATGTTTTCAAAATCAGTGAGCAAAATATGCCAAAAGCAACTGCATTCATTTTTCTGAAATTTCTAGGGTTTTTTTTAGTTGTAAAAATATAGTGTTTAAGCCAAGATTTTTTTTCCGATATACACTTTCGATTTGATGAACGAAAAATGCCATTTTTTTCGCAAAAATAAAGACTGAGCTTGAACTCGCGCTATTTTTTGTTAAATTGGATGTTTCGGAAATTCTTTCGTAGAGGATTATCTGTTAATGGATTATACTTAAATATTTTTACACTAAAAAAGTAGTGTTCTTCGGATGATTTGTTTTCTTCATATATCTAATTTTTGTGAAAATTTATCACGGTTTTGTAAAAAAAGTTCCTAAAATCCGTTGATGTCGCTGTTACAACTGGACATAACCCCTTAACACGTTTTCTTGGAAACTACTTTTCGTACAGCTCATACATGCAAACTCAAAAACTATCTGATCGACCATGTTGAATTTTTGCACACTTTTATGTAACTCAATTACCGTCCAAGCGAACCTAAGGTTCCTTGAAAATGATTTATAAAAAAACCACTTTTTCATTAAAAAATACTATGGTCAAAATTTCACAACAAAAAGAGCAATTTTTTAAACACGTACCAGTTTTTCAATTTTCACTTTTCTTTATATTTTTTAGGTTAACATAGAGCATGTGGGTCTAGAAAAGTCTTAATTGGTTTTTTCCTTAGGTACACGCTTTTCGCGTTTGTTACCTATTTTCCCATCATTATGACCGTTCTTTCCCTTTACTGTTTTTACTCCTTTTTGTCTCCATCTTTCTCCCTGTTCCCCCCTGATGCGGCCGCAGCCGACTTCCCCCTCTGTATTATATTCATCATGACATTTCTGTCATGGGTGTACGGAAACTGCGGAAAACCTATACCAATACAGCCGGTCATCGATTCGCCCCCCAGTCGTGGAACTAGTCTTATTTCGCCGCGAAATGCCGAAGAAAAACATTTCACGACGAAATGTACGCGACTGGGATTCGAACCCGGGACCTCCCGGTCCGCTGGTTTAGTGGCCAGCACGCTAACCACTAGACCATCGCACCAGTCTGTGGGTCTAGAAGTCTAAAACTTCGATCTAAATCTTCGTCTCTGAAGCGAGAGTCGCCCAGCCGCCATTTTTTAATATTAAAAAAAGAAAACAATTAATAAGGTAAATATTTACAAGTGGGGCTCCACCCCTGATCGGTTCCAAATCTTTTTTCACGTATGCAGGGCTATTCTACAGTATGAAAAAATGTTTTTATGATGTGGGGGGGAGGGGGTATTTTATTAAGAAAAAAAAATCCGGATTATATTCTATTTTTGGAATCCGTTTGTTTGGGTTTGTTTAGGTTATGAAATAAGGGTAGAAATTGTCTTCCCCGACTTGAATATTATAAACAAAGTGCCCTGAAATACATCGACTCGGCGCAAAATTTCTAAACCCCTTTTCTACCTGGAGCCCCACTTGTAAATATTGACCATTAATAAAATGAATAATAATAAAAAGTTTCGACACAAACTATAAAATAAAATGAACAATAATGCATCGTTAATGCATGAATAATATACACGAATGAATACGAATAAATAATAAAAATACATGAATAATAATACATCATAATAATAATTCGCTTATTTTCCGCTGCCCAAAGGGATCCATCCGTTGCCCCAACTTCGTTCACCGCGAGGCTCTTCGCAGTCATAAAAATTCTCGCTCCACCATCGGTTATATAACCTCCCCGTCGAGCGGTCACTTGACGGGGCGTGAGTAGTTCTCGCTCGCCCGCCAGATGGCGCCACTCGCGCGTTCGGTCTGCTCCGAAAGAGGGGAATGTATATATATGCGCAATGAGAACAGCCGAGAAGGAAGAAGACCGATTGGCGGTATTGCAAGGGGGTGAGGAAGGAAAAGCGGAAAAATAGACGGGGCAAGTAGGAAAAAAAGAGAGATAGAGCGAGAACAGTTTTTCGGCACGGGAGTTGCGAAAAGTTCGCGAGTGATGGTGGATCCGTGGCTTGTGTCAGATTGAACCTGGGGGGTGAGTATTACGAATAATCGTTATCCCCTCGCGTAACTCGCTATTTCGTCCGTGTGCGTGCGCGTATTCCGCGATATATTTCTATCGCCCCGTTATGTATCTCCCGATATATGTTCCACACACGTTCTTATCTCGCGCGTGTGTGTGTCCCGCGTCCATTGCTTCGCTAACGAGTGAGACAGGTATCTATTTGTTGATGCGAAACCGGTGGCCACTTCTCGAATCACTCGACGATCTTTAACTCATACACGGACCAATGCCCAGCTCGAAAGTACGATGAAAAAAAATCTACCCTCGAAATAGAAAAAAAAAGAAATCCACGCTCGAAATTTTCGCAAAAATCGCTGAGATCCTTTGATTTGTTTCGTCGTTTCTTTTTTTCTTCGACAAGTCGAACTTTCGAACGTATTTGCGCGACGGTTTCTGGTACTCGGGAAATATCACCTGGGTCGACCATAACCTCGCGCTTATCCTCGTTCAGGCTCACAATTAGCCTGCTCGAGAGACGTCAATCGATAATTTTTTTCTATCAGCTACGTCAGTCGCTCAGGAGCATTGTCGGCGCTCCAAAGATCGAAATTTGATTTTCCTTCGGAATTGCCCTGTCTTTTGGTTTCCCTTTTATTCGGTACAGCGACTTTTCAACTTGTCGGAGAGGAAAATTTTGGTGGCGAATGTTTTGCCTCGCAGACTTGTGCGGGTGACGAGAAAAAAAACATAACGCCTATGAGGTCACTTTTCTGCACGGTTGTTAAAATCGCGCTGATAAGAAGCTCGTTCGATATGTACTTTGCTAGCGAGCTGTGGCTATCTGAATTCTACGACGTCGATTCGTCGACGGCAAAGATCGCTGGAGGCGACAGTCTCTGGACGGACTGTTAGGCTTTGAGTATCATTCTTGGCAATATTGTGCGATTGGAGCGCTTGTAGATTCGTTTTTTAAATCTGACATCGAGCCGGTAAGGCTTGGCAGCTGGGACGATATTCACAATGTTGACATTTTTCTCGTTGGAATGCAACAATTCCTTTATTCCATTTTTTTATTCATTTAGTTTTTCTCATTATCGGAAAGCTTTTTTTTATCCAAGCTACAGTCGTATGTTTCTAACATGAATACGTAAAAACGTTTGACATTTGCGTTGTCCAAATTGGCAAAAAAAACTTACGAGCAACTACAAAGGGTTGACTTCCATTGCAGTCCAACTATGCAAACTTTAATGTACTCGATATTCATGGTGTTGAAGTTTGCATCGTTGATTCGCAACAAAAGTTTTTTAAATCTTAGTTTCTACATTTTCATTGTTGTAGATCTTTTTTTCATAGTTTTATATTATAGATCGTTAAATGAATATTTTGAAAAATGGTTGGAGGATTTTTGTAAGCAAACTTTGCCAAAATAAATTAAAGAAATTCGTAAATATTAATTTTCGTTGCGTTCCAACAATGCAAACTTTAATCTTATTGATTTTCATCATTTTGGGAAATTTTGCCTCTGAGCAAAGTTGGTGAAGATATGGCTGAAGCTTGTCTGTGGAATTTTTGATATGCAGGAATTGATACTTTTAGAATTTGCCTCCCAAGTAGAAACTGGAAAGATGCGATTTTCCTATTAAAAAAATGCGCGATACCCTTTGGCATTTATTTATCATCATTTACAAAACTCTTCAGTGAACACTCAATGTTATGGAGTTAGGCTACTGTAACAACCCGAAAATCAGGGTCATGTAAAAAAAAAAATTGTTTTCACGAAATGAGTAAGATGATAGAAAAATCGTTTGGACATTTATTTGTATGTACATTAACAAAGTTGTGTACCAGATTTCATACATTTTTTAAATATTTAAAGAAGTTATAAACAATTTCACGAAGGAAGTTAGAACGTGACAATCAAGTATACCTCAATGGTGTACTTGATTTTGGCCACCGGGTTGATCCAAAACGAAAAAAACCAATTTTTTCTTAAAATAGATAATATTGGCTACGACTTGACCGAGATTTTTTTTGTTAGCGTGTTTCAATCATGGGAAAAAAAATAATGAATGTTTTCTTTTCGATTTTTCAAAGAAGAATGACATCATTATTGTTAATGACTGAGGAAAAAAAATGTTAAAAAGAAAACCGTCGGTCAAGACTAAACTACTATTATACTGAATAACTGTACCAAATTTCAAGTCAATCCGTTCGTTGGATGTCGAGAAATCGTGTACACCGTTTTGAAAAACATAATTTCGAGAAAAACGCGTTTAAAATTTAACCAGAAGTTCTATCGCAATCATGCGTAATCATAGCTGTATATTCTTAAATAATAACAATGGAGTTATGAAATGGTTCCATTATTGTAAGATTACATTGAATGGTATATTTTTAAACAAAATGAGTCTTAAGGGGTCGGGCTACTGTGACAAATGGAAAATTTTATTATAAGTTATCGTTATTTTTTTTTAATGTTGAAGGAATAAGTAAAATTATTAAAAACTCGTTTTGACATTTATTTGTATACATCAACGAAGTTGTTTACCAAATTTCATAAAAGAATATTGATAATTGAAGAAGTTATGAACGTGAAGGACCTTTGAACGTGAGGGGCTCAACGGTGTACTTGATTTCGGCCACCCGGTTGATCTAAAACAAAAAGATCGAATTTTTTCTTAAGATATACAATGTTGGCTAAGACTTGACCGAGCTTTTCTTTGTTATCGTGTTTCAATAATCGAAAAACATGATTTTTAAAAAATTTTCGAGGCAAAATGACAGTATTGGTGTTAATAACTAATAAAAAAAAAATGTAAAAAATCAAAACGTCGGTCAAGACTAAACTACTATTACCCTGAGTAAGTGTACCAAATTTCAAGGCAATTCGTTCGTTGGATGTCGAGAAATCGTGTACACCGTTTTGAAAAACGTAGTTTCGAGAAAAACGCGTTTAAAGTTTCACTAGCAGTTCTGTCGTAATCATAAGTTTACCTTCAATCTGCGACTCATGCAGCATATGTTGGACCTTCCTCTTCAATTTGCGTTGCCTCAAGCGAGAAACGAGTGTTCGTCATTTTGACAGTAGCCAAACCCCTTAAACACGTTCATTAGCTTTGAACTTGGCTAATTTTTTAAAACTTAATTATGAGTAATTATCGAACGATATAGAGTACAGTTTTTTTTATCTATACAGAAAACGTGTAGACGTCATTAACTGTTCAGAAAACGGATAGACGCTTTTAACTATACAGCAACTTGAAGTTTTTAAGGGGCCAGTCTACTTCGGAGCCACAAAAAAAGGCTATTTTCGCGATTTGTTTGGAGGTTTTTATAAAAGATGTGAATATAAAAGTTGTTGGGCTTGATAAATAAAGTCTTGAAATACATTTTTTTTAAATTTGAATTCATTTTTATTCATTTTCAAGTGCAAAAACTATAGTTTAACGTAACGTCTCAAGTTTTAGATTCAGTATCTTAATGGCTTAATGGCTTTAAAAACGTGTTTTTTTTTCACCGTTTTTGGCGAAATAAATAGTAAGTATTAAAATTAAAAAAAATCCTTTATATGCGCTATAGCTATAGTTGTAAAGAATATTTGGTTAAAATTTCATAAGGAATAGTTCAGTAGTTTCGAAGATTTTATCAACAAGCCGTCGAAAAGCGGTGTTTCGAGCAAAACGCGTTTAAAGTTTGTTTGGGTTACAGAAGTACATACATTTAAAAAAAAATATATTTCGAAAATGTATTGATTGAGTGTAACAACTTTTATATCAATATCAATATTTTTTATATCAATAATAAGTATGGCGGGTCTAGCATGTATAAGTATGGCGAGTCTAGCATGTAATAATAAGCATGGCCCAGAAGTTGCCAAAGTCAGAAGTTTAATGCCGTTAATAAAAATTGAAGTAAAGTAAAAAATGCGAAAAAAAGGGTGACTGAAATTTCGAACCTTTAAAGATCCAGTTTACACAGCCGACTCAACATATTCATACAAATTGTTATTTCCAACTTCGTATTGAAGATGTCGATTCTTTTCGGGTTTCCTTGCCACCGGGCCAAAAAGACAATTTCGAAATAACGAGCCGTCTGTCACAGCGGAGCCTTCTCTATTATTGCAGCCCCCTTTGTTTAAGAAATTCGAAATAGCTAATAGAATTATCATCCAGTGCTTTGTGTGAAAATTATTGCGGTCACCGCAAAGTAATTAAGGGGGGGAGACACCTTTAGGCGAGAAATAAATGGTTTCGAGCAAAACTCGTTTAAAGTTTGTTTGGGTTACATAAATACATACATTTAAAAAAAAATGTATTTCGAAAATGTATTTATTGAGTGTAACAACTTTTATATCAATATCTATAATATAAACCTATCGAAAAAATTCACGAGAATAGCCTTTTTTAGCGTCTGAAGTGAGAAGAACCCTCAACACTCATACGCAAAATGTGAACCAAGAAAAAGTGAGAAATGTTGAAAATCGATTAAATGGTACACTTTAAATCCAAAAGATTGAATATTCCGAAAAGAATGGCTACATTTTGCAATCAAAAATACTTATTTTTCAAAAACATTCAGTGTCATGTTTCAGACAATAAGGTTAGTAAGATTTATACCAAATTTTACAGAATCGGTCGATTAGTTTTTTTTATCTATATGCCACGTCAGTTTTGAGAATGTTTAGAAGATCGTGCCATACCTTCGCTACTTTTAAAGATTAATAAGTAAACAAAATACTATGTAACAGCCAAAGGTAGTAATAAAACATACCCCAAGTCTAAAAAATGGTGAAGAATGCTTTCATAAAAAAAAAGAATCATGAAAATCAATGACGTTGAAGTTTGTATCGTTGGAATGCAACCTTTCCTTTATTTTTCATTTCTTTATTTTTATCATTATTGAAAGCTTTTCTTTCAAAATTGACGTCGTAAATCTCCGATGAGAATACGTAGAAACGTTTGAGTGATTTTCGCAGCCTAGATTGCCAAATAAAATTTGAGTAATTAGAAAAAAAATAGGATGTTGAAGTTCACATCATTCGTACGCAACGAACATTATTTTTTATTTGTTTATTTCTTCATTTTCTTTATTGTTTTATCCGGCAAATATAGGCTGTAGACTTCTGGTAACGATGGAATAACTTTTGCGTGAATTCTGTAGCCAAAATGTGGCAAAAAATCGGTCCACTCCCCTTTCGTTGCATTCCAACGATACAAACTTCAATATGATGAAAATCAGCAAATTTTTATGACGTTGAAATTTGCATCGTTGGCATGCAACGAAGATTCTTTTATATTTTCCCTTCTCTTAATTCTTATTGTTATCCAAAATAATTTTTCACAGATTTAGGTTGTAAGTCTCTAATAAGGATCTTCGGAAAAATCGAAGTAGCTTTAATGTGCCAAAAAAAAAAATTGTTAATTGGAAAAAACATGTTCGTTACATTCCGGTGATGCAAACTTCAACATCATAAATTTTCCTCCCTCGCCTAAAGGTAATTAATAATAGTAATAAAATTAATACGCCCCCCCCCCGTAATTTCTCGACAAAAAGAAAGCAAACCGCAAAATATCGATAATTATAAATCTTCGTAAAATACCGTTGTTCGATAAAGAACACGTTGACCGGCGAACATTTCCAAAGTAATTGGAGTCTTGATTCGATATTGCAATTAGGCGCGTGTCAAACGAGAGTAGCAGAAATATTGAAACGGGGAATACCCCAATCTCGTACGAATGGAAATTCTCCCTGTTCTCTTGTGACACGGAAAAAGGAGCGTGTTGGGAAAGGGCGAGGGGCATTTAACAAAGCACACGGAAAGTTCCGTCGCGTAGCGTTGACGCGCAAAATCATTCTCGTCGAAACCCGGGAGCTTGCTCGATTCATTGCGAACACTGTTTCCTCGGGAATCCATCTTTTACCGACGCGTTCGGGGGGTGGGGGGTTGAAAACCGCGTTCGCAAAATCCATTTGGCAATGAGATTGGATTTGCTCTGACACACGAGTGAGAAGCCCCTCTCTTGCTCTTTGTCTCGTTTCCCCTGCGGTTTCATTCTCGTACGATATTGACGACGGTTTTACCATGATACTTGTAATAATGGACTAATCTACATACGTAATCATAATTGTATATTCTTAACTAATAACAATGGAGTTGGGAAATGGTCCCATCGTTGTAACAATACATTGAATGAAATATGTTTAAACGGACATTAGTCTTGAGGGATTGTGACGACTGCTGTGACGAATGGAACATTTTATTATTAGTTATTAGTAATGGTTATTAAAAAAAAAAAATTTTGAAGGAATAAGTAAGATTGAAAAAGCGTTTGAGCATTTATGTGTATGTATATTAAGAAAGTTGTGTACCAAAGTTCATAAAACAATATTAATAATTGAAGAAGTTGTAAATAATCTCGTGAAGGACCTTCGAACGTGAGGGGCTCAACGGTGTACCAGATTTTTGCCACCCGGTTGATGTGAAACAAAACAAAATTCTGAAAATATATAATATTGGCTAAGACGTGACCGAGCATTTTTTCGTTATCGTGTTTCAGTCGTCAAAAAAATGATGACGATTTTTTATTTTTATTTTGCGAGGCGAAATGACATTATTATTGTCAATAACTAGTGAAAAGGAATGTTAAGAAGGAAAACGTCGGTCAAGACTAAACTAATGACGTTGAAGTTTTCATCGTTGGAATGCAACGAAAACGATTTTTTTTTTAATTTCACGAATTGCCTTTAGCAGATCTAACAAGGAACATCCCTCAGGTGACACTCGTCGATTTTGTTGAAATTTGGATATGTTATAAAGCAACGAAAGGAGGGGATACGTATTTTTTTTATCGGCGGAAAAACGGGCTGAAACGCACCCTCAAAAATGGGGATGTTTTTCGTTTTTCGTCGATAACGTTTTAACGGTACGAGATATTTAAAAAATTGAAATTGCAACAATGTTTATTTTTTTGTGCACTATACATTGGAGATGAGAACGATAAAGTTATCGACGAAAAACGAAAAACATCCTTATTTTCGAGGGTTCGTTTCACCCCTTAAACCCGTTTTTCCGCCAATAAAAAAAATACGTATCGCTTACTTTTCGGTGCTTCATAACATATCCAAATTTCAACAAAATCGAAGGGTGTCACCTGCGGGATGTTCCTAGTAAGCTACGAAAATTTCGAAAACATTTTTTAGGATTCTCATGGAGCGATCTGCAACAAAACGGCAAAAAGTCATTTTGGATAGTGATGAAAATAAGAAATGAGCAAGAATTTTCGTTGCATTCCAACTATGCAAACTACTATTACACTGAATAAGTGTAATAGTAGTTTCAAGTCAGTCCGTTAACGGAGTCTTTGTCCTTGGAGTGCCATATTTCAGGTACATTTTATTTTTTTTAAAGGAAACGAGTAAAGCTTTTTGAATGCGGTTTTTTTCTTGCTTTTATTCATGATATACAGAACGTTGAAATTTTTTTTTTGAAAAAAAAAAAACCAAAATGGTGGCCGTTGCAGCTCCGCGAAAACAGGTCCTCAAGTCGCGGGAGGTAAACGACTGACATTACTGCCCCCTCTTTGTTGATCTGAAACACAAATTCAAAGCATATTATCAATCTGTGACCCTTTGGTCATGGAATGACGGATAGGTTTTTCGTTTAGTACAAATTTCGGAAAATGGCGGCAATTAAAAAAAAAATCGAATTTTCGCGTTTTTTTTTCGCATAAAAAGATAAATAATAAATGCAAAAATGTATCTATCGAAAAAACGATCCGTCATTCCGTGAAGAGATATTTTCTGAGTATGCTCTCCAAATTTCAGGTCGATATGTTAATTACAGCGGTCAGGAGAATGTCAGCCATTTTTAAAAACGTGTTTTCGAGAAAAACGCGTTTAAAGTTTTGTAATGTGTCTACACAAATGTGTTTATAATTACCGCTAATCGGCAATGCCTGGTCCATAGAGGCTTGTTTTCTTGTCCCTCCTCTTCTTCTAGCTGTTCATGTTGAGCCGCTAACATCTCCCGCCGATTTCAAGGACAAAGTCTCCCTTAACGGGGTATCCCTCTCTGGAAGCCCAATTTGAAGGGTCAGAGTGATGATTTTTTTTCTACTAACACATTGGTTGGAATTAATTAATTTTTTCCCAGCATGTTGTACACATGTTTGTGGTTACAATGTAATTTTTTCGGAACAAAATCTTTCAAAGTGTTCATGGTGCTGCAGTTGGCGTTGCAGTCCTCCAGCGGCGAGGCTCGAAACGGCGGGATCTCTACCAGGCTCAAATGTAATTTGAAACGAAAAGAAAAAAAAATTCTTCAAATATATCCAACTGGCTATGGGTTCACGATCCACTTTTCGAAATTTCGAAAATTACGAGAAATGACAGCTTCTCCAAAGAAAACCTCATTTTTCTCTTGAAAAACAGCACGCTGAAGTCGTTGTTATTAACAAATGGTTCATCCAATTAAAACATCCGATCGTGAACCGAAAATAACTACTGTTTGAACGCTAACTGTGCAAATTCAAGTCAATAGTGTGAAAGTTACTCAAGATATCAATCCCGCCGTGTCAAGATATGTAGTTTCGAGATAATCGCGGTAATCCCGACGCACACTGGTCCACTAAAATAGGTGTAACTTCGTCAATTTTTAGAATGTCAGCGTCTGGTTGGTCTTAAAATCTTCTTGAAAGTTTACACTATAACGATATGCAAAAAACGATTTTTTTTAAGTTTCCGGAGAGGGATACCCCCTTAATTAGATGTCGAGAAATCGTGTACACCGTTTCGGAAAATAAAGTTTCGAGAAAAACGCGTTGAAAGTTTTAGTAGCAGTCCTAAGACATCGTTGTAGTAATAGGTTTACCTACAATCCACGACTCCTGCACCACATGTTAGACATTCCTCTTCAATTTTAGTTGCCTCAAGCGACGAACGATTTTTTGAATTAAAAAAAAATAAATATACGAGGTTGAAGCTTGCATCGTTGGAATCTAACGAAAATTAATATTTCTAAATTCCTTTTTAATTTCTTTCGGCAGATTTTGCCTACAGTAATCCTACAACCATCTTTAGATAAATTTATTCAGCAATCTACAATATAAATCTATGAAAAAAGATCTTGTATAATAATAAAAATATAAAAACTAAAATGTAATAAAGAAACTTCGTTGCGTCCCAACGATGCAAACTTCAACATCGTAAAAACTGGTCGATAAGAAATATTTTTTTCTGATGAGAGTTTCGAATTAGCGAAGTTGGGATTTTACCCACAATTGATACATACTCTTGCCGAATTTTATTGGTTTTTTTTTTAATTGAAAAATATTGTTAAACAATGGAGTAATTATTATTTGAACAAGTGGTTATGGCCACCAGGGTGGTCTGGAATAAAAAATAAAAAATGTACTTTTAGTATAATAAAACTTCCGTATGACCGGGCACTTTTATAACATTTTGAAAATTACAAAAATTGCGATTTGTAGAAAAAAAACCTTTGTTTGTCGATCAAAAAACTACTTTAATAATTTGTTATTAAGAAATAGATAAATATATTTAAAACCATCCGGTCATGCGACAGAAAATCTTATAAACTATACTCCGTCCGAATTTGAAGTGAATCGGACGAACATATTTTGAGTTACGACTTGCACCGTTTCACAAAACAAAATGGCTATGAAGTTTGCATCGTTGGAATGCAACTAAAACAAATTCTTTCCAATTGCTCAAATTGTGCTTGGCCGATTCAGGCTGTGACGATTACTCAAACGTTTTTACGTATTCGTATTAGAGATTTACGACCTCAATTCTAAAAAAGCCTCCAATAATTAAACAAAAAAAAATAAATAAAAAATGCGGGGCAAGAAGTAGTTGCATTCCAACGATGCAAACTTCAACGTCATAAAACATAGTGTTCGAAAAAAACGCAAAAGACAAGGGTAAATCGCAGCGGGACTGTTCGTCGTAGCGCAGTGGGCGACCTGACCCTTCACAAAAATCGTCAGAATTCGATCAATTTTTGGAATTTTTACACAATCTTTGTCGCAAATGAAAGTTCAAAGCAACAACTTCAAGTGGGTAGCAACACAAAAGTTTTTCTTATTTACGTAATAAAAATATCAAAATGCATGATTTTGCCCCTTAATTAATAGCGTTGAAGTTTGCATCATCGGAACGTAACGAAAATTCTTTTTTATTCCTTATTTCTTTATTTTCATTATTAACGAAAATATTTTCTTGCCAATTTGTGGTGTAGATTTTCAATGAGGATCGAAAATCAGTGATTTTTCTAGTCCAAATCCGCCAAAAAAATATTTAGAAAATCCATCAAAATGAATATTCGTTGCGTTCCAACGATGCAAACTTCAACGTCATTTTAATGATATATTTTATTGAAAAAAATAGTATCTACAGAATAAATATGTACCTCGTATGAATTTTTTATGATGGTGAAGTTTGCATCGTTGGAATGCAACGAAAATGCTTATTTTTTAATTGTTCGAATTTCTTTTGGCATATCTTTGGTACGAAAATCCCTCAATAATTTTTTAAGTCGCTTATTCAGAGCTCTGGAATATAAATCTGCAAAAAATGATTTTCTAAGATGATCAAGATAAGGAAATCAAAATATTAAAAAAAAAATCGTTGCGTTCCAACGATGCAAACTTCAATACCATATTTTTTTGAGGTTCGTTGATAAAATACATTCATAAACCATCATTTGACTCAACTGGACCGCTTCAACCTGCTTAAGTTTGCCCCAAACACATTACTAGCGCATAATACATTTTTCTGTCTCTCCCTCTACCTTCCTCCCCTTTTCCTCTCTCTTTAGCTCTCTCCCTCCCTCTTTGTCTCAATCTGTCTCCCACCCTCTCTCTCTCTCTCTCTCTCTCTCTCTCTCTCTCTCTCTCTCCTCCCCACTTCGGCGCTCGCGCACCGCTCACGAAAATCTTCATACGTTTCGCGGCGGCAATACCGCGTGCGCCCCTCCGCCGCCACTGGCGTCCCGACCTGTATCGATTGCTCCACCGCACTACTGCCCCACTTTAGTACGCCGGACCCCCCGACGGAACAACGGCGTCCCGCCGTTCCCCTGCCGCCGGAGGGAGCCTCCGTCCTCTACCCCACTTTTCCTGGAAAGGATTTCTGGCCGCGGGAAACGCAGGCAAGTTCAACAGGACGAACTCGCGTGCGTTGAGCCTCGTCGGGATATCGATTGAATTCGTGTATATACGCCAAATTAATACATACACACACTTTCATAAATATGTGTAGCTATATGGAAAGTCCGATGGGCTCGTTGGGGCGGAAATTCACGAGAAAAACGACGAGAAGAATTTCTGTGTAATAAATCTTCGCGAATCAAATCGTTTCCGTATTCGAAAAATTGTAGTCAGTATCTTTGATTTTTATTTTGACTTTTTATTCGTTTTTTGGGTTTGTTGAAGTTGATTTTGGTGTTTTTCGTCTTTCTTTTTCTTTGTATTCAGTTTTTCGACAGCCATGTCTTCTCGGCGGTGATATATTTTAGGCACGTATATTTATAGTTTATTTGGGTAAAGGGGGCGCGAGTTTTCGTCATCGCGTTTTACCAATGTTGGGGCGAAATGAAAGGAAAAAGATAAATAAATATGTTATTATCGTCTCGATTAATTGATTTATTTTTTATATTCTCTCTCCCTCTCCCCCTTTCTCTTTCTCTCTCTCTCTCTCTCTATCTCTCTCTCTCTCTCTCTCTCTCTCTCTCTCTCTCTCTCTCTCTCTCTCTCTCTCTATCGGTTAACGAGCTATTATTTAAATTTGCTAAACGTCATTGAAAGAGTGAAGCCTCTGTGCTCGATAACACCGCGCAGTTTATAAGGTACAATTGTTATTTCAAATATGTGAGATATGAGCTAGGAAGCTTTTCATTATTGTTCCCATTCTAGTACGCATGTTAAAAATTGTCCTCACTTTTCTGGGACATAAGAAACTTATCAATCAATCAATCTGTCAGTCAGTTAATCAATCAATCGATCAATTAATCAATCAAGCAATCAATCAATTAATCAATCAATGTCTCTGCTTTGCTCTCGTTTTCTTTCTGAATAATATATTAATTATATTAATGAAAATGGGCCACATAGTTATCCTAAGTCGTGACTCTGAAGTTTGCATCATTGGGATGCAAAGAAAATTAAGTATTTCCAATTGCTCAAATTTAATTTGGCCGATGTAGGCTGTGACAATCACCCAAACGTTTTTGCGTATTCTCATCAGAGATTTACGCCAATTAAAAAAAAAGCTTTCAATACTTAATGCTAAAAAAAATGAAAAAATAAAGAAAACAATATCGTTGCATTCCAACGATGCAAGCTTCAACGTCACCCTAAGGCAAGAGAAGTTTCTCACTCTGTCTATGATGTTGAAGTTTGCATCGTTGCAATGCAACGAAAATTCATTCGTTTAATTGTTCAATCTTCTTTGCCGATTTAGGCTGTCAAAGTCACTGAAACGTTTTCACGTATTCTTATTAGAGATTTATAACGAAGGTTTTGGGTAATGATAAAAATGAATAAATGAAGAAAAAAATCGTTGCCTTCCAACGATGCAAACTTCAACGTCGTCTATTTCTCCCCCTCTTTATGTATATAGGGTGTCTCAAAATGACCTGACATTTAAATTTATTAATAAAACGTATTATTTACTAGAAAAGTTCGAATATTTTCATTTTAATAGAAAGTACAAACAGGGAGGTTATGTGTGAAACACAATATCCAATAAATGGCCGCCTCGTCCCTGTTTACAAACTTTCACTTTTTTTTACGAAATTTTCAATAACATTATGGCATAATTGCGGACTAATTTCATTAATGGTGCGTCCAATTGCTTCCTTGAGCTCCGGAATGGTCGGTGGATCATTGGCATATACTTTTCCTTTCAGAAAACCCCAAAGAAATAATTGCTTCTTTTAGCTGTTCAGTAGTAATTTTTACGGGACTCTTTTTCGTTCATTCCTCTTCGTTTTTTATTACAATCTTGCTGAAATGATGCACGCAGCAACTCGGTTGTTTACTTTAATGGCCCCGAATAAGGTTAGGTGTACACGCATCTCTGTGCTCGGAGGTTGGCTGATCCAGTAGACATTCTATGCGCCGGATGTCTACCAGACTAGCCAACCCCAGAGCACGGATGGGGGAAGGCAAATCGATCGGGCCTTGGTCAGGTAACCTTACCGGAGCCATCCCGTGTAGAAATTTGAGTCGGGAAAAAGTTACTGCCCCTGATCTGCTTTCCCTAGATAATATCAGGCTTTGGTCGGGCCTTCCTGGAATAGGTTCGTAATGTAACGGGTCCAAGGCTAGGTCCCGATCCGCCGTTCTCTTTCTGGGGAATTGATCAGGAACGGGCCGGAGAACAAGCTGTAAATGACCAGGAAAGTTGTAGGGAATAGATCGGAAAACAACCAGGAACAAACGAGGCAATTAAAAATGACGTTTTAGCGTTTCTGGAATCCTTGAGGAGGTAAAATCGCGAGTGTATTCAATCTAGTATTTCGACAACATAATGTTTGTTGGTTATCTGCGTGCTAGGATCGTATATGAGTGTATACATACGCTTGTTCGCATTTCCTGATAGGCAAAGAGACAGAAAAACGTACACAGATCACTATCCGAGTGAAAAAAGCCTAGAGTGCAAAGGGTTATTTCACACGTACCGCAAAATCATAAGTGTAAGTACACGCTGTAAGCATAGCCCTTCTGTACATGGTACAACTCACAGGACGAACTTTTATCCTCGTACGATGGTACCTTGCTTACGCGAAGCGCTTCGCTTGTAGCCACCTGGCGGATTGTTGGCGAAATACATTTAGGTAATGTCTTCCCGGCCAGAACATTGATATTTCCCAACATGGCGACAAGGCGTTCAAAAACCACGAATGACCTGCGTTACTTTTTTGCCTCATAAAATAATTTGGCGTTCTTTATGCTCAAATCATTAGTTATCGTGATCCCGGTATTTATGATAAGCATTGTTACCCTCGTCGATCATCATTGATGAAATGAATGCCTTTAATGATGAATAGAATTACAACAGATGTATTAGTTCCATCCCAATCAATTATAAATATCTTTGATGAGGTGAGAAGCAAAGTCGCTTTTCTTTAGTTCTCATACACAGGCCCCACTCTTCAGAACATGTCAATGTTCTGGCCGGGTAAACGTTACGTGAAGATGTACTTGTTCGCACTGTATCCCGGTCAGAAGATTGTAATTTCCAAACATAGAGGGTAAGCCGTAAAAAAACGATTTAGCGATCTCCCTAGTTTGTTCCATGGGAGGATCAGGTAAAACAGACAATGCAAGTCTGGTCAGGGCCGGACACAAAGTAGGGAATGCCCGGTCACGTTTCTGCACGGGCATGTAAGGGTCTTGTTACGGATGGCCTAATGTGGGCCTGATTGATGCTGCTTCTCACATCGGTATCTGGGAACTACTGATCCGGTAGACATATGGCGCAGATCAGGCACGCACTTCGCAGTATATGCCTGATCTACCCCGGATATCCATCGGATCTGTACATGCCATGTACCAATCTGAGGAGGTCAAATGGTTCGGGGTTAAGTCAGGCAATCTGTAATCAGGCGCAAGATTGCCTCATTCAGGCTTGATCAGTTTGTCTTTATTACACCCGTTCTCCGGATTCACCGATCCAGTGTATATCCGGCATAGATCTGGCGGGCACTTCTACGGTATTCCGGGCTGTATCTTGAAACCTGCTTGATCAGTGAACCGGCTTTCGGAACATTTCTAGTCGGGAAGAAGTTCAATGGCGTCAAATCGAACGATCTTGGTGGCCAATTCATATAGTCACGATGTGAGATAACGAGACCATAAAACTTCGTCTACAATAATTATGCAGTAACAATGCAGCAAATAACAATTTCTATGCGTTGCTTGATCGTGTAATTCTCTTCGACTAAACCTCAATACTTCCTGATGCCAGTTGTCGAAGATTAGTGCTCCATGTTCGCAAAAATAAAACACCTCCAGATTGTGACGTTGGGGGTGTAATCAACCCCACTCACTTTGGAGAGTGATAAATAATTGAACATTTGAAAAAAGATACTACAATGCATTTTCAACCCTTGTGTGTAAAACCATGCCGATTATTTTCAAGTCGTGTAATTTTTTATATTAAAAAAATGACGGGAAAACATCTGAAAGGTCGGAAAACGGCTGGGGTTGAGTCAACCACCGATGACTGTTAAGGATTAAAAATGTCAGGTTATTTTGAGACACCCTTTATCTCGCAAATACGTAGACACGCGTTTTGCGCCGTCTTTACAAGTCTTTTGCCTTGAAGTTAGTATCGTTGGAATGCAATGAAATTTCTTTTTCTTCAACTTTTATCACCGGCACTATTATTTTCCTTTTGCAAATTTGAATCGCAGAGGGTCTCACCTCATATACTCTAAGTAGTATATTCATTTTATCAATCCAAACATGCCCTAGTTATTCTCAGGCACCACAAAATTCTCTATCACTCTCTGAATGAAGTTTTTTTTTTCATTTGATTGTTAACTTAAAAAATGGCATCTGCATACTTTTTCACCGGTGAAATGGTCAGATTAGTTTGCTAGAGACCAAAATGTACTATTCGTGGGTTATGTACCAGGTGTAGAAGTATGAAACTGGAATTTCCCTATAGATGGGGCTAGCCATCAGTTTAGAGACCGCAAGACCGCTTCTGCAGCGCCATCATCTTCCTCTGACAGCTGACGAAGATTTTCAACACACAACAACCCAAGTTCCCTATACCGTTATATTTTTCTATAACTTTAAACATGTCCAGTTTTGTGCGTACCAACTACGATTTGCGATGTTTCGAGTGGTTCAATAAATTCAGAAGTGGTGATTTTGACGTGAGGAACGAAGAGCGTGGGAAACCATCGAAAAAGTTCGCAGACAACGAATTGCAAGTCTTATTGGATGAAGATGATACTCAAAGTCAACAAGAACTCGCGGATCAATTGAATATGACCCAAAAAGCCGTCTCCATTCTTTTTTTCATCACTTTCAAACAACAGACGTGTAATTTTTACAAAAAAAAAACCGTTTTCAGACTTCGACACCTGGTATTCACAATTTGCCTCAAAGTATTACTAAGGCATAATAAAACTTATCTATCTCTCTCTCTCTCTCTCTCTCTCTCTCTCTCTCTCTCTCTCTCTCTCTCTCTCCCTCTCCTATTGTCAGGTTCGACATTTCTTTGTTCCCTTTTCTTTTCCACTTGAGCGTAATCTCACCGTTTTTCTTACGGCAAGTGAAAACGAACCTTAGTATACATGCGGAAAAATACAATAAAAACGGGGGATTGGAGGGTGACGCAACGAATAGAGAATAAAGTCGAACATCGCGATGGCGTGATCGCGGGCAATTTGCGGGCTGACTTATAGCTTTACAGCGGCTATGCTTCGATTGTCTCGCTGGCGGGTCAGCCCGGAGGAGATGTACTGCTTTATCGCGGTGTTATCCACCGCCGCGTGAGCCTCTCGCGAGAGAGCCTCTCCGCGTGGTGCCGCGTGTACCAGCGGTTGGTGGGAACAAAGCCTCCTCGAGTCTCCCGGACGACCCTACGCCGTCCATAATCACTGATGTAGTGAGGTGACTCGGTACATGGTCAGACACTCCACAGGGCTATAAGCGAGCAGGCTTGAAAGCCCTCGACGGTACGTGTGCAGAGCTAAGACCGGCTTGGAGCTACAGGGTGTCTCAAAATGACCTGATATTTTGATTTATTAATAAAACGTATTTATCCATTTGAAAAGTACGACTATTTTTATTTTTATATAATTCACAAACATGAAAGTTATGTGTGGAACACAATATCCGATAAATGGCCGCCTCGTCTCTGTTTGCAAACATCCAGTCTTTTGACGAGATTTTCAATAACATTCTGGCATAATTGCGGACTAATTTCATTATGGGCTTAGGCCACAGTAACGGGTATAAAATCATGGGCGAATTCAACAACTTTTTTCATATGAAAAAGTGACTCACTCATAAAATTAATTACACATCTATTTAGTATGAATATGAACCTGTTAAAAAATATATATGTTTTTTTTTTGTGTACAACATGGCCGACTAATATTTTCTTTAGTAACGGGTATAAAATCCACAGTAACGGGTATAAAATAACGGCCACAGTAACGGGTATAAAATCATGTGCGAATTTAACAACTTTTTTTTCGTATGAAAAAGTGATTCACTCATAAAATTAATTACACATCTATTTAGTATGAATATCAACCTGTTAAAAAATATATATGTTTTTTTTGGTGCACAACATGGCCAACTAATATTTTCTTTTGTTATCTTTTTTTTTAGGCGCTCCACAATTTTTTACCTAGAACAAAAAACAAAAATTCTCGTCGATCTACATTAGAATACCTAGAGAAGTACGTACGGAATAAAAAAAATATAGTTTTATTAAAAAGTTGTAGATATTTGAACTTAAGAAATGAATTTTCGGTGACAAATTTCGTTATAACTGCTCATAAACTGCTCATAAAATTAAAAGTTTTCGATTAATCAGAAATTCCGTACGTACTTCTCTGCGAAATGCAATTAGGAACATAACTTTTAAATTTGAAGTAAATCGAGTGAAAATTTTTGAAGTTATTTGTCACGTCAATTGGACAAAAGCTGTTTCGAGAAGTTTCGAGTAGTCGGCCATTTTGTACATCGAAAATATATATATATATATATATATATATATATATATATATATATATATATATATTCTAACAGCTTGATATTCATACTAAATAGATGTGTAATTAATTTTATGAGTGAATCACTTTTGCATACGAAAGAAAATGGTTAAATTCGCACATGATTTTATACCCGTTACTGTGGCCTAAGGCCTTAATGGTGCATCCAAATGCTTCCTCGAGCTCCGGAATGGTGGGTGGATCATTGGCATACAATTTTCCTGTCAGAAAAGCCCAAAGAAAGAAGTCCAATGGCGTCGAATCGCACGAACTTGGTGGCCAATTCTCCACGCCGCGGTGCGAGATAAAACGACCATGAAACTCCGTCTGCAATACCTATGAAGTAACAATGCAGCAATTAACATGGTTGAATCTCAATACTTCCTGATGCCAGATGTCAAAGATTAGTACTCTATGATCGCCACGGAAAAAAATGGCGCGCAATTGAAAATGTCAGGCCATTTTGAGACACCCTTCATACGCGGGGGAGGCTTGAGCGAGTTCTGAAGTCATCGGAGCTTGGCTGGGGAAGGGGGTAGTCGAGTTGAGTGATTGCAATCGGCCAGCCCTTATCCCGTTCAAACTTATCGGGCACTTCGCCCACGTGATCGGTAAACGATTGCCCTTCACACACGCATGAACACGCACACTCAGCCCTAGAAAGTCTTGAAATTTACTTCAGTTTCTTCGCAAAAGGGATGAGTGAGAAATTCGTGTATGTATGTATATAGAGACAAAATTAATATTTATTATACTACATAGCTCACGGATAAATAACATATAATATATGCTCGAATTTATGTTATATGTTGTTATATTAGGTGTAGTGAAAAGAAATCCATTACTTTTGCATGAAATTGAAGGCAAAAATAATGGATTCATTTCTACTACACCTTATATTATGGATGAACGTGTTCGTTAGTTAGATATTTTCTCTATTGACGGGTCTGCACAAACTTCGGGCCGAAAAGTAGCACGATTTCCAATATTTTTTTCTGATAGGAGTATTGAGACGACGAGGCGGGTATTTTACACATAGTTGATACATAGTTTTGTCGAGTTTGAGTTTTTTTTAATTGAAAAATATTGATAAACAATGAAGTTATTATTCAAATGAAGTGCCGCTGTAGGTGGTTCTGGTAAATAGGGTGATCTGAAATTAAATGTAAAACATGTCGTTTTGGTGTAATAATAAAACTCTCGTATGAGCCGATAGTTTTTTAACATGCCGAACATTAAGTAAATGGCAAGCTGTAAAAAGAATAGTTCGATTTTCGGCAAAAAATAACTTTAATAATTTGTTATTAACGAATGGATAAAACATATCGAAAAAGCATCCTGTCATACCATAGGAAATGTTTTGAACTATGCTCCGTTCCAAGTTGAAGTGAATCGGACGAATAGATTTTGAGATACGACTTACAGCGTTTCATGAAACATAGCGTTCGCGAAAAACGCAAAGGAAAAAGGGGTAAATCGCAACGGGGCGGTTCGCCGTAGCGCAGTGGGCGATCTGACCTTTCACAAAAATCGTCACACCTCGGTCGATTTCTGGAATTTTCACACAATATTTGTTGCAAATTAACGGGTTGCACGTAACTCGTGGCCGGAAACAAGAGACATTGTCGTGATTCTTTTCTACGAAAACTTATGCAGGTTACAAAATTTGATATTCAAAAGTATGGTTTTAAGTATTTTTTACAACTTTTCTATTGAAAAATATTTATAAATGTGGTAGAAAAAATGGTATGTGCAGATTGCCGTTCGAAAAATGTCTTCACAGTGATCACTGCTGCTCGGAAACAAATGGTTTCCGAGCAGCAGTGATCACTGTGAAGACATTTTTGACAGCTGAAATAAAAAAAATCAAACGCCTTTACTTTTCGCATGAAATTGTCTAGTACTGGGACGAAGGATTTCATAAAGTATTGATTTTTTTTAAATGGCCGCTGTCCGAAGTGAAAGTATCGATTTTCGGTAAAAAAAAGCCCTCTATTTACGTCGACAAAAAAAACTATGCATCGAAAAAAAAAATTCTTCGTTCAAGCACTGCTTTTTGATGTCTAAAAGAGGCTTGCAAAATTTTAATTTGGTCGGTGTAGTGATTTTTAAGATTTCGCGGTCACCAATTTAAAAAAGTTATTTTGAGAAAACCGCCTTTCGCGGAACTTACCCATGAACTCCCATAGCTCCCTCGATTTCGAATGGATCGACTTGAAATGTTCAGAGAATATTTTTCAAATATCATATTTTGAGAATCCGTCGAAAACCAAAAAACGATATTTTCGAAAATTTCAACTAGGTGTAGACTCTTAAGTCAAGATGTCAGGCTGCAAAACTGTTCAAATAATCGTATTTTTCGAATTTCAACCTTATGCAGACCCCTTAAGGATATGCCCATACATAGTTCCCTACCCAATAAGAGCGTATGCTTCCAAAACCTTCGTCCCTTCATTCGAGTTACCGATGGTGTTGAAGTTTGCATCGTTGTAACGCAACGAAAGTCCGTTTTACATTTTATTTTCCATATTCTTATTATTATAAGCGATCTTTATTTATAAATTTATCATGAAGATCGCTAAATAAATATCTTTAAAAATGGTCGAAGGACTTTTGTGGGCGAAATTGGCCGAAAAAAATTAAATTCGTTGCAGTTCAACGATGCAAAATTCAGCATCGTCGTTACCGACTGTTCCAAAAGCACGATCTTCAAGTTTACGTCGTTAGAACTCAACGAAAATTAATTCTTTTTCATTGATAACATTTCGTTTTGGCCGATTTCGGCTATGAAAATCATTCGATCGTTTTTGCGTATTTTTATTACAAATTCACTATCCAAGTTGCAAAAAAAGGTTTCGAATATTAAAAACTCGGCTAAATGCGGGTGAGGCCTCGCTCTATTAGGGTTCCGTACATACGACCAATTAACTTTTTATTTAACTAGATATTTAATTAGGTAACGCTTTTTTCTGTCTTAGTTCTTAGGTAGTACTAAAATGAAACCACATGGGTGGATGATAGCCAAAGAAAGCTTTGTATACTCCTGCTGTAAGCTAATAATGAAAATGTATAAAATTATTGTTATTCAAATATTTACAATACCAAATGACTTATTTTTGGAGTCGGTACCAGCCAATTGCCTCCCACATTTTTCGCAGAAAAAGCGGAGGCGAAGATAAATGAAATATACATGGTGTCCAATAGGAAGTTGCTGAAACTAATCGACTGTCATTTTAAAACACGTGCACAGAATCAGAAAAGCCAAATTGCTGTAAATAGAGGAAACTCTGCAGTTTTAAACGCACATAAATAAAACCCAGTCAAATATTTTTTATGTCAATTTATTACATCTTATAAAAATAACAAAAAAAGTACAGTGATTAATGATAGATATTTTCGAAGTGCGAACCGTTAGATTGTGTACAAAAATAAATTCTCTTTTGAAAACTGTGAAAAACTGTGTCCAACATATCGTTCGTAATGCCGCGAACCACTTCCTGGATAGCCGCGATCAGTTTTGCTACTGTGCTGGGGTTTTTAGCGTAACAATGATCTTTAATGTAACCTCACAAGAAAAAATCACAAGGGTTCAGGTCCGGTGAGTACGGAGGCCATTCTAGTCCGCCTTGAGCAAATTTAGGGTACCCCAGACCGATTACTCGAGTCCCATATACGCGATGAATAGCTTCAAACACCTCATGAGTCCGGTGCGGCGTCGCTCCATCTTGCACGAAGTAAAATTTTTTAACCAGTCCCCTCTTTTTTGCATAAGGGAAGAATTTCGTTTCCAAAAGCTGTTTGTAACTCTCTCCTACTAGCGTAGATTTCAAGAATTGCAAATAAATTCCTTTTACTGAAATCGCTGCCCATGCCGTTACTTTCTGTGGATGAAGGGGCTTCGCTAGCGATATGTTGGGGTTTTCCGTTCCCCAAAACCGGTAATTTTGCTTGTTTACGTACACATTCATCCAAAAATGTGCTTCATCGGAATAAATAGTCAATTTCTCATTAAGTTCTTCGGCTTCAAACATTCCCGTAATAGTGTTACAAAATTCGATGCGTTTCGTCATGGCATGTTCAGTTAACAATTGATGAGTGCTTATTTTATACGGATGAAAATTTAAAAAATATTTCAAAATGTTGTGTAATGATAATTTGGTTATTTTTAATGCTTGAGCAGCTTTCCGAATCGAATCATTTGGATTTTGTTTGAAATAATTCTCAACTTCGTTGATCTTCTCTGGTGTAGTCACCGTAACAGATGGACCTGGCAACTCGTGTCTACGGTCCTGGAGTGTAGCATACTTCACGAAGTTATCGATTACCCTACAAAAATTAACGTAAAATTACTTCAATGCAGTTTAATTGAATTGAAACACAAGTTGTGTGATAGATGAATATGAATAAATATTCAATTCTTACCTTTTCAGACTGCTTTTGCTGGCAACTCTATGAGTTCCAAACTTAGTACGAAACACTCTATACGCATTACTATAAATTTTTCCCCTTGAGAAGAAGCACTCAATAAGATATACTTTTTCTTCCGTGGTGAGCTCTCTTATTTTGACGCGCGCGTACTCGCTTCAACCACGGCTGGAATAAAACTGCGGGGCCTCAGTTATGCGCCTTAGAAAAAGGGACCTCTATTGAATTCATGGAGGGAAGAGACACTTATTTAGTTTTAGCAACTTCCTATTGGAAACCCTGTACGATCTACAGTCTTTTTTAAATTTGCGATCTCGTTTCTTCCGCGACGTCAATCTCTCGTTCTTGGCTGGCATCGACTCCAAAAATAAGTCATCTGGTATTGTAAATGTTTAAATAACAATAATTTTATATATTTTCATTATAAATGTATTGGATTATGCATACAATCAATTATTATATATACTTTATTATGAATTGGCGTTTTCAGTGTTCGTTGTTTAAATACAGTATATGGTATATAATATACAGAAATTCAAAATTCCTAACTAGTTTAGTTCTTGAGATAAGCCCCTTCACAAAAATGGTCTAAAACTGACAACTTTGACGGCCCCTCATTTCTTTATTTTTTAAGATAAAAAAGCAAAAAAAATATTTGTACTCTGTTGAATGAGCTTTGAAACATGACACCTCACATGTCAGGGTGAGAAATACATTTTTCTTCTGATCCTTTTCCATGTACACTGAGAAAAAAAATCATTGATCAAACATCATTGGTGTTGTTGAATTAAATTCCGTTGATTCAATTGTAAAATTGCTAGTGTAAATAATCGGATTTATTAGTCCATACAAAAGGCTACTGACTTTTAACATGATAAAATTTATAAAAAATTACATCCAAAAGATATATTGTTAGCCGAGAACAATATATTATTGAAACTGCATTTGCAAATGCATTGAATGCATTTTCTGCAACGAACAAAAAAAGCGTTTCAATTCATAACATGAATATTGTTGATTCGAGTATACGAGAAAAATTGAATTTCGCTTGTTTGATTCAGATAAAATTTCTATTGAGTAAATATGTTATTTTATTTTTTCACCATATCCGATATTCATTTCCAAGTACATTATTCGTTAAAATATTAATATTTTATTTTTATTGAAAAATATTAAGCAAATGTCTGAAAATAAAATTTGTTTCTTGCGCATTTGGTTAAAAAATTCAACCAAATCATGGCCGAGCGCCACCGAAATTATAGGTGTGAGGAAACCCGTAGTTCTCGGAGTAACCGCTAGAAGCCACACGCGCGCTCGTTTCTCGTAGGCGTAGTGCGAACCAAAAATCTACTTAAACGCCGGAGAAACTCTAAAGAGTATCACTTCTTGGCCTGTAGCTAAGATCAAAGTGTACTATCTGTTCTTATCAGTTGAATATCTGATATTCTCTCCATGGATATTCCATTGGATATCTGATATTCTCTTCACTATTATCGTTGATGATAATTCTAATGCTCACTTTTTATTTAAGATTTAAAACAAACTGAAGAACTTACGTCCCATGGCATATTCGTTTCCACGCAGTAAAGAAATAATTAATTCTATTGATTATATTTTTGTACGAAATAAAAAATGTTGTAGCAACCGCTTAATTATTTCATCCATACATCCACGGATTGTATATAGAATGATTTCAATAGAATATAATTTTATTTAAAAGTCAATGTAGATATTCAGAGAACAGAAGAGCTTTTTCAAATAAAATAATATGTTATTTAAATCAATCACATTTTCCAATATTTTATAGTATTGTAAGAATCTCATATATCGGTGGCACTCCGCAGTAGCACATTTATTCAGATCAACCAATATTTTTGTTTTTATTCAATTGGTTTTTTTCTCAGTGTATGAGCATGAAAAATAATTTAATTGAATTTCTAATTCAATATTCGGTTTTTCGTCAACATTCTACACAAGATATCCAAATTTCACTCCAAATTTCAACCCTAAGAAGAACTGAGAAAAAATCGTTGCATTCCAATGCAAGCTTCAACGTCATCCGAAAGCCACAGTAATTGAAAACTGCCTAGAAAAATCTTGCCCCAATCCAAAGAAAAGAATGGCCATCGATCTCTTCGTATCGATTCCAACCAAGTTCGGCGCCCGAGTCCCTCCAATCCGAGCTATAGAAGGGCCGAAGCTCCACATCCCCCCTCCTCTCGCCTCAAGCCCGCCGAAAAACTTTAAATCCGTTGAACTTGAAAAACGAGTTTCAAGGTCGAAGAGAGGGCAACGCTTTGACCTCGTTTCCGTGTGTGGCACGCGACTACGGGCAACAATAATGTACAAGAGTTTTCGTTAACGCGACGCAACCATATGACTCACTCGAGTAGTGTGTGTGTGTGTACGTGTGTATACGTGAGTCCGATGAAACGCGGCGTGCACCGGAGCGCGGGAGTACCGGATCGTGTAAGAGGCGACTCGAGCGCGCATCGATCAAGCTCCCCAACCTCGCGGCCTATACACCCCCCGGGTATAAATCAAGCCTCATCGTCGGGTGCGTCGTGGAGGAGGGCCGGGGTGGGCAACGCTCGTCGCGATCCGCAGCGCGGCGATTTTCGATACACGCGAGAAAGGACAAGGGCTCATTTGGTAAAGAACCCAAACGCGGGGGAGTGAAAAGAGAGATAGACCGGAGAGAAAAGAAAAAGAATGAAAATAAAGATTCCGTGGTCACGTGATTCGTTGCGCGGTATCGCACGAACACTAATCTCTTTCGGGGGAATCCCCTTCCAGTCGCATGCCTCGATTCTCATTCTCCGATTTCGTCCTCTCTTTCTACCGCCCTCTATTTCTATCTGCCTCTCGCTTGCTCTCTCTCTCTCACTTTTGGCGGTCTTCCGTTCTCCATTTCCAACCTCGAAGGTCGTCGGAAGGACTGCCTTGAGGTGAAGGTTACCCTCCGTGCGGATCTCGACCTTCTGCAAGTTTCGTGATCGTAGGACAATATGCTTTCTCCTATGCAGTATTTCCTTCTTTTATCTATGATACAACAGCACATAATATTTACGATAATTTATTTATAATATACCTAGTGTTTTATGGATAATATTTTTTATGCTTCCTATATATGAGGTACTCCACGTGAATCCGGTGGACTTTTGCCCTGACTCCCGCCAATTCGATTTATTTTTTTTATCTGATTCCATTGACTCTAAAAGACACCCTGATTTTTTTTACATTTCTCGCAACAACCCTTAGTAAAAAAAATGTTTTTTTTCTCCGAAAAAAAACGCCCCGATTTAAAAGTCTTAAAAAATTCCCAATAATGCGTGATTACATGTAAAAATTTTCAAGCTATCACTCGCAGTGGAAATATGATTTTTTCTGTGCTTTCTGAGCGATTAACGTTAAAAAGAAATCCGAAAAATTGACTGCTAACAATTCAAGGTCCATGATTGTGATTTGGTTGTTGGGAATTGGTCAAAAAAATTCGTTGTGGGTATCAAAGTATTTAAGTATCCGCCCAAAGTAAGCGGTTCTTAAATTATTCGGATTTTTTCAACGTTAATCGCTCAGAAAGCACAGAAAACATCATACTTCTACTGCGGGTGATAGCTTAACATTTTTTACATACAATCACTCATTTTTGGGATTTTTTTTCGGATTTTTAAATCGAGGCGTTTTTTTCGGAGAATATTTTTTTCCGCCTAAGAGTTCTTTCGAAAAATGTAAAAAAATTCAGGGTGTCTTTTAGAGTCAATAGAATCGGACAAAAATAAATAAATCGAATTGGCGGGGGTCAACGAAAAAGTCCACCGGATTCACGTGGAATACCTCATATGTATATTATTCCTTATTCTTCCTATATATTCGAATAGTATACATTCCTATCGATACTATTTGTCATTCTTTCTACATATGATATTTCTTATCTATTCCCCACATACAATATTCCCTATCCTTGCCAAATATTTTCTATCCCTTCTGTACTACCATTCCTCACCCTTCCTATATATGATATTTCCTTTCCTTCCTAAATACATCTCCTATCCTTCCTGAATATGGTATTCCCTATCCTTCCAGAATACGGTATTCCTTATCCGTCCTAAATATGATATTCCCTGCCCTTCCTAAATATGATATCCCTTATTATTCCCTATCTTTCCTAAATGTGTTATTCCTATCCTTCCAATACTATCATTCCTTATCCTTTCTATACATGATATTCCATGGCCTTCCTAAATATGATATTCCTTATCTTCTCTACATATGATGTTCCCTATCCTTAAACTTTTTTTTATCCTTTCCATACTGCCATTCCTTAGCCTTCCTATATATGATATTTCCTATCCTTCCTTTATTCATATTGCTTCCTAAACATACTATTCCTCATCGTTCTTGCATATGATATTCCCTATGCCGCTTCAATATGACATTCCTATATGATCCTACCCTTCCTAAATATGATATTCCTTATCCTCCCCATGCATCATTTTCCTCATTCCACCTAGCCATAATATTTCCCATCCTTTTTATATATTTTTCCTATTTGTTCTATATATATATATATATATATATATATATATATATATATATATATATATATATATATATATATATATATATATATAATTCTTCATCCTTCCTATACAAAATATTCCTCACATCATATTCTCTATCCTTTCTATACATAATAATTCGGTTCCTTCCTGTACAAATAACATCCCCAATCCTTCCCTTTCCTCCCGTTTATCATTATTCTTTCTTCTTTCCAAATTCGCCATTGTCTTCCGGCTATTTGCCCTTAGATGCCCCCCCCCCTCCCCGTTGCGTCATCGCAACCTCTTCCACGAGGGGGGGGGGGATATATACGGCGGAACAGAGAGGCAGGGGCGCATCCGATGGGTATGGGGCGGGCACAAAGATGGCGACGATATGGAAAGCGGAAAAGGCGAGAACGGAAAGCGCGTCCGGTGAAGCTAAAAGCTTTTCTCGATTTACGTACCAGCATCGAGAGAATCGCCCGGAAATCATGGCCGCAACGATCAGGCTATTTTTAATTCCTTGCGATATCTGCCTCGATACCCCTAAGCGCTTTTCGTCGTATTTCTTAATAGGACAAAGGAAAGCTTCTTTGATCCTATTACATGAGTGAGATATGAATGGGAAAAGCTGATTTTGGGGACGTTAGACTCCAAGGACTGTTCTATCACTCCATATCGATTTTTTTTCTTTGACAATGGAGGGCCACCTTCGCGGACCCCCCGAAACCTACACTATGTAGACCCAAACGTTTTCGAAAGCACTTTTAGATAAATGTAAGCATATTTATATTAAGGTCATTTCGAGGACTGTCCTATCCCCAAAATTAGTGATTCGTTTACAAAAATGTCGAGGACCATTCATAAAACAGCCGGATGTGTTGATAGCCAGCATTGCATAGATATAACGAGTTCAAAATTTTCTGTTTATTGTCGGTACATATTTATTTATTAAATTTTATATATTTATTTGTCATTTTTATAAATTCATTCATTGATATGATTTATTATTTTTATACAATCGTTTTGTATTTCCCGTTTTTTCGCAATCACGAATGACCGACACGTGTAGAAAAGGAAAAAAAACATATAAAATCTCGTAATTACACGGTCGGACCACCCGTTAAGTACAGCGTGACCCAGAGTGACTGGAATCGTGCAGGAAGGGATGGCGCGTGTCCGCCTTTATAAACTCCGGTGAGTCATCTGGTGGTGGAGAGGGTGAAATTGCAGCGACGACCGGTGGCGCCCTCGCGCGCCACCCCGTCGCCCGCGAATCATGCGCGGGCCGAGCACTCATAGGGGAATCCCCGAAACACCGTTGACATTTGCCCCCAGCGAACCGCCATCGCCTTGGCGTAATAACCCTAAGGGGCTATACCATTGTGAACGGTGAAAATTTGGGTGATTTTCAGGAATTTTTTGGAAGAAAAGTACCGAAGTAAATGTTTTAGAAAATTACGAATATATTTGGCTATATTTGACCTATATTACATAATTTTTTCATAGAAAAATATTAAGATCCAAGCGTCTTATGCGCTGCCTTCGGAGGCGCCAAAAACAGTTCCTCCACTGCTGACATGATTCCGGCCGATGTAGTAGCTGAAACCGAAAAAGAAAAAAATTCGTTAAACTGGAAAGTATTTCCTGTACAATGATGTAGGATTTTCGAAAAATATCAAAATCTAACAAAATGGCGTAGTTATGAAAAAAGTCTGTCTTCTTGCCTATAAAATGGTCGTTTTTTTCAATTCCAAATCGTCAATTTTCATCCAATTAAAAATATCCTACCTCATTGTAGAGTAAATATATTCAAGAGTACTCAGTTTAAACTTCAAGTCAATCGGACCATTGCTCTTTGAGTTACAATGTTAGCAAATTTGAAAAATCTCATTTCATATTCTTGAAAGTATTAAAATCTCATCTCATATTCTTGAAAGTATAAACTGTCGAAAAAGGCAAAAAAATCGATTTTTTGAAAGTGTCATTCTGGTATGGCCCCTTAAGAAAATGAGCAATGGCGATTTTGCGGAACGAACGGGCATATATCGGACGTGTAGACATCTATTGAAGTGCCGGAAGAAAAAAAAATGGCGGATGGAAGGTTGTCAAGTGAGAAACCTAGAAATTTCCTAAGATACTCTAAAAATAAATTTTGCCAGGATGCTTCTTTTCGGTGGCATTTTTTCGAGTATTTGCCGCATTAGGGATGATGAGTTGATGAAACAGCAATAATCATTGGGATATGTCAATGTACCATCAAAAACGTCACAACACGTGTGATTAGTGGTTGACAGTCGAGGGGTTAACGTTGCTCATAATTCCGAGGGATACTTTGCTTCTGAATAAACGATGAGTGAGTGCTCTGATAGGGAGAAAAGGGCAAAGCCTCTACATGCGGAAGCGATAGGTGTGACATAGTTCCGTTCGTTTTACCCCGGCTGTGCGATATACCATACGTAACGCCAGCAGGTCAACGACACACGGTTACAATTGCGATGGTTCGGATTTGAATATTTAAATGGCACTAGGGAGAACAAGACGAGAAAAAAAGAATGGAGACAGGTCGTAATTATCGTGGCACGAAGCTCCCTCGAGATTGCGTTGCATCCCATAGTTTGAAAAGTTTTCCTGCTCGACTTACTTAGGAAGTCGTCACCGCGAACCACCCCCGTGAAACTCATAGTTGCGCCATACCTGGTGAACTTTCGTCCACAGGGAGTGCGCGGGCGACTATGTTTGTTTACGTAAAAAGGTCAATCCGGTGGGGCAAATGGTCAGTCGTACCGGACTCGGATGAGTAATGGGAATTCTTGCAAGTTCTGCTCTCTCCAATAGCACCTCTACACAGTCGGTAAAGCTCCTAGTGTCATTCGACATTCAATATCCATTGAATAATCCAAACCGCGATTTCGTAACCACAACAAAGACCCACTGACTGCCCTCGTATGTCTTGCTTTTCTTCTTCTATCTACCCTTGCTGCTTTTCCAGATGCAGTGAAACTACAGCCCCGACTTCGTCATCGCCACTACAGGCGACATACATTACTTCCATTGTTGCTTTGAAACCCCAATTGAGTAGCTTTAACGACTAATCCAACGACCACTCCAAAGAACCAACGTCAGGTTGACTCAATTGGAATCTTCCTTCTCGATTGGGTAGTATCAATGCGAAATTGGTACAACTAACTACATCAGGCTGACTGAGTTAAAATCTCTTTCTCGATTGAGTAGCTTCAATGAAAAACTACCCCGATGAGCCACCCCAGGTTGACTAAATAGCAACCTTCTTTCCCTACTTATTGGCTTTAAAGAGATATTACCCCAATTAACCACATGAGATTGACTCCAACAAGATGTTCTCGATTGAGTAGCTTCAATGTGAAACTACCTCAATGAGCCATATCAGGTGGACTGAATAAAAGCTTTTTCTTCGCTATTGAGTAGCTTTAAAGAGAAACTACCGAAATGAGCCACATCAGATTGACTGAATTGAATGCTTTTATCTCTATTGAGTAGTTCCAAAGAGATATTACTTTAATAAACGACATGAGATTGACTCAAAGTAAACCTTTTTCTCTATTAAGTAGCTTCAATGAGAATTCACCCCAATGAGCCACAACAGGTTGACTAGATTGAAACCTTTTTTTTCTATTCAACAGCTTCAAAGAGATATTACCCCAATGAACCGCATGAGATCGACTCAATTAAGACCAATAAGCCACATCAGAATTACTACATTGGACTCTTTTTTTTATTGGGTAACTGCAAAAAGGATATACCCCAATAAATGACACCGCATTGACTTCATCGAGATCGTCTTTTTAGATTGAGTAACGTCAGTGAGAAACTACCCCAATGAGCCACATGAGATTAATTACATTATAACCTTATTGGGTAGCTGCAGAGAGATATTACTCGAATTAAGGCCTCAGGCCACTCTAGAGGCCGAAAAAATAGGCTTTTTGGGGATTTTTTTCTCAGAAAGTCTACAACATAAATCGAGATTACAAGAAAGGGTGTTTATCATACATATCAGTGACTGTATACAATAATTTTTTTGAAGCGATTCATTTAAAAATGGCGGCTGTGCAGCGTTTATCTCAAAACTGCATTTTTTCAGTAGGCCGGAAACATAACTCAGACTATTTTCAACCGATTCACATGAAATGTTGAATATATCTTGAGAAATACATTGTCTATGGAAGTACGTAGGATTTTTTTTATATTGCATAGTTCGTTTGTTGTTAACGAGTTTTTAGGCAAATTTTTGGGAAGTGAAAAATTTGCCTAAAAAATCGTCAGATAATTGTTAATAACAAATGAAGCATGCAATATAAAAAAAATCCTACGTATTTCCATAGACAATGTATTTTTCAAGATATATTCAACATTTCAAGTGAATTGGTCGGTTCAATCATTGTCGTCGTCTTCATTATGATGTACGCGCCCACGTTATTTTAGGTGCGTTAGTCGTGGTCGTCGTCGTCTCGGTTGAGGCCTGCGAGATGCAGAACGAATGAGACTAGAGATGCACTGGCTGCACGTTCTTTCATTGATACTGCCGTTAGAATTTGTCTTGACGTGGACCTGGACGTGGGCCAGGAAAAATACGTAGAGGGGGGAGGCGTCTAGGGATAACACACACGTTGGAAGTTCTGGCCATTAGGCAGTCGCTAAGAGGGATTTGAACCAAACTATGATCGTAGTCTAGTAGCCATGACTGCGAATCATGTACACGGACATATATACATATATCCGCAAGAGGAGATGAACTTAACCATCGTTGGTTAGGACCTGTGCCATGTACCGCGCCGTTGCATTGAAATTTATACCCCTGTTGATACGCAGGTAGAATAGTGGGCGTATTATTGATCGTGAGAATGGCAAGAACCAACTGACCGACCAACCGATTAATTAAGCGCCTCCAAACTATATGGTATACGGAATTCAACGTGTATCTCTGACCCTCTGCGTTATGATAACAATTGTTGGATTCACTGGTCGCGATCCACAATCCCCCATATTGCCTCTCCTCGCTAACGGTTGAATCGTGAAACGTGATTGCAATCCTCTATACGTGCTGAATTGCGCTAAACCGACGGAACTAACCCGACCGCCCGACCCCACCGACAACGTCCATCACAGGAACGTTTCCAACTGTAAACCACACACATAACACTGCAACGCTCATATCGATCGGTCGACTGTGCGCGAAGAGTCCTCGGGGGCAAATTCCCTTTGCCCATGGTCGAGTTCAATGCGACACTTTAATACCGATTAGGGTTCGGAGAATCGGGCTTTGTTGGCACATCCGCTGAAACTTGTGGGATTCGAGCGATCGATACGGTTACAACAGGCGCAACACCGAGCTGGTAGCTGTGCAATGACGATGAGTAATTGCCAGCCGCATCTTAGCAAGAAGTTGCGGTATGGGAACGCGATTATTCATCCGGGAATATGGACTTCCAGAGGTAACCTGGATAGTGATGGGATTCCGAAAGATAAGAATCGACAGATTTGGCTTTCGCTGGAACCCTAACGAAAACCTAAATAAACGACATCTGCTTGTTGAACCATTGTGATGGCAGGTGGATCTAGAAAATATCTAGGAAAGATGGCAGGTGGATGGCTGGTAGATCTAGGAAAATCAACCCCCGGGATTTGATACACGATCTTAACGCAAACTGAACAGAACTTGCTCTGTTTGCCAGCACTTGGAAGATGACTCCAGATGCGGGTGATTTAAGATTTATCGGAGACGTATGAGTGTCGACGAATCACCCTGTGTTGGGAGGCTGAAAACGGAGAAAGCATATTTTCGAGCAAAGTTTGATGGCGTTATTCGGAGTCGGGAGGATCAGGAGTACGTTGGGAGGTAGTGGGTCGTGGAGAGATGGAGGTCGGGCCATCAGGCAAACAGTGAGGCAGGATATGAGAGGATGCATTGGTAACACCTACTGGGTATTGATTCGCCCATGGACCCGGTTCGCTCTCTCTCTCCATTTCTCTACGACACACATACGCACACATTCCATCTGTCCCACGTTCCCGTATTGCTCTCCCAGTCGACTCAAATTTCGGCACGCCAGAGGTAATAAAACGCGACGATTTGAGTGGACCCGGCAAATTCTTCGACGATCACTTCAGGTCATTGACTTCTGTGGATACTCGTTGGACTCGATCAGTATGGGGCCATCAATGCTCCATCATGAGGCCACCAGAGCCTTCGAAGATCTATCCTCATCTTCGAAATGCCTCAGCATTTTACTACCGGAAGTAACCCTCGCCCTTTCACCCACCAAGCTTTACGCAAATCGTCACAGGAGCGTAAAAACAGTATTCCAGCAGCATCTTAACGATTGCCCATAATCATCATCAGCGGCAGCAGTTTTTTTTTAAACCGGCCGTACCGCGTCCGAAAAGAATCGTCCGCATTCGCGGTTGAGCCAAATGGCGACGCTGACGTCGAAAAGATTCGTGTCCATACGTGATGGTACGAGAAAGACGGATCGAGGAAGCCACGAGGAAGTTCAAGAGATACACGGGTGCGCGCGTATATATCGGTGCCGATAGACGAAACGGACGCGGACGAACGCTCGTCGTCGCGAAAATATTTGCATTATAAATAGCGCTCGACCGCTCGCCTGTTTATTTTTATGAAGCTCCTATACTTGTGCCTGTGTGTGAATAGCCTGCCGGAGTGTGTCGGTTAGCCAATCGCGCAGCGAACTGTGAAAAACGATGTTCATTTGCGAGTGTGCGTGTCGCTTAAGTCATGTCGGCTCAGGATACGCGGGTTCATCGATGTGTCGGCAAGAATCTTCGCGTTTTCATAAGTAAATAAAATTAAAACTGCTGCGAGGCTCGAAACCGCGAGGTGCACACCTCAGCCGCACAACGTTCAACTATTCATCGAGCGAACTTGATTGATCGACGTCATTAGGATATTTATGTAAATTCAACTCTTTCCTCCAAATGTATACGCAACATATTGAAGCTCATTTGGAGATGACGAATGGAGACAATTCGATGACGAAAGTTTATGCGGCGTTGCGAAATGTTTACTTCTTCTTTTTCCTGAGCCGAGAATTAACGAATGGAGCGCGTAGGAGACGATGGGATCTTTTCAATCGGGTAAGGATGGCGCTCTCAGACTAGCAATGTCTTACCGGCCTCATAGCCGTTTTTTTTTTATTATTCTCTGACCTATTTCTGGATTTATATGGGTCACGGAGTTCGACAACCCAGAGAGGTCACTGGTTATTGCATAGCGGGTGTTTCCGACCGTTCGCTCTCTCGGGCTTCACTTCTCGGGCGATCATTCCGGATATTGAAGTGGAGCGTGGACGGAAAAGTGTTTAGACAAAGGTCATCACGGGATATGCAGGCGTTTATGGTCTAGAAACTCCGTTTGGGAACGAATGGAATTGTCAATGTTACTCAAAAAAAAGTGTGGTCATTCAATACGGAACGAGATATTTACTTAAATGCTGTTGCTTGCCAAAGCCCATGAAATGACACGTAAAGTTTGGGTTTGAAAGACAGAAGCTGACGACGTTTATCCGGAAAGAGGTGCTGCTTTTCAGTTTACATGAAATGGCACCCCAAGGTTTGGGTTTAAAAGATAGAAGCGTATGAGGCTGATGCTGAAAGTGATGCTGTTCTTCCCCGCCCATGAGTAGCACCCCAAGATTTGGGTTTAAAAGATGAGGTTGATGCTGAAAGAAATGCTGTTTTTCACTGCCCATGAAATGGCACACCAAGGTTTGGGTTTGAAAAATGAGGTTGATGCTGAAAGTGATGCTGCTTTTCAGTGCCCATGAAATGGCTCCCCAAGGTTTGGGTTTGAAAGACTAAAGCGGATGACGCTGATCCCGAGAGAGATGCTGCTTTTCAGTTTACATGAAATGGCACCCCAAGGTTTGGGTTTAAATGATAGAAGCTTATGAGGTTGATGCCGAAAGTGATGCTATTTTTCCCCGCCCATAAGTAGAACTCTATGGTTTGGGTTTGGAAGATAAAAGCTGATAGCGTTGATCCTGAAAACGATGGTGTTCTTCACTTCCCATGAAAAGACACCCCGAGATTTGGCTTTGAAAGATGAGGTTGACGCTGAAAGAAATGCTATTATTCACTGCTCATGGAATGGCTCCCCAAGGTTTGAGTTTGAAAAATGAGGTTGATGCTGAAAGTGATGCTGCTTTTCAGTGCCCATGAAATGGCTCCCCAAGGTTTGGGTTTGAAAGCCAAAAGCTGACAACGTTGATCCTAAAAGAGATGCTGGCTTTCACCGCCCATGAAAAAGCACCCCAAGGTTTTGCTTTTAAAGACAGAAGTTGACGCAGTCAATCCCTAAAGACATGCTGCTTTTCACTACCCATAAAATGGTACCCCAAATAACCGATGACCGTTCAAATGGTCTAAAGATACAAACGAACAAAAACAGTTTTTGAATCCCGAATTGATATCCGTGTAATCGGACATCCCTTCTCACTTGCCAGGCTTTCCATTTCGTTGGAGGCGCCCAAAAAAGCAAGTCATAACAACAAAGCCGCTAGGCGAATCGTGCCTGTCCAGGGAGAGTAGGTCGTTTCCATGGTGACTAGGGTGCATCGGACCCCCCGCGAGAGGAGACTCGGCGGACAACGTTAAATTGTACCGGCGCTCCCGCCCCGAGCCTCCCCCCTGCCGTCTCTGTCGTTGCGCTCCTGACGCCGTCTCTGCCATTCTGTTCTCCACCTCATCCGCTCTCCTGCACTCTCGCGTCGGATGCGGCTCGTCCTGCCTGCACAGTAACCCAACTTTCGGCTCACAGTGGGCGAATGTCATCTGATAAACGTGGCCTCTATTCCGGATCCAACGTATTCGCTTGAACCAACCTAGACATTTCGGTTTATAGGGCTTTCTCACCAGGAATCTTGAGAGAATTACCAAACTGTTTTGCTCAATTGTACAAGCTCCCTTGCGCAGGTTGATTCCAACGAATATAACACGATCCAAATCTTCGATCACCGTATCTATGCGGTCCTGCAATTTCAGATGGGTATCCCGACATCTTGGATAGCCCTAAGCCCCTTTAGCAACTACATCCGGTCGGAATTCGATCCCGTCGGATCGTCACGTTGCTCTTTTCCAAGATTGCACATTTCTCCGGCTGCATTAAAATTCTATATACCTCAGGTTTTTTCTCCCTCAGTCAATATGCCCAGGACCGCCCACGGATATCCGACGATAATTGTATACCCATGGGGGGAACGTGCAGCTTCGGTCTCGTAGCGAAATCGATCTTTGCAGTTCCGTGAATCAGTGCACCTCGTTTCGTCCTTCCTCCAAACTTTGTCCTTTTGGGACTCCTTCGGCATGACACCCTTTCTTCTTCAAGATTGTGTTGCCGACTCGTATATATTCGACGCGAGGAAATTTTACGGCAGCCCATTCGTTCGTAGCTTGCTGCATCAGCAAAACGATCACCCGATCGAATCTCACCGGCGCCATTTTTTAGCTCGTAAAAAGGGTTGGTGGCACAGTAAAATTAAACTTGACCTGAGAATACTCAAAAATAACATCGTCGAAACGTTGCCTCGTTGCTGAACGTCGAAATCACTAGAACTTATTTTTAACGACGTCTTTGCTTCGTTCGATAATGCCGTAGGAGAAAAAATAGTATCGGCGCGACGAAAAGTATGAGTCTGTGATTGAAATTTTTAATCACAAATACATTTCTTTTTGCGCCTGATTTGCTGCTTTCCTAATGCCACATTTTGGATGTTGCTGCTTCGCTGATTGCGTTCGATGGAACTTTGAAGCAGCCAAGTTCCCCAAAGCGGGACTTCTTTCGCGTCACCGCGGTTGCGGAATTTCTACCACCAAAAGACCGCTGCAGCAACATGCCACGAATGAACAAGTGCCTTAGGGCCGTTGCAGCCAGGAAGATCAAAGATGGCGTTGATGTTTGCATCGTTGAAATGCCACGAAGGTTCTTTTTTATTTCACAACAGGTGAGTCAGTACCCTTTACCAAAAATGGTAGAAAATGCGTCCGTGAAGCTGTAACATTTCACAATCATAAACTGTACCATTAGCCTCCCTCCGACCCAACCAATCCTATCAACTCAGCAATAAATTAGTCCACGCAGTAAAAGTGACCATCACGATGTCACGCAGACGAGTCGCCATGATTTATGGCCACTGTTTCTAGCCACTTGAGTATATGCGGTTTTGTGACTATTTCTTCTTCGTGTATTAGGTGTCTTTGGGTTCTCCTCTGTTTGACGTGTTGACAGCATACTGTCTGCAGATAATAAAACTAAAAAGAAAACCATTAAAATGGTTTTCTAAAGGATTTTCCTAAGGGATTCCAACCCTGGAACTGGCAGTCCTTTTCCTTCCACAATCATTTGCTTCCCAAAATTGAAAGGTAGCTTGCTATTATTTATAATTAAAAGCGATTCCGCTACTTAGGTCCAAGATCCAATGGTAACGAGGTCAGATTCGCTCTCAGATCCATCCCCGTAGGTTTACCAAAAGAGTACGTGGGTACATAAGCTCGTGGTAAGCATCACTCGTTCCTCGCTATTTCACGGTCGGTTGAGAGCACGGGAATTCCGCCTAGCCCAGCCTCCATGACTGGAGCAATGACGAAGAAGCATCTCAAGCAGCACCTCAAAGACGAGCAACTCTCACGAGCAACTCGGTCACCCAGCGATCAGGGTTTCGTGACCTGGGCATTCCACTTTTTTGCCATGTCACTTCGGTGTGGAGCTTTCCAGGGGAGGGGAAGCGAGAAGGACACCCTGTATTATTCCAGGGATACGGGGGTACACGACCTAGTTACGCTCGGGCGTGTTATATGGGTCATAGACACCATTTGCCCCGGCGCGAGGTGAACGATATAGATATTCGAAACTTCGACTTGTGCAAGCGTGTGTGTCTATACACTGCGAGAATCCAGTGACTCACCCCTTCGTTGAAGACACGCGCGCTCGATGGGAAAAGCTGTTGCGAGGTTGGCGAGGGGAACAGCCCGGTGGTTGGTCGTGGTGAGGGTAAAGAAGCGTGATGACAAAGTTGTGGAAGAGGAAAGCTTGCGATATACCTGTTATTCACGGGGACTCGTACACCTGGGTTGGGGGGGGGGGGGGGGCACCTCGATCACCCCGTGGGGCTGCAACATCGGCCTCTCTACGAAGATGAGTTGTCGCGAGGGGAGAGTTGAAGCTACTGGAACCGCATCAGCGGCGATTGTGCAATCTTACCTGGCGCGTGTTTGAACTTGGATGAGGTTGCCCCCTGCTGCGAAACGATAGTATACCTGGGATTGAAGGATACCGAAGCTCGCGTGAGGCCAACCAGAGGCCGGTGTGACACGTGGAGCTTCGCTTGTCACAACTGCGATTTTCTTATGCGATTTGCTGCCACTTCTTCAGCATTCCATCGTCATCCTCTAATCTCCTATCCTCGTGATTGCGTTGTCCGATCGCCACAGCAGAGTGCACACGCCGTGCCCTCCATTGTTGCTGCCTTTTGCGCTGGGAATCTCAAACCAATCGTGGTAATAGCAACCAGTGACTACTTTCGAGTAGAATGACTGGTCGCTAGCCTTAGGCTGATGCTCCAGCCTCCATTGAACGAATGGTCTTGAAGTTTGGAATCCAACGGTCGTATTCTGTTTGGCCTATTTAGGCTATGAAAATCACTGAAACGTTTTGTATCCCTTGCATTAGGGATGTGTAACTTGAATTTGCAAAAGAAGATTAATCTTCTTTTGCGAAGTCTCCTCCTTCTTAGAAGGAAACGTTTTTCCTTGCATTAGGGATGTGTAACTTAAATTTGCAAAAGAAGATCTTCTTTTGCGAAATCTCCTTTTTCTTAGAAGGAGATTTTTCGTTGCGACCCAACGATGCAAACTTCAGCACCATTTGAAAGAAACCTAGAGCTGTCAACTTAGGCTTGAGCAGTTTGCCAGCCGCCATTTTGGGGGATTCTGAGGCACAGGAAGACTGAAGTCGGCGTTCAATCCTCATTGGCGGGATTGGAATCCACTAATTGATGGCGATTCGGGCAATCTTCGAATAGCCACGGGACTTCATCCACTGCCGAGACGATTGAAGTTTGCATCGTTGGGATGCAACAGAAATTCATTCTTCCTAGGTGCGAACATTTGTTTTTAGCCGCTTTAGGCTGTGAAAATCATTCAAATGTTTTTACATATTTTTGTTAGAAACTTACGACCTCAATTTGTAAAAAAAATACTTTGGTAGTGAGAAAAAGGAGAAATGGAAAATTGGAAAAAATATCGTTGCATTCCACCGATGCAAACTTCAACATCACTTGCGTGGGTTTTTTTTGGGACGCATATTCAGCGTTGTTACGCATATGGAAAACAGGGAAAACCAGAAAAATTCAGGGAAAGCTTTCCTCCTGGAACAATCAGGGAAAACTGAGGGAATTTTGGAAATTCTCTGGAATTTTCTCAGAATTTACTTTTTGCAAGAATTACGAAAAATGCAACCGACTTGACAAAAAAAACTGAACAGCATAAAAGTAAATATTTTTGTATATTTTAAATATTTATATTCTTTATTATATAAAAAAAAGTTATGCCCGTGCCAAACATTGAAAAAAAAAATGAAAACTGATTTACTGTAAAGCTCTATACATTTGCATTCGATCTGTCGATTCGAAACCACATTATTATTACATATAAGTGCTTATGTCTATTTTTTATTTATTGTCACCCGCATAAAACATCATGTCAATGATAAAGAACAGGTTCTGTATTTGCTTTTAATTCATTTTTTTTTACTTTACAATGTTTAAATTATTTTTCGAATTTCAGTTTTTTTTAAATTATATTTCATTTTTTAACATTTTCATATATATGATTTTAAAAAATTATGTTATCCAGTTCAACATAATTTTTCAATAGAAGAATCGAATGGAGGATTTCCTTGGTTTTTTTTCGAGTCAGTTAAAAGTGTTATGTTTTTTTTTCACAAAAATGAGTCATTGCTATTTCGACGTGGGGGGGGGGGGGGGGGGGTGCAAGATGATAATGCTAAGGTCATGTTCAAATAAAACAATACAAATATAACTCAGTCAACTTTAATTATTTTAAAAACTAATCAACATTTATTAATATCTGAATTTTGGAAGAAACAAATCAGTCTTTCTGATTTGTACCATACAATATATATTTTTAATTAAACCTTTATTTTTCCCATCTTACCCCGTTTGGGGAGCAAGATGAAACAGTCCTGGGAGAATGATGGGACGCGAATTATTGGCATCTTTCGCATATAAAAGTGGTTTCATTCTCATTGCCAGCAATTTGATAAGCCATTCGTCTAAGTCCTGTAGGATTAGTCCGAATAATCTTGCTTCCATATCTTTTTAATCATTTGCAAGTTCTTTTTCTTCCCCTGGCAGAAACACCGGTTAAAGAGGAACCAAATGCTTTACTAGTTTCATTTCACCCCTTTTAACGTAAATAGCGGTACGTTATAAGATATTGTGGCTTTGCGATAGCTCGTATTCATCTTGCCCCATTAGACGGTTAACGAATTAACAAAAAATCCCGCAATAACCTCGAAAATTTCTGACAAACCGTTCTTATTACATTAATAATTAGTACTTTCATTGTGTTTACCCACCTGTCTCCAATCAATATCAGCAACTCTAATGAAGTGAAACGATGTTAAACTTTACCAAAAATTACATCGTTTCGTAAAAAAATCGATATTCTTTTCTCATTCGAGAGGCTCGCTTCCGTCACAGTTGATACTTTCACACACATTCACCTCACCGCACACCCCTCCAAACTCCAACGAGAGCACTGTGCTCGCACACACTGTTTAGTAGATAGGCTTATGATTCATCTCGCCCCGACTACCCCTATATAATTTGTAACATTTACAAATACTAGTAGGTTGAAACGAGACCTAATTCGTGGTTTTTAAGGGGTTAGGCCACTCTAGAGGCCGAAAAATAGGCTTTTTGGGGATTTTTTTTCAGAAAAACTACAAAATAAATCGAGATGACAAAAAAGGGTGTTCATTATTCATATCAGTGGCTGTATACAATATTTTTTTGTAGCGAATAATTTCAAAATGGCGACTGTGCAGCGTTTATCTCAAAACTGCATTTTTCAAGTTGGCCGGAAACATAACTCAGAAAATTTTCAACCGATTCACTTGAAATCTTGAATATATCTTGAAAAATACATTGTGTATGGAAGTACGTAGGATTTTTTTTATTGCATAGTTCATTTCCTATTAACAATTATCTGACAAAATGTTTCGCTTCCCAAAAATCTGCTAAAAAATCGTCAGATAATTGTTAATGACAAGTGAACTATGCAATATAAAGAAAAATCCTACGTACTTCCATAGACAATGTATTTTTCAAATGGCGCTGAAGTTTGCATCGTTGGAATGCAACGAAAATAATTTTTTTTCACTTTCATAATTTTTCTTTGGCAGAGTTGAACTACGGAAATGACGCAAACATTTTTTAGGATTTTTATTTAGCGATCTGGAACAAATTTGCGTAATTTAACTTTGGATAATGATAAAAGTGAGACATTGGAAGGAACTTTCGTTGCGTTCCAACGATGCAAACCTTCAGCCCCATATTTTTCAAGATATATTCAACATTTCAAGTGAATCGGTCGAAAATTGTCTGAGTTATGTTTCCGGCCCACTTAAAAAATGCAGTTTTGAGATAAACGCTGCAGAGCCGCCATTTTGGAATAAATCGCTTCAAAATTATTGTATACAGTCACTGACATGTATGATAAACACCCTTTTTTGTAATCTCGATTTAATTTGTAGTTTTTCGAGAAAAAAAAATCCCCAAAGAGCCTATTTTTTCGGCCTCTGGAGTAGCCTAAGGCCTTAACTTAAAAAAATATATATTTCCAGAAAACAATGTTTTCTTTATGTGACCCTAATCTGGGTATTTTGCAAAGTCTGGATTTTTTGCAAACCCTGGATGCAAAGCTTGGAAAAGTCAGGGAATTTCTGAGTCATTAATGGGTAACAACCCTGATAGTTCTTGATGTCAGGCATCGCCGATATCGAGTGTTCGACAGACACCCGGTACGTGGCGTCGAAAGCTGCGGGAAAGGGGTTCGCGGGGTGGCGGCATCGACGACGAGGGGTGGGAAAAACGAAGCGGGGGTTGCGAGAGAACCCCGAGGCGCGGACCGCAAAGAGGGAGAGAGAGAGAGAGAGAGAGACAGAGAGAGCGAGAGAGAGAGCGCAAGCGTGTTCCTCCGCGGCTGCCCGGTACACGAACACGGCCTGCGATCAGAAGTCTCTCCTCGCTCCGTTATAGCTCGGGGAAGGCTCCTCAGTCTTCTCAGCAAGCGAATTCCGTACTGTTCGCGAGCGAGTCTCCGAACTTCTCTCTCTCTCCCTCTCTCTCTCTCTCTGTCTCTCTTTCTGGTTCCTGGCGAAACTTTGAGCAAATGTCATCGAATTTTCCGAGCGGAAGTCAGTGTTATCGATTGATCCGCAATGTGGAGCATACTTGATCAAGCAAGTTCGGCCTCGCTCGAGGATTCTTCGGTGGCTCGTTACGCCAAGTACACGAGGTGGTGCATCATCGTTTGAGGACACGTCGAAGGCACTTGCTCCCTCGTTACTTTCGACCGATTGACGACGAGGTTGGCGCTGCTGACCACCGCACAAAGCCAAGTATGCGAGACCAGGGTGGTCGGGGATCCATTTGACATCGCTCACCTTTAGGTCTCGCTTGGCGACCACCATCAACCCCGAGTGCTTTTTTTTAATCAATCGCCAAAGTCCTCGGACATCGCTAATTGGCGTGGAACGATGTGAATCCCTCAACATCCACCGAGATATCCGTCGGGAGGTAAAGCTAAGGGATGATGACGTGTCGTTCGTGAAACTCGGCGAGCGGAATAAACTTGGGAACTCACGCGAGAGCTTTTCCCGCCTGAGGTGATCCGGAGGTGGCGGGATTCGCGCGTATCCAATTTGAATTTTCAATTGACGGAGCGATGATGCAAGCCCGTGGCAAAGACACTCCGATGGTTGGTGGCAATTTTCCAGTGGCTAAGGTTGCGAGTCTAACGACGGACATTGCTTTTCCCTACGGTGCACCACTCCGCTAACGATCACTTTGCGAAAATCACGAGAACGAAAGAACAAACGAAAAGGGAGGGGGAAGCACTCCGATCGTTTCGAGACACCCTGCTCGCCCGATAAAACACCCCATGATACGCGATAATCCCCATGGCACGTCTCGAGAGTAAGTAATAGCACTTTCGCACCCCGCACAAAGCCCTCGTAACGCGCTTTCCGCCCGTACGTAATCATTCAATTGGGGAGGGATACACCGAAGTGACGCGCCGAAAATTGGCGCTCCTTTGGGAATTAATTGCGAAGACGTTATGCCAATGCGAGGTGAATTTTGGCACATTTGCCACAGGTATTGATGTCTGTGAAAGATGCTAGGAACGACGTGAGGAATTTGAAAAATTGAAGATGATTCAGAGTTTAGGCCTTAGGCCACAGTAATGGGTATAAAATCATGTGCGAATTTAACAATTGTTTTTTTTCGTATGAAAAAGTGATTCACTCATAAAATTAATTATACATCTATTTAGTATGAATATCAAGCTGTTAGCATTTTTTGTTCGATGTACAAAATGGACGACTACTAATATTTTCTTTGGTTATCTTTTTTTTAGGCGTCTCCCCTAAATTGTCGTCAATCTACATTAGAATACCTAGAGAAGTACGTACGGAATGTAAAAAATATTGTTTTATTCAAAAGTTGTAGGTATTTGAACTTAAGAAATGAATTTTCAGTGAAAAATTTCGTTATAACTGCTCATAAACGGCTCATAAAATGAAAAGTTTTCGATTAATCGGAAATTCCGTACGTCCATCTCTGCGAAATGCAATTAGGAATACAACTTTTAAATTGGAAGTAAATCGAGTGAAAATTGTTGAAGTTATTTGTCACGCCAATTGGAAAAAAGCTGTTTCGAGAAGTGTCGAGTAGTCGGCCATTTTGTACATCGAAAAAAAATATATATTTTCTAACAGCTTGATATTCATACTAAATAGATGTGTAATTAATTTTATGAGTGAATCACTTTTTCATACGAAAAAATTGTTAAATTCGCACATGATTTTATACCCGTTACTGAGGCCTAACCCCTTAATGGAAATTATGACATTTAAGTTTGCATACTTGGGACGCAATGAATGTTTAGTAGCCCAAAATGTTCTTTTGGCATTCCTCGGCTGCGGAAATCACTCGAACGTTTTTGAGGATTCTTATCTGAGATCTGCACAAATTTTCAGGATAAGATTTTTGATGATAAAGAATAATGGAGAAAAGAAAAAAAAATGAAGAATTTTCGTTGCATTCCAACGATGCAAACTTCAACGTCGTAAATTATTTTGCTTGGTGCACGAGCGGCTGCATGCAAATTCCGCCCACCTGGTTGGGCTGCAACAAAGGAAGAATGAAACGTATTCGCAATTTACATCGTATCGGCTCTCGCCCGATCAAAGACTTTTTTAATAGTATTGCATTTTAACGAATTACTAATAACAATAATGCGATTTTTTTGCGAAAGATCGTGAAAAAGTTCATTTTCATCAAAGTAAGCACCTGACGAACAATAAAAAAAGGAGCCGTCAGGTGATAGCTGATACGACAGAATTCGTAAATAAATTCCGTTTTTTTGTTCTGCATCAACCAGGTGGTTGGAATCAGGTACACCATCCGAGCCCTTTACAAGACCCTTCCTCGCGATGATAAATCATTTTGCCAATTATTTATATTTTCTCTGCCAAATTTCGCAGATATTGACGATGTGTATGCGAACGCTATACCAAAAACGAATCACATCGCATGGGTACTTTTCTTACAATTATGGGGGGGGGGGGGATATCTTTAGGAAAAATATGCTGATTTTCATGAATTTTTTATTTTATGGAAAGATTTTTTACCTTTTTTTAGATTTCAATACTACTAGTGGCTGTTACGTAGTATTTTTTTAATCTTTAAAAATGACAGAGCTATGACACGATCTTCTGCACAGCATTTTGAAAACTGGCATGACGTATAGCAAAAAAAACTAATCGACGGATTCCAATGAAACTTGGTATAAATCTTTCTAACCTCATCATCTAAAACATGCATTTTGCAATTTAAAAAAGTATTTTTTTTCGAAAAAATCAATCTTTTTGTTTCAAAGCGTACCATTTCATCGATTTTCAGAAAACCTCACTTTTCCTTGATTCATATTCTGCGCATGAGTGTTAATGAAAGAAACATCTCCGTCGGTTTCTTTCCGATTAATCCCGCGAACGCTACGTGTCACGCCGTCTGACAACATCCGCTGCAATCCGTTCAGAAGACCGTGCCATACCTCAGCCATTTTTGAAGATCAACAAAAATAGCATGTAACAGCCAAAAGTACTAATAAAACATACCCGAAGATTTAAAAATGGCGAAGAAATCTCTCTTTAAGGGGTTACATGGGTATGAACATTTCAAAAAATTCATTTTTTTTTAAATTTTATCTGATAGCACAATATGTCTACAATATTCTCCGAAACTTTTAAGTCAATCGGAGTAAAAGTCTAGGAGAGAGAGCCTTTGGGAATTCCCACCGTTGGGAGAGATCGGCCGGGAGCGACGCAGATAATCGCATTTTTCTCAAAACACTATTTTTGGAGTCGGTGGACACGATATCTCAAAAACTAATGCACTTCTTCAAAATAGCATTGGTTTTTTTTTCGATTACAACTAATTTTACAAGGCTATACGTAGTGTAAATTGTACCAAAAATTGAACAAGTGCATACAACTCTGCCAAAAATTCACCTTTCAATTTTTTGAAATATCCTTCGTTCAATTACGAGCTATACTTATCTACTAACAGAAAAAATTGGTTTTTTAATTTTAGATCAAACTATCATGAGTTATCCTGACCACCACGAGGAGACTTTTTAGGCGTCTCCGGAAACCAGGTCCCACCGGCTGGATTTCCCAAATTTTTGGATCATTTTTTTTTAAATGTGTTGAAATGTTGCTCTTCTATGTGCTTAACATTTTGAATAAAATAACTTATATATAATTTATTTTTCTTTAATAGAGAAAATATCCCTTTTTTTTGCTTAAAAACCCACGTAACCCCTTAAAAAAACATGAAAATCAGCAATTTTTTTCTCGCCGAAACGTCCCCCCTTAATTGCCAAAGTAGCTTCCGATTTTGGGACCCCACCATAGCGTTCCCTCAAGCAGCTTGGGCGCGTATCATTTCGGGAGTTTTCTCGAGTATCAAGTTCCTCGAGCTAGGGTGCAAAAGCAAAGGGCACTGCGCTTTCCCCGATGCATCGGCTAGGACCAACGTCAATAGGAATGAGAATGACTAGAAGATGCTGAAGGGACATTTGATTTGTTTCGCAGTACCGAGTATAGTGGTGCATAAGGGGACTTCGCAGAGCCGGCCGGAGAGCCCAACGTCGTCGTCCGGTGGAATGCCAGCACTTCCCACGTCAAGGCACGCTCTACTGGCCGGCGGCATAATCGGCGCGTACTCCGAAGCCGCGGAAAACAGGGAGATGATAGACGCTGGTAATGTCAACGTTGGGAGTACGATACCAGCAGCAACGGGCAACAACAATATTTCGCATCCAAATAGCTCTTCGGTTGGCGCCGCTCTGCCTCCTTGCCCGCCGGACAAGACCTCCAGCGAAATCGACACCAAGAACTTCCGCAATCGGGTAAGCAAGCATTCATCACCAGGAATCACCAGGAGTGTCGCTCATGTCCGGCTGCGAGTGATCCTTGACCTGGCAGGAGGCAAAAACGTTCACCATACCAAGCCCACGAGTAGGATTGGGGTAGAATATCCATAACCGAATATCCATATGTGGAAATCCATAAGTCGAATATCCACACTGAGAAAACAAATCATTGATCCAATGTCATTGGTGTTATTGAATGAAATTTCGTTGATTCCATTGTAAAATTGTTGGTGTAAATAATCGGATTTATTAGTCCACACGAAACGCTATTGACTTTAATAACATGATAAAATTAAAAGTTATATTGTTAGCCGAGAACAATATATTATTGAAACTATCTAAAAAATTATCGCGAACAAGTTATATAGTTTTGAATGCATGTTCTGCAACGAACAAAAAAAGCGTTTCAATTCATAACATGAATATTGTTGATCCGAGTACACAAGAAAAATCGAATTTTGCTCGTTCGATTCAGACAAAATTTCTATTGAACAAATTTTTGAAGTCGGTTGAATTGAACAAAAGATATTTTATTTTTTTCACCATATCCGATATTGATTTCCAAGTACATTATTCGTTAAAATATTAATATTTTATTTTGATTGAAAAATATTATGCAAATGTCTGAATTGGTTAAAAAAATTATGCGAAAATAAAATTTGTTTCTTGCGCATTTGGTTGAAAAAATTCAACCAAATCATGGCCGAGCGCCACCGAAATTACAGGTGTGAAGAAACCCGTAGTTCTCGGAGTAACCGCTAGAAGCCGCACGCGCGCTTGTTTCTCGTAAGCGTAGCGCGAACCAAAAATCGACTTAAACGCCGGAGAAACTCTAAAGAGTATCGCTTCTTGGCCTGTGGCTAAGATCAAAGTGTAGTATCTGTTCTTATCAGTTGAATATCTGATATTCTCTTCATGGATATTCCATTGGATATCTGATATTCTCTCCACTATTATCGTGGATGATCATTCTAATGCTCACTTTTTATTTAAGATTTAAAACAAATTGAAAAACTTACGTCCCATGGCATATTCGTTTCGACGCAGTAAAGAAAGAATTAATTCTATTGGTTATATTTTCGTACGAAATACAAAATGTTGTAGCAACCGCTTAATGATTTCATCCATACATCTACGGATTGTATATAGAATGATTTCAATAGAATATAATTTTATTTGAAGGATAATGTAGATATTCAGAGAACAGAAGAGCTTTTTCAAATAAAACAATGTGTTATTTAAATCAATCACATTTTCCAATATTTTATAGTATTGTGACAATCTCACATATTGGTGACACTCTGCAGAAGCACATTTATTTGGATCAACCAATACATTTTTTTTATTCAATTGGTTTTTTTTTCTCAATAGTGAGTATAGAGTAGAAACGAGTGCCAGAAATTGCGGGAGATGGAGGCAAACCCAAACAAACCCAATCAAATTCAATCAATCAAATATATTTGTCTACTTCCCGCCATTTCTCGCGCTCAGTTCTACTCTATACTCACTTACGGATATTCGATTTATGAATATTCGACTTATGGATATTCGACTTATGGATATTCAACTTGAGGATATTCGACTTATGAATATTCGACTTATGGATATTCGACTTATGGATATTCGACTTATGGATATTCGACTTATGGATATTCGTACTTATGGATATTCGACTTATGGATATTCGTACTTATGGATATTCGTACTTACGGATATTCGACTTCTGGATATTCGACTTATGGATATTCGACTTATGGATATTCGTACTTATGGATATTCGTACTTGTGGATATCCGTACTTATGGATATTCGTACTTATGGATATTAGTACTTATGGATATTAGTACTTATGGATATCCGTACTTATGGATATTCGTACTTATGGATATCCGTACTTATGGATATTCGTACTTATGGATATTTGACTTATGGATATTCGACGACAGTGACGAGTAGATAGATCCGTCCAGCTCCTTTTATCCTGTTCCGAACCAGTCCACAGAATTGGCAATCCACCGTTCCCCAAGGATCGAACTCCTGGTGTCCTAGAAAAATCCGAGGGTAGGAGAGGAAAGACGCGAGGGCGACGATAATTTATCGTTGACGAACACGCAGGCCAATACGAAAGTCAAGCTGTTGGTGAGAAGTCATGCCATGAGGGAGTCGACGTCGCCACCACGCGAACCCCACAACAACACCGGTGGCTCATCGCCGGTCTCGTCGTCACCGAGGAGCCCCCAGTCGATCGACGGCGGTGAAAAGAAGTTTGCCAATCCGGGATCCGGTAGCCTTTCACCCAACATGGCTGTCGCAACTAGCCCCAAAATCAACAACAACGAGCCCATGTACAACAGCAACCTTGGCAATGCTCAGTCACCGAAACATACGCGAAACACAGCGACCTCACCCACATGCCGTACACCCACGCGAAACGGTGAGCACGCTCGTATATTCGAATCGTGCTATTTGACGTTTTTTTTTTGTTGCGAGCTTTTATTTAAGGGGTCTTCTCACTTTAGACGCTAAAAAGGCTATTTTCATGATTTTTTTTTATAGGTTTATATTATAGATATTGATATAAATACACTTTCGAAATACATTTTTAAAAAATGTTATGCATTTATGTAACCCAAACAAACTTTAAACGCGTTTTTTTCGAAACAACGTTTTACGACGGCTTGTTGATAAACTCTTCGAAACTACTGAACCGATACTTATGAAATGTTAACCACATATTCTTTACAACTATAGCTATAGCGTATATCAAGGATTTTTAAAAATTTTGATATTTACTTTTTTCCTTTTGCCGAAAACGGTGAAAAAACACGTTTTTTTTTGTTTTTTCGAAAAATATTCGCCATTTTGATATTTTTGGATATATAAAAAATCGTATGATATGCGCTATAGCCATTAATATACTGAATCTAAAACCGTTTGATTTTTTTGGCTCGGATGATCCATCTCCGAGATTTCATCAACAGCGCGAACCTGCAATTTTTTTAGGACATTTTTTTAACTACCATTTTCGTCTATAAATAGTAACTTAAATAAATAATTCAAAAAAAATGTATTTCGAAAGTGTTTGTATTAAGTGTAACAACTTTTATATCAATATCTATGATATAAACCTTTCAGAAAAATTCATGAAAATAGCCTTTTTTTAGCGACTAAAGTGAGAAGACCCCTGACTTTGAGCCCGTGAGATGCAATACGGAAAGTCGATATTTCACCCACTTCCCGACTACTTAAAGCTCTGAAATTTTGCAAACATGCATCTGAAAGGTGACAATGCATAATTGAACTTAGAAAAAATTCATAACATTTTCATATTTTTTTGTGAAATGAGCGATATCTAATCATCCATATGCAATCTCACTAACACTTACAAAGGAATTCTTTTCCGACTTGCAAGAAATATTTCCGAAATGTAAGAAATAACAGTCTTTGTTATTTCTTACAAGCATTCCATGTTCCTAACGTACAAACTCGCAAGCTAGTAAACTACTAATAACAACTAACTAGTAAAATAAATTAAAGACTAAAAAGTAGAAAATAATTTATATATTAAAAACATATTAAAAAAAAACAAGCATTTATTTAACCCTTATTCGGCACACTTCAGTGGAGAGACGTACTCGGCACACTGGGGTTGTTTACACCCCAGCAACAAAAACCGTTATAAATAAACTGTTTAATATTTGAACTTGAATTTTTTGGGACTTCCTGAAAGCTTCTTTTTCAAAATAGTGCAGGTTAGAGGGTCGAAAATTTAATTGGAGTATGTTAAGAAAATGAAAATTGAAATTGCGCATGTCATGGGGTGCAAAGCACCCCAGTGTGCCGAATAAGGGTAAATGTACTAAAAAGTAGAAAATAATAATTTTCACACCAAGTTATCTACATGTGACTATGAATAAAAGCTTGGGGCGCTCAAAATTCGGACATAAATCTTTAATTTACATAAATCCGTTAACATATCAATTTTATTTAATTTACTGTAAAACAACTTCAGATTTCTTAAATAACAATCCTGAACCTGAGTATAAACTTGTGATAATAATTTCTCTAATTACTATTGTCCCAAATTACATACGGTTAATGAAACTGAATTGATCAAATTTAGTAAACATTTAAAAAGTTGAGCGCCCCAAGCTTTTACTCATAGTCACATATAAGTGACTTGGTAAAAAAAAATATTTTCTACTTTGTAGCACATTAAATAAAAGCTTGTTTTTTTTTCAATATTTTTTTTACATATAAATTATTGTATTCGGACATCCTGCAGGCTGACATCCAGACGGAATTAGAGTATTGACCATTTTGGCAAAAATTCCATCGTTTCTTTTATCGTTCCAGGGCAATCTAGTCCCTGCCAGGCCCAGTCGCCGAAAAACGTCAATTCGCCGATCAACAATAAGAGCGAGATCGGCGGTATGAACAATCGGCTAAAGCTTACGTCCGCGTCCAGCCTAGTGCACAGCGGTTCGCAGCAGACGAACGTCATGATATCGAAGTGCACCAATTGCGTGAAGAACAATCATAACGAGCGTCCAGGTCTGCTGCAAACGCCACCGTCGCCCGTTAAGCTGGGCCAGGCGTTGCAGCACTCCCCGAAGAGCACGAATCTCGCCCCGAATTGCCAGCAGGCCAAGTCGTGCGAGTCGCGCAGACCGAACAGCCTGAACGTTTGCAACAATCAGTGCTCGGCACAGTGCGGCAATACGCTCTTGGTTAGCCGTCCAGGCTCGAGACACAAGCTCAGGCATCAGAATTCGTCCCAGGGTAGCCTCGACAGCGGAGCTTCGCCGTGTCTGTCGCGAGGTCAGTACACTCGACTCACTGTGGCGTTATTCAGAAAATCCCCAAATTATTTTGATTTACTAAATATTAAATTACTATTTACTATTTACTATGTAAATCGTTGGAACCCGAAAAGCCTATTTTTTCGGCCTCTAGAGTGGCCTAAGGCCTTAAAGCCCGCAAGGAAAATTAAAACGCGTAAAAATAGGCTTTTTGGGGGTTTTTCTGAAAAAAACAATCCCCAAAAAGCCTATTTTTTCGGCCTCTAGAGTGGCCTAACCCCTTAAGGGCATGTACAAGGTCAACACAACCTCACAAATTTTCCAAGCCAATTTTCTCATAGATGGGTAAATTTTTTAGGAAAAACAAAGCATTAGGCTCTGGAGACATTCCTGACGCAGAGCTTGATGATTTCCTTTTGTACTAAATATTATTCATCGCTGAGCAATCTCTGTTCGAAAATTTCAGCTATCTCTCTCGCACTCATATGTCACGTGGTAAATCTTCTACTTCGCCTTAAGGCAGGATATAAATTTAGGAAGGAAAAAAAAGCTATATTGAGGGATTTTTTAAACTAAGAAATAATGATTCTACAATTATCAAACTTTAGGTATAGATTAATAGTATAATTAAGTATACGAAACAATCTTTTTTTATTAATTGATCATCAAAATGACGGAGCTGTGGCAGAGTGTTACAGCAAGGTCGCCGCGGGAGTTGCGAATCGGCGTGCAGTCTAGCTTTCCGTAGACTTTGATTTGCAAAAACGTTCAAACATTTTTTCAGTTGGAACATGTATAGTTTCTATGTGACGGTAATTAAAATGAAGAAAATTCAAATGAAAAAACAATGGCACGCATTTACAAAAAAAATCAACATTTCTGTAAATGTGGATTAAAAAAGTAGGTTTTTCCAATTTTTCGAAAACAATTCTCGTCAAGTAGAAGGGACCAATATTATCAATATTTCTATCAAGTTTTAACTCAATCGGCTTTATAGTTATTGAGTAATCCTGCACGCCAATTTCAATAATGCAGTTTTGAGAAAAACGCGTTTGAAGTTCACGCCCGCTCTCAATCCGAGCGGTGAGGCACAGCGTTGACGGGCTGTACCGTTTGAAGCTTTTCGAATTTCGCTTTGAAACTGTAGGATAATATTCTACATATATAGTTCTATCGTTTAAAGAGAAAAAAAAAGAAATCGATTTTTTTTATCGTTGTAAATGTATATCCCGTCTCAAAGGACTACATCGACCTGGAGGCCCGAAAAAAATGTCCAAATTCCGATTTTTTTTCTAGGCAACGGTTGGTGATAAAAAAACGCATTTTTTTACGCATAGGTACATACATGGAGGCTTTTAAAAAAATCACCAAAAAATACAAAAAATACAATAAGAATATGGCCGTCGGCAGATGATGACATTTTTTTCGCGTCGTTTGGCGGTGGACACTTTCCAGCGTAAACGGTCCGTGCGAAATTTAAGAACCAAACGGGTTACTCAAGTTACCAGTTAATAGGAGTCGTTGACGATCGTCGACTTGGAAAATACTTTTTTTCTACCAAAGCGGCGGCGAATTGAAACTCGAGCATACAAAATATATGAAAAAAGTCGTCGTTTTTACGTAACTTGAAAAGATTACGATCGTTTTGTGAAAAGTGAGATCGTCAACGACCTTTAAATGTTTCTTAGCGTATTTCCTGTAAATTTGGAAATAATCCATCAAGTGTTTCTCGAGATATTATGTCCACCGACTTTGAAAGCCATATTTTTTGGCAACTTTTTTTAAGGCTGTTTGCTATTTTTTTCACTCAGACCCTATGTCCTAAGTGTCACGGTACTTGAGAAATGAATTTTTTCCGTTTTTTTTTTAATTACCAGAAATTTCGCCTTTAAATCGTCACAACTTTTTTGTTTGTGGTTGTAATAATGCGAAATAACTTTTGTTGTATTCTGCAATGCATGTTTATTACAAATAAATCATTATTTGATACAATTGGTTTCAAGAAAATGACTGTTGAACTTCCAAAGTCTTAAAAATGTGTAAATGTGTGAAAAATTTCAACTTCTAAATTAGATAAAAAAAAAACTTATTCTCTTTATTTTGACCACATAATGAATGATTTATATGACATGTAGCGTACCGTTGGAAAGGGTAAAAACTAGAGAACTTTTTAAAACGAAGCTAAATTCAAAGTAGCTTCTAGTTTTTTTTATAATGAATTTAGATGTTGACATTTTTCATACATTTACGCATTTTTAAGGCTTCGGAAGCTCATGAGTCATTTTCTTGGAACCAATTGTATCAAATAACGATTTATTTATAATAAACATACATTGCAGAATACAACATAAGTTATTTCGTGCTATTACAACCAAAATCAAAAAAGTTATGACGGATTAAAGGCGAAATTCCGGGAAATTAAGGGGTTAGGCCACAGTAACGGGTATAAAATCATGTGCGTATTTAACAATTTTTTTCGTATTAAAAGTGATTCACTCATAAAATTAATTACACATCTATTTAGTATAAATATCAAGTTGTTATAAAATATATATATTTTTTTTCGTTGTACAAAATGCATTTAGCATCCATAATTTTGTACCTAGAACAAAAAACAAAAATTCTCGTCAATCTACATTAGAATTTCTACAGAAGTACGTACGGCATTGAAAAAATATTGTTTTATTCAAAAGTTGTAGGTATTTGAATGAATTTTCAGTGAAAAATTTCGTATAAAATTGCTTATAAAATGAAAAGTTTTCGATTAATCAGAAATTCCGTCCATACTTCTCTGCGAAGTGCAATTAGGAACATAACTTTTAAATTTGAAGTAAATCGAGTGAAAATTATTGAAGTTATTTGTCACGCCAATTGAAAAAAAGCTGTTTCGAGAAAAATGCGTTTGAAGTTTTAGGTACTCTATGGCCGTGCCAGAGGTGGGCTTACGTTATACGCTCAAAGTCGGTGAAAACGAGAATGTTCTTGCTATAAATCGAATAGTACCTTATTCTTATGATGATGAAGCACCGTTTTAGCGAAAAAAAATCGATTTTTTAGAAATTCTACTGTGGCTTTACCCCCTAAGAGGACGATTTTAAAAATCAAATGTCAATTACCGTGACACTTAGGACATAGGGTCCAGGGGTGAAAAAAACTAGCAAATGACACCCCCAATCCCCCAAAAAATTGTGTCGGTCCATGCGCATTTTCTTCATTGTGTTGAAAAAAAATGCGTTTCTTTTTCACCAAGCCCTGCCCATTAAAAAAATCGGAATTTGGCCATTTTTTCGGACCTTCAGGTAGATGTGTAGCCCCTTAACGATCATGTACTTTTCGCTTCGTGCCCGACGCTTGTCATTTCGCTATTTCCGGTTCCCGAGGCATCCTCGTGGGTGTCCCAGGAACCGGAAATGCCGCAGTTGCGTTATTGACGAACGTCAAATTGCAGACAGCAGCATGGAGTTCTACACCGACAGCACGGGCATAGATCTGGAGCAATTCATAGCGGTGACGATAAATCGAAATCAGAAGGATCGCACGGTGCTTCTGCGCATCGAGAAGGATTTGATCGATTTCGCGAAGGATCGTCAGAAGATTTCACACAAGTTTCCGAACATGTCGTCTTACAATAGGATGCTGGTGCATCGCGTAGCCGCGTACTTCGGTATGGAGCACAACGTCGATCAGTCGGGACTCAGCGTGATCGTAACGAGAACGAAGAACATGAGAATACCGGACACGCGTTTCAAGGAGCACATAAGGGACGATTTTATATTGACGGAGGAGCCGCGACGGAGCATTCTGAAACGCGACTCGTCCTCGTTCGAGGATAGCTTTAACTTCAAATCGCCGGATCGTCTGTCCGGTGAGCATTGCAGGCGCAGCAAGAGCTTCGAGGAACGCGAGGAGGAGTACGAGAGAGCCAAGCGTAGGATATTCAAGGACAGCAGCGGTGAGAGCAGCGAGGTCACCTCGTGGCCCTACTGGTCCTCGACCGAGTCGTCCGATGCATCTGCCAAATATCGACTTCTTCATCCAACCGATCATTCGATCAGGTAACCGCCACTTTGAATGATCAGAACGCTCAAAACTCCGAAAATATACTACCCCGAAAGATCAAAACTCCGAAAGAATTTTACACGAAAGACCAAAACTCCGAAAATCTGAACACCGTCAAAATAATTCGGCTATGGAAGTTTTCAAAGTTTCAAAATTTTCAATAAATCGACGAATTATTTCGAGAATTTTTTATTTATTAAGAAGTGACAATGTGATACGTTCCACATAATTTACAGTCAACTGTGTAGACTTTCGCTGGCATAATCTTGACGAACCTTGTAATTTCGGAACATTAAAATTAGGAATTTTAAACCGTCGGCGCATTCAAAGTTTGGAATTTCAACCCGGCCCTCGTGTCAAGATCATGCCAGCGAAAGTCTACACAGCTGACTGTAAATTATGTAGAACGTATAACATTGTTTAGACAAATTTCAAAATTGACACAAAATCGCTTCTTAATAAATAAAAATTCATTAAATAATTCGTCTATTTATTGAAAATGTTGGAACTTTTAAAACTTCCATAGCCGAATTATTTTGACGGTGTTAAGATTTTCGGAGTTTTGGTCTTTTGTGTAAAATTTTTTCGGAGTTTTGATCTTTCGGGGTACTATTCTTTCGGAGTTTTGAGTGTTCTGACCATTCAAAGTTCGGAATTTCAACCCGGCCCCATCTTGAATTTCGGGACATTAAAATTCGGAAATTTAAACCGTTGGGGCATTCAAAGTTCGGAATTTCAACCCGGCCCCTCTTGTTCCGATTTCGGCTACGGTGAGGTTTGAAAAAACTCGCTCGAATGCCCCCTTAAGGTGGGAGATGCCTTTAGGCGAGGAAAAAATGATGATTTTTTTTAGAGGAAAGATTTCTTCACCATTTATGAGACTTAGGGTATGTTTTATGCAGTTTAGAAGATGCAGTGCAAGGGCAAGATGAAAATGCAGTTTAGAAGATCGTGCCATACCTCCGCCATTTGTATAGATCAATAAATAAATAAAATATCATGTAACAGCCAAAGTAGTAATAAAACATACCCTAAGTCTCAAAAATAGTGAAGAAATCTTTCCTTAAAAAAAAAAAACGAACACCCGAACATTTTTTCCTTGCCTAACGGTATCTCCGCCCTTAAGATATTCCTTTCACGAACCCAAATTTTAAACAAGTAACCGATTTTTGCTTATAATCAAGTAAAAAGACATCCCAGTATACTGGTAAAATTTCAAGCCAAGTTACCGAACTTTTAACGGAAAATTACGACTCTAAAAATGATCTCATTTATACGGCGATTTATGGAGTTGTCACGCGGGCTACATTTCTATCTAATAATTTATACACTAAATAACTCTAGATGCGTGATATAAACTGCTCACGGGTGTAAAAAAAATCTTGTTTCCGCAACGACAATAAAAACGGAGGGTCACCGAATTTTAAGAGAAAATGTTAATGATAAAACTTGGAAAAATGTGACTAGCAGAAGAATTTTCGTACCCGTGACATTTCAAAAAAATGTAAAAATGTCTAAATCTACTAAATTTGCGCGACATTTTTTATTCTAGTTTATCGTCGTGTATAATAATCGATTGGAACTTATTTCTTATTAAGGGGCTGTACGAATGTGAACGCTGAAAATTTAGGTGCTCAATTAGTACTCAAATCAAGAAAAGTACTCAATTAAATGTTTCGGGAAAATAAGAATACATTTAGCTATATTTGACCTATATTACATAATTTTTTCATAGAAAAATATTAAGATCCAAGCGACTTATGCCTTCGGAGGCGCAAAAAAAAAAGTTCCTCCATTGCTGACATGATTCCGGCCGATTGAGTAGCTGAAACCGAAAAAGGAAAGAATGTCGTTAAACTGGAAGGTATATCCTGTACAATGACGTAGGATTTTCGAAAAATATCAAAATCTAACAAAATGGCGTAGTTATCAAAAAAAGTCTGTTTTCTTGCCTATTAAATGGTCGTTTTTTTCAGTGCCAAATCGTCAATTTTCATCCAATCAAAAATATCCTACGTCATTGTAGAGTAAATATATTCAAGAGTACTCAGTTCAAATTTCAAGTCAATCGGATAATTGCTCTTTGAGTTACAATGTCGACAAATTTGAAAAATCTCATTTCGAGAAAAACGCGTTTAAATATTTAACTATCGATTTTTTTACGATGAAATGATTAGAGATACGGCCTCGGAAATTCTTGAAAGTATAAACTGTCGGAAAAGGCAAAAAAATCGATTTTCTGAATATGTCACACTGGGATAGCCCCTTAAGCACCATTGTAATTTACCGATGAATCAGAAGGGCCCTGCTCACGCCCCACAGAATACGGCCCTCCGCGGAAGGAATGCCTTAAAAGGCGCATTCCTCAGAGCCGTAGGTTCGACGCGCCCAAAAACTGACCTTACTTGACACGCAGGTCAATGAGGCTGGGAAAGGGCGAATCCTTCGACGGCAGGGACTCGTACCGTACCGGTGTGCCGCGGCCATCAGTCTCCAAGTCCTTCAGTTTCGGTGGCTACACGAGGGGCATGTTATCCCGGGGCGACAGCGTCCTGTCGACTCACAGCGCCGGTGCGCGTCTCACCAAGCAAGGTTCGTGCCTCCCGGAATCCTCGACGTCCTCCATCCAATTGACTTTTCCATCGACGAGGCGCTCCTATCCCTGTAAGAAAATTCTCACTCTCTTCTTTTCTTTCTCACGTCGCGCAGATTCGGGCGCGAGTATTTGCTCGCGTTTGAGTCCCTCGAGCAGCGGTTACAAGTCTCAGAGTCAGCGGAGTGACGCGACGATTTCGCCGTCGCCCTCGCCGTCGCCCGTGGCGACGCAACATTGCGCTATTCACGCTCAATCTAGTCAAAATTCAGGTGCCTCACCGGAGCCGCGAGTTGGCAGTGGCCACACGGTGATGTGGGCGGTCACGAGTATCTCGAGTGTGCCACCTGGTAGCATAATAATGAATCCGCAAACGAATCAGCCGTACACGAACGCGGACGGTACGATTTATCGTTTCGATCCGGACAATCCACCCAAGATATTCGTCGACGTGCACGAGGACATAGTCGAGAGTATCGCGGAGGTCGAGGCCGAGGCCGAGGTCACCGCAAGTCCAAGAAGCAGCCGTCACGTTGAGACACAGCAGGATGTCGAACGCGATCAACAACCGCGTAACAAGACAAAGTGCGAGAACACGAGACAGCGCTGCCAGGGGAAGAGTAACGTTGGCGCGACGAGCGCTGCTGGCTCTGCGGCCATCGCGGTGCAGAGCAGCGTCACGAATTCGGCGACTTCGCCGACCATGCCCTACGAGCCGAGCCCACCACCGCAGCAGCAGCAGCAGCAGCAGCAGCAGCAGCAAACGTGCCAACGACAGAACCAACAGCAAACTCAGCAATCTCAGCAACAACAGCAGCCGCAATCGCAGGACTGCGGACAATCGTTGCTGAAGACTGTTACGACGAGCCAAGCGAGCACCGCACCACCCCCCTGTCCTCACTCACAGACCGGACAAACGTCCTACGTCGGCTACGCGCATCCCGCTGGCGAAACGGTTTACGGTCAACCTCTGGTCTACGGACCGGCAGCCGGTGTACAGCCAAACGGTGGCGGCTTACTCGTCGCCAGACATCCCGGGGATGTCGCAGCCAATCAACAAACGAACAATCCACCACCCGACATGGTCTTCGGACAAGCTCCTCTCTATGGGAATTATTCCGTCGCGATGCAACAGAACGCGGTCCAACAGTCCAACGTACGCTTGATCCTGCCTCTTTTCTTCTTTCATTCGAGACTTAATTACTACCACGCGACACACGAGGGCGAGAGAAATAGCCGAACATCCACTTCTCACTTTGGACGAGACGACTGACGTTTTGGAGAAACGAACTGTCTCATCTTGCGCTTTGTAAAGGCGGGATATACATTGACAGTGATAAAAAAATCGATTTCTTTTTTTTTCTTCTTTAAACGATAGAACTATATATGTAGAATATTCTCCCAAAGTTTCAAAGCGAAATTCGAAGAATTTCAAATGTTACAGCCCGTTAACGCTGTGCCTCACCGCTCGGATTCGGAGCGGGCGTGAACTTCAAACGCGTTTTTCTCAAAACTGCATTATCGAAATTGGCGCGCAGGATTACTCAAACTATTAAGGCCTTTGGCCACAGTAACGGGTATAAAATCATGTGCGAATTTAACAACTTTTTTTCGTATAAAAAAGTGATTCACTCATAAAATTCATAACACATCTATTCAGTATCAAGCTGTTAGGAAGTATTTTTTTTTTCGATGTACAAAATCGCCGACTACTCGAAACTTCTCGAAACATCTTTTTTCCAATTGGCGTGACAGATAACGTCAACAATTTTCACTCGATTTACTTCAAATTTAAAAGTTATGTTCCTAATTGCATTTCGCAGAGAAGTACGTACGGAATTTCTGATTAATCGAAAACTTTTCATTTTATGAGCAGTTATAACGAAATTTTTCACTGAAAATTCATTTCTTAAGTTCAAATACCCACAACTTTTGAATAAAACAATATTTTTTAAATTCCGTACGCACTTCTGTAGGTATTCTAATGTAGATTGACGAGAATTTTTGTCTTTTGTTCTAGGTGAAAAATTGTGGATGCTAAATATCACGCTGCGGAGCGCCTAAAAAAAAGATAAACTAAAATATTAGTAGTCGGCCATATTGTATATAAAAAAATGTTCCAAGAGCTTGATATTCATAGTAAATAGATGTGTAATTAATTTTACGAGTGAATCACTTTTTCATACGAAAAAAAATTGTTAAATTCGCACATGATTTTCTACCCGTTAATTTTTTTTTATAAATGCGTGCCATTTTCTCAAATTTGCATTTTCTTCATTTTAAGTACCGTCACATAGAAACTATACATGTTCTATACTGTAACACTCTGCCACAGCTCCGCCATTTTGATGATGAATTAATTTTAAAAAATTCCTTCGTATACTTAAATATATTCTTAAAGTATACCTAAAGTTTAATAATTGTAGGATAATTATTTCTTAGTTTAAAAAATCCCTCTATATTGCTTATTTTCTTGCTGTCTAAATGTATATCCCGCCTTAACGGAATGAGACTCTCGTTTTTTCTCGAGACGTCAATCGTCTTGGAGGAAAAGTTCACTTAGGGACTCTCACCGAGAAACTTTCATTGCGCCTTCAAGCGAAATGACGCACGATTCCGCGGGTGCGGAAATTCGCGAAAAGTTTTCGCAACTTTTCTCATTACGCCTGGTCCGAATTTATTGGAATGTTCACAGGCGACGTCTAATTACTAAAGGAAGAACCTAGGACTTTCGAATGTTTGGGATTCAGAAGAAAGAATTCCATTTTCATAGAAAACTGTTATCCAAACGGGCTGAATGATAATATTTTGGTCAAGATATTCACAAATTGAAGAGAACCGCACCCTGGCCACAGTAAAAACATATTTGGGCACTCGAACCATTGAATTTTGGGTAAAAATGACTGAGAAAGATTGCGAAAACTACGGTGGCGGTAATTGTTGATAATTGGGACAAAGTGGTAGGCTTTGCGTCGGGTAAGATGTTCAAGAGCTCCGATGCCCCGCACGAATACCAATTGCAATTCTATACGTATTTTATCTGTCCGTACAGGATGTCTCAGACCTCACGGGCTACTTCATGGGTATGAACGTTTACGAGCAGCCGCGGAACAACGGCGACGGCCAGTCGACGCCAACCCATCACGCGTATTCGCAGCCGCCGCCATCGGCCGCGGGAACGATGGTTACCGCGTCGCAGCAAGCGCCCCAGGTTGCCAATGCCGCAGGCCAAAACTTACAAAGCTTACAGGGAATGCAAGGGACCTTCTGGCAACCGCCGCCGAATCATCAAATGCCGGTGAGCTCGTTTTTCCTCGTTCCAACTCCGTCACGCAGATCCTTCCACGCGCGTACGAACCTGGAGTCACGTGTCTAGCTCAGTTTTCCTTGAATTGCTATCAGCCACAACAAGCGATGTACTTCGTGCCGCCAGCCGGTGCCGCTTTAACCGTGCAACAGCCTCCGAACGACCGGCATCAGATTCAGCAGCAACAACAACAGCAGCAGCAACAGCAGCAACAACAGCAACGATTCACCTCGAGCTTCACGTTCAACCCGCAAACTATGACGCCCCCGAGCCAGAGCAACTGTAAGTTCGTTGGATGGAAAACTGATGTTGGGAGTTTGCTCTTAATTTTAAAAGATTAAGGCCTTAGGCCACTCCAGAGGCCGAAAAAATAGGCTTTTTGGGGATTTTTTTTTCAGCAAAACTACAAAATAAATCGAGTGCAAAAAAGGGTGTTTATCATACATATCAGTGACTGTATACAATAATTTTTTTGAAGCGATTAATTTCAAATTGGCGGCTGTGCAGCGTTAATCTCAAAATTGCATTTTTAAGTTGGCCGGAAACATAACTCAGACAATTTTCAACCCATTCACTTGAAATGTTGAATATATCTTGAAAAATCAATTGTCTATGGAAGTACGTAGGATTTTTTTTATATTGCATAGTTCATTTGTTATTAACAATTATCTGGCGATTTTTTAGGCAAATTTCTTACTTTTCAAAGGCCTTATATACTTCGGGTATGACTAGTGGAATATGGTGGGAAATGTAATAAGGAGGAAGACTCCGTACAGTGGAATCTACAAAAATATATACGTTTGGATGATCGAAAGACGAGGCTTTTTGGGATTTTCTGAAAAATACAATGCAATCAGAATGAGGTTTGGAGGATTTATTTCACATATCTATGGGTACTAAAATCAATGTTTATTTTCTAAAAAATACAAAATGGCGGCCCTGTGGCCGGTAAAGAGAGAACGACTTCTTTTGGAGACGCACATGAGCACCGAGAACGAAAAGAATTTTTTTTCGTAATTTTCATGAGTTTTGCTAGTGGACGATTATTACAAAATATTGATTTTTGCAAATTGGCAATATGTGAAAAAAGTTGCATTTTCGGCTCAAGAGGGCGTTAATTTGTTTGTAAACCGTACTCGGTAATTGGTCAGAAAAGTCGTGTGTCCTTCGTTCGACAATCAATCTAAGATACAGTCGAAATTTGAAATCAATGGGTTGAAAATTGTAGGAGCTACGAATCCGCCCGATTTTGAAAACATGGTTTCTATAAAAGCGCGTTTGAAGTTTAAAAACCATTTTTCTTCGGACAATATTGATGTTGGGATGTTTATACATCATTTGAGGAGGTTGGACCGTTAGCCACAATCCAAAATTGAATTATATATATATATATATATATATATATATATATATATATATATATATATATATATATATATATATATACGTTGATGTCTAGAATACACTGAGTCTTTACAATTTTTTTCACCACAAAATACCAGAGAAAAAATAGTTTAATGTATGTAATTTTACGTGCGGTTGAATGGGCAAGACGTTCATGCTACGGGTGATGTAATTTTCTTGGCTATTCAGCACCAATATAATTTCTAACAACGGATTAACGCAAACTAAACCTTTGTAAAGATTTAGAAAAAGAACCCATCTTGCCTTGAAAAAAATTATAAACCGTCATGTGTCTCAACTGGACCTCACCAACCTCCTTAAGCCAATTAAAGAAAAACTTGTTTTTTCAACGGTATATAAGGCCTCAATGAACTTGTTAAAAAATGTACAATTCATTGCTTAGTGCATGAAAAAGAGTGCAAACGTTCTTTTTGAGATTTTTTTCAATACAAAATGGAGGCTATTAGCGGCCTGTCGGGAGCGAGGAAAACCTCCACCGTGGCGGACATCCGCGAAAAGAGATTATTCTAGACAGACTGGTGCTTCGATGTTTTCAGCGAATTACGTAAACAATTATCCGATGCCGTACAATTCGGTACCGGGTGTGGCGACGACAGCCGGCACCGAGTACACCTACCAACCGCCCGTGCACATGATACCGACGTATTATCCATCCGCCCAAGCGGGTATTCAGCCGCCGCCGGTTATGTGGCGAGTCCCAACGCCTCCTAGTACACCGACCTCGAATCAAGTGGGCTTGCAATTACCGGCCGGTGTGCCGCTGATGTACGTCAATTCGGGCAGCTACACGACGCCACCGGCGATGCTGTCGAACGGCAGCTTCCCTCATCATCATCACCATCATCATCAGGTGGCGGGGACACCGAGCGGCGCGTCACCGGCTCCACCCGGAGCTTTCATGACTCCCGCATTCGTGCCGAATCTCGTCTTCAGGCAAAACGTTCCCGTAAGACGGCGCGATTCGACTGCGTTTTTTTTTTATATCTCAGCGCTCAATGATGACGGGAGTTTTTTAAATGAAACTTTCAGGTGGTAGCGACGGGCATTCGCGCCTCAACCCCAGCTGGATCTCAGAGGGCGAGCCGATCTCCGACCCCTGGACACGAGATTTTCGGACCCGCCGGTAGCGTCGCTGCGACCGGAAATGGCAGCTGCTCGTCCGCCGGCAGCGGTGACAACCGAAACGCACAACCACAACAACGTTATCCACTGCCAATGTATCAGGGTCTCCACATCGTGCAAGGTAAAATACAATCGGCAAATCCGTAGCAAGCGTCGGAGGTCATCGGGAGAAAATCGATTGTTCGAGCTACTTCATTTGCCGGCGCGTCACTGATGCTCGTGCGTCAACAAAGATATTTGTTAACCCCTTCGTTCGCGGAGAAAATTCGACAAAAAGTGCCCAAAATGGCAGGAAATTTTTTTAATCCTGAAAACTTGTACTCTGGGGGTTTTTGAGGGTGCTGATTACGAATCTGAACTCAAAATTCAGGAATTCACAATGACGAACAAATATGGCGAATGAAAATACAAATAATACAGATTGATTTAGATGAAACTCGGTACTCATAGGTTGTGTAGGTCACTGATTATGAGTCTGAACATTTTGAATTTACAAATTTAACGTTCAGATTCGTAATAGCGACCTCAAAAATCCTGGAGTACTAATTTTAATCTAAATCGAGTAAAGTTTTTGATTTTTGTCCGCCATATTGACGCCGACATTTTGAATTTCCAAATTTTGACTTCAAATTCGGATTCAGCGAGCCCAAAAACCCCCGAGTGAGGCTCCGAGTTCAAATCAGAGCAAATTAAATAGGGAAATGAAGGTTGACGCACTATTGCGTCAATGCCAACGAAGGGGTAAAGGGCTACATCTACCTAGAGACCCGACAAAAATAGCCAAAATCCGAGTTCTTTTTCCTGGGTCGGTGAAAAAGACACGCATTTTTTTAAACACAAAGGTACACATGGTGTCGTTGATACTGCAATTCGTTCTATGCGATTTTCGAACGACTTTACGGGAGAGCCAAAAAACTTATTGCAATATCGGAAAGTTGCGGCTCGGGGTCCGTGACGTGTTGCATTAGCTGGATGAAGCCTTCTGATTGGTTATTGACATAGAACGTTTTACGGATGCGTTCAGAATAAAACATTTAAGCATAATGGTCCCTCTAGATGTAGCCCTCTAATTTTGAGGACAACAATATAAATATTTAGCGTTGACAATAGAGAGTGTATGGCCGGTGCCGAGCTGCAGCCAGTACTCGGATGGTTGGCCGCTTCCGGCAGTCCTCACCGAGTCAGAAGTAGCGAAGTTTATGTTAGAAGTGTAAAGCATGGGATCGTAAAAGTCCGCAAGAGCGTACGAAGGAACATTAGAAACAAGATAGACAGATGAATAATTAGAAAAGCCATCGCGCCAGTTAAAATTAATATACCGCAATAACACGTATCGATATTCTCAGGAGATGTGCGATTGATGCATCCCGGCGTTCCGGGCAATCCACGTCTCCAATACGCGCCTGTAGCATCACCGCCCGTCGTTCAGGGATGTCCACGTCCCTTTCGGCCGCCATCTTACTCGTCGAACACATCGGGCTGTCCAACTCCGAACTCTTTCGACGGCAGGAATCCCAAGATTCGCAAACAGAGGTAAAAAAAAAAGGGACGACGCGCAAGTGCCGAATAGCAAAAAACGTTTGTGCACCACATAAATGGGTGTCGATGGCAAAGCCGTTGAATTCGATTGCGGAGCCCGGCTGTCGTTCAAGCTCCGAACGAATTATAATTGCAGGTCCAAAGTAACAACTCTGCCACCGAACGGCCCGCGGCCCAATGTCTATCAAGTCCCTACGATGCCCTCGCTTTCATCCAATACACCTAAAGATATCCGAGAAGGTAGGAATATACCTATATCGTTATAATAATTATCAATAAGTCGTACGTCAAATTGTCAGATCAAACTCGTGTATATTTTCAATTGTTGATTAATCTTTAACGGTTGTCCGCGGAAAAATCCGCGAAGCGTTACGGACCTTGTGATATATTTATTGTGACACGATTCTGTATCTTCTCCCTTAACCAAAAGCGAAACCAGCGGAAGACAATATGTCATGAAAGGTACAGAAAATGCAATGAACGGTGTAACATTTTTCTCGACGACAATTGCTGTGGTCGCGCTTCTCTTTTTTTTTTCTTCGTTTTCCGTATTATACACTTTGCCGAGAACTCGATTAACGCTTCAGACACATACGCACGCGCAATACTTGTTCGCAGTATGCAATGCACTTTTTTCCATGTCTCGAAAGTTATTTTCGATATATATATATATATTATACGGCTGTTTTTATCGTCGTTCGTCGATTGAGCGGAAAGAATGTAAAAATCAGTTCGACCTGCGTGTCTGAGGAATTCACACTGGGCTTGTGTCAATAAACGTTTTTTCCTTCTTTTCTTCCGTTCATTGTCCGATTCGTGTTTTTTTCTTCTTTCTTTCTTCTCTTCTTCTTTTTCTTCTCTATTCGCTTGTGTCGCTTGTGTCTCGAGTAGATTTCGTGCCGAAAAAGTGAATGTGCTTCTTTTTTTTCACGTCCGGAACACACGTGTAACGTTTAAAAAAAAAAAATAACATTATTGTCCGTCGCGCACGTGCGGAGCGTGGACAGTCCGAGTAAGAGAAGGAATTGTATTTGCAGGGACCGTGAAGGTGACAATCACCCGACGAAACCAGTTGGTACAATATTAGCTAACTATGACGAGTCGCGGAAAGGAAACTGTCGATGTGAAAAATATATTTAACGCATAAGTGAAAATACATGTATACACGAACGAAAAAAAATACACACACACACACACACACAAGACACACAGAGACGTATGCACGCATGATTATCACGAAAAAGTAATTCACACGCCACCGTTGGTACAAAGAAAACTGAGTTATTAGAATACAACACGGGGAATTGAGGAATGTGAAAGCGCAATTGAAAAAAAAGCGAGCGAATTGTAAGGACGTGAATTAAAAAAAACGGTCATACATACGATTCATGATAACATCGAAAGGATACTCTCGTTATTTTATTTAAACACCAAAAAAAAAAAAGAAAGCAGAGATTAAAGTTACACTATATGCGAGGCGTAAAACTTTCGAGGTTGCTTAGTAACGATCAATAGACGCTTTTCAAGTGTTCGAACGAGAAAAAAAAAGAGAAAATACCCCGCAACTTTTTCAATCGTATTCCTCATTTATTTTCTTCTTTTTGTTCCATCGTCACGTTCTCTTCGCACAACCTCTTAACGCAGATAGGAACAAAGTAAGACCATATTACTAGTGATAAACGGGAAAATTCGGATGGCCGAGCGAACTCGAAAAAACGAATTGATTTTACGATAAATAGCCGACGAGGAGACTCACGGATCACCGAGAACACGAAAAAACAAAAAAAAGTTACTGTAACTAAATTTTAACTGAACTATTGACATTTATATATATACAATACGTTATATATATATAGGTGAATGAAAACTGAAGATATTTTAATTGCGCGATTTTACATACAAACGAAAATACGGATCACTACATACACATATATATATATACAAAGTGCGCTACGACTCTGTTCCGACGAGCATAGCTATCCCGTAACTTTTTTAAATTTATTTTGTAACTCGACGAGTATGAAAGTGCAAGATACAAGAACAATCGAATACGCTACCGAAGAGTAAACTTTTGCGCTCGTAGCGTTACAGAATCGAAGATAAAAAAACATGTTTTTTTCTCATCCCATCGATATGGAACGCCCGATATACATGTGTGTGTGTATGTTTCATGAATATGTAAAAAATGTGAGGTTCAATTTTTCGATAGCTGGAGGAATTAAAGACGGCTTGATTACCTAAGAGAAAGATTTTTAAAAAACTGAACAGAGAGAGAGGCACGAAAGTCCCGCAGGCGGGGGACACTCGGAGTCTCAAATATACAATGATATGAATATTACGAAATCTTATCGATCATTCTACTGAATACGTTTACAATGGAAAGACACACGGATCGAGAAATTGGGGATTTTTCGCGTCTTTGTAAATCGCGCACACCACATATATTTTTTCATGAATATTTTTAAAATCTAATGACGAGAAAAAATAAAACATCGCTTGACTATCAGAGTATTTTCTGCTGTGAGAGAAATAAGCCGGAGAGAGAAGGAGAGAGAGAGAGGGTCCACCGAAATTGTACTTTATTTTCTGTCCTTCATTTGTAGGGAACAATGAAGAAAAAAAACGAGAATCCTCCCGTAAACGTATTCAGTATCTAGTCTATATGTGTAGTTGACGCTGTTAGTGACGTCGCCGACGAGACAGGTCGCGCGTCTTAATACGGAATTAACGATGTCGAGGGAGGGAGAGAGATAGAGGAAAAAATTCCGTCTGTGGTCCGACGAGAGCTCGCGAACTGCGAGGAAAATACACTCGAGGAGCGAAAAAAAACCAACCACACGCACACACACACACAAACAAATTCAACGAATTTCTCGCGAATATGACGTTTTTTATTTTCTTCGTTTTATCTCGCTGCGACTTGCATATTTTTGTAAAATAAATAACGAGTTACTGGACAAAAAGAAGCGAAGTTTCTCGGCTCTCCGGGAAAGCGTTATTCTAAATTAGTCAAAAAGAGACGGAGAGAGAGCGAGTAGGAAAAGAAATTGCCGGGATCAGATGTGAAACGCTTGAGACGGCGAGAAAAAAAGAAGAAATCCCACTACGACTATGGGGACTGTGATGTTCGATCGCTGTCGTTTTACAAAAACAATTGTGCTCTCCGCGTGGGTCCAGACGATGGAGGCATCAACGAAAACAACACCAACAGCAACAAAAAACGAGAAAAGCCACCCGAGACAACCAACAACAGCGAGAAACACACACACAACCATGTGGGGAAATGTGAATCCATCCAAAAAGCTTTGCTTTACACGGTGATTGTACTTAAGGTTTAAACGGCTTGCCCATCTTTTCCCCCGTACATCGGCATCGGAATTTCATCCTTCTCCTTCTCCGCTACGGAGTACGCAATTTGACTGTGAGTGGAAAAAAAAACAACGCAAGCGAAAGAATGGAGTTGAAGTTTGCATCGTTGGAGCGCAACGAAAATTCGATTAAATTTCTTATTTTCATTATTACCCAAAACCATATTTTGCCGTTCTCGATTTTGTAGATCGCTAAATAAGATTTCTAACCAATCTTCGCGTGATTTTCGTAGCTCAAATGTTCCAAAATAGATTTGGGAAATAATAAAAGGCATTTTCGTTGCATTCCAACGATGCAAACTTCAACGTCATAGTGAAAGAGCGAATTCCGAATTGCAGAAAGATGGGCAGCCAATGTAGTCCGTTAGAGTACCTAAACGAGTCGTAGCTATACATGTACCTTGTCGACGGGTTCCAATAAGATCTCCGATTGTAAAAAAAAAATGGTAACGATAAAGGAAGAAGGGGAAACTCCCGCACTGTTGAGTTTTCGGCTGTTAGTAAGAGTAAGAGAAGGCGCAAACACAAAGTAATAAACATACAAAAAGTAGTGATGGGCGTGAAGAAAGAAGAAATAACAGAATCAAGCAAACACAGAGAACAGAAAATAATAAAGTTGTCGATTAACGTCGATGGCTACTGATACGATTATCTATATTTTTTTAGGTAACGCGACGAATGTGATTTTATTGTTTAACGTTTGGGAGTGTCGTCGAGGGAAAAAAAAGCATTAATGAAGAAGACTACAATGAGCGAGAATTCAGGGTGACGCGAGGGCGTTCGGAGGCCCACCGCGGCGATCTCTTCACGCCTTCAAGTCGTGTTCGTGCTCTGCCCGGTGCTGATTTTTGTTTCTTTTTTTTAATTACTAATGAATACTCCGACAACTGTAACGCAATCAAGAATTGGTCATGGGGGCACGGGGAAACTGTCTCCGGGTATTTTTTTCCTCATTGAATAAACAAGGCGCTTCTCCTTGGCGTATAGCAATAAATTGTAAGCCATGAAATTCGGTGGGAACGGGATCGTTATTTTGTTCTCACGAGACCACGGTCTTGCATACAGGTCTTGAAACGACGGTAGTGGGGGAAGGTTCACTCAGTGTCTAGTTTTTGCTTCAATTTTCGGCCGCATGGTGCGCATAGGAAACAGCAATATCATATGTCTCTGTCTTGCATACAGCGCATGCACTTTAGACTGTAATGTCTCGGTATACGGGTTCTTGTTTCTTTTTTGCAAGAAATATCCATTACACGGAAAGCAAACGAAAAAAGTATGTATTTGCATGCTCAAATGAACAAATTTAAACATTCATGCTTAAAAAATAACCTAACCTATATTAACAGCGTGCGAAACTCAAGCGACTATGATAAAAATGATGAATATTTTGTTCTTTGTATTGCGATGGTAGTGGAGCTGAATACGCTGCGCACTCGGTATCCGAAAGTTCTCGATTGTAACTGAATTCAATTGTCAATTACAGTTATTTAGGCATATCCAACTTTTTTTTATACGCGTAACGATTTTCAACCGTTATACGCACCTACGCCTGTACGACGAAACATTTTATGATCGGTTTAGGTTAGTCTCGTGACACCCCTCGATCGCAACGCCACACGGTGGCGACGATGAGAAAAAAAAGCTTGGAGACCAAGCGGCCCACTCGCCGCCTATCAAATACGACCGTCGTTTCAAGACTTGTATGTAAGAGTGCTCGAGACTCCAGACATCTTTTGTCTAATTGAAACGTTGAAAGATGTTTGGTTGTTTGTTTTTTTCCATCGCGTCTGCTCAGCTCCTTTCCCGGGGACGTTTCGCGCAATGACCTCGTCACCGTTCCATCAGGAAATCGTCCGTCAAAAAAACTCACCGTACCGATTATATTAGAATTACATTGAAGAAAAATAATTGACACCCCCCTGCCCCTCACACACACACACACACACATGGACAATTAAACGCAAAGGGAGCGGAAGGAGTTTTGCGATCCCGGCGATCTCACATAGAAACAAAACAACGGACGAAAAAAAAAACGAATATTAGCTAAGATCGAAACATTTTAGTTTTATGACTCTACCGGTACGAGCGCTGTAGTCGCGCGCCGCGGAACAAACGTCCCCACACTCCGCGTCAATATCAACTGCTACTCTTACAATTTCGAGACAAAGTAATAACAAAAAAAAAAACGTGAAAATAACGAAAAACAATGCGACTTAGTCCCGTAAAGTAATTAATAGTGGTGTGATACCAAGTTGTAATTGTTACAAAGTGTTTTCGCCGTTAAATTTTTTCATAATGTATGTTTAGGCAATTACGGGAACGCCGAGGTCGAATGTAAAGAAAATGGGGTAAAAAAATAGAGAAACGAATGGCGAAGGTTCCATCACGCGTGAGAAAACGAATTCAGTGAATTCGCATTTACGAATATACTTCGGGAGGAGGAGAATATTTAAGTATAAATGCATCGAATACCATCGTCGTTTAAGTGTCTTCGCCACTTTGTTCCATCCGTTGGAAAGATGTTTTTCCTTTCGTTTCATTGTTGGTACAGAGAAGTCCGAAGTTCCGAAAAATCTCGAGCTAATAACTTGCGGGTATATATATGGAAAACTTGGATCAATATCGAGTAATGTGCAAATGCGATTGGGGGGAAAAAAACTATATGACATTCTTGAGGTGTAAAAATGGCGAAAGAAAGGTGCCATAAAGGTGGCCGGGAGAGCATCGAGGCTTACGACAGTGCCAGTGATTCGGCCGGAGATAAAAGAAGAAAACAAAAACCGTATGCGCATAAGGATGAGATGTGGCGAGAGGGGAGGTGAAAGAATTCATAAAACTCATGTCAGTCTAATTATATCTCTTGTTATATTATATACATAAATATTATCATATTTTCCAAAAGCGAATTATATATAATGCGATATGAAAAATCAACGCGCCCAGACTCCCTTTTTTGCACTTATCCCGAACCACGACGGAATTTCATTGGCATCTTTTTTCCCCTCGACAATTTCGAACGAAGAAGATATTCTCCAACAGCGAATGATTTTCAGGAAAGGCACGAGCGCAGGTAACGAAAAAATCGTACTCGGACACTTACGCTATTTTTTGTTTGTTTGTTTGTTTTTATTAATAATTCGTTATTATATACACAATTTCGTATTGGATAGAGCTGACAAGGGTCCAGAGCATCGTTGCGGGATCCTGATACCGCGATCGTGACAATAAAGTAAAACGTAGCAATAAAAAATAATAATAAAAAAACGAACGTACAATCAGTTAACGGATCCCCAATGTCACTGTGAACCAGTGCCAACGCACGCCGTAAAAAGCCGCTCGGAATAAAGTATTCGTTCTAGAGAAGAAAAAAAAAGGCAAAAACAAAAACGTTTCGATGGCGTTTTCATCGTGGCCAACGACGACACCCCGTTTCCTCTATCGATTTAATCCTACCGCGAGACAAAAAAGAAGTATCCTTAGAATATTCCGGTGCATCGGAGTCCGGTTTATCGGATGCCACGATGCGTATATCGGTAAGGGGGTGTCGTCGAACCGGAGCGCTTCGAACGACCACTCGCGCAATCGCTCTCTTCTACATTAACGTTATCAGGGGCGTTTTTTTCCTTCTTTTTATAAATTATGTCGGTTACGGTTGTTTCTCGTCTCTCTTCTCGTGTAAAAAAAAAAAAACAATAATTATCTCGTATCCTCTCGATAATACCCACCACCAAGTCGCGAGAGAGCCCCCGTATTAGAACACGTGTGTTGCGTAAGAGCCTGCGCCGCGCATTTTGATCATCTTCTCGCTTCCGCCCGTTTTACAACGATTTTCCCATCGTAATTGAGTAAACTAATAATCGCATCGCGGCTGATGACTGTGTACTCTTGGTAAGACCAGGGTTGCGAAATTTGTAATGAAAAAGTAATGCGTTATTCATTACTTTTTATATGGGTAATGAAAAAATATTTCATTACCCATTACATTACATTGAGTAATGTAAAAAAATCCATTACTCATTACATTATACTTTGTATTGTAAAAAATTTCCGTTACCCATTACATTGGAATTTGTAATGTAAAAAAATTCCATTACTCATTACATTACATTTTGTAATTTGAAACATTTTCATTACAAAATGCAATGTAATGGGTAATGAAATTTTTTTTTAAATTACAAGATGTAATGTAATGAGTAATGGACATTTTTTACATTACAAAATTTAATGTAATGTGTAATGAAACTTTTCCAAATTACAAAATATAAGGTAGTAAGTAATGGAATTTGTTCACATTACTAACGTAATGTAAAAAATCTCCATTACTCATTACAAGGGAATGTGGATTATTATTCGTTTCCCATCGGGTCAGATCGACCCAGTGCAAAAACCGCTGCCCCTAATGGGAAACGAATCATAATCCTCATTATATTGTAATGAGTAATGGAGGTTTTTTTACATAGCATTGCATTAGTAATGTGAACAAATTCCTTTACTCATTACCTTATATTTTGTAATGTAACAAAATTTAATTGCTCATTACATTACATTTTGTAATGTAAAGAAAATCCATTACTCATTACATTACATTTTGTAACGAAAAATATTTCCATTACTCATTACATTGGACTTTGTAATGTGAAAAAATTCCATTACCCATTACATTGTAATGGGCAATGATAATATTTCACGTTACAAAATGTAATGTAATGAGGAATGGCAGTTTTTCACATTACAAATTCCAATGTAATGAGTAATGAAAATGGTTTACATTGCAAAATTCAATGTAATGAGTAATGGCAATTGTTTGCATTCCAAAATGTAATGTAATGGGTAATGACATTTTTTTTTTCATTACAAAATGTGAAGTAATGAGTAATGCAGACGCTAATGCATTATTTGCAACCCTGCGTAAGACCATTTCATCGTCTCCTCGTCCCGCCTAGACGATTTTCCTCTCCAGGCAGACTTTTGCGAGAACGCGATGACTCGTTCGCGCAAGACCAAAAAGCATCTTGACAGCACCAATCTCGCGTATCATTCTCTTCGGCTTCCCAACGGCTTTTCATTATTCGTTAACCCAAATAGTGTCTTTTTTTTAAGCGTTATCGGATTATCGCGCGTTCCGCGGTGTCTGCTGCGGATTTTTCGTTAGTACGTATAGCAAGTTTGCAAGAGAGAGAGAGAGAGAAAGAGAAAAGGTTGAAAACAATAGCAACCACGAAACTTCGGATTCGATTTCACTGAGACGTCACTTACAAATCGTTCGAATCCCGAGCCTGATAGCCGTGTAAAGAAGAAAAAGACTAATTCGCACATTATAATTTCGCATCGAATGAGACATTCGAGCGAGAGACTCGTTTTTCAGATGGCTATAAACGAGAAAACTGTTTGATTCGTAGTGAAGCGAGCCGCTGACTCGAGACTTAAGGACTAAGTGAGTTTTTACGAGTTAAGAGTTCGCTTTCTCGGTTTCTTCCTTCGTAATCGTTTTGTAATCGACAGGTAAAGTGTTATGTTAGGACAGCGTATACCGGACTAGTATACAGTACATACATGGATGTATATATATATATATATGTGTGTAAACACATACACACATATATAAATATACCGGGTGTCCCGTTTAAGGGGTTAGGCTACTGTGAAAATTTAAAAAAGTCGACTGTCGCTTGAGGCAACTCGAATTGGAGAGTTTATTAAAAGAATTAAGAGATGTATGGTGCAGGAATCGCAGATTGAAGGTAAACTTGTGATTGCAACGATATAATTGCTAGTCAAACTTTAAACGCGTTTTTCTCAAATTTATGTTTTTCAAAACGGTGTACACGATTTCTCGACATCTAATGAACGGATTGACTTGAAATTTCGTACACTTATTCATTGTAATTGTAGTTTAGTCTTGAACGACGTTTTTTTTCTTATCATTTTGTTTCGTTAGGTATTAACAATGTCATTTTTCCTCGAAAAATCGAGAAAAAAATCCATTTTCCTCGAAAAATCGCAAAAGAATTCAATTTTCCTCGAAAAATGAAGAAAAAAAAAATTTCTTCGAAAAATCGAAAAAAAAATCAATTTTTCTTAAAAAAATCAATTTTCCTTAAAAAAAATTGAAAAAAAAAAACAATTTTCCTCGAAAAATCGATTTTTTTGATAACTGAAACACAATAACATAAAAGCTCGGTCAAGACCTAACCAGTATTATCTAATTTGCGAAAAAAACCTCGTTTTTTGGTTCCAGATCAACCGTGTGGCCAAAATCAAGTACACCGTTGCTTACGTTCAAAAGTCCTTCACGAGATTGTTTACAACTTCTATAATTATGAATACTTTAAAATGAAATTTGGTACGCACGTTTGTTGATGCCCATAAAAATAAATGTCCGAACGGTTTTTCAATCATCCTACTTATTCCTTCAATTTTTCTTCGGGTCCTCACAGTAGCCTAACCCTTTAAACGGACCCCTCGAACATCTTGGAAACGTTTACCGACGCAAAAATATATTTCAGGCCATTTCGAAACATGTAACTTTTGTCTGAAATACATTTTAGTATCGTCAAGAGTTCCATATCGAGTGGCTCGATTCAACTGGGACATTCCGCATATATATATATATATATATGCATATATATACATATATAATTTGTGTATATGTATACACACAAAAAATGCATTGTTCACGCAATCAGCGAGCAGGCTTTGAGCCATCAATATAATTTTTTCACGCTCGATTACTCAGCTCAATCTAAGTAATGTAGCCTCCGCGAAAAATCGGCCTCTCTAAGCGACCATTAATTCAGAGGTCGCCCGATCGTTGCGCGCGATGTAACGTCGCACGCGAGGCGATAGGGGTCCGGCAGGAGATACCGCGCTGTTATCCAGTAGCCTTGACTCTTTCCCCGCAAACATGACTACCTCGTATGTCTAAATTTCTCAAAATTTCAAGGAGCCCTCAGCTCCGATTGATATCTTTTTTCCAAAATAAAGAGTACAGACATTTGTTTTACTTGAATGTACGCTTACGTTTCTAGGATCTCACGGGAACATCCTCGGACCACTTTGAGTGTCCGGGAAAGTGGCCGGTCTCGTGTCCATGTTTGCAGGGATCAGGTGGCATTTTTCACTTACAGTAGCGAGGCAAGGGTTCCGTAATGGCTTTGCCATTCACGGCTACGCGTTTTCGGAGCGGATTTTTCCGAGGGGATCGTTTTGCTTAACTTATCTTAATTACTGGAGGGGCAGGGATATTTACGCTAGCTCGTGTAATTTACATCGTGCAGAGACTTGAGCGCCGTAGACGATTATTCGACTGCACGTCGCAAAAAAGACGTCGCCACTTGCTTATCTTCGCTTCGAAGTACAGCCGAATGATTTCTATGTATCGTCTCGAGTCTTCGGTCACCGACGCGCGCCGTGAGAAAAAATGTAACTAGGGGGTCGAAGTCTCAGGACGACAGGACTCGTCGAGAGTTTCCAAGCACAAGTTTGACTTACTCTTCTATCTCTCTCTCTTCTTCTCTATTGGTCCTCGCCGATTTGGGAGGCTCGCACACGACCGTGGCTCACTAACTACCGGCAGTTGAGCAAAAAAATTAACGTCGGGAATGAAAAAAGAAAAGAAAAACACCGCGAAGAAGCGACGAGTCTGAGCTCCGAGTGTTTTTCTCGAATGATCCCGACGAGTGCCACGATCGTTGTGGAACCTTTCGGCAGTTTACACTGGTTTTTTTTTTCGTTATCGTCTACGATCCTCTCGAGAGGTAGAGAAAGAGTCCGAACCGGGGCGCAAGTTGATGAAACTTTTGTCGGACTCGTTTTCTTTTCGTTTGTTTCTTGTTTTTTTTTCTTCTTCGTTTCGTTCGATTTCGCGACGACTCGTCTTAACTACTGTGGCTGTACGCCGTGTTCGTGTAGGGACCACTGTAGATCGACGATCCCGTCGTTGAGACGCTCTTGTGTCGCCTCTTGGCGAGTAGAACCAGAATCGCCGCGACCACCGCGAGCATCAATATAAGGCCGGCTATCGCGATGCCTATGGCGAAGCTTCTCTGCGATATGCAGATACTGTCGGCGTCGTCCATAGTCTGAAAATAAAACGAAAAAAAGTTTAATAATGAGGCGTAAATGAAAAATCGGAAAGTTCATCGTCGAGGGCGCATTTTTCTGTCACGTATAAAAGAACACGTCCTGACTGATTCATCAACGCCGACCCAAAACCGCTGAAGCTAATTACATGAAATTTTGACAGTAGGTTGATTTAGTGACGTAAGCATCCACTAAGAAGAGATTTTTCGAAATTCAACCCTTAAGGGGAGAAAAGGCGTGGCAAAGTTTGTATGGAAATTCAAAATATCCAGTCGGATTTACTTGAAATTTGGTATTCGTGCTTCTTGACACAATTGATGAAACACGTATTTCAGCGATTTTAGAAATTCAACCCCTAAGGGGAGAAAGAGGGTGGCAAAGTTTGTATGTAAAATAGCGAAAATTCTGGTCAGAAGATTTACTTGAAACTTAGTATTAAAGCTCTTCAACACAATTAATAAAACGCATATTTTAGCGTATTTCGAAATTCATTCTCTAAACGAAAGGGGGCAAAGTTCGTACGGAAAAAAAATCGGGTCAAATTTATTTGAATCTTTGTATTGCTGCTCCTAGACACGATGAATGAAACTTTACAGTTTTTGGTAATTCAATCCTTAAGGCGGAATATACCTTTGTACATTTTTTGCATTTTTTTTATTGGCTTAAAAGGTCCCTTAACTATTCAAAATGTTTTATGAGGGGGAAAATTAAAGGCCGATTAAATGTAAACACGAAATTTCCATGATTTTACAGTACTTAACTTTAAACGTTTTTTCATTTTTATTTTATTTTCTTTTTTATTTTTATTTCATTTTTTAAATTTTACAGTACTTAACTTTAAACGTTTTTTTTTCTCGAAACTATGTTTTTAGACACGGGCGTATGCGTAGCGCCTCGAGTTTTCCATCGATTGACTTGAAATTTTAACTGTAGCTTCTTGACAACATTTTCTAGTCCAGTACGAAGGATTTTTTCGATAAGTTGAAATAAAAAAATGTTATCATCGATATTCGACCGATTTTTTTACGAAAAATAGCTTTTTTCTTCATATTAACGCCTTTTTTTAAATTCAATATTTTGAAAAACCCCCACATACTGGACTAGTTTTTTATATCTACTTTTAAAATATCTTTGGTTTTTTGTTCTAGCTTGAAAATTATGGCCTGTGCGAATACGCTTCTAGATGACTATAAAAAAAAGGAGTTTTCTTTCATCCACTACTGCGCAGCCATATTGTTTCAAAATAATTTAAAAAAAAATTATTTTACTTTAAACTCCTATTAACATGTATAAAAAACTGAATTTAAAAATATTGTTTCGTTTTTCTTAAATAAAATGTCAAAAATGACCCTTGATTTTTCCCTCACCAAGGTATACTTCCCCTTAAGGGGAAAAGGGAGTAGCAAAGTTTCTATGGTAAAAGAAATATCGGTTCAGATTTACTTCAAACTTAGCATTGATATTCTTCAACACAATTCTACGTGTTCCTTAATGAAACATTTCAGGAGCACATTTCATTAAGGAGCATTCAGCACAAGTCTACGCGAGCGAAAAGCTAGTCTCGAATAAATTGCCGATTTGAAAACCGTAATACGCGTACGATAAAAATGATAATGAAGCATGCGTTGATGAGAAACTTTACTTTCTAGCCGCACGCTACACGATAAGACAGCACCCGTTCCGATTCGTAAAAAAAAAATGGAGAAAATCATTGCGTCACGCACGCGCGAACAATTCTACTTCGTAGATTTTCTTTTTCTCCTCGCAGTTTCTCAATTTGTAACGATTGATCCTCGTATTCTCGCGCATCTTTGCTGATGGAGAAACAACGTTTGGACGAAAATTCTAGCGAAACGTTACCCTTTCTCTGAAGACGTCGTCGGTAAAGTCCGATTTGCCGGCCAGGTCGGACGCCTCGTTTACGTAGAGCCCGCTGTAGACTTCTATCGTCGCTGGGGTCCCGCCGTCCAGGCTCGACGACTCTTTGTCCGCGAGGGCGCGTCCGGTCGCGTCTCTTCGGCGTCTCGACACGTCGTTGCACGAGGGCGGCTGAAAAATCGAATCAAATTATATCTCAACCTGCTCGAAGCGAAACCCACTCACATGCGTTCGAGGATTGTGACAAAAAAGAATTGCACCGAACGGCCTTCTTCGGAAGAATTATGAAACGAGATGGGAAATTCGTTGTCGAGTTTGTCGAGGCCTCTTATCGCCAAGTTACAGAACGAGAGTGGAAAGCCGAATGAGAAAAAGACTATCGCGATCTCGTTACGCGAATCATTGTATTTATGAGGGAAAAGAGAGAGAATGAGAGGTGGGGGGGAGAGCGAGAAAAAAATAATGTTTACCGTGTTTGCGCATCCTCCGCCGTGTTTCACGCATAGTCTGACGTTGCACTGGTAATAGACGCTCGCGGTGTACGGGAACTTGTGAGCCTGGAAATTCACCTGAGCTCTCGTTTTGTCCTCGCTGTAGTCGAACTGGCCCATTATTTCACCGTCGACTGGACATCTGGTGGCAAAAAATGAAACAATGAAACGACGCTCATACGCTTTGGACGCGAAATAAAATCATCCAAGAAGCACATTGCGAGTTTTGGACTTGGCCTACCTTATGGAGCATACCGTGAAACGGGGTTAAATTGACATTAAGTGTAACTTTCACAGTTTTTGCGGCTACTTTAACGGAGCGCCAAAATACGGTTTAAAAATGTACGCTTTTTAACTTTCTTTCTATTTTTGCTCAAATTTGTTGTTCAAGTTTATTATAATGTTGCTTAAGTTGATTTTGATCTCAATGATAATTATAAGACTGATTAAGGCCTTAGGCCACAGTAACGGGTATAAAATCATGTGCGAATTTAACAATTTTTTTTTCGTATGAAAAAGTGATTCACTCGTCAAATTAATTACACATCTATTAAGTATGAATATCAAGCTGTTAGAAAAAATATATATATGTTTTTCCGATGTACAAAATGGCCGACTACTCGAAACTTCCCGAACAGCTTTTTTCCAATTGGCGTGACAAATAACTTCAACAATTTTCACTCGATTTACTTCAAATTTAAAAGTTATGTTCCTAATTGCATTTCGCAGAGCAGTACGTACGGAATTTCTGATTAATCGAAAACTTTTCATTTTATGAGCGGTTTATGAGCAGTTATAACGAAATTTTTCACGGAAAATTCATTTCTTAAGTTCAAATACCTACAACTTTTGAATGGAACAATATTTTTAAATTCCGTACGTACTTCTCTAGGTATTCTAATGTAGATTAACGAGAATTTTTGTTTTTTGTTCTAGGTTAAAATTGTGGATGCTAAATGTCACGCCGCGGAGCGCCTAAAAAAATATAACAAAAGAAAATATTAGTAGTCGGCCATTTTGTACATCGAAAAAAATATATATATTTTCCAACAGCTTGATATTCATACTAAATAGATGTGTAATTAATTTTATAAGTGATTCACTTTTTAATACGAAAAAAAATTGTTAAATTCGCACATGATTTTATACCCGCTACTGTGGCCTAAGGCCTTAAGGGCCTATAATAGTACCATTGGTCCTTGATATTTTTGTGTGAAATGTTTCCTCAATAAAGATGACAATTTGATTGTAAAAAATCGTTGTTTTTTATTTAATTCCATGTATAATGCATAAAATATAACATTTTTTTAAATCAAAATGATGTCGAAGTAACCCTCAATCTTTGACATAAGTTGCATTTCAATACCTTGTCAAAGAAACTCCACACTCGCGGTTACTTTGACACTTTTTCGAAACATAATATAAAATTGTGGGGGGATGGTGGGGCTTGACTTTCTTATACATTTGATAGCCAAAGGACACATTGTTCTATTGGAGCCAAAAAACTTGGAATTTAGGATGTCAAAAAAAAGTTACCTACAAAAAACTTCCAAAACCTGTTCAAAGTAATCCCATTTCACGGTAATAAATTCTGTTTCAGGCCTATCCTGCGTTATCAAGTTTGAATTATTAAAAAATTCAATAGCAACTATATGCCGATAGTGTTCTCGTTGTTATTATCGTAATCGATTGGTCGCATCATCGGTGAGCTCACCCTTCGTCGTTGATGAGCCGTTGCTCGCCCCAGCCAAGTCCGTCCCTGACTATGCAGTCGGAGATCATGAGGGCGAACATGTCTTGCTTGTCGATGCTGATGACCAGCGTCAAGGGATCACCGATCTTGACGTTCTCGGCGACGTGACGCCTCGTTGGATCGCCGCTGAATATTTTCATCGTGCAGCCCGGCATTGGTGCAGTTGCCTGATGTGTCGAACAGAAAATGAGCCCTTCATTAACAAAGTGACATACGAAAAATCTGGGGGAATTTGAAAATTTCATAGCGGGAAAATTACTTTTGCGATTCACTTGGTGAAATTGTTTATCAACGAAATGTTAACAATAGGGAAGTTTTTTAGTAATAAAATTGCGAGAAAAGGAAGAAAGAAAAGCTTCTTTCGTGAGGAAGAAAAAGGTACGACAATTTTTGTCTGACCGTCGAAATTAATTTTTTTTTTCGTTGTAGTTTCCCTAATTTGAGTTAATTGATGTATTTCGGTCGGTAGTTTTTCTTTCAATTCGTTAATAATTAAGTGTAACGCAATTGAAAAACTCACTTCGAATTAATTATTAAAGAGATTAAACAATTAAATTATTAATCCAAAAAACAACGAGCCTGAATAAATGAATGGGGGAGATACCTTTAGGCGAGGAAGTTTTTTCCTGATTTTTTGCAAAAGCAAAGATTTCTTCACAATTTTTTTGGACTTAGGATATTTATCACTTTCGGCTGTTCCATAGTATTTTATAAAAATTTATTTTTCAAAATGGCGGAGGTATGGCACGGTCTTCTAAGCTGCATCTTCTCAAAACAGCCGTGACGTATAAGTGAAAAACGAATCGACCAATTCTGATGAAATTTGGTATGAATCTTTCTAACCTTATTGTCTAAAACATTACCCTAAGTGTTATTGAAAAAAAAAAATGATTGCAAAATGTAGCAATTTTTCCGGAAAATTCAATGTTTTTGTTTCAAGGCGTACCGATTCATCGATTTTCAATATTTCTCCCTTTTTCTTGGTTCATATTCTGCGGATGAGGGTTAATGAAAGAAACATTTTCGGTTCGCCATTTTTAAAGCCTAATAAATAATCTACAGATATTACACAAAGTGCAACTATCTTATGACATTAAATGTAATTAGACATTTCGGGTAATAAAAAACAGATACATGAGAATATCCATCTATCCATCCATCCATTTATCTATGCATCCATCCATCCATCCATCCATCCATCCATCCGTCCGTCCGTCCGTCCGTCCGTCCGTCCGTCCGTCCGTCCGTCCGTCCGTCCATCCATCCATCCATCCATCCATCCATCCATCCATCCATCCATCCATCCATCCATCCATCCATCCGTCCATCCATCCATCCATCCATCCATCCATGGGGGTAGCGTTAGTTTCGTGTGACATCCAGCTAACTCAGACCCCTATACCCAGCCAACCTCAACAAACAGATACATTTTCAAAAGCATTTTCAATGCTTAAAAAATCATGTAACAGCCAAAAGCAGTAATAAAAAATACCCTGAGTCTCAAAAATAGTAAATAAATCTTTTCTTTAAGAAGAAATCATGCAAATCATCAATTTCTTCCTCGCCTAAAGGTATATCCCCCCTTAATAACGATTTTCGTACGTCGAAGAGCGAGCAAAGAGGTATTCGCCTATTACCTGTAGCGGCAAAGACTGAAGCATGGCTACTCGGGTCTGATCGTTCGTAACAACTTTGTCTCGTGTCTGATAGCGACACCTCACGTGGAAGCCTCTGCCCTGATTTGTCACGAGCTTCAGATGAGGCTGGACGACTATGGTGTTGAAGTACTCGATACCGCCGTCATCCTGGAACAAAAAAAACCCGAAACGTTTAATCATCAGGATTATTATCCAAAACCACCTGTACCATAATAACTATGATTATTATTATTATTATTATTTCGACTCGATCTTCTCTCGAACTTCGAAAAGGGCTAAACTCGATGAAAGACTCGAAAGGGTCATCGCCAAAAGGCAAAAACGGTCAAATTTATCTTTTCAACTGTTGAGACCGGTTGAAGATTCCGTGGCAACGGAATTTGAGACCGTGATAGGACGAATGAAGGCTGCTGCCTTTGGCTCGTCTCGTGTCCTTGCGCCTCCTCAACGACACGGCGCGCAGAGATAAAAAGGTACGGAGGAAGACGAAAACAAAAAAAAAACGGCCGTCGCTGACCAGTCGCCGTACGGTTGGTCGAAGCATTTTATCGCCAAGTCTCCTAAGAAAAGGGGGTCTTCCTCCCCTCCGGTCGTCGCGAGGAACGTGGCTTGTTTACCAGCGCCGGACGAGAGACATTTCTTTCTCCCCGAGTGTATATCTTTCTCTCCGCGAGTTCGAGATCCTTTTTTTTCTCTTTATTTTATTTTTGTTTTTTTTTTCTTCTTTGCTGCGACGTTTCTGCGGCGAGTAGGGCCGTTTCGAGTCGTATTCTTGGCGCGCATTCCGCGTCTCCGAGACGACGTCAGAGCACATTTTTGATTCCCCATTCGAGTTTTAATCGACCATCGCAATTACGTGGACGACCAACGCGCTACGGGTCAATTTATTCTGAAAAAATCCCTAGCACCCTAGGGAAGCTTTGGAAACCCCAGAAATCACTTAAACTCGAACAAATCTGCCTTATTCCACAATAGAGTTGTACGAATACCCTCGTCACCCAATGTCGCGTCGCATCCTCGTTACAACGGGTTTACCTCGCCGAGCCAGTTCAACGTGGCGACGGCCAATTAATTCGATCGGAAATAATTGAATTCAGCGGTAAGGGACAAAAAATCGGAAATGCCGAGAGAGAAGATTTATCCGTGGCGAGCCTGGAAAGACAGGATTCCCGAGTGAAAGTGCAGTTTTTTGCGTCGATGATGCGCGATGACGAGAAGTCACGGAATGCCATTTCTTTTCTCGTCCTATCACTCGGTGCGCGATTGCTTGTTACTTGGCTGGATTTATTACGCGAGGATTTTCAATGTCACGCATCACCGGTTGCATGAATCAAGAATGACAACAACGTCCACACGTGACGGAGAAGCACATCGGCGAGGGAGAAAGAATGTGTTTGTTTTATTATTTACGGAAATCTCGCGAATCGTATGTATGCATGTATATATGTATGAGTGAATAATGTTTTGAAGACGTCGTATCTATGTAACGTTGACTTTCGGAACGTGCGGCTGTTTTGAGGACGGTCCTTAAATTTTTATTGAATATTAGGCTACGGTGGGAATTTTAAAAAATCGCTCGTCGCTTGAGATACCTCAAATTGATTCCTGCACCCAACACATGGTGCAGGAATCGCAGATTGAAGGTAAACTTATGAGTACAACGATGGAACTGCTAGTAAAACTTTAAGGACACCACAAAAATTTTCGAAAAACCTTGAACCTTCAAAAATACGATGCATATTCGTTTATAGCTGAAGAAACGTTTTTGTCGTGTTTTTCGAGTTATTTTTTAGGGAAGTATTCGAGCGCTGCAAAGCGCTTTCGGCGATGTCACGCCGGTAGACGCAGTTCTCGACTCCTGTAAGCTCTTTGAGGAAAAAGCTACCGACTAAAAATAGTTTTATTTTCTACTTATACTACGTAAGCGTGTCTTGGAGATCGTATGGCCCTGGAAACGCCTTTTTTGTGAATATGATTATATTTATACAAAGGTAATTTTCAAGACATTAAAACTTTTTCCGTGTGTATACAGGGTGATTCATAACTATGAATTGGTTCCCTTGCTCAGCATATAGGCTGGATCATTGCGAGCAAAACGTTTTTTCTAAAAATGTCACGCAACAAAAATTGCACGAGATATGTGCGTGCAAAGTCTCACGCCGAGTAAACAATGGCAAAGTCGTTGCTCACTCGCGAATTTTTTTGTCTTCAGGTATCAAATATGAAACGAAAATGTTGAATAATATCGATGTGCAAAGCGAGTCTCCGTGTTCATTATTTATGAGCAAAAAAACTTTTAAGAAAAAAAAATTGTTTTCTCTGAATATGGTGTCAAAGCCGCGCTCGATGAGGCTTGCCGTTCCGCGCGTGAGTAACAACTGTGCTATTGTTTATTACTTGGACTTTGAACGCGAATCATCATTTTTTTTACTACGACAATTATTTTCGAGACGATAAAAAGACACTCGTATTTGTGCCTAAGGCCATGTGTACACATACATACATGGATATATATTTGTGTGTGTGTATATGGGGCATTCCACGCCATTTCGCTCGGCCGTGACCCTGGCCATTTCTAATTTTTTTGATTTTTTTTTATATAATAGTATGCTATGCGAGGAGTATTTTCACAAATTTTTTAATTTTCATCGCATGTATTTCAGAAGTTACAATTTTTTGAAAAATCTGAATTTCAGAAAGTTCGGAAACGTTCTAACGCCGATATCTCTTAAATTAATCGATAATTCGAAAAATGTCTATAGAACGATTTGTTTCATATTAGTTCACACTTTCATAAAAAAAAGGAAATTTTTTAAAAATCATCTTCGTCATCATTTTTTCAGCGTGTAAAGTGAAAACTATTTTTTTAAAAGATGATTGCCATTTTTTTCAAAAAATTCTCTAAAATAATATGATGAATTATATGAATTTTAACGCTAGTCCCATTGTGGGCCCGTTTTTCCTTATATTTTTTTAAACATAAATTCAATTTCTTTCACGAAAATTTCGAGTGTTTCGTATAAATTACTAATAATTTTTATTACTAATAATACTCGTAAGTAATAATGATTGTACTTATTTACAATTAGTAATTGTAGTGATAATTTTACAATTAGTAGCCCGATCTAATATGTTGAAGAATTATTTTTCCATTACTTTCCTAGAAGAAATAATAAAAATTATGCATTATAGGAGAATATATGAATGAAACACGAAGTACATATTTTTTTATCTTGAGAGAGTTAGATATTTATTTATGAAAAATAATTCTAATTCTAATAATTGATTTTTTTTCGTCCAGTTCTCACCCATGAATTTTACGCTTTATCATTTTTTAATTAACCTCGCGAAAGCTCTAGCCGGCCAATGAATATTTAGTGGTCGCTCAAGAGCTTCGAAATTTCTGTTTTTCACCTATTTTTTTTACTCTTCTCACTCATAAATTGGCCGCTTTGTAATATTTTAAAAACAATTGACCCTTTTTTCTTTAGAAACAGATTTTTCAAATTTGCCTCATAAAAGTTCTACCTTTGTTGTCATAAAATGATTCTTTAAAGCTCTTGTCCGTAAACAAAATTATAGGTAGTTTCATTCGTAAAAATGAAATGGCAACTGTTTCCCTCGCATCGTAATGCGTCCCACAGTTGGTCTCGTTAGTCAAACTGCGGACCAATCGTAGCTGTACTCTGTGACGAGCGACGTATACAATAATACATAATAACACATATCGTCTAATTGGTGTTTGTTACGAATTATTATAATACATTTTTCAGAAAATATAACACTTCACTGTTTATTTTGTTTTTATGCTACAAGGAATTATAGTGCATGCGAGATTTATTTTTTGGCAAAAATTGTAAATTTCGAAAACCTTGAGCCACCACTAAATATTCATTGGCCGGCTACAGCTTTCGCGGGGTAAATTAAAAAATTATAAAGCGTAAGAATCATGGGTGAGAAGTGAACGAAAAAAAAAACGTTTTTTTAATGAAAATTTGAGTTTTTAGGCGACTTAAGCGATCTCTAAATATTTTTTGACAGCTCGCTGCTTCGGCGACAATTTTTTCTCCGTCTTTAAACAAGATAATTGGATGGTGAGAAAAAAGGGAAAAAATAGAGCTTTAATTTGTGCCACCCTAATATATATATATATATATATATATATATATATATATATATATATATATATATATATATATATATATATATATATATATATATATATACGACCATATATAACAAATGTCCCAGAAGATTGAGACTGTCGAGAGATTGTCGTGATTAACAGCACCGTTACACGAGACGAGCAATCATTAAGTACTTCTTACATTAAGCCCCCGTCCCCCGCTCCTGCTGCCACACCGCCCCACCCCCTTCATCGATATTCATGATATTTCAATCAGCGATCTTCGATACTCAATAAGCTTTTATTTATTCTCTTTTAAAGGCACTTACGCTTCGCGTCCCATTACAAAAGTGTGATAAAGCTCGGAGAACCTATAATTATGAGTTATCAGTGAAATATAGCCGAGGTCGAGATCGGCAAAGCCGCAAAAAAAATATCGGCAAGCTCGACGAGAAAATCGTCAAAAAAATCGTGCAAAAGCCGGCGCGGTATTTTTTAGCGGTCATTTATCTTTTTTTCGTTTCCATGAGCGGAATTTCGAACGGAAGCGTAAATAAGATTCGCAAAGTACAGCGGCGATTATAAAAATTTACGTATAGGCGCGGAGAACAAAAATCTCTCAACCATTAAGGGCCTTCATCTTACCTAGAGACCGACAAAAATGGCCAAACTTCGATTTGTTTTTCTGGGAAATAGTTGGTGACATTTTTTTAACACAATGGTACATATTTTGAGAGCCTTTAAAAAAATCACCAAAAAGTACAGGAAACATCAGCCAGCAGACGATACTTATTTCAAAGTCGATATAATGTCTTGAGAATCACTTTATGGATTGTTTGCAAGTTACCAGGAGATACGATGAGAAGCATTTAAAGATCGTTGACGATGTCACTTTATTTACAATCGATCTTAAGGGGTCTTCTCACTTTAGACATTTCATGACTTTTTTGATAGGTTTATATTACAGATATTGATATAAAAGTTGTTACACTTAATAAATACACTTTCGAAATACATAAGAAAACATTTTATATATATTTATGTAACCCAAATAAACTTTAAACGCGTTTTTTTCGAAACAACGTTTTTCGACGGCTCGTTGATCAAATCTTCAAAACTACTGAACCGATCCTTATGAAATTTGAACCACATATTCTTTACAACTATAACTATAGCGCATATCAAGGATTTTTATAATTTTGATATTTATTATTTTTTGTTGCCTCAAATGGAGAAAAAACTTTTTTTGTTTTTTCGAAAAATGCCCGCCATTTTGTTATTTTTGCATATATGAAAAAACGTATGATATGCGCTATAGCTATTAATATACTGAATATAAAACCGTTTGATTTTTTGTTTTGGATGATCCATCTCCGAGATTTCATCAACAGCGCAGACCTACAATTTTTTGGGACATTTTTTAACTACCATTTTCGTCTATAAATAGTGACAAATAAAGTAAACATTTTTTTTATGTATATCGATAGTGTATTTATTAAATGTAACAACTTTGGTATCAATATCTATAATATAAACCTATCAAAACAATTGATAAAAATAGCCTTTTTTCAGCGTCTAAAGTGAGAAGACCCCTTAAGTTTTTAATATTAGGACGGCGTCACCAGAACTGCGTGCGTGTCATTTAAGATGGTAAGTGTAAGCTGGAGAGTGTCCACCGCCAATCGTCGGGAAAAAAGTTTCATCATCTACCGGCGGCCATGTTTTTGTTGTTTTTCTGTATTTTATGGTGATTTTTTCCAAAGGCTCTCAATATAGCGTAAAGTGGCCTTATTTTGTCAACTCACCAATTATCGACACTTCTCTTCTACCTACTCATTGGTCCTTAAATGCCAATAATTGGGCCCTTAAAGTGCCAATAATTGAACACTTTACCCTATGTAGCTTTGTGGATAAAAAATGCGTTTCTTTTTCACCAACCGTTTTCCAGAAATAAAAATTAAGCATTTGGCCATTTTCTCGGGCCTCTAGTTACATGTAGCCCCTTGATGACAACTTTTCTTTTATATCTACAATATAAATCTGCAAAAAAAACACTTTTGTGTGGTGATAAACATAAGGAAGTGAGAAAGTAAAAGTAAACTTTCATTGTTTTTCAACGATGCAAACTTCGACAGCATGTGGTGGGTGCGAATGGAAGAAGAAGAGAAGAGTAGATGAAGAGAAGACAACGAAGAGAAGAGAGAGAGAGAGAGAGAGAGAGAGAGAGAGAGAGAGAGGCAGGCCGATGCACCGAGGATTGTCGGTATCCTTGCTGAGGTCGGACGGAACTCGTCGAAGGTCGTTGGCTGCTTCGATGATGCTCCGGTGTCCGTAGAGCATTTCTTCCCTCCACCCATCTCTTCCCGCTCCCCTTCTTTATTTTCGCTGACGCGTTACTTTTCCCCATCCCCACCGAATCATATTTTTATCCCTCTCTCACCAATCGTCTTTCTTCGCTCGCAACCTGTTGTCTGCTTACACACATAAATATAAATCTGTATATGTATGAAGAGCGATCGGTTCCGCAACAGTTAAGTTCGACGGAGATTGAATTATGTACTCGCTGCATTTTTCCCCCCTGCTGGCATTCAAAAGAGTATCGAACTTAAGAGCGATCCTAGACGGTAAAAGAATTAAAATCGGATCGTACGGCTCGATAAGGATGATCGATATATCGACGTCGCGGTCGGAATCGATAATCCCAAAATTATTCTCCACCGGCAGAGCTAACGGAACGTGAATCCGGCGACCGGATTACGTCACGGTGCGTTGCTTAACGCCCGTAGATACAATCGCGGTAACATCGATCGGTAACAATCGGATCCAATCAGTGCCGATTAAACACTGCGAGAAACCATTTACCCGAGAGGGGGAGGGAGGGAGGGAGGGAGGGAGAGAGAGAGAGAGGAGAGAGAGAGAGAGAGAGAGCAAATACAGGGCGTTAGGAATGTCGATGCAAACCCTTAAGGGGGTGATAGTTCACCTCGTTAAGCACATATCTAACCTAGGTTACATTAGTCCAAAGTCTAAGGATTTCGAGTTATCATGGTAAGTATGATTTTTGGAAAAATTCCCAAAATTAGGTACTAACTCGTTCTTAATGATCAAACAAACACTAATTGGTAACTAAAAACTCATTTGCGACTAACCTTAAGGAGATTAGATCGTTAGCCACAATCCAAGGTTAAATTCAACCAAAAATACATGTTATTGTTTAGACTATACTGAGTGTTTACGAATTTTTTGAAATTTTTTCACCACCAAACACCAGAGATAAAAAATAGTTTAATGTGTGTAATTTAACGTGCGGTTAGATGGGCAAGACTTTCAGACTAAAGGTTATGTCATTTTTTTTGTCATTTAGAACCAAGATAAACCATTTCTAACAACGGATTAACGCAAACTAAACCTTTGTAAACATTACTAAACCTTTGTAAAAAAAAATCCTCGTCTTGCCCATCGTAAACCATGGGCCAATCGTAAACCGTGTAAACCGTGACGTAAATATGAATAGGCATAATTAAACATTACTCAAAATTTCATTGTGAATTGTATATAACATTCGTTATCGTAGTTTTTTAAATAATAATCATCGTTAACGTCATACTTTTTTAAGTTGGTAGTAACACAAAATTTTTTTTAATTTACGTAATAAAAATATTATAATGCATGATTTTGCCATTTAATTATATATTTGAACGTGTTGAATAATTAAAAACTTGTCAAAAAATCAAAATACCTCTTTTTTAATGCTATTTAAAAAGAAGTAGAATTAACATAAGAGGCAAACAAGTTAGTACCTAATTTTGGAAAATTTTCCAAAAAACATACTTACCATGACAACTCGAAATCCTTAGATTTTGGACTAAGGTAACCTAGGTTAGATATGTACCTAGCAGGGTGACCTATCACCCCCCTTAAGGCTTTGCATCGACCTCCCTAACACCCTGTATATGCGGATCTGGTACACCTCTGGTAGGTAGTTTTATGTATAAATATATATTTTATATATGCGAAGCTCTCGTACATGCGCAAGCCTTGTGTGAAAGGCTGCGAAAGGATTGTTGCAACTTCGTCGATGGTACACGAAGGTCTAGGCCCACGCGCAGAATGAGTCATTTGATATATATACACAAATATATATATATTTGTTTATTAATCTTCATACATATATACGGGGTTTTCCAGCTCAACTCGGATTCCCTCACCATCGTTGATTATAGACTTCCATAGTGGAAAACCTCACTCCTGGTGTCAAAAAACTCCTCATTTTTATTTTTTCTCCCCCACTTTCTGCAAAAAATTAAAAGTCAATTTTGGATAGTTTTCTGAATTCTGAAAAAGTTTAGATACGTTTTAGACCTGTGTTGCACATTTTTCACCAAAGCTCAACTTGTGCTTCCAATAGAATATTTATCATTTTAATTAATTGAATGTTAACTATATGTTTACTATTTTTAAGAACATTTACTATTTTAATTAATTTGATATTTACTATAAAATATTAACTCAACTTGTAGCTTGTACAATAAAATATTTACAATTTTTTTTGGTGAAATTTAGATTTTGAGGATGATTATTTGACAGTTTGGAAGTCAAAACAGTACTTTTTCGGTCTACATATACATTCCACCCAAATCGAATTTAATCCGAAATCATTTTATATTATATATATATATATATATATATATATATATATATATATATATATATATATATATATATATATATATATATATATATATACACATATATATATGCATGTATTTTTGGTGAATGATGATCTTGAAGACATCATAGGAACGCATTATTCCCAGACTCAAACCTTATATCTAAGCCCCTCAAAATTAACCTTTTCGACGCCTCTTCAAAATAATCTCTAGATGAGTAATAATATCAAAAGACGCGGCAGCGCCGTGACGCCAAGTAACAAAACAAAATGTACGCCTCTGAGAACACCATACCAATCTCGACGCCACTGACGAACTGACGCCATGCCGCGACTCTATACAGTAAGATGGCCTTTTAGCAGACGACTTTTAACTTTGTCTCGACATTACGTGAAAACGCGGCAATAAATCGAAAATCTAATGAAAGTTTACCAATGCGATGTAATCTTTTCCTATCGATTTTGTTTCGGCTATTTTTCGATTCGTCCACTCAATCCTGAGATCTCATCACTTGTGGCCGAATTTTCGAGTGATTTTTAGCCCAAAAATTCTTCCACACTTGTTCATTGTCATTCAATGAATGAAATAAATTTAGTTTGCTTCGTAATTAGTACGATAAAGTAATGATGTAAAGGACATTTCAAGGACTGTCTTGACGCTGCAATGAACGAATCGTTTGAAAAAAAAATGGAGCGCCGTTCTCAAAACAGAGGTGATGTTTGCAGTGACGTTTAAGGGGTTAGGTCACAGCAACGGGTATAAAATCATGTGCGAATTGAACAATTTTTTTTTCGTATGAAAAAGTGATTCGCTCATGAAAATAATTACACATCTATTTAGTATGAATATCAAGCTGATAGAAAATATATTTTTTTTTTCGATGTACAAAATGGCCGACTACTAATATTTTCTTTTGTTATCTTTTTTGTAGGCGCTTCGCGGCGTGACATTTAGCATCCACAATTTTTTACCTAGAACAAAAAAAAATTCTCGTCAATCTACATTAGAATACCTAGAGAAGTACGTACGGAATTTAAAAAATATTGTTTTATTCAAAAGTTGTAGGTATTTGAACTCAAAAAAATAATTTTCAGTGAAAAATTTCGTTATAACTGTTTTCGATTAATCAGAAATTCTGTACGTACTTCTCTGCGAAATGCAATTAGGAACATAACTTTTAAAGTTGAAGTAAATCGAGTGAAAATTGTTGAAGTTATTTGTCACGCCAATTGGAAAAAAGCTGTTTCGAGAAGTTTCGAGTAGTCGGCCATTTTGTACATCGAAAAAAAAATACATATATTTATTTTCAAACAGCTTGATATTCATACTAAATAGATGTGTAATTAATTTTATGAGCGAATCACTTTTCCATACGAAAAAAACTTCTTTAATTCGCACATGATTTTATACCCGTTACTGTGGTCTAAAGCCTTGATGCCAGACTAATATTTTTTTCCACCTCTGGTGATAATTGGTCTATCGCGAGATGCGTAATTGACATCGAAATTTCTCAAAACCCCATTCCCAATGGTGGGTCATCGACATTAGCTCTGTGTACCGCACAATTTCTTTCGCAACGTAGCGACGCGTTATTAGAAAAGTTTGTGGCTTTCGGATGGAGGCCGTGTTGAGAATCAACGTTATGCCGACGTTTCGCAAACGTGTCAGTCTGCATCATCAGGGCTGAGATATCCGAGAGTAAAGCTCTTGTCTCTCAGGTTTTCCATATATAGTTGCAGTTGCGACGCGTTTTTGCCTCTGCGCAAGTGAAAAAAAACCTTGTATATTACGAAAATGGTCTTCATCTTCTGCCATTTCCAATCTTTCGCAAACCCAAACAGTAGAGCTCACGAATCAAGCACTACATTTCATCAAAGAGGGGACATACTTTTAGGCGCGGAAAAAATGTGCTGATTTTCATGATTTTAAAGGAAATATTTATTCACCGTTTTGAGACTTAGGGCATGTTTTATTACTACTTTTGGCTGTTACGCGGTATTTGAAAAAATTAATCTTTCAAAATGACGGCGGTATCGCACGGTCTTCTAAACTGCATTTTCAAAACTAAAATACAGCTTAAAAACTAATCGACCGATTCTGATAAATTTGGTATAAATCTTTCTACCCTCATTGTCTAGAACATGAACCTAAACGTTTGTGAAACTTTTAAAAAAATATTGGATAAGTTTCCGAACTCCCCCAACCGAACTAAAATTTTACACATTTTTTAAATATTTCAAAACAAACCCTAAAGTGATTTTTGGCGACCCGCAATAGTTTTCGAGATATTGATTTTTTTTAACGCGCGCCCACTATATCTATATCTGCTACGTCTCCGTTCATACCTATATATGTTATCGCACTCTCAGTTTTGTCCAAACAAAATACCTAAACAAACCCAAACCCAAAAACTATTGCGCGTCGCAAAAATCACTTTAGAGGTTGTCTTAAAATACTAAAAGGACGGTATTTGCAAAATTTTAACTCGATCGGCAGGGGGGGGGGGGGGGGTTGAGAACCTTACCCAAAGTATTTTTTTATTGCAAAATGTAGCCATTTTTTTCGGAAAATTCAATCTTTTTGTTTCAAACCGTGACATTTCGTCGATTTTCAACATTCCTCACTTTTTCTTGGTTCATATTCTGCGTATGAGTGTTAATGAAAGAAAAAACTCCGTTAGATTTTTTCTTTAAAAAACCAACAAAGATTAATAAAAATACTTCTTAAAAAAAACAAGGATTAATAAATAAATAAAAATACCAGCCAACAGAAGTAATGGGGTCGTCCATTAATCACGTGAGGTGTTTTAGGCCACTTTTTGAGCCTTCCCTCTCCCATGGTGGTATGTGGTAAGGTTTCTAGCCCCCCCCCCCCCCCCCCACATCACGTGTATTTTTTGGTAAGGAACGTCAGACACAAGCGATAGAGAATGCGGTATTTTATTATGAAAAACGAAATAATATACACTATACTTAATATACTTTATACTTTATATATACTATATAATAATATTAGTATATTTAAATAGCATTGTCCGCGCAGTTACACAAAAAAATACACGTAATAAGTCCCCCCCCCCCCAGCATGATCAATCGTGATGTTATCCAAATCCCCCCCCCCCCTATTTGAGCCTGACGTGATTAATGGACGACCCCAATAGAACATACCCTAAGTCTCCGAAATAGTGAACAAATTTATCCTTTTAGAAAAACAAAATCGTAAAAATCAGCAATTTTGAGCCTCACGTGATTAATGGACGACCCTAATAGAACATACCCTAATGAGGAACATCACTTTGGTGTCCTCCTCCGATTTTATTGAAACTTTTTTATGTGGAAGAGTATCAAAAACTAAGAGACACGTATTTTTTTTATCGGCGGAAAAACGGTTTTCAGGGGTGAAACGCACCCTCGAAAATAGGGGTGTTTTTCGTTTGTCGTCGATAACGTTATCGTTCTCGTCTCCAATGTCTCGTGCGCAAAAAAGTAAACATTTTTGCAATTTGAATTTTTTTTATATTTCGTACCGTTAAAACGTTACCGACGAAAAACGAAAAACATTCCGGTTTTTGAGTGTGCGTTTCACCCCTTCAAACCGTTTTTCCGCTGATAAAAAAAATACGTGTCTTAGTTTTTGATACTCTTCCACATAAAAAAGTTTCAACAAAATCGGAGGAGGACACCAAAGTGATGTTCCTTATAAGTCTCCGAAATAGTGAACAAATTTATGCTTTTAGAAAAAAAAAATCAGCAATTTTTTCCTCGCCTAAAGGTATCTCCTCCCTCAAATGAACACGCCAATGGTACGTGAATACTGGAAGATCGAGTGCGCAAATTCGATCTTCCACTTTTCACGTATCATTCCAATTTCAACGGGATAAAAGCTGAAGTGGAATACTATATGAAGAATCAACACTTCCAATGGTCATGCCAACCCTAGAAGTGCCGATGCAGAATTGTGAAAAATCTCCAAAATCCTCGATGACATTCCGATGATGACGCTGAGCACAGCCATGCGCCGAGCCCAACACAATTCTAACGTATGCATGAACTTATGTAGGTACGCATGAAGGTACCAAGCATACCAAGCTTTTTCCAAGAGCACAATTAAATTGGAATTGAATAGAGCGAGCGTGGTCGAGCCCAGCGGAGCTTCTGGGCTCGTTGTTCCGAGTCGACTGGATTCTGCCGATGCATGCCTGGATGGCTGTTCCAGGATGTGGGCCGCGCGCGGCGGAGGTCGTATACGAATCGAGAATCCGTATGCCACCCACGCTAAACGAGTAGGTACGAGTACCTGTACGCGGAGAGGCTGGGGTGTCGGTCGAAGCGAAGGATCGAGGGAGCGAGAAGAGCGACGAGTGGAAGAAGCACGGTGTGGGGGATGAGGTTACGTTACGGCAGGATGCAAATGTTAGCATGACGTAATTGGTTATTCCTGAGATCGGTGACGGCGACGACGGCGAGTTCCGCGAACACGCTGACGGTATATACGGGGATAAAATGAGAGAGCAAGCAATGGCGCGCTTGGTTGAGCTCACTGGACTGACATTCCGAGGGTTCCACCGGCTTCGGATCCAGCCGGGATGGGTGGATGTTTTCGAATACTTTTTCTGCGAGCGAGCTCGGTCGGAATCCACCTTAATTGTCATCTAGACAGGTTTTCCGGTCGACAGATGGCACTAAAGACATCTTCCAATGGAAAGAAAATGTCATCAGCCAATTGTTCGTAAATTTCAATGTGTAGAGTGTTGTTTTCAACGTTTTTAGCATTGCAAATGCTTTAAAAACTGTATATGTTTGTTAAGGTAGGCTGCACCCAGAAAAAATATTTATTAAGGACAAAGAAGTTGGTCTCCTGGCGAATAAGTTTGCTTATTCGTATGTCGGCCTACTACGATTGTATCAACAGCTAAAACAATTTTTTATTTAAGGGTATGTTTAAGATTTACTAAGAATTTTTCTTAACATCTAATAGGATTCTTCATAATCCCCCAGCTGGTTTTTTTTAGGAATTGTGTAATTTCGTCTGCCATTATTTTCTCACTTGAACGTTTTTTTCTCGCTTTATATTCTTACTCACACTTAAATCATTCCTCACTTTCGAGTTTCTCACTTCCGAAACGCAACACTGACACTTGTGCCAAAAGCATTGGCATAGGAAGAAGCTACATGGTAAGCGTATGCGTGAGCTACATCTGACGAGCGGCCTGCTGTCGGGCCCGTCGCGTTGAAGGACAAAGTGCGCATGCGCGCATTAGTATCATAGTCGCGAAATAAGAGGTTTTCGTGATTGGAAAGTAGTATTTATTTGATTTAAGGAAATATTTATCCAAAGTTTCTATTTTAAATATGGCTTTTAATTGATGTGAATAATCGGCACGTAAAAAAACATATTTAGTGACGCCGAATAAATGCTGTAGTGACAATCACATAAAAACTGACTCCATACGAGTAAACATTTATTAATTTCTAATAAATTATGTTCTAGTGTGCCAATTTATTACAACATATTAAATCTTTTTTCTGAGTGTTGGTATAGGGGTCTGAGTTAGCTGGATGTCACACGAAACTAACGCTACACGCAGCTACCCCCACTCCACTTGTAGTAAAGCGGGGGGAGGCACCCCCTCTCCACTTGTAGTAAAGTGGGGGGAGCTGCGACATGCTGATACTTGTGATTGGTTGAAAAATGCCCTCTCCCCACCTAGTTCTAAATCATTTATTAATTTAGAAAATTATAGTACGAATATATTACAAAAATTATACAACAATTATTATACAAACACAAACAAACCCAAAAATCCAAACGAACCCAAACAAACTCAATTATATACCTCAATGTATCAATTTTTTAAAATAATAAAACCCAACTCATATTATTTACATGTACCTGTTTTTTATTACCCGAAAAGTCTAATTACATTTCCACTGCCATGAAATAGTCGCACTTTGTGTAATATCTGTACATTTTTTGACTTATTTGTCAGTGTAGCAAGAGTAACTTGTTACATTGACGAATAAGTTTAAAATCGTTGAAGAAAACCACCATATGCATAAAAATCGGACATTTGGTGGATGAGATTCTCCATTCAATTGGAAGATGTCATTAGTGCGATCCGCTGATAGCAAAATCTGCTCAGACTTCATTGCACCGCAATTTTCCGTACGATGACATTTCGGGAATAGAACATTCCTGGGTTATGACTTTTCGCAAGTATGTCATTTTTGGAGTATGACGTTTCTGGATTCTGACAATTATCTGACGATTTTTTGGAAAGTGAAAACTTTGCCTAAAAAATCGCCAGATAATTGTTAATAACAAACGAACTATTCAATATTAAAAAACTACGTAGATCCATAGACAATGTATTTTTCAAGGTATATTCAACATTTCAAGTGAATCTGTTGGAAATTGTCTGAGTTATGTTTCCGGCCAACTTAAAAAATGCAGGTTTGAGATAAACGCTGATCAGCCGCCATTTTGAAACTAATTGGTTCAAAAAATTATTGTTTACAGTCACTGATATGTATGATAAACACCCTTTTTTGTAATCTCGATTTATTTTGTAGTTTTTCTGAAACGACCCAAAATTCCTGTTTTTTCGGCCTCTAGAGTGGCCTAACCCCTTAATGGTGCGTCCAATTGCTTTCTTGAACTCCGGAATGGTATGTGGATCATTGACATACACTTTTCCGTTCAGAAAATCCCAAAGAAAGAAGTCCAATGGCGTCAAATCGCGCAATCTTGGTGGTCAATTCACATCGCCGCGGCGCGAGATAACACGACCATGAAACTTCGTCTGCAATAACTGCATTGTTGCACCCTGCATTTGTAGTGAATTTTCACAATTTCTATGCGTTGCTCGATCGTGTAATTCTCCATGAATAAACCTCAATACTTCCTGATACCAGTTGTCAAAGATCAGTAATCTATGTACACCACAAAAAAATGGCGCGCAATTTAAAATGTCAGGTCATTTGGAGACAGCCTGTACATCAATAATCACTTGTATTGAAGACTTAAACACCTTTAACAACTTTTTCAAATAACAGTATAATGGAAACACAAAAATTACGAAAGATATTTATCTGCCGCACATCTGCAAAGATGTCAATTCTGACAGATGACACTACATTGCAAATTTTGTGGGCAACCTACACACCTAGTGTTGCCAGTTGAAAGTAACGCAATGTTCACAGAAGTTTCGCAGATGTCTCCCGTAAGGATCAAGTGTTGTCAGTCTCCCCTGTACCTACATAGGAGTGTATCCAGAAGAATGCCAAAGGAGCGCATATCCTCGCGACTGTAAGTTCAACGTCATAATTCGCGAGACATCGACAATTTGTCTCTCGACTAGCGTTGCGGAAGATAAACGCAATGCTGCGTCCGTGGAGATCGTAAAAGACGGGACAAATGGATGACGTGTCCCGCAGGCGAATCTCACAAGTGGCCAGAGATGGCAGCCAAACCGGTGTGTATGTTTGCACGTTCTACCTAGGAGCCTAGGAGCCACTTTGCCTAACGGTACATCATCACCCGTCCCGTTCAATCTCACCCGCGATCGTTGTCCCCGCGACGTTCAACCACTCACCAACAGCATCATCATTCTCCTAGGCTGGCCACACACGGACGGATCTCCGATTTAAAAAAGGAGAACCTCCGGGTCATGCATGAAAAAAGGGTGTCTTGGCAAAACCGCTTCCCAAGTTCGCGAACGACACTGATCCGGTGTACGATGGAACATCTTGATTGATAAGTGATGACGCGATTTTTATATACGAGACGAATCAGCTTTTCGTGAGACATCGATGCGCACGCGCGTAACGATTTTTTTACGATCCTACGACCATTTGGACTCGCTTGATGTAATGTCCCCAATTGCGCTGCGTGACTCTCGCATTCCCTCTCTCTCGCTCTACTTGACCTTGGAGCCGGCCCCGCGTCGAGAGGAAAAGTATTTTGAATGAAAAAGAAAAAGGAATCCTTTGGGTCTCGGTCTACCAGGCTTTGGTTTTCGATGGAATGGCATTTGACGGATGTCACGATGCGCTTACCCATCACGCGTAATCACGTCACGAAAGATGTGAAAACTTTAGTCAGGTAATAATCAAGAGGTCTGCAGATGTTTGACATCCAAAAATATGATTTTTTGTAGAGTTTTATAGCCTAGGGTCGTGACTTTAGTTTGCAATGAAGATTTTGCAAAAGTTCCAAAAATTCACCTAGTTGTGTTGATTCTTGTGAAGGGTCAGGTCACACCATGAGGTTGATGTTTGCATCGTTGGAATGCAATGAAAATTCAGTATTTTCAATTACTTTATTTTCGTTCGCCTGATTTAGGTTGAGAAAATCACTCGAATGTTTTTACGCATTCTTATTAGAGATTTACGACCTCAATTAGCAAAAAAAATGACGTTGAAGTTTGCATCGTTGGAACGCAACAAAAATTCATTTTTTTTTCCAATTGCACCAATTTTATTTGGCCGATTTAGACTGTGACAATCACTCAAACGTTTTTACGTATTCATATTAGACATTTGCGACCTCAACTTGCAACAAAGGCTTTGGATAATGATAAAAATGAAGAAAAGAACATCGTTGCACTTTAACAATGCAAACTTGAAGGTCATCACTGCGCTACGGCCAGAGATGGGCATACTCGAATTCTTTTTAGTATGAATACTTTTAGTATTCGAGTAGGAAAATAATACCGAATACATGTCAGACGGATATTCATTTTTTTTCGATAACCAATCCACCTCGATTCAGTATTCGTTCCGAAAATGAATAATGAATCCTACTGGATTCAGTATTCGTTTCAAAATCAATAATGAATCCAGTTGGATTCAGTATTCATTCCAAAATGAATAATGAATCCAACTGAATTCAGCATTCAGTTCAACATACGTAATGAATCCAATTCGATTCAGTATTCATTCCGTATTCGGATATCATCAAATTGAATAATCTGGAAACATTGACAGAAAACATGTTTATTCTATTGAAACATTATCGTCCGATTACATTATATTTGCCCAAGAGAAATCGCGCTCTTAGTATCTGGTAACTGAAGAAATGGAGGTAGAAATGGGACATTATATTTGTCCCATTTCCATTGTCCATTTTCCAGATTATTCAATTTGATGATATCCGAATACAGAATGAATACTGAATCGAGTTGGATTAATTACTGATGTTGAAATGAATACTGAATTCCGTTGGATTAATTACTGATGTTGAAATGAATACTGAATCCAGTAGGATTCATCATTCATTTTCGGAACGAATACTGAATTGAGTTGGATTCATTATTCATTTTCGGAATGAATACTGAATCCAGTGAGATTCTTTATGCATTTTCGGAACGAATTTTGAATAAGTTTCTTTATTATTCTTGAATTTGAAAAAATCGAATATGCCCAACGCTGGCTACGACCCACCTGCTGCGATTTACCCTCTTTTCTTTTGCGTTTTTCACAAACACTATGTTTTGCGAAACGGTGAGGTCGTATCTCAAAAATCTTCCGATCCACTTTAAATTCGGATAGAGGGTAGTTTACAACATTTTCCGTCGTATGGCCGAATGATTTTCTGTTGTATTTATCCATTTGTCAATAACTAATGATCAAAGACACCCCGTGCGGGAATTGAGTTGGGGCTGTGATCGGGGCCCAATAATATTCCCCTAACTTCATTCGGGCCCTAATCTGGAAGCCACATGAGGGCCGTTAGCGGCCGGTCACACTTTGTCAACAAGGGCCATTAAAGGCGCAACGACCGGGGCCTTATAAGTTGCATCAATGGCGCCTCATCAAAACCATTTTAGCGCCCTGAAAATGCCTCAACGGCGCCTCATCATAACCATTTCAGCGCCATAAAATATGCGTATCAGTGGATATACGTGTATGTTAAATGCGTCAGGGTATATCTGTATTTGTTTTTATGTAATTGTTCATGTGCATAGGTGTGGGCGTGAGTACATGTGTATGTATGTGTGCGCGCGTAGAAATGTGATTGCGTATTTGCATGTGAGCTTTTATGACAAACTGCCATGACAAAATTAATACAAAAAATAATCCATTCTAAGGAATGGATGTGTAGTAGAAAAAAAAATATATGGGTCTACTGAATCACTAGAATCTATTTCCATTGAGGGAAAGATCTGGAAAACAAAGACCAATTTATTTACTTATCCTACACAGTCAGATAAAGTTTATGAATGGGAAATATCAGCGAAGCCTTCAGAAGAAATAATTTTCCCTACGATGAGTATTGAGCGGAAATTAGTTGCTATAAAAATGTCGAGAAAACCGGTTGGGACTTTTCACACTTATGCGCTAGCATTACTCCAGGTATGAGTGAAACCACGAGTAATTGTTTGTATCTATGTAAAAGGTTTCTTTAATTTGATAAATAAATACTGCCTGATATTTGTCTGCATATTTGTGTTCATCGTTGATTTTTTATTTGCTAATGCCATTACGCTTTTTCCCAATTTGCGCTCGATAATATTATTCGATCGATGTATATAATCGATTTGAATAATTGAAATACCATCAACCATGTAGCCTAAGCTATTTATACTGGTTTATCGCTATAATAGTCAGATCTGGGCCTATTGTGGAGATCCCTACTTGTTTATCCCTATACTGGCCAAGTCTGGGCCTATTGTGGAAATCCCTACAGGTTTATCCCTATAATGGCCGAGTCGGGTCCTTTAGTGGAAATCCCTACAGGTTTATCCCCATAATGGCCAAGTCGGGGCCTATTGTGGAAATCCCTACAAGTTTATCCCGATAATGGCCAAGTCTGGGCCGACTGTGGAAATCCCTACTAGGGAAAGCACTAGGAAAGCCCTGAAAGGCCCTTATTTTTATTAGGGATGCCCTATCAGTTTTCCGCACGGGATATTTTACCCTCAAAAATCGAACTTTTTTTTCACAACTTGCCAATTTTGTAATTGTCTAAGTTATTGTTATACTAAATACGAATATTTCTATTTTTCCTATCACATGACCCTAGTTTTCGGACCCACCTACACCCATTGGCCATGCAGCAACGGCGACACTTTTTAAAAACATTAATAACTTAATTGTTTATCATTATTTTTCACCGAAAAAAACCTCAAACCTGTCAAGTCTGCATAAGCCCCAAGCTTATACAGACCCGTTGATACCAGCCGAAAAAACGAATGTGCATGTACCACAATCCCATAATACGAGTAAGATGCGTGTGTATTCAATCTAAACAACTGAAAACCATATGCCGAGACTTCCCACTGTCGCGACGCATGAGTCGCGAGTAATCGAGCCACCCAACTCCGTCCAGAAGTCATTTGGGTGTAATAGCCATCACCTCAACCGTCCGAGCCCCGGCTGCACTTATCGCAGATCATTGGAGGATCGTTCACCAGGATTTTATTACCGGCCGTACCGCGGCGCCGGTTCTCTCCGTGGCTACCGTGTATGCGGTGAATCTTCGAGTACGGTGGGTACACCCAGATCATTTGCCGATTGTGTGCGGTCGCGGTGGCGTTCCCGATCCTAAATCATCCCCCGATGGTTCGTGACACGGGTGCTGCATACCGCGAAACAAATCGTGTCTGCATATTAGGACGTTGAATAAGTTCTTGGTGTTTTTCAACAGATAATATTACCATAACTGCGTGCGTGTAGTTTAAGGGGTCTTCTCACTTTAGACACTCAAAAAGGCTATTTTCGTGAATCTTTTGGATGGGTTTATTTTATAGATATTGATATAAAAGTGGTTACACTTGATAAATACACTTTCGAAATACATTTCAAATTTTTTTAAATGTATTTATGTAACTCAAACAAACTTTAAACGCGTTTTTCTCGAAACAACGTTTTTCGACGGCTTGTTGATAAAATCTTCGAAACTACTGAACCGATCCTTATGGAATTTTTAACCACATATTCTTTACAACTACAGATATAGCGCATATCAAAGATTTTTTTGAATTCTGATATTTACTATTTTTTATTGCCAAAAACGGTGAAAAACACGCTTTTTTTTCTAAAAATGTCCGCGATTTTGTTATTTTTGCATATATCAAAAATCGTATGATATGCGCTATAGCCATTAACATACTGAATCTGAAACCGTTTGATTTTTTTGTTTCGGCTGATCTATCTCCGAGATTTCATCAACAACGCAGACCTACATTTTTTTAGGAAATTTTTTTAACTACCATTTTTATCTATAAATAGGAACGGAAATAAATAAATTTTTCAAAAGTGTATTCATTAAGTGTAACAACTTTTATATCAATATCTATAATATTAAACTATAAAAAATATTCCTTTTCAGCGCCGTTTTTTAGCGTCTAAAGTGAGAAGACCCCTTAAGGCGGGATATACATTTAGACAGGAAAAAAAGCAATATTGAGGGGTTTTTTAAACTACGAAATAATTATTCTACAATTATCAAACTTTAGGTATACTTTAATCGTATATTTAAGTATACAAAACCATTTTTTTAAATTAATTCATCATCAACATGACGGAGCTGTGGCAAAGTGTTACAGAAAAGTCGCCGCGGGAGTTGCGAATCGGCATGCAGTCTACCTTCCCGTAGACTTTGATTTGCAAAAAAGTTCAAACATTCTTTCAGTTAGAACATGTATAGTTTCTATGTGACGGTAATTAAAATGAAGAAAATGCAAATTTAAGAAAATGGCACGCATTTACAAAAAAAAACAACATTTCACGCAACATTTCTGTAAAATGTGGATTAAAAAAGTAGTTTTTTTTCCAATTTTTCAAAAATAATTCTCGTCGAGTGTAGGTACCGATATTATCAATATTTCTACCAAATTCCAACTCAATCGGCTTAATAATTTTTGAGTAATCCTGCATGTCAAATTTCGTGCCAAAAAGGGTATTTGCGGGAAATTTTACTGCACTACTTTATTGAAAAAAAAATCTGCCTCCGAAGCACACAGAATTCTTGTTGAGACTTACAGCGACCATGCTCTGTTCAGAAACAACATGCAGAGATCCTTTCAGACGCTTAAAAAATAATGATTTTGATGTGTTGAATTGGTGGCATTGCTTCATGAACACTGATATCATACGCTAGCTGATCTCGCAGAATCATTAGTAGTTGAACACACAACAGTTTCGAAACGTTACAAAGCATAAGGAATAATTTTCTTAAACAAAGCATTACTTTTCACGAAAAAAAACAGCGATAACTTATTCAACATCCCCATATATCCGTAAGCTGCTTTCATCTCGTCCTGCAGTTCGCTCATCCAGTGCAACACATTGAGCAGCCTAGTGTGTTTTATGGGAATTTGATTGCCGGGAACGCGAAGAATTCGAGTGCTCGCGTGCAGGCTAATTTCGCTGAAGATAGCGTGGATTCCTGCTTCGGATTTGCGAGTTTCCCAAGTGCAAGCAGATCCGACCAAAGGGTAAGATCGGTAAAGAGGTGTGAAAAGACTCGCTGACACTCCTCTAGGTCCGTAAAAGCTCCGCGTCGTAAAAGATCCAGGACGTTTCTGGGGTGGTACCATCGACTAGGGCTGTTGCTTCTTTCCCCACGAGCGCAAACGATCGTTTCTCAAAGACCGATTTTTTTCTTCACTCCTCTCCCATCTTCAACCGCCTTTAGCCTGCGCTCTCTGGCGTTTTTATTCCACTCCGTCCAGCAGGCATCGTTTTTTCTGTCAGCAGTGAAGAAGAAGATCGACGAGTCGCCGGATGCCTGGTGAACGCCGTTTCGTTCAGCGGACCGGAGCTGGTGGGCTGCGGGTTTTTCCTGCCTCGTGATGATTTCACGGTTGGTTATTCTCAAAGTGTAAAGTGTTGCTCTTCCATGTGCGTGTATCGATCGGGGACTGGAGGAATTTCCGGCAACTGGGACCTTGAAGCTGAAGACCGAAGAACCCGTGTCGAAATTTTCAGCCTATCTTAAAGGCTTTTGATCCTATGTCAGCCTCACTTGAGTCTGTTTACCGCTATAGAAGTCCTACTATGGGCCGCCACATGCTGTTCCTTTGCTGCTTACCTCCTGCATAGGCCCTTATACACCTACCTAACCTAGCTGACGTCGTTGCAGCTCCTCTTTTGATTGCGTTTGGACCTATCGCGGATTTGGCTGTTTCGACGAAATGAGGGTAGAGATGGTCGCATTCGAAAGAGCGGGTCTGATAGTTTTCAGTAACCGTCATGCGTTGGACAAGGTAGGACCGCGCGTTTGCCGTAGAGGCCTACTTTTCCAATGGCCTTTCCATTATCTCCAGCCAGCGAACCTTTCGCATTCGCTTCAAACTTGCCCCTGCAGCTCCAGCAACTCTCCAAAGTGGAAGAAATGGATCTTGGGCAAATTGTTACAATATTTTTGATAGGAATTGCCCTCGCTCATGCATGTACACGCGGAACCCTATATAGCAGGCACGCATGCATACGTATAGGTACTAGTATACGTCTGTTGTTGTATGCTTAGGCATGTATGTGTGCGGGTATATACGTGTGTCTACGCATGTGCGTATGCAGACATATGTATCTCTATATGTGTAATAAAGTGTATGCGTATGCGTGTAGGGTAATTCCGGGGGAGTTGGCCATAAGGGAGGGACGGCCAATTGAAATATTTCATCGAACCACACACTAAATTTCACCTGTTACTGCTAAATTCGCTTCGCGTCGTGCGCAGGTCTAAGTGTACGAACTAAAGTAGGCAAAAAAAAGTTAAGTAAGTAAAATCCTTGTTAATTATTCTGCCTGCCGCTAAATTTTTTTGAAGGTTTCATGTTTTCCATTGCGGTGAAGTTATTTTGTTAAAGTAATGCTTACTTTCGTATTTCTTGAACAGTTCACGAACAGGGCTTTGTTATAACCTCAAGATTTCGCATGTATTGTTTCTATTTGTTTACATTTTAGATGTGACCATCTCTTCCGAGAGATTAGGGAAGATGGCCACGTACAGTCGGTGTGTGATGGCCATAGTGTTGTTTGTGATATGTTCAAGTAATTCATTTTTTTCTACATTCATTTTAGATGCCTAATAAGTACAAGAGAAAAGCAATTGCTTTACGAGGGAACTGGACTCAAGAATCATTAAAAGCAGCTATTAGTGCTGTAAAAAATGATGAATTGTCGGTTCGTGCGGCTGCTAGGACCTACGAAATACCTAGGAAGACCTCAGAAAGACGATATAAGAACAATGACAAAAAATGTTGCGGAGAAAATTATTATGAAACTCGTCTCATCGAAGACTGGCTTCAGTGGGTAGTATGCCAACTTTGGGTACACAAAAATTATACGGATTTCGATTATATGTGTTCTAGATGTGGCCAAAAGAAAAAAACATTAAGAATCGAAACATGAAACTAACGAGAAAACCAAGAGCATAATGCTGGATAACTGGCCATCCCACCTCCACTCCTATGGCCATCACACCCGGACACTCCAGGAGAAGTAGAAAATCGTGATTAAAAAAAAAAGTAATTTTAAGGTTGACCGGATAGGAGTTTGTTTTAATTTCGTAAATTATCTTAAGGAGATATACACCTAGATGGTCGAAAAAATCGATTTAGAAGCTATGAACATTTCGTCGACCGTAGAAGACCAACGCTATGGGCGTGGTATCGATGATTCCATGTAAGTTGACAAATTTAATGATTTATTCATTCCCATATTTTCAAACGCGTTTTTCTCAAAACCACGTTTTTCAAATCGGTACCCAAAATTTCTCGAAAACCGATGAACCGATTGCCTTGAGGTTTTTTGTGGTTATTCTATACACCATTATCTAGTACTTGTCATAAGATTTTTTTTCCGTTACCTAGTTTTTGTTTTATAGGCAAAATAATAACTAAATGTTGACCCAAAAATCACTATTTATGTTCAAACGTCCGCCATTTTGTCATAAATCGATATTTTCAAAATCGGCTATGACAAGTACTAGATTATAGTATCTAATTTAATAATCTTTTTAGTTTTTTTATCAGATGATTTTTGAAGAAACGCCAGTGGGTACCGTGTACGCAGATTTTTTTACGACGCTCCAAGGATCATACAATATCCTTGTATATTTTTGATATTTTTAAATAAAGAAAATTAAACATATTTTCGAATGTATATCCTTTTAGATAATTAAAACCCCAATCCGAAATTTCAAATAGTTTTCCTTGAAAACATTCACAAAAATGACCTTTTTTCCAGCTCCTACGTGTATATCTCCCCTTAAAGTTAAATGTTCAAAGTTTAATTACAAATGAAGATAGGTTAAGGGAGACTTTGTCCTTGAAATCGGCGGGAGATGTTAGCGGCTCAACATGAACAGCTAGAAGAAGAGGAGTGATGCCTCTATGGACCAGGCATTGCCGATTAGCTGTAATTATAAACACATTACAAAACTTTAAACGCGTTTTTCTCGAAAACACGTTTTTAAAAATGGCTGACATTCTCCTGACCGCCGTAATTAACATATCGACCTGAAATTTGGAGGGCATACTCAGAAAATATATCTTCACGGAATGACGGATCGTTTTTTCGATAGATACATTTTTTGCATCTATTATTTATCTTTTTATGCGAAAAAAACGCGAAAATTCGATTTTTTTTTTAAGGAGGTACACCAGCTTCAGCAAAATGGTGATAGATCAATAAAAATTGGTGAATATATTCTTTAGTATTATTCATGTAGATACAAATTTTTTCAGATTTTTTGGTTGTGCCGTTTTCTTACAAATAATTCACAAGCGTTTATTCTTATACCCGGAATATATACCTATATCTATAAAAACGCTATGCTTATACACGTGAACTTCAATGTTCAATTACTCGATAACGGCACAATGAAAAAATCTGAAAAAAATTGTATTGACATATATAATACTAAAGAATATATTCACCAAATTTTATTGATCTATCACCATTTTGAAATTTTACCATGGTTTAGCATGGCAACATTGTATGAAGCTGGTGTACCTCCTTAATTGCCGCCATTTTCCGAAATTTGTACTAAACGAAAAACCCATCCGTCATTCCATGACCAAAGGGTCACAGATTGATAATATGCTTTGAATTCGTGTTTCAAAACAACAAAGAGGGGGCAGTGATGTCAGCCGTTTACCTCCCGCGATTTGAGGACCTGTTTTCGCGGAGCTGCAACGGCCGCCATTTCGGTTTTTTTTTTCAAAAAAAATTTTTTTTAACGTTCTGTATATCATGAATAAAAGCAAGAAAAAAACCGCACTCAAAAAGCTTTACTCGTTTCCTTTAAAAAAAATAAAATGTAAACACCTGAAATATGGCACTCCAAGGACAAAGTCTCCGTTAAGAAACGTCTGTACTTTTATTTTGACGGATCCTTGAAAAAACTGTGGCTAACTACCCCGGACTTACCCTATACGTGTGCCAATCGACATCCTCCTTAGCGCCTGCAAGTGACGAAAAGGGAAATGTGTTCTCGTTCTAGGCGTTTATTAGGAGCTCATTTTATATTGAATACAAAGCTACTTTACTGCCTTCATCTTCTACCTCTGTGAGGATCCGGAGGGGCAAAATAGGCTGAAAATTTCGACTCGGGAATGGCGATGCTGCGGTCCTGCGAGGAGGATACAGGGTTGCATAACATCCTGGCAAAGAGGACAAAACGCACGAGCGGCAAAATGCAAATGGAGCGTGAAGCGCACACGGGTGTACAGCTGCGACTGCCACAGGTTTGTCCGCATCCTTCCGCGCATATCTCGCGATGAGACACGCCGGGAAAAGGGAGGCCCTTTGCGACACGCTCGGGCCATCACCGGGTCTTTCTTACCCTTCCGCGTGGAGTGCGCGCGTTGTGTGTTGTTGTCGGGCCCCCGAGGGCACTTTGTATATACTTATTACGAGATACATCTCCCATAGGTTGGCCATGGCGGCCGCGCATTTCTCTCGGGTTCGACGCCCGGTCAGTCGAGGCTCCGCGCGCCTCGGCCGCCACCACCACCACCACCGCCAACGCCGCCGCCATCAGCAGCATGTGCAAAGGAAACAGCGGTGAACGCGGCTCAGAAGCGTCCGGCAACGCCACGAGAGAAAAGGGATCGCGCGATAGCTTTCCGCTTCATCAGCGCGTCTGTCTCTCCCGATGTTTCGTAGTTGCCCAAGAGATCGGACACGGAGCAGCCGCGAGGATAGACGGAGATATACCTCTGAATTTCACCCCCCCCCCCCCCCCCATCGAGAACTATACATATGTACACGCTTTCTTCTGACTCTCGTGCATCCCCGTGTATCCATCTTGATTCTTCCGCTGTGTCGTGACTTCCGGCTATAAATGTGACTGGTCTTGCTCACGGATCGTCGGAATCCGCGCAATCGTGGTTCACGGTGCGTGCAATGAAGCAATTTCGACGGAAACAATTCTTGGGTCCTGGAGAAACGTCGCTAAGAGTGGTAGCTAAGAGTAGCATTTTCCTATGCAGAGAGGAAAAAAAGTCACTCGCATTCAGGCAACTGTTCGGTATTCGAAATATTGAGATGAAGCAGTTGAATATTTGATTCTTATAAGTATCTGCAAGTTCGATGGAATAAATAGTTGGGATCGCGTAAAGATTGATGTAGTCGGGCGAAGTCATCTTTTGGGTGCAGTATCCTTCACTAGACTGAACCCAATATATCAGGTGTTGGAATTAATTCGTAGCGTTTTACAAGAGATGGCGTAGGTAGTACAGTATTTCGTTGTTACCGACAGGGATGTATTCATCGTGAAACAGCTATCATTGAATGTCATTTGCTGTACATAACCTCTTTTTTAATCGTAAATAACAACAGGTTATAATTTATTGAATATGTCACCATTTGTGCCAAATAAAGTGTTTTTGCGGGGAGTTTTACTTTACGCTTTTTTTCCCGGTTTTTGCATCGAATTGTCACTGGTGATGAAAAATGGATCCATTACGACAATCCGAAGCGCAGAAAGTCATGGGTTAAGCCCGGCCAACCATCAACATCAGTGGCAAAGCCAAATATCCATGGGTCTAAGCTCCTCCTCTGTATTTGGTGGGATCAGAGGAGTGTGATTTGTTATGAACTGCTGAAACCGAATGAAACCATAACTGCGGATCGCCACCGACTGCAATTGATGCGTTTGAGCCGTGCATTGAAAAAAAAATGGCCGGAATACTCCGAAAGACACGACAAAGTCATTTTGCTGCACGACAATGCCGCACGTCACAAAGCCGGTACAAACATATCTGGAAACACTTTAATGGGAAGTCCTACCCCACCCGCCATATTCTCCAGATATCGCTCCTTCTGATTACCATTTGTTTCTTTCGATGGCTCATAGCCTGTCTGAGCAGAAGTTCACTTCTTACGAAGATTGTCAAAAATGGGTCGATTCGTGGATTGCATCTAAAGACGAGGCGTTCTTTCGACACGGTATTCGTACCCTGCCCGAAAGATGGTCAAAAGTAGTAGAAAGCGAGAGGCAATATTTTCATTAATGTATTTTTTTATTTTCATTTAAAATAAATATATTTTTTTTATTAAAAAAAAAACCTACGAATTAATTCCAATTCCTAATATGTATTTTTTTTGTTGATTGGCTTTGGTTGTAGCTGGGGTAGATTTGCTGGTTTGGATTTGGTTAGCGCTGTTTGGGTTTGTTTTTCCTGTTTGGGTTTGTCTGCCTGTTTGAGATAGTTTTGCTGGTTTGGGTTTGTTTAGTGCCGTTTGGGATCGTTACGGTGGTACGGCTTTGCATGGTACTGTTTGAAGTAGTATTGCCTATTTGGTTCTGTTCAGATGCAAACAGTTTTGGCTGTTTGACTTTGTTCGTGGCTGTTTAGGGTACTGTTTCCCGTTTCGGATTGTTTTTTTTTATGACTTGGGTAGCTCCGCCTATTGGTATTTGTTTGTGGCTGTTTGGGGTGGTTTTGGCTGTTCGGACTTACACCACTTCGTTCCGTACCAATCCAGTCGCACGCCCGAAGTCATGCCCGAAAAAGTGGATCGCCTTAATGCGGTGATCCACGCGATGGTGTCGAGCAGCAATTGCGGGATCGGTTCGACGATCGTCACTGACCTTGCGCTCTTGGTGACTCGACACCTCGCCTACCCACGGAAGAAACTCGAGAAGGGACACGAGAGGAAAAAAGGGAAGATCGATCGGAGAAAGGCGCACGGTCGGAATGATCGCAACCGACGATGATCTAGAAATCGCAGATTACATTCACCGAGGAAACGTGATTCGATTCTAGCAATGCCGCAAGGATCGACTTTGTACCGAGGCATTTTTTTGTGGGATCCAGAAGCTTTTTATCCGTTTCTCTCTCTCTCTTTTTATTTCTCGCCCACTCTCCCTCTCTCTCTGTCTCACACAGCGGGAAGAATATTTGCAAAAACGATATTATTGGTTTCTGCCGTTAGAACGCGAGCGTTCACGGCAGCTACGATGTTTTGCACGCGTTCGTGAGGAAAATCCCCGTTATCTTCGATTTTCGCAATGTAACTCCACCCCCCCCCCCCCCACCACTTTTATCCCACGCCGGAATTTCAAGCGGCCTCTCCGAATTAAAAAAAAAATAGAAAAACGGTGAGGGACATTGTGGAATTTGTTGTGGCAACGATCCAGCGAAGATCGTCGTTGGGATCACGATATATTTCTTTCCGAGGCTACGCCTTTCGATGTTACTTGTGGTTGAACGGGCCGAGATGCGAGTGGGCGAATAATCACGATCTCGCCAAATAAGGATGGTCGTATGGGCTGTAAATTTGGCAGGGCACGCCAGTGAGACGAACATAAAAGCCCCCCCCCCCCCCCCCCCGCCACTATCCGGGCCCGCGTGTCCCTGGGTCTTATATCATGACAGCGCGAGTGGATATTCTCCGAAGCGTGAACGAAAAAAAAGCAAAAACAATCAAGGAAATGAGTGTATATGGACGCTGGCAAAACGCAGCAGGGCCTGCTTAAGTATGCAAATTAAGGGGACCGTAGGTTCGGTGTCGACTGTTTTTTTTTCCCACCGAGGTTCTCCATTGCCAAAGACGAGCGGAGAGACCGGATAAGATGCGAAGTTGAAGGACGAGGAGTCCTTCAAGATTTTTTCTTTTTCTCGAATCCGTCCCTCCCCTCCTTCCGTCCCGCGTCCCTGCAGCCTTCTGCTAGAAAAAATCCGAAATAATCCACGAAAATGGCATCGAGCGAGTTTATTCACCAGAATTATTGCGGTTAGGCGGATAGAATGAATTACCTGTAAGGGCGAAGAAATAAAAACGGTTCTCTACCCTGGCACGGGTCTGAAGCTATGCATTGTTGGATATTAAGGCATTTTTCTTTATTTTGAATAACGTGTTCCTTTATTCTTTATTGAATCTTGAATTTTGTAATTCTGCATTGTAGTCCTTTATTGAAGCTTAAGGGAAGGTTCTGCCTTGTTGGGCCAAAAAATGTTCGATTTTTCACCAATTTTTCATGCGAAAAGTATTAAATATAGAATGTTGATATTTGGTATGTTGACTAAGCGGTCTTTATTGAACATCAAAATAATGTTTAGAGTTCGTAAAAGTTGACCTAGCATCAAGAAGAAAAATACTAAAATCGTAAGCGATCGAAAGGAAGTTTGTTTTTATTCCCAAAAATTTTCGCAGTTTTTTGCTCACTATTTTTTTATTTTTCAATTTTTCTTCTTGATTCTAGGTCAACTTATACACAATATTGTACAAAGTAAAAATATGTTTGATTTTTTTGCTTCAGATCACCTGTCCGGGACTCAGGACTTCCGCAAGCGAAGAATGTCATCGCCCGCGCACCAACATACATGGCTCCTCCCGTTCCCGCCGCCATGTTTTGTCAAACTTAAAAAAATATTTTGATGTTCAATAAAGACCGCTCAGTCAAGATACCAAATATCAACATTCTATATTTAATACTTTTCGCATAAAAAATTGGTGAAAAATCGAACATTTTTTGGCCCAACAAGGCAGAACCTTCCCTTAAATTGAATCACGAATAACGTGGTCCTTTATTCTTTACTTTTGAAATATTCTTTATTAATTTTTTTCGGGTATATTTCGACTCCAGAATATCTGAGGAGGCCCAACAAAACGTTGAAAAAAAAGTAATGGACCAGCACCCACCCTTATTGAGGGGTTGAAAGTGAAAAAATTAATGTCTCGAGCGGTGCCAATGTTCTGATCTTTTTTCTTTCCCTTATATATTTCTAGTACCTTAGGAAAGCCACAAAAAAATTGGCAACGATTTTCAACTTCCGGAACCCACCCTTATCGGGACGTGAAAGTTGGAAAAAATCGTATCGTTAGGGATAAAGACATACTCATCTTTTTTATTTCCCTTATATATTCCTAGTACCTGAGGAAAGCCACAAAAAAATTGGCAACGATTTTTAACTTCCGGACCTCCCCTCACCCCCTCTCGAGGGGATAAAGTCGAATGAAAATCGTATTTTCGTCGGTAAAGATATTCTCATCTTTTTTATTTGCGTTATGGATACTTGCCACCTAAAGAAATCTACATGGTCCAAAAAATATGACACTTTAAACGTCGAGAATTCTCAGCACCTTAAAAAATATTGGTTAATGAATGACCAGTTAATTCGCAAACTTTTCGGTTTCCGAACAACGCCACAATTACGTGCGTACCCAACAAGCTCTGGGAGCCACTTCATAATGCGCATCACTTATCGTTTTCATTGTACATCTTTACAGTCTTCATCGTACGTCATAGTCCTTCAAAGTGAAGGAAAATTGGATGAATCGACGAATGACGATTTCACCTTGAAATGGGATCAAGGAGACGAAGGGATTTCGTAATTGCACGCGCGTGAAAACGTCCTCGCGTGCTGATTTTCATTACCCCAGATGACGTGATCGATAATGATCAATTCGAGCGCGTGGGAAGCATCGCACCTTTTAAATATATTTATCGGATGATAGCATTGACTTGGATCGCAAGTATGGGATCTAATGCGTATTTATATATACGCGGATAGAAGTACAAGGTGGCCATGTGTTCTTTAAGGGGGAGATCACTTTATAACGTAAAGAAGAGCCTATGGCCGAAAATGAACTCCAGAAAGAAGCTGAAGGACTACTTGTGGCCCCGGAATCGCAGATTAGTCGGTAGGGCGTTTAGTCACAAAATTGGTGTCTTGAAACTTTAAGGCGGGCAACCACTTTAGAAGATCGAAAATTAAATGATTTTTTGGATTTTTTTTATTTAAAAAAAAACGGAAATTTCCGCAACTCTGACAATAATTTATTCATATTTTCATACATCTCTGGTAATCGTTTCAAGTTAATTCATGCATTAATTAAGGTGTAATCCGCTGTGTCCCTCGGCGTGTCCTCATCGTTGTTGTCGATTTGCGGGAATTGTGCAGCTTGCAATTCGCAACCGAAATAGTCCAACAAATTTTTATACATTCTCGAGATGTTTTTTTTAGAACATGAACCTGAATTTTGAAAAGAAAAATCGAGTATTGAATGTAGAAACGTGCTTGAAAAAAATTATCGAATTTTAGCATTTTTTCCTCGGCATTTTGCAATAATAAATATGTTTTAAACAATCTAATATTTCCAACTTGAGGTCCATGTTTTAATAAATGATATTATGTAAACGCGTTCCAAATTTGAAGATGATTCATCCATTAGTTTTTGCGTTATGATTCCCGGAAATTGAAAAAAAATTGAAAGTTACCACGGTATCTCACAAACGTGGTGACAAAGACAATATTTTGTATACCATCAAATGGCCCTCTTAAAATCATCAAACTTTTGTAGGAACCACTCTTTGGTACGACCTCATCTTTTTTTTTATTTATTTCAATGCTTTCTTTTTTAATGTGACCGGCTGAATACACATGCATTACAGCCTTTACCTCCTGCGATCCAAATCAATGCTATAATCCAAGGAACAAACGAATTGCCCCACGAGTTATAGCGAAATCTAAATTTAGAACGGAGAAAAGTATCGATGTCGGACATCATAATAATAATGATAATAATAAGTATATATATATATATATATAGGGTGTCCTCTTCTGAATGGATAATCCTGCAACTATCGATAGGTCAGATTACGTCCTACTGTATGCTGGAATTTCAGTTTAGTCAAAGCCCCACGATTTTCGATATTTTTGGCTCCATGTTATTTTTTGAAAAAAATCATATGCTTTTGGTTTTTCACATGCCATTTCTACAAATGGCATGCATCGACAATGACTGCGCAAATTTTGAAGTAATTGGTACGATATGCGTAGTGCATTTTTTTTTGACACCGCAGGCTATCAAAGTCAGATGTTCGAATTGGTTTGAATGAAAATTCTGCATATCTTTTTTCATAAAGTTTCCTTAACATTTGAGGTTAAAAAGAATACTTTTCTAGATAAAACAAATAACCAAGAGTATTTTTTAGAAAACCGGGTCAAAAAAGTTATCATTTGTAGAAGTGGCATGCGAAGGATCAAAAGAAGATGATTTTTATCTCGAAAACCGTGGGACTTTTACTAAACTGAAATTTTAGCATATAGTAGGACATAATCTGACCTATCAACAGTTGCAAGATTGTCCATGCATAAAAAGTCACCCTGTATATATATATATACACACACGTTTATGCGATGCTGTAGAATACACGGTAGCAAAATCGTCGACGAAGGGTTCGCAAGAGATGCGCGGTGATGTTGGTACGGCGAGAGGGATAATAAATTTTCCGGCGGGGACGAAAAAACTAAGCGCAGAGGAGCCTCAAGGCTGTTGAATCCGGTCTCAAGGTCTCGGTCCCGCCGAGAATGCGACCTTGGTATCGAGTTTAGAAGAGCGATGCTGCGCAGACTCGCAGTTGAAGAATGCCGCGAGTAATATTGTGGCGTCTGGTGCAAGGGATACATCATTCTCCCAACCAACCTTTTTTCAATCTTGGAAACTCTTCATTTTTCGGTGTCTCGTAGCCACTTACACGGGAGCCCTGGATTTCCACCGTGGGTGGCGACTGTGCCACCCCCAACAACTTCTCATGTTTGTAATCCTCTGGCGAACGAAAACCGAAATAATTCGCGGAAATGGCATCAGGCGGGTACTTTCGAGTCTCGGGGGAAGAAGAAATGAGAAAAACGGTTTCGAATTGCACATGGCTCTGAAACTTTTTAGCCAAGTTTCGATACAACGTCACGAGTACATGGTACTCGTACGTGAGAAGCTGAACATCACTGCACTTGACTACTTTTTTCGGGCCTATTCATTGGCCGCAATCAACAGTGGATGCGAATCCACGATTCGAGCGTGTGGACGGAAACTAAACTTGAGGCGAATATCACGGTGGAATCAGTATGACGGCCTGTATGATAAGCTGTCGGAATGCAGAAACATCATACTCCAAAAATTACATACTTGCGAAAAGTCATAACCGAGGGATGTTGTATTCCCGAAATGTCACCGTACGGAAAGTTGCGGTGCAATGAAGTTTGAACAGACTTTGCTATCAGAGGATGGCACTAATGACATCTTCCAATTGAACGGACAATCTCATCGACCAACTGTCCGATTTCGATGTACGTGGTGGTGTTTTTCAACTATTTCAAACTCATTTGTCAATGCAACAAGTTACTCTTGTTGTATTGGGAAATAAGTTGAAAATCGTTAAACACAACAGCCTGTACCTTGAAATTTATGAACATATGACCGATGACATTTTTCATTCAGTTGGAAGATGTTATAAGTGCCATGCGTTAAGGGGGGAGAAGCCTTTAGGCGAGGACAAAATTTGCTGCTTTTCATGATGTTTTCTTTAAAGGAAAGCTTTCTTCACCATTTTTTAGACTTACTCCCGTATTCATAGTCGTCCCTTAAGACATAAGGCCTCCTTCGTTCTGAACAAAGAACAAGGATTCCTCAAGGTACATCTATGAATACGGTTGTAATTTTTTTATTACTACTTTTGGCTGTTACATGGTATCTTTTATTGATCTTCAAAAATGGCGGCGGTATGGCACGGTCTTTAAACTGGAAACACTAGTCGACCGATTATGATGCAATTTGGTATAAATCTTTCTAGCCTTAGTGTCTAAAACATGACCCTAAATGTATTTGAAAATTTAAAAAAGCAAGTATTTTTCTATAGCAAAATGTAGCGATTTTTTTCGGAGCATTCAATCCTTTTGTTTCAACGCGTACCAGTTCATCGATTATCAACATTTCTCACTTTTTCTTGGTTCATATTCTGCGTATGAGTGTTAATGAGAGAAAAATCTTCATTGGTTTTTTTCGGATTAATCCCGCCGATGCTACGTGTCACGTCGTCGGCCAACATCCTCCGCAACCAGTTTCGAAGACCGTGCCATACCTCCGCCATTTTTAAAGATCAATGAATTTTAAAAAATACCATCTACTATCCAAAAATAGTAATAAAACATCCCCTAAGTTTAAAAAATGGTGAAGAAATCGTTTTAAAAAAATCATCAAAATTAGGCACTTTTTAGGCACCCAATAGCAAAATCTGACATTTCTTGAATGTGACTTTTGGGAAATATGTAATTTTTGCAGTATGGCGTTTCCGGATTCCAATAGTCTACCATCACGGCGCTCATCGTCCACGACCGAAAGCTCACTCCTCCAATACCCCCGTATCGAAAGATCCCGCGATCATATCCGAACAATGAGGGCAACCTTGCGCGAGCATAAATTTATGGCCGCACACGCAACACATACGGGCTCGTTATTTGCCTTTATGATATGCCAGTCCGCTTATGGACGGGGGGACCTGAACAAAGCAAAGAGCCAATAAACGTTCTTCCCCGCTACGATTATTCCTCGAAGCTTTTGCCTTCGCAAATGGCAAGGTACACGCGTTATAGTCAGCCCCAATCCTGCGATGCGCACACAATTGCTTTTGGTTGCTACACGGAACGCGTTCGACTTGCACACGAGGCAATGGGCAATTTGGCGCTCACGCGTGTCTCGCGGCTCCGATCGTTAATTTGCGTCTCTCCGCCGACTCTCAATTAGACGAGCGAGCATTGCGCGGATAACTTAATTAAGTGCTCGTGCTCACGAGACCCGGCCTTTGAGAAAAACGAGCGAAACGAGATCATCGAAGTTGAAGTGCCCAGCGAGGACTCCGTAGCGAACCTAAAATTCACCACGCTTTCAGGAGCCCGTCGAGATACTCAAGTTTTATTGCTCCTGACGTTGCTTGTTTTACTCACTAACGTCACGTGATCCGTGGGCTTTGGTTGGATCCGGTAACTTGTTGGGTACGAGCATAATTATAATATAGAATCGAAAACTAAATTATTTTGAAGGAGTTTGCCGATGTTGGTGTCATCATCGAACAACCTAAACAACCCAAACAACCCGATTATATCCAAACAACCTCGAACGGTCCCAAACAACTCAAATGACCCAAACAATCCAAACAACCTAAACAAATGTCGTTGAAGTTTGCACCGTTGGAAGGCCACGACCTTTTCGTTATTTCTTCATTTTTATTATTATTCGAGAGCTTTTTTGCAACTTGCGATCGTGAATCTGTATTAAAAATACGTGAAAACGTTCGAATGATTATCATTTCCTAAATCGGCCAAAAAGAAATGTTATCGATGAAAAATAAATCTGTTCCGTTGCGTTCCAACGATGCACGCTTCCAGATCATCCAAACAACCACAAACAACTTCAAACAATGCAAAAAACCCCAACGGCCCCAAACCCCCAAACGATCCGAAATAATCCAAACAGCCCAAATAAATCCAAACACCAACAACTCCAAACAACGCAAACGACTCAAACGGCTCCAAACAACCCGAACAAACGAAATGATCTGAAATAATCCAAACAGTCAAAACAAATACAAACAACACGAAAACCTCCAAATAATGCAAACAACTCCAAACAACCTAAACAACTCCAAACAACCCAAACACCTACCAACAACGCAAAAAACTCCAAACAACGCAATAATCCCCGAACAATCCAAATGATCCGAAATAATCCAAATGGCCCAAACAAATCCAAACAACGTCAACAACCCCAAACGACTCAAACGCCCCCAAACAACTCGCCCAATCCAAACGATTCGAAATAATCCAAACAGCCCAAATAAATCCAAACAACACCAACAACTCCAAACAACGCAAACAACCCCAAACGACTCAAACGGCCTCAAACAACCCGAACAATCGAAATGATCCGAAATAATCCAGTCAAAACGAATCTAAACAACACGAAAAAGTCCAAATAATGCAAACAACTCTAAACAACGTGAACAACTCCAAACAACGCAATCAACTCCAAACAATCTAAACAACTCCAAACAACGCAAACAACTCCAAACGACTCAAACGGCCCCAAACAACCTGAACAAACCTAAACAAACCCACAAATATCAATATCAGACCCATTTTTTTCGGCTGGTGTCGAAAATATGACGACTACAAGTTCCTCCATTTAAAATCGGTTTTTCGAAATCTTCTTCCTGAAATGATGAATCTACAGTGACCGCAATAATTTAACGCAAAAGTACTCGCTCCGATTTATTTTCACGAATTACTTCCCATTTTTGTGTTGAGAGGTTACAATAATGATGAGACGAGATGGGGGAGGGGTGGCGTCCGACATGACGAAATCATAAGTCATCCTAGCTCCGGAATCCTGAAGCAAGTGCGAAGAAAAGCTACTAAGTGAAAGTAAAAATATACACGATAGTCGAACATTCCATCATCGCGCGCATCAACGTCGTTTGAATTCATCATCGCCAATTTCGTTCCACGGATCGGGCTCGAAGAATCCCCAGGATATCGTTCGACCGCGCAATTTGATGGAGTGCGTCGAACCTGGCAACGCGAGGGGGGAAGGAGGGGGGAGAAGTAGAAATTTCTACCGCGTCGCGTTCCTCGGACGAGAGGTGGATCTATTCTTGGGCGCCAGCATTGTCCCTGCCTCAAGGATTGCGAACCGCGTGTGGCGTCCTCTCCAACAGGAACAAAGAGTCATCGGCGACGAATGTGGAAAGGGAAGGGGAGGACTCCGCAGGGAGGACACGAGAGGATGGACCATGGCAGAAACCGAAGGAGCGCGAGATGAGAATCCGCGGGGAGAGATCTCTTCGAGGCAAAAGGGCCGTTGTGGGTATATATGTATGCAGGAGGTGCGATGGGGATACCGGTCTTGCCGCAGAGAGGGAGAGAGAGAGTTATGGGGTATCCTCTCCCGACGCGGTGCGCGAATCGACCGAGGCACATAGGCTCCCTCATGCTGAAAACCATTCCGCAAGCTTATACCACACGTATAGGTGAATATACACACACAGGTATGCAGATACGTAGCCGAGAAATCTGCAGGAGAGAAGCCAATGCCAAGGTTCCGTGCGCTCGCGCTTGGTGCAAAGGTCAATCGGTATGAAGGTGCCTCTCGACTACGTTTGCCTACGTTGATCTGTCCCGATCCACGAGCTGGGGTTCCACACGATCCTCGTTCCTTTATTTCTCCTTCATCCGAGGCCTCATGGGTTCTCAATACGGGCAAACATAACCTCACCGCAGTGTTCCTTGAGGTGGTTCAGGAATCAGACGAAAGCTCCGTTTATAATCGTTGGGTTTTGAGCATATTGGTGATGGATGTTGAACAACTTGCTTGTAGTCGCTCCGGGAGCTAACGGGCTTCCATTTTTTAGGAATCTGTTGACACGAAGCTCTGAGTTTCGTTGGTGATGGATGTTGAAAAGCATTCTTCCAGCTGTTGCGAAAGTAACCGGATCCTCCATTGAAGAGGAAGCTGTTGGCACTAACCATTGGGTTTTATGTAGATTGGTGATGGATGTTGAACAACTTCCAGTCATTCCAAAAGTGAACGGACCTACCATTCTAGGGGGCGTTGTTGGCTTTGATCTTTGGATTTTTTGCATATTAGTGATGGATGTTGAACACCTTTTTTTTCCAGTGATTCCGAAAGTGAACGGATCCATCATTCTAGAGGGAGTTGTTAGCCCAGAGCTTTTGTGCACATTGACAGTGGGTGCTGAACAAGTAGTTGCTGCAATCTAGATTGTGACATATTCTAAAAGAGTGAAAGTTGTTGACCCAAAGCTTCGGGATTCGTTGGTAATGGATGTTCAACAACATTCTTCCAGCTGTTGCGAATGTAACCGGATCCTCCATTCTGAACGAAGCTGTGGGCCCTAACCACTGTGTTTCATGCAGATTGATGATGGATGTTGAACAACTTTCTTCCAGCATTCCAGAAGTGAACGGGTTCTACATTCTTGAGGACACTGTTGCCCCAAAGCGTTGCATTATTCTGCACGTTGGCGATGGATGTTGAGCAACCGGTAGCTGCAGATCAAGACTATGACATATTCTCAAAGGGCGCAATATACCACGTCGATGGATAACCCGGAGGATCATTCTGTGAGTATGATGATTGGTTCAAAGCAGTTCTGGATGGAATACTCTTGAACGGTAGAACGGCCACTTGTGTCAACAGCAGTAAAGAGGTGCTCAAAACCTGCTGGTCTTGGAGTTTGTCAAGTACCTAGCACAACTCCGTGCCGCCATGTTTCTCAATGTTACCCGGAAACTCAAGTTCCACAGAGATTGAGAGGCAGAGGGAGAGAGAGGGAGGAGACGCGAGGTGGGAGCAGCATACCGGCAAGAGAGCTTCCCTAAGATTAGTACGTACTTACAGCATGAAAATATAACGGCTGGAGGTGTATAACGGTCTTGTTCTCTCGCTCGCTCACTCCCCTACGCCTTGGAAATATAATTTCGCCATACGTCTCAGTTGTGTATGACCTGCTATTGTATGCTTGTTGCTCGTCAGGCCTCTCGAAACTGCCTCAGAGAAATGGAAAACAGGAGAAAACGAGTCTTTTACCGCATTGCTATGGTACACAGCGCAGGAAGAACAAGCCAACAAAATGGCGGACAGAAGAGCGAAATGGCGGATGACGAATTCGGTGGACATCAGATCGGTAGGAAGATTGGTGAGTAAAACGGATCGATTCGTCTCGAAGTCTCGTCCGCCTCAAGAGCTCTCTTCAACGAGAATCAAGAGAGGGGCACTGTCTCACAGAAGCTTTGAGAGACAACCAAAGAGGAGAAAGTCAGCCGTTAATGCTGAATAGTAGCCTGCAGCTCTGTCGTTAAGAACGTACAGTGAAGTTTCTCGTGCATGTGTGTCGGTGATATTTGTGGTGGGTAAATACAGAGTGGCTTGGGAGGATGCGGAGGTGACCACGTTGGTCAACTCCCCGTCGAATCGTCCTCTCCTCTCTCACGACACTCGCTCACGCGAACCAAACTGCACTCTATTTATTTTTTTCATCTTTCTCTTCCGTCGCTGCCTTTCCTCGTGACACACGTAGCACAGCACGTAATACGAAACTCAAAAGTGACTGTGAAGTGTAATTGACTTTATTCTGGATCGTGTAGTCAGCAAGGCCATAGCTTGCCGGGTATCGCGATAACTAGCGCCCTCGGGTTGATCGAAGCACTCGATTGATGTTCTGATCACGGGCTATGCGATCAGCCCACACGCTCGAGGCAACGTGGAAACCTGAGGTTAAGGGCTTAGGTAAACCTTTTTAGGTTCAACTGCAAAAGACTGAGGGTTTTAGGGTCTGCAGTCTCGGGAAATACTTGCATCTGAGATCAAAGGTACAATTGCGGGAGATGTTTCATCTTAAGGGGTGTGCATGAGCTCGAAATTGTAAAAGTACGATTTTTATTGCAGAATTTTATAGCCTAGGATCTTAGGTTTTATTTGAAACAATGATTTTATAAAAATTCCAAAACTTGACCGAGTTACAATGATTTTTGTGAAGGGCCCCCCACTGCGCTTAGGCAAATCGCCCCGCTGCGATTTACCCCTTTCTTGCGTCTTTTCGAAACCATGTTTTATGAAACGGTGAAATTCGTATTTCAAAATCTATTCGTCCGATTTACAAATCCGGACAGAGCTTAGTTTATAACATTTTCTATCATATGACTGGATGATTTTTTTAATATGTCTATCCATTCGTTAATAACAAATCATTGAAGTTGCTTTTTTTGTCGAAAATTGAATTATTTTCGCTACAGCTCGCCATTTTCGTGAAATTAAAAATTTCAAAAACCTATCCGTTCATACGAAAGTTCCACTATTATACTAAAAGTACAATTTTCATTTTTCATTTCAGTTCACCAACTAGAGTGAACTGAAATGAAAAATGAAAAATGTGCCAAAACCACCTACACCGATTGGCCTTGCAACAACAGCGATATTTCGTTCAAGGGGTTAGGCCACTCTAGAGGCCGAAAAAATAGGCTTTTTGGGTTTTCTTTTCTTCCAAAAAACTCCAAAATAAATCAAGATGACAAAAAAGGGTGTTTATTATATCAGTGACTGTATACAACAGTTTTTTGAAGCGATTAATTTCAAAATGGCGACTGTGTAGCGTTTTGCTCAAAACTGCGTTTTTTAAGTTGGCCGGAAACATACCTCAGACAATTTTCAACCGATTCACTTGAAATGTTGAATATATCTTGAAAAATACATTGTCTATAGAAGTACGTAGGATTTTTTGATATACTGATATTTGGCCAAATGGCGCACTTTTAAAGTGAAAAGTGAAAAATTTGCCTAAAAAATCAGATAATTGTTAATAACAAATAAACTATGCAATATAAAAAAAAATCATACGTACTTCCATAGACAATGTATTTTTCAAGATATATTCAACATTTCAAGTGAATCGGTTGAAAATTGTCTGAGTTATGTTCCCGGCCAACTTAAAAAATGCAGTTTTGAGATAAACGCTGCAGAGCCGCCATTTTGAAATTAATCGCTTCAAGAAAATTATTGTATACAGTCACTGATATGTATGATAAACACCCTTTTTTGTAAACTCGATTTATTTTGTAGTTTTTCTGAAAAAAAAAATTCCCAGCAAGCCTATTTTTCGGCCTCTAGAGTGGCCTAAGGCCTTAAATAATAACAGCTTCGTTGTTGTTCAATGTTTTGCATTTAAAAAAACCTCAAACTTAGCAAGACTGTGTATTAGTAGTGTGTAAAATCCCGACCTCAGCACGCCAAAGCTCTCATCAGAAAAAAATATTGAAAATCGACCATTTGTTTGGGCTTACGCGGGCCCGCAGAAGCAACTACGGGTATGAGCGAGCAGGCGATAGCGGTTCTTACAGGACAGCGAAAAAAAGCGGAGACTATGTTTCGCGTCGTGTTAACTACAGAGCGCTGCCGAAGCCGATAAATTTACATGTACACATGTTTGCTTTATTTCGACGGGACGCCCAAACGCCTCGAGCGCCGATAAAATAAAAAATAACATCGATTTGCTCTCGTATTAAATACACGTCTTCACTCGCTCGGCAGGAGCGAAAGGCGCCCCAACGAGGGTGTTGCGCTCCGAGGAGCAATAAAGACTACCACAGATCACTACGGCTAATACGGCACCGAGTTTTCCATTTCATCGTACAAATTGGTTCACAATAAGCGACCATCGAGGGTCTTGATAAGTTTAGAGTTGGTCGTTGTCCGTGACGCCAAAGGCTGCCCGAGCAAGGCCCAGGAAGAAAATCACCCTTTGTCGCAAGAGATCGAGAAAATATTACCGTGTAATTTTACCGCCCGCGGCTCCTCCGATTTTATGACGTAATTGCGGAGGCTGCCGAATGGGATTGGTTGAGCGAAGGTCTCGGCGACCCAGGGTGATGTATGAGAGAGAAAGAGAAAGAAAGATAGCTAGAGACCGAGTGCACGTGATGAAAAAATGGGCGATGGAAAGAAGCCGGGATATTGTAACCGGTGCTTACTTATATTACTAGGAAGACATTATCCGGCGTATATAACGTCCTTTAGAGCGGTGGTTAAGGGTGCGCGCCGTGCTCTACAGGCTAATGGCCGTATGAGCGAAACCACCTGCCGCGACCAATGAGCACAAGCGGTCGAAACGCATGCGCGCAGATAGAATCACGGCAACGCTCACCGGTGATCGGCCCATACGTATAACTCGTAATCGGAGGCATCCTTCCTCGTGGAAGTTTCCTTCCGTTAAAATATCCAAGCGTCAACCTGGATGATTGATATTTCGGCGGAAAATCGCCGATCGGATGGAGCAGCTATTGCACACGAAACGTTTAGCGATCCCATGATAGGGGTGATCGTTCAACGATGTAGCCGTCCACTTGTTCAAATTGCGTTGTCCATTTTGGTAACTGCTTTGAACTGATGGTCGACTATGCGAACATAGCTGATACTCTCAAGCCAAGGCCAATTACCATTTATGCTCTTCTCTCTCCCGGAATCTTGCAAGTAACTATACTACTAGGGTTATTGACTTTTCAGAGAGGGCACAATTCGCTGGTATCCAGAATTCATGGGCTTTCGGCAAATTTAGCAAACCCGGGAGAACAGTCGCTTGCGGTTTTTAGGAACTCAGCGCTGTTGGCAAACAGTCGATTACAGTTTTTTGGGTTCCGTAGTTGATCAAGGAAGCCTTGTCACTTAGTCATGTCCGTTTGTCTGTCAGAGCCTCATAGTTTCTACAGTTTTCAACCTATGGGCATACAATTTTTCAAGTAGATACTCCACAGGGGGTCCCAATTGACATGCAGAAAAAACGGGAATAAGAAAATGTTTAGGGTTTTTTTTCCTATACGTAAAATGGAGGCGAATTGGTTTGGCTCCAGGCGATTCAAGTGGTCATTGGACCCGTCTTTCAAAATGGAATTCAATTTCCATTGACGATTTTTTAGCTTTAGGCACCCTTTACGAAGTGTTAAGGCCTTAGGCCACAGTAACGGGTACAAAATCGTGTGCGAATTTAACAATTTGTTTTCGTATGAGAAAGTGATTCACTCATAAAATTAATTACACATCTATTTAGTATGAATATCAAGCTGTTAGCAAATATATCTTTCTTTTCGATGTACAAAAAGGCCGACTACTATTATTTTCTTTTGTTATTTTTTTTTAGGCGCTCCGCGGCGCGACATTTAGCATCCACAATTTTTTACCTAAAACAAAAAACAAAAATTCTCGTCAATCTACATTAGAATACCTAGAGAAGTACGTACGGAATTTAAAAAATATTGTTTTATTCAAAAGTTATAGGTATTTGAACTTAAGAAATGAATTTTCAGTGAAAAATTTCGTTATAACTGCTAATAAACTGCTCATAAAATGAAAAGTTTTCGATTAATCAGAAATTCCGTACGTACTTCTCTGCGAAATGCAATTAGGAACATAACTTTTAAATTTGAAGTAAATCGAGTGAAAATTGTTGAAGTTATTTGTCACGCCAATTGGAAAAAAGCTGTTTCGAGAAGTTTCGAGTAGTCGGCCATTTTGTGCATCGAAAAAAAAATCTAACAGGTTGATATTCATACTAAATAGATGTGTAAATAATTATATGAGTGAATCACTTTTTCATACAAAAAAATGGTTAAAATCGCACATGATTTTATACCCGTTACTGTGGCCTAAAGCCTTAAGGCCTCGTTAATAAAATATCTAACATCCATAAACGATGTTAGCTCTTCATACCGGTACTATCGGAGTATTACGATTGCGGATTGTAGATCAAAATCGGAATTCCTATGGAATGAATGATTGTTGTCCAACATACATAGCAATAACTGCACATTAATCAAACATTGATGCTTCGAACGAATGACTACGTAACTCTACTTGACGTATGTTCCGACTCGCACTTGGCAGGTTTTTTTGGTTCCACTGGCTGAGCGTGTTTCAGCTCATCTTAAAGCGATTGGGTGACCCTCTTTCATCGCTGTTTTTCGCGGCTCGATGAACACTAACTAGTCTCTTCCGCGTGTCGAAGCCTTCAGCGTTCGTTCATTGCCCCTTGATGCTTTTCCTACGCCACGAAGGTGGTGGAAGTTCAATGGCGTTTCGCGAGCCATCGTTTCGGAATGATCGCCGAACTCTTGGACGTTCCCTGGCCTCGACATTTTGGATCAGCGACTGCCTGCCAATCTGGCGATGTTTCTGAATGTTTACTACGCATGGCTGCAAGCTAGTCTGGAAAATCTCTCCACAAAACATCCGCGACATGCACGCCTGTGACATATGAGAGTCACACGACTTTCCACCCGAGCACTTTCGTCCCTCGCTATCAGATCGTATGTACGCGAAACGAGAGGCGCGAAAGTGAAGATGGAGAAAATTTCCCGGCGTCGCGCGCAGTGTCACGAATGGATCGAATGGCTGGGAACAAAAAGTCCTTTTTTCCAATCCATCGACAGAAACGCAGTAAGGTTCCTGCGGGTAATAAGGCCTAGCTAAGCGAGATTTTCGATAAAAATGCAAAATATCCAAATTAACCAACGGTTTTTAAGGGGCTATACCAGTGTGACACTTTCAAAAAATCGATTTTTTTGCCTTTTTCGCCAGTTTATACTTTCAAGAATATTCTGTAAGAATTTGAAGGCCGTATCTCTAATCATTTTATCTTGCAAAAATCGATAGTTAAATCTTTAAGCGCGTTTTTTCGAAATGAGATTTTTCAAATTTGCTGACATTGTAACTCAAAGAGCAATTATCCGATTGACTTGAAATTTGAACTGAGTACTCTTGAATATATTTACTCTACAATGATGTAGGATATTTTTTATTGGATGAAAATTGACAATTTGGCATTGAAAAAAACTACCATTTTATGCAAGAAAACAAACTTTTTTTCATAACTACGCCATTTTGTTAGATTTTGATATTTTTGAAAATCCTACGTCATTGTATAGGAAATACCTTCCAGTTTAACGATTTTTTTTCCTTTTTCGGTTTCAGTTACTTAATCGGCCGGAATCATGTCAGCAGTGGAGGAACTTTTTTTTGGCGCCTCCGAAGGCAGCGCATAGGTCGCTTGGATCTCAATATTTATCTATGAAAAAAATTATGTAATACAGGTCAAATATAGCCAATTATATTCATAATTTTCCGAAACATTTAATTGAGTACTTTTCTTCCAAAAAATTCCCAAAAATCACCCAAATTTTCAACATTCACACTGGTATACCCCCTTAATGATAATCGAACTTTTATAGCAATTATTATAAAAAATAAACAAAAAAATGGCAACTTTCACCATAAACGAAAACAAAATTCAATGTTTTTGAAAACCTCGCCAATAGGTCTTATTTTACTATCGTATGATAATAAGGCCTACGGCTTTAACGTACTTAAATAATTAATCTGCATGTTATACATTTGGTATTTCCGATCAACACTCATATAAATGCACAAATTACATTTTACAAACGCTTAATAACTCTACATTTGCACATTTAACAGCCATCAGGGCACTTAAAGTCAGCGGCATCTTCAAGCGACAATCCGACGCACTCCTCGTGGTACCACTTTTCGCATTTTGTGCACTGTATCATGTCCGCTGTCCTGTCCTCTTGCCACCGATGACTACACCAACTCGCTTGCTTTTGTGAACCACGGGTGGCTTTGGTGATGGTCTTTTAATTTTTTTTATCTTGATTATTTTTATCGAACAGAGCTTTCGTGACCGGAGTTCCTCTGTAATTTATGACTTTTCGCCTAACCATAGGTTTTTTCTGTAACTTCTACTGGTGAGGGCATAAGTTGAAGAAATGCCGCTCTGTACCGAGTGAGCGGCACATTGTCTTCATCATCGTCCGAACTCGAAATACCGTGAACCATACGGGAAAAGCTTCACGTAGACACTAAACATGGAGATTAATCAATGACGAACCAATTTCACACCTTATTTACATTTGTAGCATCTTAAAAGTAATGAAAAATCCATAAAAAGACAACCGATCTTGTTAGAAGAAAAGAGGATAATAAGGCCTATGGTTAAATTTGGTAGGCCTTAAGGCCTTAGGCCACAGTAATTTAACAATTTTTATTTGTATGAAAAAGTGATTCACTCATCAAATTAATTACACATCTATTTAGTAAGAATATCAAGCTGTTAGAAAAAATATTTTTTTTTTTCGATGTACAAAACGGCCGACCACTCGAAACAGCTTTTTCCAATTGGCATGATAAATAACTTCAACAATTTTCACTCGATTTACTTCAAATTTAAAAGTTATGTTCCAAATTGCATTTCGTAGAGAAGTACGTGCGGAATTTCTGATTAATCGAAAACTTTTCATTTTCTGAGCAGTTTATGAGCAGTTATAACGAAATTTTTCACTGAAAATTCATTCCTTAAGTTCAAATACCTACAACTTTTGAATAAAACAATATTTTTTTACATTCCGTACGTACTTGTCTAGGTATTCCAATGTGACGAGAACTTTTGTTTTTTGTTCTAGGTAAAAAATTGTGGATCCTAAATGTCACGCCGCGCAGCGCCTTAAAAATAAGATAACAAAAGAAAATATTACTAGTCCGCCATTTTGTACATTGAAAAAAAATATACATATTTTCTAACAGCTTGATATCCAAATAGGTGTGTAATTAATTTTATGAGTAAATTACTTTTTCAGACGAAAAAAAATGTTAAATTCGCACATGATTTTATACCCGTTACTGTGACCTAAGGCCTTAATACCCGTCGACTACGTCTGGAGAAAAATCAAAATGGAAAATGTTTAGACCACGATAGTTCATTCAAATATTTAAGATCATAGAAACATGAACTAATAGAGAAATGGACAGCAAATTTATATAGCTAAGTGTAATATTACAAGAAATACTTACGATTGATCCGGAACGATTTTAATTGTTCGCGCCGCGCGGCGGTCCCTCACAATGATGCAACACTGGTCGTGTTCGTTGGGTCTCATCATTTTGATTCGAGCAAGTGCGCATGCGCATAACGATGCGCAGTTGCGAGTTGCGCATCATTATGCGCATGCGCACTTGTTCGTATCATAATGATCAGACCCAACGAACACGACCACTGGCGACGGGACCGGGTTATCGCGCATGCGCTAGCTTGTAGCGACATCCCTGTGCGTTATGCGCCTGCGCGTGTAGCCTTGAGCGAAAGCGCTGATTCAAAATACGATTTTCGTTCGTTAGGTACCCGCAGGTGCCTTACTTTACCAAGCGAAAAAAAAGATACGTTGGGTCCTCCAGGACGTTTCCAAGACGACCATAACCTCACAAATGCTCAGACAGAGCATCCCCGTAGTTGAACGAGATTTTTAGAAAACCCAGACTTTTAAGTCCTGCAGAATTCCCTGACGCAGAGCTTGGCGATTTTCTTTTGCCCTGTCTACTATTCATCTCTGCGAAATCTGGTCCGAAAATTTCAGCTGTCTCTCTTGCACTCGTATGCCACGTGGTACAGCCGCCACTTTGCCTCAATTTCGAATACTCGGGTTTTAATGATGGCTTTCAACGCTAGTAATCATTTTCCTTTTTACTTTGAGCGCGCAAAACTCAGCCTAGGTAGGTATGCGTGTTCGATATAGACGTGCAAGGTCAAATCAAGGACGGTGAGGCGCCTGCCATTAGCGATGTGGTTTGAGTACCACGCGAGATTCACATCGGTAATTGAGACCCACCCGAGACCGGCAACTTCACGTATTCGAATATCTTCGCGTGCTAAATATATGCTTACGTGTAAAACGTGGGTATTTTTGTCCCTGTTAGTCGAGATGCGCGCTCGTACGAAAAACGATCGCCACGTCCGAAAGCCTTCGCGCATCCTCTTCCCCGGTAGGAAAATATTCATTATCCGTTCGTAACGCTCGATATTTTATCGTAAAAAAGTCGGATGAAAGGAAATTGTAGCCGATGCGAGAAGTTTCAGCAAGAGTAACTTGGCGTTATCTCTCGGGTATACGTGCACACGTATGCAGGGTCCGGACGAATCAGCGTCGGACCGAACGTCGGAGACTTTTACTTTTATGATTCAGGCGTGGGCAAGCTCACGTCACTGCCCACCAGGATTGGCGCCCACTCGAGCATGGTCAGCCAGCTCTCGCGTTCGCATTGCCAATACCTTTTTCGCGAATCACGAGCTACACGTCTGCAATCTCCTTAGGCGTTCGATACTTTCGTTGAAATAAAAATACATATCGAAGTACGGTATGGAGAAAGAAAAAAACGGGGATACGAGCGCGGCACTTTTGCGCACAGGTTCGCGAAAGTCTATATGACGGACTATATAAGTACATGTGGTACGGTCGAGGACGTACATGTTGGGTAGGCTGTCAGAATCCAGAAACGTCGCACTACAGAAACTACATGCTCGCGGAAAGTCATGGAGGATGTTATCAGTGCCATGGATGATTTCATTAGTGTCATCGAAAAATGTCATCGGCCTATTGAATATAAGTTTCAGTTCAGGGTGTTCTTTTCAACGATTTTTAACTTATTCTTCAATGTAACGACGGTAACATTGTCAATGTAACAAAAGTAACGTGTTACAGTGACAAATAATTGAATAATCGTTGGGAAAAAAACATCATGTATATTGAAGTTTACGGAGATTTCGCTGATGAGATTTTCATTCGATTGGAAGATGTTATTAACCCTTCGATTACATGATTGCGCCACGAACCTCTGACTGCATTTGGGGGCGATCGGACCCCAGACGTTTTTCAGATCGTTGTATTTCGGTAAATTTGCATTTTTTTGTAGAGACGTTTTTTGTAGTAAATGATCCTTATTTTGTGGTTCCTGACCTGACATTTTTATTTATCAATAAAACGTTTTGCTTATTTGAAAAGTACGAATATTTATATTTCAATATAAGGTACAAACATGGTGGAACACAATATCCGATAAACGGCTGCCTCGTCCCTGTTTGCAAACGTTCACAGTATTGATGAAATTTTCAATAACATTTTGGCATAGTTGCGGACTAATTTCATTAATGGTGGGTCCAATTGCTACCTTGACCTTCGAAATGGTCTGTGGATCATTGGCATACACTTATCCTTTCAAAAAAACCCAAAGAAAGAAGTCCCATGGCGTCAAATCGCACGATCTTGGTGGCCAATTCACATCGCCGCGGCGCAAGATATCACGACCATGAAACTTCGTCTACAATGATTATGCAGTAACAATACAGCAAATAACAATTTCTATGCGTTGCTCGATCGAGTAATTCTCCATGACTAAACCTCAATACTTCCTGATGTCAGATGTCACAGATTGGTACTCTATTTTCGCCACAAAAAAATGGCCCACCATTTAAAATGTCAGGTCATTTCGAGACACCGCTTGCCAGCGCATTGAGAGAAAAAGATCATTGGTCCAATATCATTGGTGTTATTGAATGAAATTTCGTTGATTCAATTGTAAAATTGTTGGTGTAAATAATCCGATTTATTAGTCTAAACAAAACGCTATCGATTTTAATTGATTTTAATGACGCTAATGACCCAATGATAAAATTAAAAGTTTTTTTTTTCATTCAAAAGATATATTGTTAGCCGAGAACAATATATTATTGAAAGTATCGAAAAAATTATCGCGAACAAATTATATAGTTTTGAATGCATTTTCTGCAACGCACAAAAAAGGCGTTTCAATTCATAATATTAATATTGTTGATTCGAGTACACAAGAAAAATTGAATTTCGCTCGTTTGATCCAGATAAAATATCTATTGGATAAATTTGTTATTTTTTCACCATATCCGATATTGATTTCCAAGTACATTATTCGTTGAAATATTAATATTTCATTTTAATTGAAAAACATTAAGCAAATGTCTGAATAGGTTAAAAAATTATGCGAAAATAAAATTTGGTTCTTGCGCATTTGGTTGAAAAAATTCAACCTAATCATGGCCGAGCGCCACCGAAATTATAGGTGTAAGGAAACCCGTAGTTCTCGGAGTAACCGCTAGAAGCCACACGCGCGCTCGTTTCTCGTAAGCGTAGCGCGAACAAACTCTAAAGAGTATCGCTTCTTGGCCTGTGGTTAAGGGGTTACTCCCACTTGCGATTTTGAAAAAATCGATTTTTATTATTGTATTTTCTTGAAGTATAAGCATCTGACAATATGTCTTGAAAATTTCAAGTCGATCCGAACAAAATTGACTGAGATATGAGCGTTGGAAGAGAAGAATCCGCGTTGAAAGAGAAACTTTAAACGCGTTTTTCTCAAAATCGCATTTCTGAAGTCGGTGACCAAGATTACTCGAACACTAATGAACCGATCTTCTTGAAATTTTGCAGGCTTATTTAATACATAAAAATGTAGTCTTTAATCGTTCGATTTTTTTTTTCGAAAATAAATGGTCGTTTTATGGCCAAAAAACGGCCGTTTTTTTTTCGTTAAAATCGAACCATTAACTTTGACTGTCCGCCATTTTGTGAAAAATGAATACTTTTTAAAATCCTTCGATTAAAGACTAGTTTATACTTATATTTGACTAAATCCATCCGCATTTTTTTCTTCAGATGATCCACTCCGCCGCAATGTTGGTCACCGCAAACCGTGTATATAAAAACATTATTTCATTGATGGCCATTTGCCACTAAACAATGTAATATTTTTCAATAAAAAAATTACTGAAAGTTCTTCAGGATGTGTTCTTTAAGATGGTATATTGATTGATTTAAAAAGTTTTGTAGTTTTCTTTTAAAAAAATCATGAAAAAGGCCTTTTTTGCGCTACAAGTGGGGGTAACGCCTTAAGATCAAAGTGTATGGATATTCCATTGGATATCTGATATTCTCTCCACTATTATCGTGGATGATCATTCTAATGCTCACTTTTTATTTAAGATTTAAAACAAATTGAAAAACTTACGTCCCATGGCATATTCGTTTCGATGCAGTAAAGAAATAATTAATTCTATTGATTATATTTTTGTACGAAATAAAAAATCTTGTAGCTACCACTTCATTATTTCATCCATACATCTACGGATTGTATATAGAATTATTTCAATAGAATATAATTTTATTTGAAGGATAATGTAGATATTCAGAATGCAGAAGAGCTTTTTCAAATAAAATAATGTTATTTAAATCAATCACATTTTCCAATATTCAATAGTATTGTAACAATCTCATATATCGGTGGCACTCCGTAGCAGCACATTTATTTGAACCAACCAATATATTTTTTCGATTCAATTGTTTTTTTTTCTCAGTGCGGAACATCCTTCAATGATAAATTATAGTGAACCGCATCTCAATTATGTCACATTAAATCTATTTAAAAAAAAACATACTCCTGTATTTTAGTCTCCCTGAGAGTCACCTCAGGTGCATCGTTACGATTAGTTCGATCCATCCTGGTGGCAAAATTGAGCTCTATTAACTGCAACAATTTCACGAGCGTTTTCTCCACCGTCCTTCCAGTGGAGTTCAAAGTCCGGTGCGTAAGTCCGCAATATGTTCGCATGTGGAAAGCACCGCGGTGGGAAAACCAAAGTGCGTAATAAGAAAATTGAGGGTTTAAACTAAGTACGTAAAAGGATGCCAAGAGTGTCGTAGTAAAGAGTCGACGGAGGACATCGAACCGTCGGTCGTCACGCGACGACGTGAGATCGCATGTTTCCCTATTCTTTTCTCATCGTCGTCTTTCCGTTTTATGATCCGGAAGCGAACCAACGTCGATTGGGCTATTATCTCAGAACGCTGATCATCGAGTATGGGTCGTTGGTGTCTTTTTTTTCCACCTTGGGCTGGTTATGATTTTCTACGCGTACTGGTATTTTCCCGCGGCTTCGGCTCGGGTCTAATGACGGAAATTTGGTCCATGTGAGCAACGGTAATGGATTTCAGGGTCATATCGTAGTAAGGGTTTAATGCCAAGGTTATTACGTATAAAACGTTTTCCATAATTTGATACTCGCAATCGCATGGGTCGAAAAAAATTGACTTGGATAATGATTGAAGCCAATGAAACTTTCACATTGAGTAGGTATTCAATGGAGAGCTTCTTTACAAATTCTGAAGGTCATTTGGTGCATCACCTTTTCAGGAACCGTTTTTTGGGACCGTTCGTTGACTGCGAGAGTGGGGAGTGAAAATCCAATGAGTTTTCGGCAGGATACCAACCTTTTGAGACTAAAATTTCATGTAAAGAGAAATTATTATTGGGCACCTTCCAACTTCTGATACCGTTGAGAGATATTTCGTAGCCGGGAAATCATTAATAGTTATAATTATTGCAATTAAATATAAATATTCAATATTATTCTAGTATCTATAGCCCTATTTCGTTATAGGGCTGTAGAGACTAGATCAATATTGAGATTTGAATTAAAAACTGATCAAACCGTAATTATAGTGTTAGAAATGTCGTTTCATAAATTAAGGGGCTATACCAGTGTGACACTTTTAAAAAACCGATTTTTTATGCCTTTTTCGACTGTTTATACTTTCAAGAATATGAGATGAGATTTTTATACTTTGCTGACATTGTAACTCAAAGAGCATTTATCCGATTGACTTGAAATTTGAACTGAGTACTCTTGAATATATTTACTCTACAATGACGTAGAATATTTTTTATTGGATGAAAATTGACAATTTGGCATTGAAAAAAACGACCATTTTGTAGGCAAGAAAACAGACTTTTTCCATAACTACGCCATTTTGTTATATTGTGATATTTTTCGAAAATCCTACGTCATTGTACAGGAAATACCTTCCAGTTTAACGACATTTTTTCTTTTTTCGGTTTCAGCTACTCAATTGACCGGAATCATGTCAGCAGCGGAGGAACTTTTCTTTTTGGCGTCTCCGAAGGCAGCGCATAAGTAGCTTGGATCTCAATATTTTCCGATGATAAAATTATGTAATATAGGTCAAATATAGCCAAATATATTCTTAATTTTCCATAACATTTAATTGAGTACTTATCTTTAAAAAAATCCCGAAAATCACCCAATATTTCAGCGTTCACACTGGTATAGCCCCTTAAGTGGCTTCTCTACTTCGTTCATCAATAATACTCGAAAAAACGTGTGAATTTCGAGTTCAAACGGTAATATTTTCGAACATTACCGAGAAAAAATGCTCTCTTTATAATTTCTCGAATTCTGTCGCACAAATTTCGATGTCCGCGTCCCATCAACCACGCACTACTACCCATGTAGAGATTGACCGTTGGGCCTGGGACGGGCCTTCACAGTTAGCCTTTCTAGAATATTGGGCCGTGAGTATTTACCAATGAGGTGCCTTTGTAGAAATGATAAGAACGGCCCGATATCGGCCAACAGAGCCAACAATTATTGGGCCAATGATTTAATTCATTGTAGCGGCAATGTTGGTGATTGCACTTGGCCCTATGTAGGCCCTCTTAAAGGGCCTATGTAGAAATTGACCACTGGCTCTATGATGGGCCTTCACAGTTGGTTTATCTAGAAGTTAGTCTATCTAGAATATTGGGCTGTGAGTTTGTGTGGGTTTGTTTGAGTGCGTGATAAATATTCAACCTATATCGGGCCAAGATTGGCCCGAGATTGGTCCTTATGGATACATATTTCATGGAATAACCTTGAAATAAATTGTGATTTGCCTGTATGACAGGTTTCAAAATTGGCATATTTTACTTACTTATGTTGGTTATTTACAAATGCCAATAATGGGCCAAGACTTGATTACAAAAACTGAACTACAAAATATAGACCATTAATATATATGACGTGCCAGTTATTTGCCTATTCTGGCACAATATACAGATAATGAATAACCCAAGGCTTAAATAAAATAAAAGCAGGTATGGTCTGACCCACCTAGCCAATAAAGGGCTTCAATTAATTAAACGTAATTTCCAGTCTTTTAGCATTGCCAGTTTTAAAATTGGCAAATTTCGATTAACTATCACGGCTGTTTATTGGTTTTAACAGATGGGCCCGGATAGGTTTTAGTAATGGGCTGATATTGTGCCAGTTCTCAATTTATAACGGAACAATAATGGGCCAATGTAATTGGCAGTACTTTAGCATCACCAGTTTAAGAATTGGCAAATATTGTTTATCTATCACGGCTGTTTATTAGTTTTTAAAGATGGGCCAGGACAGGCTTTAGGGATGGGCCGATATTGTGCCAGTTTTCAATTTAGAGCGGAACAGTAATGAGCCAATATTATTTCTCTTTTGTTGGCTTATACGATGGTCCCAATATTGGCCTGATCGTAACATTGGGCAACTCATGGCAACCTCTACATGGGTAACTGGCAATCCTCTGTGTCCTCGTCTCGTGCCCCACCTCGTGCCTCATTTGCGTACAGTATAAAAATCAGTGATCGCATTTAAATTTTACAGTTGAATATTTTTACTGAAATCACTGATGTATTCACAATATCAAACTGCAAATAAACCAGTGTAACTGTAAAAATCTCAGAGTGCACAGATGACCTCCGAGCTGTCGAAAGAAGAGTAAAACTACCGTGCCACACTGTGAAATATAATGAATCACTCTGCACTCAATACAGTGTACACTGTAACCCTTGCACTTTGCGTTCAGTATAAAAATCAGTGATCTCGTTTAAATTTTACTGTTGAATATATTTACTGAAATCACTAATTTTTTCACAATACCGAACTGTAAATAAGCCAGTGTAACTGTAAAAATATCAGTGTAACTGTAAAAATATCAGTGTGTACAGGAAATTTCGTCATTTTTGTAGGACAGGACTTACATTACTCTGTTTCACTGTAAAATGAAATATAGCACCCTGTTCTTTATGCGGTTTATACTGTGATTTTCGCTGTTTCTTTTTTTCCATGTGCACCACAAATTCATCCCTCGGTGTTATGAATTTCAATGGAATCTGACCATTTCGCTATTAATCTTGAAACTCCTCAAAACAAATTCGCAGTTTCTCTCAGGCACTCCTTGAGAAATCCAGATGTAAAAAGTGCAGACTATTTCTCGGCGCATTTATTTTAACGTATCAAAAATTCAGGAAAAGTGCTTCTGCAGTTTTCACGCCGACTTCGCTGACACAAACGGACAAAATTTCCTAAAATCATGGATATCGTACTCTATCCCGCTTAATTTTACCTCAAAAGAAGAAAAAGAACGAATATTCAGCCACTGGAATATTCAATCAAGATGATTTCCTGACGAAAGTGTTGTTACGTTCATTTCGCCTCGTCACCGTTCTCCACGGTGCCTACCGTTCATTGCTGCCATCATAATCATCATCGTCATTCTCCTGTTATAATTGATCGCACAATGAGCGACGGGCCTGGAGAACGCTCGCAATCGTCCTTGGCTGAATTGCCCGCGCATACGCACAGTTCATAAATACCTATTATACCATTTCGAAGTGATTAAGTTTCGATCCAACATCACGAGTATCTGCGTACTCAACGAGCAACGGAAGCCTGCCTTTTTTTCCATACGATCGTACATATTCTTCCAACATCGGGACAAATCGGTCAAAGGACGATCCTCCCGAGGAGTTACGTCCGTCGAGTTCTCAGGCGAAGCAGCAGAGACACGACTAGCTCGATGACGTCTAAGTCCTTGAACCCCAAGGCAGTCGCCGTCTGCTATTAGGATAATAGGCACTAATGACGCGATAACCTTGCCTCGAAGAGGGAAGTCGCGGTCTCTTTAGACCTGGGTCCTCGCTCGTCCTTGGGGTCATCCCCCACTGCCCCCCCCCCCTTCTCCTGACAAATTCCACACTTGGCTGAACCGCGTTGATCTTCTGGACTCTTGATCATCAGCAGCTGCGACGTCCTCGTAATCAGCGAGACGTGAAAATTTAATAATGCCCCATCTTTGAGAGTCCGGCAATTAACCTTCAAAGTGTCTTCAGCGACGTGTACTTTCGTCCACATGCGCGAGTCATCTTCTTGCTTCCGATTCATCTTTGAAATATCAAGACAATATTGAAGTTTGCATCGTTCTAATGTAACGATGCACTGAGGAAAAAAACCAATTGAATCAAAAAAAATTTATTGGTTGATTCAAATAAATGTGCTGCTGCGGAGTGCCACCGATAAATGAGATTGTTACGATACTATAAAATATTGAAAAATGTGATTGACTTAAATAACATATTATTTTATTCGAAAAAACTCTTCTGTTCTCTGAATATCTACATTCTCCTTCAAATAAAATTATATTCTATTGAAATCATTCTATGTACAATCCGTAGATGTATGGATGAAATAATTAAGGCGTTACCCCCACTTGTAGCGCAAAAAAGGCCTTTTTCATGAATTTTTTTAAAGAAAACTACAAAACTTTTTTAATCGATCAATATACCATCTTAAAGAACACATCTTGAAGAACTTTCAGTAATTTTTTTATTGAAAAATATTACATTGTTTAGTGGCAAATGGCCGTCAATGAAATAATGTTTTTATATACACGGTTTGCGGTGACCAACATTGCGGCGAAGTGGATCATCTGAAGAAAAAAATGCGGATGGATTTAGTCAAATATAAGTATAAACTAGTCTTTAATCGAAGGATTTTAAAAAATATTCATTTTTCACAAAATGGCGGACAGTCAAAGTTAATGGTTCGATTTTAACGAAAAAAACGACCATTTTTTGACTATAAAACGGCCATTTTTTTCGAAAAAAAAAATCGAACGATGAAAGACTACATTTTTATGTATTAAATAAGCCTGTAAAATTTCAAGAAGATCGGTTCATTAGTGTTCGAGTAATCTTGGTCACCGACTTCAGAAATGCCATTTTGAGAAAAACGCGTTTAAAGTTTCTCTTTCAACGCTCTTTCAACGCTCATATCTCAGTCAATTTTGTTCGGATCGACTTGAAATTTTCAGGACATATTCTCAGATACTTATACTTCAAAAAAATGCAACAAAAAAAAAGATTTTTTCAAAATCGCAAGTGGAGGTCACCCCTTAAGCGGTTGCTACAACATTTTTTATTTCGTATAAAAGTATAATCAATGGAATTCATTATTTCTTTACTGCATCGAAACGAATATGCCATGGGACGTAAGTTTTTCAATTTGTTTTAAATCTTAAATAAAAAGTGAGCATTAGAATGATCATCTACGATAATAGTGGAGAGAATATCAGATATCCAATGGAATATCCATGGAGAGAATATCAGATATTCAACTGGTAAGAACAGATACAACACTTTGATCTTAGCCACAGGCCGAGAAGCGATACTCTTTAGAGTTTCTCCGGCGTTCAAGTAGATTTTCGGTTCGCGCTACGCTTACGAGAAACGAGCGCGCGTGCGGCTTCTAGCGGTTAGTCCGAGAACTACGGGTTTCCTCACGCCTATAATTTCGGTGGCGCTCGGCCATGATTTGGTTGAATTTTTTCAACCAAATGCACAAGAAACAAATTGTATTTTAGCATAATTTTTTAACCAATTCAGACATTTGCTTAATATTTTTCAATCAAAATAGAATATTAATATTTTAACGATTAATGTACTCAGAAATTACTATCGGATATTGTGAAAAAAAATAACAAATTTACCCAATAGATATTTTATCTGAATCAAACGAGCGAAATTCAACTTTTCTTGTGTACTCGAATCAACAATATTCATGTTATGAATTAAAACCCTTTTTGTGTTCGTTGCAGAAAATGCATTCAAAACTACATAATTTGTTCGCGATAATTTTTTAGATAGTTTCAATACTATATTGTTCTCGGCTAACGATATATCTTTTGAATGAAAAAAATAACTTTTAATTTTATCATGTTATTAAAGTCGATAGCGTTTTGTTTGGACTAATAAATCCGATTATTTAGACCAACAATTTTACAATTGAATCAACGAAATTTCATTCAATAACACCAATGATATTGGATCAACGTTTTTTTTCCCAGCGTGTTTTTCTCTGCATGATCAAAGCTACGAGAAACGTTTTTTGAGATCGTCATTGGAGACCTACAGCCTAACTTTATCGAAAAATACTTTGGATAACAATGAAAAAGGAGAAAAAGGACGTAAAACGAATTCCCGTTGCATTCCAACGATGCAAACTTCAACAGCATCTGTCAAGCCGCACAGCCCACCATGCTCGCTCGTGCTGTCCCAAAGCTCCCAAAAGTTGCACTCCTCTTCACCATCTCACCACCGGAAGTTACGCAAACGCCATTGATACTCCCACCAGTGCTCCTCGCGATCCATTAGAGTATACGAGGCCTCGCAGTTGAGGCCTCGTATACTCCTGTCATGCGATGACTTAGAATTCGGTATGGATGTCTTCCATACCTAAAGGCCGGTCACGTAACGGTCCAGTTATGTTATAGCGAGGAGCAAGGAAGCGAGATTATCCGCAGCCTGCACACGTACACAGTGCGGAGACACACGTGCAACGCTGAAACGATTTGCCCGGAGCAGCTTGTTGTGTTACCATTAGTGCATTGGCCAGCTACTCGCGAGTACCTCGTATCTACAGCTCCAGCGGTAATATGGTAGTAGTAGCAGCAGTGGTAGTGGTGATAGTCGTAAAGTGGGAAAACTAGGGAGAGAGAAAGAGGCACGAGAGGGACTGTGTAATGTGTCCGTATGGTATTCGCCAGTTCTCATCGAACCGCGAGCACTTTTGCCTGTCTATGTATGCTCGCAACCCTGTACGCAATTCTCGAGTGAACGCAGTTGCCGATCCGAGAGACGGCCTACGATGGAGCTATACTCGAACCGCTAGATCTACGACAATACACACACTATACATATGTGTATAGAGGAAAATTATGTGGGTGTGCGTATATAATATATATATATATATATATATGGGGATATTACGATATCTGTGGCCCCAAGTTTTGGCCAGGCAGTCTTTAAATTTGGCCCAAAATAAGACTTTTTTCAAGAATACAAAAAATCGAAATTCGGCTTTTAAGGGGGTGAAACAGAGGTTTTAAATTTTTAAGGAGGCGGAGTCTTTTTTGGGTAGATTTCTTTAGAATTCGGCGTAAACATTCTAGAAAACAAGTAATTTTCAAAGAGTTAGGTAGTTCATTGAAACACGATTTGCAACGGGATAAACGGGAGCTTGGAACGGTGTTAAACATGGGGATATTACGGTATCTGTGGCCCCTAATTCTGACCACGCAGCCATCATATGTGACCCAAAATAAGACTTTTTTGAGGAGTGGTAAAAATCGAAATTCGATCCTTAAGGGGTTGATACAGGGGTTTTAAAGTTTGTATGGGACATCATATTTTTTTTGACAGATTTGCTTGAAACTTGGTGTAAATACTCTACAATACAAATAATTGAACACGTATTTCTGCATTTCCTAAAAGTGGACCCTTAAGAGAGTTTAACGGGAGGGTAAAAGTTTGTATGAGACAACATATTTTTTTGTCAGATTTACTTGAAACTTGGCATAAATACACTAAAATACAAATAATTAAACACGTATTTCAACAATTTATGAAGTTTAACATTTAAGGGGGTTAAACGGGAGTGTTAACGTTGATAAGAGAAAACATATTTTTTTACCAGATTTACTTGAAACTTACTAAATTGATTTGCTATAGAACACTAGATGTTTTCCTCTGTGTTTGGTGCGTGTAGACAGTCAAGTAGTACTTTTTTAGCCCCTTAACTGTGTTCGTTTCAGTTGGCATAAATATACCAAACAAATACATGTGTAATTATTTGTATTGGAGTGTATTTATACCGAGTTTCGAGCAAATCTGACCAAAAAATATGTTGTCTCATATAAACTTTGAAACCTCCGTTTCACCCCCTTAAGGGTCGAATTTTGATTTTTGCCACTCTTGAAAAAAGTCTTATTTTGGGTCAAATATGAAGACTGCGTGGTCAGAATTAGGGGCCACAGATATCGTAATACGGCCATATATATATATATATATATATATATATATATATATATATATATATATATATATATATATATACAGGGTGTCCCTCTTATCTCTGCTACCCGAAATAACTCGGTAATTATCGACGTCACAAAAAAATGTTACAAACAAAAGTTGTACGGTGTGAAGGGAGCCATCAAATGCGATCAATTTTTTTTTATTTCGGTGGAGACGCTGACACACAGTGAAGGTCACCTCCACTTTTTGTTAATAGAATGGTGCATTTTTTTCAACCATCGTGTGGAGCACCTTAAGCCGCGTAAAAAACATTTGAGGTCAAAGTCGTTCAAGGTCATTCAAGGTCACCTATTAAAATGAAATACAAATCTAAATATCTCGCTACCAAACATTTGGCGGTGATCCGAGATATTTAGATTTGTATCATCGATACTGACCTTGAATGACCTTGAACGACTTTGACCTCCTAATGTGTTTTATGCGGCCTGAGGTGCTCCACAAGATGGGTGAAAAAAATGTACCATTCCGTTTGAAAGAGTGGAGGTGACCTTCACTGTGCGTCAGCGCCTCCACCGAGATAAAAAAAATTGGTCGCATTTGATGGCCACCTTCACACCGTACAACTTTTGTCTGGAGCATTTTTTTGTGACGTCGATAATTACCGAGTTATTTCGGGTGTCAGAGATAAGAGGGACACCCTGTATATGGACACGATAATAATTTATTTCCCGAGTTCCAACACATATCCTTGCGGGTTTTTGCGTATTACCTTTCCCAATTGAACCCTTCCCTATCACTTCCCATCCGCACTTCGCTGATATAACCTAACTTCCGTTGCGTCCACAGCCGTCTCAAGGGGCTATACCAGGGTGAACGCTGAAAATTTGGGTGATTTTCGGGAATTGTTCGGAAGAAAAGTACCCAATTAAATGTTTCGCAAAATTAAGAATATGTTTGGCTATATTTGACCTATATTATATAATTTTTTCATAGAAAAATATTCCGATCCAAGCGACTTATGCCCTGCTTTCGGAGGCGCCAAAAAAAAGTTCCTCCACTGCTGACATGATTCCTGCCATTGAGTAGCTGAAATCTAAAAAGGAAAAAATGTCGTTAAACTGGAAGGTATTTCCTGTACAATGACGTAGGATTTTTGAAAAATATCAATATCTAACAAAATGGCGTAGTTATGAAAAAGGTCTGTTTTCTTGCCTATAAAATGGTCGTTTTTTTCAATGCCAAATCGTCAATTTTCATCCAATCAAAAATATCCTGCGTCATTGTAGAGTAAATATATTCAAGCGGACTCAGGTCAAATTTCAAGTCAATCGGATAATTGCTCTTTATGTTACAATGTCAGCAAATTTGAAAAATCTCATTTCATATTCTTGAAAATATAAAAATCTTGAAAGTATAAAAATCTCATCTCATATTCTTTAAAGTATAAATTGTCGAAAAAGGCTTTAAAAAAATCGATTTTTTTTTAAGTGTCACACTGGTATAGTCCCTTAAGCTACATTATACCGCATTTACCGATATTCTTCTGTTTCTCTGGTGCACAGACGTTTCACTAAAGTATCTACACTAAGGTCACAGAAGTATTGGCCTTCGGCTGACTGGTTAATGCGCCATCTGGTGCACGGCTAAGCGGACACCCCTCCGAGTATTGGCGATGCACACTGCCTGCCTCGAAGGACCGCCAAAGCCGAACCCCGACCGCCCGTCCACCAGTGTCGGTCATACAGTTTCATTATATTTTTGAGATATTGTATTGGACGAGCTTCTGCTAGAATATATTATGTGTCTGTGTATATACCGGGTCAGACAACAACCATTAGCAGTAGAAATATTTTCTAACCTATCAGACTTGGAAGGCAACTTTTCCTACAAAACTTACATTGTTCGAAGGGGGTCATCGACTGATAACTACAAAGTTCATCCGGGTGGAAGCGCTTCGGAGATTTCAAGGTCATCTCCATTTTCTAAATCCGTAAATAAACGGGATAAAACGGGAGATTCAATGTTTTTAGCCTAGAAGCGATTGGAAAAAGTGTAGAGACCTCCTCTAAAAGGTGCTCAAAGTGAAGGCCGCCACTTTCAATGCACGCTTACAATCTCGCACCGATTGCCGTTCTTATTTATTGCGTGTCTTTACTTATCGAGTCAGTCTGTATGAACTAACAGGCTCCCTATTGAGGTTTCAATAGTTTAGTACTAAGCACAATCTGGGTAAGTAACGGCTTTCAATAATTTAGTACTAAGCAAAATCTAGGTAAGTAAACGGCTTTGTTTACATTGTTCGCAACTAAGAATCTCATCAACTTTTGATGAATTATCAATCTTTATCAATCACTTATCAAATAATTCTATCAATTATCAATCTTATTAACAATTTTTTTTACTAATTTTTTCATACCACATTTTTATAGTAAATCAACAATTTTTTATACTAAGTTTAAAAAACATCAGGGTGTCACAGTCGTTCAAGGTCATGCAAGGTCAGCATCGATGACACAAATCTAAATATCTCGGATCACTACCAAAAATTTGGTAGTGATCCGAGATATTTAGATTTGTACTTCATTTTAATAGGTGACCTTGAATGACCTTGAACGACTTTGACCGCCTAATGTTCTTTATGCAGCTTGAGGTGCTCCACAAGATTGTTGAAAAAAATTTACCATTCCATTTTAAAAAGTGGAACTGACCTTGACTTAGCCTCAGCGCCTCCACCGAAAAAAATAGGGTGGTCCAGTATGACGGATATTTGGATATGATCCATAGTTTGAGTGCTATTGCTCTGTAACACTTTATGTGCCTCACCCTGTATATAGACAAATAGACGGTTATATATATATATATATATATATATATATACACACACACAGCACACACATATATATACAGTACACATGTACAATAGAGGCTACCAATACTACATATCGTATGTGTACATTTTGGCGTTACGTGTACATGTATATATAGAGCAGCACAAGCCTCTGTACTATATCGCCTTACGTACACTCGCCTCGTGATACGGTTACGTCGTAGTCCGAGCATTTTCTATGAAGTCAATGCACGAGTAATAATCTAGGAATCCCGTAGGAGCAGACTTGACTTTTTATTTTCTTTCTCCTTCGACCATCGACGATATAACTGGAAACTATGTACGTAAGTGTGTGCGACCGGAAAACTTGCTCCAGGAAATATTTTCAGACTTGTGTGTTGCTTTGGCGGGCATTCGCACGTGAAGCTATACGTGTATTCCCATTTAAATGGACCTGTAGACGCTCAGCAGCTGTGACTATGACGCAGTTGACTGCGGCCATTTTGGGTGGCGTACCTCTGTCCACGGCCATTTTGGGTGGCGCACCTCTGTCCGGGGCCATTTTAGGTGGCGAACCTCTATCGTGTAGGCGCACAGCAGCTGTGGCTATGGCTCCGTTGACTGCGGCCATTTTGGGTGGCGTACCTCTGTCCACGGCCATTTCGCGTGCAGCGCTACTGACCGCGGCCATTTCGCGTGCAGCACTGCTGTCCGCGGCCATTTCGCGTGCAGCACTGCTGACCGCGGCCATTTTGCATGCGACGCTTCTGTGCGCGGCCATTTTGGGTAGCACTCCGCTGTCTGCAGCCATTTTGCGTGGCGCGCCTCTGTGCGCGGCCATTTGGCGTGCAGCGCGTCGATACAACAAAATGTCGCCCCTTTCGTGAACCCAATGAATTCTCACTTCGCGGATTGGAGCGTCAATAAACGACGATAAATATGTTTTTAGGAAGAAAAAGGTTTAGACGACTTACCAACTCGGTGGGCATGGTGTTGCACGATCTCAACGGCAGATGATAGGTTATAGGGGCTGGTTGGCTGCGAAATTCCTGCAGGCACGAGCTGTTCTTCGAGAGGCCACGGGGATAAACGAGACCGTGGAAATCCGTGTTACCCTCGGTCGATATGTGAACGATTATCGATTCGCTCGCGCACTCGATTTGTACGGTGCTCGCTATAGCTACGGTCGCTGAAAAAATACACGAGAAAATCTATCAGCCAAATTACTTCAAGCTTTTTATTGCGACAATTGTGATAACAGTGCTTCCGGCTATGTAAGGGGCTGTACCAGTGTGACACTTTTAAAAAATCGACTTTTTTGCCTTTTTCGACAGTTTATACTTTCAAGAATATCATTATCATTTATATCAATATCATTTTATCTTGCAAAAATCGATAGTTAAATCTGTAAACGCGTTTTTTTCGAAATTAGGTTTTTCAAATTTGCTGACATTGTAAGTCAAAGAGCAATAATCCAATTGACTTGAAATTTCAACTGAGTACTCTTGAATATATTTACTCTACAATGACGTAGGATATTTTTGATTGGATGAAAATTATAGGCAAGAAAACAGACTTTTTCATAACTACGCCATTTGGTTAGATTTTGATATTTTTCGAAAATCCTACGTCATTGTACAGGAAATACCTTCCACTTTAGCGACATTTTTTCCTTTTTCGGTTTCAGCTACTCAATCAGCCGGAATCATGTCAGCAGTGGAGGAACTTTTTTTTTGGCGCCGAAGGCAGCACATACGTCGCTTGGATCTCGATATTTTTCTATGAAAAAAATATGTAATATAGGTCAAATATATTCTCAATTTTCCGAAACATTTAATTGAGTACTTTTCTTCCAAAAAATTCCCGAAACTCACCCAAATTTTCAGCGTTCACACTGGTATAGCCCCATAACTTTTCGGTTTGGGTTCTTTGCGTGCCGTTGTTTTTCATGCGTCACGTTTCTTCCTTTGCGAAACGCGCGTAATTCGGTTCGATTCCGCATTCTCGAGTGTGATTTTCGCATACGGTTCCGCAAGCTACGGCGATTCAACCCTCCGTACTTTGCGGATGATGATGCGCCGTACGAGTTCGTGCTCTCATGCAAATTATAGACCCGGTATAACTCTAACGGTTTCCGTTTCTCGGAGAGCGAACCTCGCAAAACGCTTACTTCCTATACGATTCGATGGGACCGTACTTTGCATTGTTGCAATGCGATCAACATTTTCTTATTGCTCATATTTCTTGTGTCAAATTTTCGCTACAAAAATCTCGAACATTTTTTCTAGATGCTCATCTCGAGACGTTCGGTCGAAATCTGAAGATTACAATTCTTCATAGCAATATTAAAAAACACAGAAAAAATCTTTCCGTGCCAACGATGCAAACTTCAACGCCATTATATTCGCCTCCGAAAAATTGTATATCAATAAACACTACTGCTCGTTTTCATCACCCCTCATCATTAAATTCAATTAAAAAAAAAAAAAACAAATTCGGCCTACTAAGCTTTCATTCATTTTTCCGCTGTTGTTGTCGACGCAAATTTGCGAGTGCACTTAGTCTTTCGGACAATTTTCGGATCTCGCAAGATCCCGTTTTTATCGCAACCTCTTCAACGCAACGACCCAGGCTTTTTCCCCTTTTCTTTTTAGACCTTTGTCATGTAGGCTAGTCGCGCGCCGAGACTCGCGTGCACGGAAATTTGTCATTGCGCAAGGCAAATATATGAGTTAGCATAACGGTAACGGGCGCACGCGCGCGCAAATTTAATATGCGAGACGACGGGCCCCGAAGAATTATGAAACGTTGCGGTTACTTTTGGCCGGCTGGTATATACGGAGCCGTTAGTGATGTGTGTGTATATATATATATATATATATGTAAAGGCCAACGATCATAAGGTGAAAATGTGATTTTAAGGGTTTTGTGCGGAGATTTTGCAATCGAAAAATATGATTTTCAATAGTTTTTAAGTCCTCTTCGAAAAAAATAATTTTTGTTATTTATAAAAATGGTATTTTATATATCAAAATCTTATATAAGCAAATTATAATAATATAATAATACTAATTAATAATATATAATAAATTAATATATAATAATATAATATATAATAATATAATATTATAATAAATTATAATAATACAAAAATTTTATATAAGCAAAATCTCCGCACAAAACCCTTAAAATCACATTTTCACCTTATGATTGTTGGCCTTTACATATATATATGGGGCATTCCATACCAATTCGACCTGGGTCTGACCCTCGACCCCTCAAATCTGGTTCCCGATTTTTTCTATCATTACTCTCACTCTATCAAGCAATTACATTTTTTTCAGATTTTGCTAAATAAATTTGAGCGCGTCATGAATTTGTGAATTTTTTTTTGACCACCTCGATGGCCGTAATCGAAAAATCTGAAAAAAAATCCCAAAAATACAGTGTCAGATATAAAAAATGTTGGCGTAAAATTCATAATGTCTGGCTTTTGCTTCAACCCGTTTTTCAGCTTTTTCAGCAAAAAAAGTGACAAAAATACGAAGCAGAGGTCAATTTACTGTAGACTGTTTCTCGAAATTTTGTATGCATAATACCAGATTTTTAAAAAAATTTCTCCGATTTTTCTAAAGTGTATTTTGTCATTTTCGATTTTTTTTTATCATGGTTGACAAAAACCCTAATTAGGGGTTGAAGCAAAAGCCCAGACATTATGAATTTTACACCAACATTTTTTATATCTGACACTGTATTTTTGGGATTTTTTTCAGATTTTTCGATTACGGCCATCGAGGTGTTCAGAAAAAAAATTCAAAAATTCATGACGCGCTTGAATTCATTTTGAAAAATCTGAAAAAAATTGTAATTGCTTGATAGAGTGAGAGTAATGATAGGAAAAATCGGGAACCAGATTTGCGGGGTCGAGGGTCAGACCCAGGTCGAATTATGTGGAATGCCCCATATATATATATATATATATATATATATATATATATATATATATATATATATATATATATATATATATATATATATATATATATATATATATATATATATAAACACACACACACACACACACACTTATATATAGGGTGAAAACTATAAGGTGGCCATATATTTTTTAAGCGTTTAGATGTGTTGAAATTTTTTTAAATCCCGTTTTTATATATACGTATGATCCGCTATTTTGCCGATCGTGCGTCCGCGCAAGACACGATCAAGGTGGCAGGCTTTGCAGTTGTTCGATCGATTCACAAATCGTATTCTCTTCGGCTCGAATAACGTGAACCGAGGTCATTCCCGCGCGCCTGTCACTAACTGTTTTTTTTTCGTGCCATGTTTTAACGCTTCAATCAATTAGGATTAATTAATATTAATAAATATTTATTGAAATCTTGTGTTAATATTTTGCGGCATGTTCCAATGGCGCGCACTCTTCCCTAGGTCTTTAGTGAAATGAAAAAAATTGTGAGGGGCAATGCTTCGAAACCGTAATAGCAATTACGACAAAACACTTATCCAGCCCCTCTTCGAGCCTCTTTCCCCGGTGCTGGTTGCGAATTCTATGGAATTATAGCGAAGAGTGCGGACTTCCGCCTTGTTCTCTCAAATTAGGCACCCGATGTAATTCTCGCCGGTATATATAGTAGCCCCTTTGAAACGCGTAAGAACGCAATAATCTACAAATTGTCATTGACGTGGAAAGACACAATGATGGGAGCGACGTGAACTTGACTTACGTTACATACATGCGTTCGTTTGCACGTGTGTTTTGAATATGTGCGTGTGTGTACTGGGTGAGTCATTCAAAATTAGGCACTCGAGGTTGCTATTAAAAAAGTGGACTTGACCTTAGTCATTTTGACACCACCGCTCAAAACAAAAACTAAGGCAACGATCATATTTAAGGCGTTACCCCCACTTGCAGCGCAAAAAAAGGCCTTTTTCATGAATTTTTCTAAAAGAAAACTACAAAACTTTTACATCGATCAATATACCATCTTAAAGAACACATCTTGAAGAACTTTCAGTAATTTTTTTATTGAAAAACATTACATTGTTTAGTGGCAAATGGCCGTCAATGAAATAATGTTTTTATATACACGGTTTGCGGTGACCAACATTGCGGCCAAGTGGATCATCTGACAAAAAAAATGCGGATGGATTTAGTCAAATATAAGTATAAACTAGTCTTTGATCGAAGGATTTTAAAAAATATTTATTTTTCACAAAATGGCGGACAGTCAAAGTTAATGGTTCGATTTTAACGAAAAAAACGGCCGTTTTTTGGCTATAAAACGGCCATTTTTTTTCGGAAAAAAAATCGAACGATTAAAGACTACATTTTTATGTATTAAATAAGCCTGCAAAATTTCAAGAAGATCGGTTCATTAGTGTTCGAGTAATCTTGGTCACCGACTTCAGAAATGCCATTTTGAGAAAAACGCGTTTAAAGTTTCTCTTTCAACGCGGATTCTTCTCTTTCAACGCTCATATCTCAGTCAATTTTGTAAGGATCGACTTGAAATTTTCAGAACATATTCGCAGATACTTATACTTCAAAAAAATGCAATAAAAAAAAATCGATTTTTTCAAAACCGCAAGTGGGGGTAACCCGTTAAAAAAAGTAAACGAGCACAAACGAACGGGTTACCCCCATGTGCGATTTTTTCAAAATCGCAAGTGGGGGTAACCCCACTGCAATTTTTTTTTATTGCATTTTTTTGAAGTATAAGTATCTGAGAATATGTCCTGAAAATGTCAAGTCGATCCGAACAAAATTGACTGAGATATGAGCGTTGAAAGAGCGTTGAAAGAGAAACTTTAAACGCGTTTTTCTCAAAATGGCATTTCTGAAGTCGGTGACCAAGATTACTCGAACACTAAAGGAACAATCTTCCTGAAATTTTGCAGGCTTATTTAATACATAAAAATGTAGTCTTTAATCGTTCGAAATTTTTTTTTTCGAAAAAAAATGGCCGTTTTATAGCCAAAAACGGCCGTTTTTTTCGTTAAAGTCGAACCATTAACTTTGACTGTTCGCCATTTTGTGAAAAATGAATATTTTTTAAAATCCTGCGATTAAAGACTAGTTTATACTTATATTTGACTAAATCCATCCGCATTTTTTTTTCCGATGATCCACTTCGCCGCAATGTTGGTCACCGCAAACCGTGTATATAAAAACATTATTTCATTGACGGCCATTTGCCACTAAACAATGTAATATTTTTCAATAAAAAAATTACTGGAAGTTCTTCAAGATGTGTTCTTTAAGATGGTATATTGATCGATTAAAAAAGTTTTGTAGTTTTCTTTAAAAAAAATCATGAAAAAGGCCTTTTTTTGCGCTACAAGTGGGGGTTACGCCTTAAGTGATGTTCCTTGTCAGTTTCTTATGTAAGATCTTCGACAATCTCACCAACATTTTTTCAATTACCGAATTGACGGAGTAATTTTTCCATCGATAGGATTTCAACGCGGGCAAAGCCGAGGACAGCTAATAGAATATATATATATATATATATATATATATATGTATGTATAAGCATATTACGTCGCATCACGTCAGCTGTGAAACATGCACGCTACCTTAACCTCGAGAATCTTTCCTCCTCCGCCACAACATGATATAATATTCTCCAACGACGCAGCAAATATCGATTACGAGCACCATGATTTGATATTATCTCATCGTTGTATCGTAAGAAAACCTCGACAGAACCGTCACAGCAACGATCGGATAGTATGATGGAAAAAAAAATTCCGCATAAATGTATGCGAGAGGAATTTTGCGGTGAATATCTATGGAGATGTATGTAATACCTATGGAGACTTGTCGAATGTTTATGGGGATTTATTGAGTATCTATGAAAAATTATTGAATATTTATGGGAATTTATCGAATATCTATAGGAATTTATCGATTATTTGTGGGGATTTATCGAATGTCTGTAGGGATTAATCGAATATCCATGGGGTTAAATTGAATATCTATGAGAATTTATCGAATGTGAATAAATTTATAGGAATGAATGACTATAGAGAGAATTCGTATGGGGATTTATCGAATGTTTATGGGGATTCATCGATCGATACTAGGAAGGCTTATCGAATAGCTATGGGGATTTATCGAACACCTATGGAGATTAATCGGATATCTATGGGGTTTTGTGGAATGACTATGGAGATTTAGCGAATATCATCGGGGATTCATCGAATGACAATGAGGATGAATCGAATATCTATGGGGATTAATCGGATATTTGTGGGAATTTATCGAATGACTATGGGGGTTTATCAAATATCTATGGGGCCTTATCGAATACCTATGGGGATTTATCAAGTATCCATGGAGATGATCGAATATCTATGGGGATTTATTGTATGTGGGATTTCTTGAGGGAGACTTTGTCCTTGAAAGAGCAGCGGGAGATGTTAGCGGCTCAACATGAGTAGCTAGAAGAAGAGGAGGGATGCCTTTATGGACCAGGCATTGCCGATTAGCGGTAAATTATAAACACATTTGTGTAAACACATTGAAAAACTTTAAACGCGTTTTTCTCGAAAACACGTTTTTAAAAATGGCTGACATTCTCCTGACCGCTGTAATTGACATATCGACCTGAAATTTGGAGAGCATACTCAGAAAATATGTCTTCGCGGAATGATGGATCGTTTTTTCGATAGATACATTTTTGCATTTATTATTTATCTTTTTATGCGAAAAAAAACGCGAAAATTCGATTTTTTTTAATTGCCGCCATTTTCCGAAATTTGTACTAAACGGAAAACCCATCCGTCATTCCATGACCAAAGGGTCACAGATTGATAATATGCTTTGAATTTGTGTTTCAGATCAACAAAGAGGGGGCAGTGATGTCAGCCGTTTACCTCCCGCGATTTAAGGACCTGTTTTCGCGGAGCTGCAACGGCCGCCATTTTGTTTTTTTTTTCAAAAAAAAATTTTTTTAACGTTCTGTATATCATGAATAAAAGCAAGAAAAAACCGCACTCAAAAAGCTTTACTCGTTTCCTTTGAAAAAAATAAAATGTAAACACCTGAAATATGGCACTTCAAGGACAAAGTCTCCGTTAACGCGCAAATCTCGACATCTCTCAGGGCGTAAGTCGCAGACGCTTCGTTTTCCTCGGAATTGATTCATGAAAATCAATTAAGATCGAATATCTATGGGGGCTAATAAAAAATTTGTGGGAATTTATCGAATGACTATGGGGGTTTATCGAATATCGATGGCTTCTTATAGACTACCTATGGGATTTATCAAATATCTATGGGGATTTATCCAATATCTATGGGGATTCATCGAATATCTATGAGAATTTTTTTACACGCTACGCGTGAATCGCAGTCGCTTCGTTTTTTTTTTCGCAGTTGATTCATGAATATCAATTAAGATTGCATTTAGGATAGGCGCGGTCTCTCGAAAGCCCGTTCGTTATTCACGAGTATAACAGTTAGACGAACGAGCATCGATCTTGTTTTGCTTCTCGCGAGAAGTCGGCAGCTATTTCCATTATTATAATTATTAGTCGTTTTTTTTTCTCCCAGCCCGCACCCAATCTTCGCTTCTTCTCTCGCACGGCGAGATGATGCTCGGATCTCTTTCCTTCTCGTGACCAATTAACGCCACGCGAAATACCGCAAGGTGGGCCCTATGCTCGCGCACACACGCGGGAAAAGATCGAGCCTGCGGTGCGCAACGATCGACGAGAAGGACTCGCGCTCGGGATAGCACCGCGGAGTGTCAGAGAGGCGTATACCTGGGGAACCCCGTTGCTTGGGAATCGAGGGTCGATGACCGCGACTCCCACGTACGATCGCTTTATATACCTGTGTATATGTATATATTTGGCTCTATGTAATTACATATTTTCTGAGACCCCGTTAATCACTTATGGGAGGATTTCGTTTTCTTTGTTCCCTATTATTATTGATACTATTATTATTATGACAATCGTTGTTGTTGATGTTTTGATTGCAGCTGTATTATTATTATTATTATTGGATTATTTTACTTATAATATAAAATTGTAGTATCTGAAGGCAGTCGTTTTTGTTAGGTTCAAATTGGGCTAGTAGAGTTAGAATAGGGCAGCATATAGTAAGCAGAATAGTAAGCAGTATCAGGGCCGGATTTAGGGGAGGGCATCCGGGGCTACAGCCCCGGGGCCTCCACAAAAGAGGGGCCCCCACAATAAAGACTTCGGAAAAAAAAACTCTTTCAAATTCCGACGAGTAAACTAGTAAACACTAGTAAACAACTTTTCCTTTGATATTTTTTTTCGCTGTTTTAGAAACGTTGATTTAGAACCTAGTCTTGGTAATGAGTTGGTTCAATTTGTATCTTTGATCGACGTGTACAAAAAGGACTATGGAAAAGACCAATCTCCGGAGCTATTTTACTACCAAATTCTCGAAACCAGAATTTCAGAGCTACATTCCCAAACCTCCAAATTGCATTGAGAATGTATTTGGTTTTAATGGGGTCGAATTGCACTGGAGAGCGCTCATTTTCAAAAATGAAAATTATAAAAAATAGGCTGCGAACCACGATGGGACAAAACCATCTATCAAAGCTATCGCTCCTAAGCATTGAAGGGATTTACTTCGGGAGCTGGATTTCAGCGAAATCATCAACGATTTTTCGGCGAAAAAAGCTCGGAAGGTTCCGTTCGTTAACACTAAAATTTGATTTCAGATAATTCACGTTTTCGATTATATTTATATATGTTTGTTAAATGCTAAGAGAATCTACTTGGTTTCACAATAAATTATTTATTGAAAAACTCGAGTGAAAAAAATTGTTCATTTTATTTGGAAAATGATTTGGAGGGGGGGAGGGGGGCCTCCACTCCTTTGTTGCCCCAAGGCCTCCAGACCTCTAAATCCGGCCCTGAGCAGTATAGCTCTGAATTAATGGTGATAAGTAATGATATCTTTTAAAATAGATATATTGTTTAATTGGCTGGGCAACACTACAAAAAGACTGTAGTAAAAATCTTGCTAACTAGACTAAACTTACATGAATATCACAAAAGTCAGATGGCTCACAAGGAACATCACTTTGGTGTCCTCCTCCGATTTTGTTGAAACTTTTTTACGTTGAAGAATATCAAAAATGAAGAGACACGTATTTTTTTATCGGCGGAAAAACCGTTTTAAGGGGATGAAACGCACCCTCAAAAATGGGGATGTTTTTCGTCGATCTTTTAACGGTGCGAGATATAAAAACATTTCAAATTGCAACAATGTTTATTTTTGAGTGTACTATATATTGGAGATGAGAACGATAACGTTATCGACGAAAGACGAAAAACACCCCCATTTTCGAGGGTGCGTTTCACCCATTAAAACCGTTTTGCCGCCGATAAAAAAAATACGTGTTTCTTAGTTTTTGATAATCTCCCACATAAAAAAGTTTCAACAAAATCAGAGGACACCAAAGTGATGTTCCTTGTTAGAGTGCCCCCCTAGTGGGGTCAACTGGGCCACCCCACGGGGCTGGTTGGGCCGGTGGGATAAGAAAGGTTTTTTTTCACAGGAGAAACATAAAAAAGAAGAAGAAAGCGTGGTTCTATCTAGGTTGTTATCTTTGGCCGCTTTTTGGATACTTTTGCCGTTGATGGCTTCTTCAGCGGCACGTTTCATCGAGCCCGGGTTGTAATTCCGAACTTTGGATGATCAGAACGCTCGAAACTCTGAAAGAATACTACTCCGAAAGAATTTTACACGAAAGACCAAAACTTCGAAAATCTGAACATCGTCAAAATTTTTTTTCGTCAGCCGAAAAAAAAATGCGGCCATGGACTTTTAAAAGTTTCAAAATTTTTAATAAATCAACGAATTATTGCAAGAATTTAAATTTAGAAATTTATCTAGACAATCTTATACGTTCTATATTATTTACAGTCAACTGTGTAGACTTTCGCTGGCATGATCTTGACGAACCTTGTCATTTCGGAACATTATAATTAGGAATTTTAAACCGGCGGCGCATTCAAAGTGCGGTATTTCAATCCGGCCCCCATGTCAAGATCGTGCAAGCGAAAGTCTACACAGTTGACTGCAAATGATGTAGGACGTATAACATTGTCTAGACAAATTTCAAAATTGAGGTAAAATCACTTCTAAATAAACAAAAAAATCTTGAAACAATTCGTCGATTTATTGAAAGTTTTGAAACTTTAAAAACTTTCATAGCCGAATTATTTTCACGGTGTTCAGATTTTCGGAGTTTTGGTTTTTCGTGTAAAATCCTTTCGGAGTTTTGAGCGTTCTGATGATTCAAAGTTCGGAATTTCAACGCAGCCCCATCTTCAATTTCGGAATATTAAAATTCGGAACTTTAATCCGTCGGAGCATTCAAAGTTCGGAATTTCAACGCAGCCCCGTTTCATCGAATTTTTGAAGACTATAGGTCGTTCAGTTTTTCTCTTGTACTTTCGCATCCTAAAAAAATAGTTTTTGAAGAAAGTTTTTCGAAGAAAGCTATAGATTTTGAAAAAAGATTCATATGTACTTGGGGTGAGGTTTAAAAACCTGATTTTGAATGCAAATTGAGTAGAATTTAGGTATAAGCGATGCTAGCGCAACAAAAACAATACAACCAAACATGAATCTGCATGGGGTTGGCTAATCATGACGTTGGCTAATCCGGTAGACATCCGGCGCAGATCCGCCATGCACTTCGAAGTGTATGCCCGATCTGCGCCGGATGTTTACCAGATCAACCAACCCTCGAGCACAGATATGCACAGGTACACCCATAACTTTATTCGGAGCCATCAAAGTAAACAACTGAATTGCTGCGTGCATAATTTCGGCAAGATTTCAATAAAAGCAATAACGCGTCCATGCGGACGTCGTCATCATCAAATCAAGATACAACGAACGAGTGAAAATAAATTCGAAGTTTGCATCGTGGGAATGCAACCCTCTTTTACTTCACTTTTCATTCGTTTATTTTAATCATCATCAAAAAGTTCAATCAAATCAATAAAATTAAGTTTTATTGGCACAGCTTAAAAAATGTCTTCCTACAAAATCATCATCAGAAGCATTTATTGCAAATTGCGGTCGTAACATTTAAAAATGGGTAAGTTACATTCACAGCTTAAATATTAAAAAAAAATTATTGTTGCATCGCAACGACGCAAGCTTCAACGGCACGAATACAATTTTTGACATTCTTTAGAATTATTGACATCCTTTAGCATAGAATTAGAATGATAAAAATATACAAAAAAAAAGAAAGTTTACACGAGTGTTAGAATGGCTAAATGCGCTAAATGCACTAAAAGGTAGTGCGCTTAGCTCTAGAATTAGAAGACGTAGGTTCAATCCTGAGGGTAGGTAAAAACTTTAACGAGGCAGGATATGTTTTGAGGGGTCTTCTCACTTTAGACGCTAAAAAAGATTATTTTCATGAATTTTTTCATAGGTTTATATTATAAATATTGATATAATAGTACACTTAATAAATACACTTTCGAAATACATTTAAAAAAAAATTACCTATTTAAGTCATTACACTTAATAAATATTGTTATATAATAGTATTATATAGTATAATAAATATTGTTATATGATAAGATATAATAATATTGATATAATAGTACACTTAATAAATACACTTTCGAAATACATTTAAAAAAAATTACTTATCACTATTTATAGATTACTTGTCACTATTTATAGACAAAAATGTCCTAAAAAAATTGTAGGTCTGCGCTGTTGATGAAATCTCGGAGATGGACATCCGAAACACAAAAATCAAACGCTTTTAGATTCAGTATATTAATGGCTATAGCGCATATCATACGATTTTTTATATATCCAAAAATAACAAAATGACGGACATTTTTCTACAAAACAAAAAAACGTGTTTTTTTCACCGTATTTGGCAAAAAAAATGGTAAATATTGAAATTCAAAAAAATCCTTGATATGCGCTATAGCCATAGTTGTAAAGAATATGTGGTTGAAATTTCATAAGGATCGCTTCAGTAGTTTCGAAGATTTTATCAACAAGCCGTCGAAAAACCGTCTTTCGAGAAAAACGCGTTTAACGTTTTTTTGGGTTACATAAATATATTCAAAAAAATTTTAAATGTATTTCGAAAGTGTATTTATTAAGTGTAATCATTTTTATATCAATATCTATAATATAAACCTATCATTAAAATTCATGAAAATAGCCTTTTTTAGCGTCTAAAGTGAGAAGACCCCTTAATCCAATTATCATATAAATAAATAAAGCATATGGAAACAAAAAGTACTAACAGAATTTTCTTTTCCGTAATTTTTGGATATTTTTATTTTCCATTTCAGGCATAGATACGGCAACCGGGTCAGGGCCCGAAAAGGTACACCGATCAGTTACGTTACCGGCATCCGCGTCATGGCCGGATGCAAAAAGCGTTTCACGGCCGGTAAAGCCCTGATCCGGCGGCCTGTACCGTGCCGTGGTACGGAATACGGTATGCCGGATCCAGTCCGAGTCTGCCTCGTAACAACATTCCCAGCCGGGTACTTTTATCACAAAAAATATTGAAATTCGACCTTTTTTTTGGGCCTCATTTAATTTTTGAGATAAAATTCGCGACCATGAATTTCAGCGCCACCCCACGGAGACACGAAGATGGCGGCACACGCTCGAGACCGGAAGTTCCATCGAGAGGGTACGGTTGCTCCGTCGCCGGGAGGTCGCTTCGGCAGGATCGTTTGTCGCGTTGAGTGCGCCACCGTTTGAGGTGGATTTCTCACGCGCGACACTCGTGCGTCTCGCGGCGACAGGATCCGTGTAAAAATGATGATGAGATGCGTTTGTTATACGGGATTACTGCTATGCGCGAGAATGAGACGCGTCTCGAATATATATGTATGGGCGGTCACGCGACGCGGTCTATCGTTCACGTAAACTCAATTGTTACTCTTTTTGAAATTCTCCTGATCTCCCTCTCGTTTCTTTGTCGGGCTTTCGTTTGTGCGTATGCCGATGCACGCAGCTCATACTGCGGTGCACAAAGCAACGAGGAATCCGAAGAATTTGAGACACGACGTTCTTTAAATGCATAAATGTGTATATTTGTGGAAAAATGTCCTCGTAATCAACGATTCGTAGTGTTAAAGTTCATATTTATATTTTTCGTATTTCATAAAAATTTATGTTTTATATTTTTCATATTTCATAAGAATTTTGGTTTTATATTTTTCATATTTCATAACAATTTTTGTTTTATATTTTTCATATTTCACAAGAATTTTCATTTTTATATTTTTCATATTTCATAAGAATTTTTGTTTTCAATTTTCCATATTTCATGAGAATTTTAATTTTTATGTTTCATATTTCATTAATTTCAAATATGAAAATTATTTCATAAGTTTCATATTTCATAATAAAAATGAAAATACTTATCAAATATGTAAAATATAAAAATAAATTTCATTTTTATATTTTACATATTTGATAAGTATTTTCATTTTTATATTTGTCATATTTCATGAGAATTTCCATATGAATATTTTTCATATTTTATAAGAATTTTTATTTTAATATATTTCATATTTCATAAGAATTTTTATATTTTACATATTTCATAAGAATTTTCATTTTTTACATATTGCATAAGAATTTTCATTTTTATATTGTTTATATTTCGTGACAATATTCATTTTTATACTTTTTTTTCGAACTTTTACTTGCACAGTCTTTTCGGCTTTTTACAAGTCTCCAACCGTTATGTCCGCCGCTCTACAACTTGTCCTTTCCTTCCACCATTACCCCCCACCCTGCGGCCGCCGCCGACCACCTCCTCTGTATCGTATTCACCATGCATATCTGCCATGGGCATAGGGAAACTGTGGAAAACCGATACAGCCGGTCCCAAGTTCGCCTCCCGGTCACGGAACTCGTCGCCTTTTGTCGCGAAAAATACTTCGCGACGAAAGTACGCGACTGGGATTCGACCCGGCGACCTTACCTCCCGATCCGCTAGCCAGCACGCTCACCACCAGACCAACGCACCGGGTTTTCATTTTTATACTTTCATTTCCCTATTTTGATAATTATACCAAATCATAGTTTCTAAAATTGCAGCTCTACAAATAAGTCTCTTCAAAAATGTTTCAGCTATTTTCGTAGCTGAAACTTATCAAAGGAAATTCGAGCAAGTCAAGGAAATTAAATTTCATTGCACTCCAGCGAAGCAAACCTCAATCTGATCGATTAGTTTAGAAAAAAAATGCGAGCGATATATCAATGCTCGCAAAAAAAACGTGCCAAAAATTGGCGTTCGACCAACGATTCTTCGATCTAATGTCAGGTAGGAAAAAATGCCCGAAATCTTCTAGGTCTGCTGCCCGTTTATCGTCGCAGCTGACGATCCGTAGAAACGAATGTAAAAAATATTCTGATCTTATGTATTAAGTATGAAAAAATATTTTTTTATATATCATTTATATGACGTTGAAATTTGCATTTTTGGAATTCAACGAGACTTTTTTTATTTCTTTATTTTTATAACTATCGAAAACCTCTTCGTTTGCAAATTTCTGGTCGCGAATCTCCAATGAGAATACGTAAAAGTGTTTCAGGGATTTTCTTCCCCTAAATCGACCAAAATTTGTTGTTATCAATCGCAAAGAATAAATTTTCGTCGCGCTCCAACGATGCGAACTTCAATGTCATTTATTAATAAAGAATATCCTTCATCCTCATACCCTGTTTTTACGAATACGTCAAGCAGGCTATGCGGAGAAAGGATATTTTAATAAATTATCATTCATACATTCATTTATGAATAATAATATTCAAAATTATTCACTTTTATCGAGCCTCTCGTTTCATTTTGTATGAATAACACCTACAGGCAGAATATGCGTATGAAGGATATTCTTTACAAATAAATTATATTGAAATTTGCATCATTGGGACGCAACGAAAAATAATTATTTCCATTTTTTTAAACAATTTTTTTATGACTATTAATTGATTAAAAATGTCCTTTATCCTCATACGCAAGGGCAGGCCCTTGCGTACTATTTATGTGATCGCGAATATCCAATCAGGATACGTAAAAGTGTTCTAGTGATGTTCATCTCCTAAATCGGCCAAAAATGTATTTATCAATTGCAACAAATTAATTTTCGTTGCCTTCCAACAAAGCAAATTCAATAAAATTCATTTATAGAGAATATCCTTCATCATCATACACTTCAAAAATGATGAATACCATTTATGAATCACCATTCATAAATTCATTTATGAATAACAATATTCAATATTATTTATTTTTCTGGAGCCTCTTGTTTTATTTTCTATGAATAATACGTACAGGCGATTATGAAGATAAATTATATCATTTATTTATTATTCATTTGTTTTGTTTGTTTATTATTCATCAACAATTTTTTCGGGATTTTTTTTATGAACAATAATATTCAATATTATTGATGTTTACTTAGCTTTTTGTTTTATTTTGTATGAATAATACGTACAGCCAGGATATGTAGATAAAGGATATTATTTCTTCATTATTCATTTGCTTTGTTTCTTTATTATTCATAAACAATTTTTTTGCGATTTTTTTATGAACTGTATTTATTTTTACGAATATTCAATATTATTGATCTTTTTGGAGCCTCTTGTTTTATTTCGTATCAATAATACGTACAGGCGTGATATGGGGATGACGCATAGTATATCTCTATTATTCATTTCCTTTTTTCATTTATTATTCATAAACAAATAAACCCAAACAAATTGTTTATAGATAGTAATTCTCGAAAAATATTCTATATCCTCACACCCTTTACAGTATCCTCACAGCATTTCGTATTATTTATAAAAAGATATCCTACCCGACGAATTCTCACAGCATTTACGTACTACTTATGAAGAGATATCCTTCACCCTCGTATCCTGCCCTTACGTATTACTTACAAAGTATATCCTTCATCCCCATATCCTGTCTGTACGTACTATTCATACAAAATAAAATAAGAGGCTCGATGAAGATAAATATTAAAAAATAAAAAATAAAAAAACAAGAGTCGTAAGAGTACAGTGACGTAATTGCAGTAGTATTGGACGAGATAGAGAACATATGTCTAAGTGCGATTGCACGTCACACCGGAACTGAGAGGGGGGAGGAGAGAGAGGGAGAGAGAGAGAGAGAGAGGGAGAGAGAGAGAGAGAGAGAGAGAGAGAGAGAGAGAGAGAGAGAGAGAGAGAGCGAGAGAGAGAGAGAGAGAGAGAGAGAGAGAGAGAGTGAGACGGGCAGTTATGCAAGTAACTCCACGATTATAGAGTCGTACGAGGTAGCTGTCTCTTCCGTGCGTGTGATTTTAATGCGTCTTGACCGCGCTCATATCTCGATTTCAAGACCTCCCTGCCCCTTCTTTCGCCGTCGCTCACCCCCTTGCCTCTCTCGTCCCTCAACACGTCGCCATCCTGGCAGGAACGATGACAACTTCCCTTACGGTTATAAAGTTGATGCATATATGCGATTCACACGAACGCCACTTGAATATCAGATGAGAATCGGGGAACATAACTGCGATCGTGTATGCGACCGTACGAAGAAGCGCGTTTCCTGCTGACACGTCGGTTATGTATAGAGACGTACGCGTGATTTTTTTTTTTTCACGATTCCATTAGACGACGATTCGTTCATATAGTGTTGCTTTCATTCACTCGAGCCTCTCGAGTGGAAGTGAAAAAGATTCTTTTTTTTGTTGCTTTTATGCTCGTCCTTTTCCGCTTGTATGTTGCGGGATGGCGGGGGACTGAGGTTTCGCTGGCGGGGGGGGGGGGATTGCGGGGGGTGGGTTAAGGCGTTACCCCCACTTGTAGCGCAAAAAAAGGCCTTTTTCCTGAATTTTTTTAAAGAAAACTACGAAACTTTTTTAATCGATCAATATACCATCTTAAAGAACACATCTTGAAGAACTTTCAGTAATTTTTTTATTGAAAAATATTACATTGTTTAGTGGCAAATGGCCGTCAATGAAATAATGTTTTTATATACACGGTTTGCGGTGACCAACATTGCGGCGAAGTGGATCATCGGGAAAAAAAATGCGGATGGATTTAGTCAAATATAAGTATAAACTAGTCTTTAATCGAAGGATTTTAAAAAATATTCATTTTTCACAAAATGACGGACAGTCAAAGTTAATGGTTCGATTTTAACGAAAAAAAACGGCCGTTTTTTGGCTATAAAACGGCCATTTTTTTTTCGAAAAAAAAAATCGAACGATTAAAGACTACATTTTTATGTATTAAATAAGCCTGCAAAATTTCAAGAAGATCGGTTCATTAGTGTTCGAGTAATCTTGGTCACCGACTTCAGAAATGCCATTTTGAGAA